>CM041721.1:812500-2012500 GCA_023373845.1 Nibea coibor | reverse complement strand
TGCTGCAGACCATGTACATGGCTCCTTCCATGGAAACCGTATTCCCTGATGGCAGTTCAGGCAGTTGTTGACTTGGCCTCCAAGTTCTCCAGATCTCAATCCAGTCGTGCGTGTGTGGTATGTACTGGACAAACAAGTCCGATCCATGGAGGCACCACCTCACAACTTACAGGACTTAAAGGATCTGCTGCTTACATATTGGAGCCAGATACCACAGCACACCTTCAGAGGTCTAGTGGAGTCCAGGCCTCAACAGATCAGGGCTGTTTCCATGGCAAAAGGCGATCTACGCACTACTAGGCAGATGGTCATGATGTTCAGGTGGATTGTATACAGACAATGTATATACTATATATACATTTGTCAGTGTTCATGTATTTCGTGAGTAGAGAAGGTCGTTTATTGTTGTCATAGTTGCACATTTTTATTTTGAGCTTAAACCACAAGTGGAATACGAGTGAAAGGAAGCAGATGGGGGTTGTTGTTGTTCAGGTCAATTGGCCTTGAAATAGAGGCGCACTTCACCTCAGGTTAGAATGGGCTCCTTTTCCCTTCAAAATATTCATGAAGCAATTATAATTCATATGATTAACAGGGAGGAACACAGAGAAACTGTGATGAGCATTGTAATTATGGGATTTATGCAATATTTGAGAGATAAGAGTGTTTGTTTTTTTCTTTTTGTGCTTGTGTGTGTGTTTGCGTGTGTGTGTGTGTGTGTGTGTGTGTGTGTGTATGCTTTGACATGCATGCAAAGTGCAATTGACTTGATAGGTAAGGTAAAAGCCAACTATCCTTGAGCTCTTGCTCCCAGAGAACCTGTGTGGAATCACTGACATCAATATTAATGAAGCGGATCAGTACCAGGTCTGCGTCCAACCACAGAAGTGTTTTTTTTTTCATAATAATCTACAATCTGTGTTTATTGGTTATAACTAAGGTGTCCTTATCAGTAAGAGGATTAATATCAGAGAGCAGGGCGAAAACACGTGTTTATCTGATGCAGATGGTGTTTTTCGCTTCTGTCCAATTCTCAGCTGTTGCCTCATATTACACTGCTGTTGAATTAGGAGAGAAGAAGAGAACACACCTTCTGTCTATCTGTCTCTCTCTCTCTCTCCACCCACTCACTTTCCTTCTTTTTATCCAGATGTACTCCACATCTGCCTATAGCAACAGACTGTGCTGCATGTTGTTTTTGTCTCTACCCAAAATGTGTTTTTGCTTCATAGATAGATGAACATGAGTGTGTCACATCATGAAATACAGTCAGGTCTTCCTGCTGAGTCCTGAAGTCTGTGTTGAAGTGTTTGTGTGTGAGAGAACAAATGAAAAGCTGCGTGTTTTCAGGAGAGTGTGTCTCGAACATAGGGGTTTGCAATCCATCATAGCGCTGAAGGTTGCTATAGAAACACTTTCCTCAGCCACATGGCTTCTGACACTGGGTTACATTTAATCTATACACAAATTAATTTAGAAGTTTGAAAGGCCACAAAACTTTGTGTAGAGTCCTTTCTCCATCAAATGTGCCACTAAGATGTCATGAGTTGGGACTTTCAGCCAACACAGCAGGATCAAGGTGCCGATATTCTCACAAAGGTGAACTTGAACATGTCGCACATGCACCTACACGTGTCACACACGACACATCAACAAAGGCATTCGACTGGAAAAGAAAATAATGATGCTTTTCCACAAGGAAATACAAACAGTCATGTAATGTTTAAAATAAATGTTCAAACTTTCATCGCGTTCAAACTTCCTCTGAAGATCACATTAACATGCCTTTCTGATGCACTGCATCAACAGTCACAAAACATTAAAGATGTGAATTAGAACTTTAACCCTTACAAACTGTTCATAATGCCTTCATAGTATAGTCTAAGAAAAGCTTTACATTTTGAACTGTCTTGTGGATGCTCTTGACTAGTTATAAATCAGAGGTTAACTGATAACACTTTATTACTACATATACTCACCTATACACACACCTCAGAAAGCATCATAGAAAGAAAGAAATCATAGTATGCATAAACAGTTCACATTGTATGTGCTCACATTTATAATACATGACTGTTTAAATAGTGCATCAGAAAGAATTATGGAGTGTTTTCATCAAACATTATGAATGCATTATAATACACTATAGAAGTGTGACTAAACCACAAACAGCGAGCTAATGTGTGAAGAATTCATCTAGCCTGTACATGTAGCTTATTCCCAAATCATACTGCAATACGTCATCCACGGGACGGGCTCCTTCATAATCCAGTTTATGTTTTTAAATTTTGTTTCTCTATTTCTCTCACATATTGTATACTAAACTAGAAATACTAAAAAAAACGCAAATTCAAATTGCATGTTATTAAAAATCCTCTCTCCTTGATAAATGAGGCAGTCTCTAAGCAACATGAGCTGACGCTGTTGCTACGTTCAATACCTCAGACTTCATCTGTTGTCCCACCGGCTCCATGGGAACAGGTAATCAAGTTGGGTGAGCTATTGTCTTGGAACGGCAGCTACCTGCCTGGTAATTGGGAATGAGTGAGTGTGATGCGGAAAGACTGTTGCGAGATTTTGCTCAGGCGAGAGAGACGGAATGAAAAGAAGAAGGTGGTAGAGGGTGAGACGGGTTTATGAAGTGTGTGTGTGTGTGTGTGTGTGTGTGTGTGTGTGTGTGTGTGTGTGTGTTATGTGTGTGTCCAGCCAGACTGTCAGGCAGAGAGATGCTGGCATGGACAGTGCCAGTGAAAACGCGCTGTCCCCCAGGATTCCTCTGTGCAGTGATGGCTATTGGTGTCTGTCTTCCCTGAGGGACCACTACTCTGTCATCTCTCTCTCACACACACACAACCAAAACACACACACAGGCTCACACACACAAATCTCAGAGACAGCATACTGCCTCTTGGGTATTAGTCTGTTTTTTATTTTGGAGGGGGGTATACACACTCCCACAATCCTCCAGGGCTGCAAACATGCTCCTATGTATTAGTTTGTTTTTTGTGAGATATGCACACAACACACACACACACACACACACACAAACAGCTTGTAAGGTTCAGCCATTACTACACAGTGGCATCTATTATTGCCCAGCACAGTGACAACAAGGTCATGCCTCGAGGAGATCTGCATTCTGTCAAATCTGACACCGTAATGCTGCCACCACTGCTGCTGCTGCTGCCCAGGATTTATGCATCACTCACAGGTTGTTCATTCTTGACATTTTCAGCTCAGTAGGTGGCTTGAAGTCTTTGCAGTACAGCACTGTTCTTTTGAAAGCGTGACATCAATTCATATTCTTCAGGTTTTGCTGTGTGTTTGTTTGCTACAGAAGGAGAAAGCACATGTAGTGGAACATGAGAATTTTCATGTATACATACTGAACTAATACAGATTAAAGAGGTTTAAGTTGTGACTGTTGGCTTTATTGATATTATTACATTCCACTTTAAAACATTACATTGAAACATGCATTATTATAGATGCATACCTCACACACTATGCACATGCACTATGCACACTGTGTGTGTGTGTGTGTGTGTGTGTGTGTGTGTGTGTGTGTGTGTGTGTGTAGGTAAGTATAGCTTGTCATAATGTGATTGTGTGATTATGTCTACAGTCCCAGTCATAATCAGTGATTAATACTCTTTATTGTTGAACCTTCTGATTCTAGATGGTATGGCCTGATGTGTTGACCAATGTGTTTCTTTAATGACTTACTGTATAATCAGCCAATGCCAGTTATTCTCATTAAAAGCTCATTACTGATGTATTGTATGTATTAATAACAAAGACTTTTTCCACCACAATAATCATTTATTAACTAAGTAACACAAATAGCTAAATCTTAATGAAGTTACAAACCCATGACCCCGCACTAATGACCAACTCACTTTATAGCAAGCCGCCCTCAAGGATGTTGTTGTTATTAATGATGTAAAAAGCATTAATAAATGATTAGTCTAATCCCTTCTTATAACTGAGGACCTGTTTATCATCCTCATTATATCATATGAGAATTGCTTTTCTGTTGTTCTTATTATTACAAATAACTCAGTGTTAAAGATAGTGTCTAAGCTCTTTATTAATAACTAATTGACATTCATTACTGCAGAACCGATGCCTTGTAAAATTAAATGTACAACCCCTTATTAACCATTATTATAATTCATATTTATTGTTATTACTATGGTGTATTGGAAGATGACACAGAGAGTTACTTTAGACTCTTCAGTTCATTATACAGTAGACACATTATTGCCTCACCTCCTGATAGGCCAACCCTCCAACAAGATGCTACTCTATTAAGTATTTTTGCTGATGCCTGCAGACTACGGAGCATGAATTCATTGTTAAAATTCCCATGAAACAGGAAGCAAGAACTGTTTTTTATGCTTCCTGTAAAAACAGGCAGATAAGGTGGGACTGGTCATGGATGTTGATTAGAATTTACAATATCAAGTGTGTCTTACACTCCCACGGCAGCTAGCTGTATGAACCTAGTGTTAAATATATTCTGTATAAAATCCAGTACAGTAATCAATGAGACTTGGTCACAGATGACTGTAGCAGCCCTCAGATTCACTCATAGTCTGTATGTATCAAACAGAAGCATGCTGTCAGAAGACAGAAAGCATTTCATTGGAGAAAAAAAATTGTTCACGGCCCCGAGTGCAGGATGAGTCATTAACAAGTTTTTATGGTTCATCAGGAAATGAAAAACTGAAGAACCATGAAGAACACCTGAAAATACTGAAAATGACTTTTGTCAGTGTTGGACGGATACTGGAGGACAGAGGACAGATGGGAGCATCATTTTTGACTTCATGAAGACTAAGCTATTATTAGCAAAAAGTTGCACTCTAATGCCTATTAAATATGAAGATCTCAATCCTAAACCCGGAACAGCTCATCTGCAGAGAGAACTGGGTGCTAATTACTGCCAAAATATTCCAACATCAACCATCACATTTTGAGTCATGTCTGTGAAGACAGACAGAAAAGATGACAGCTGGTGGAAGTGCTCGGCAGAGGACAGAGAGTCCAGAGGGTCTTCCTTCTTCCCACAGTGATCTGTCCAGCAAACACAAAGAACTGTGTTTTGGATCAGGGCATATTACCGAGCCACAGAGAGAGAGAAGGGGGCGGGGGTGGGGGTACTTAAAAGGACAGAAGGGAGAGATTGGGGGCAAAGAGAGGGCCAGGAAAGGATGAGTGCCAGTGGATGAGTGTCTCAGATCCCTCCATCCTTCCCTTCATCCTCATCCTCCATCCTGCCCCCCCCATCCTTCTCTCAGCAGCTGCCAGTTCTTACCCCAGCATAGAAAGACCTCTCTGATGGTAGAGACTAAGACATCACTGTGTGTTCAAACTAAGAACAGAGTCTCCCTCTAAACCTTTCATGAATTCACACTCGCTGTCTCCTCTCGCTATCATCCTCTCTGGCCTGCACTCGCTCCTTTCCTCCTCTCTCCACAGTGTCTTTTTTATCTCCTCCTTACCCCCTTGTTTCTCCTCGTCTTTCCTTGTTATTGTTTGTTTCTCATCCACCTCTCCTCCAGCTCTCTCTCTCTCCGTCGGTCTCTCTCCCTCTCACTCCACCTGTCACTCCTGTCTCCGGTCTTCCGGCCTTCCAGTCCACTTTTAATTGACTTGGAGTGACATGCAACTAGTGTAATGTCAACAAACCTTTATCACATGACGAAAATGAGACAAGACGCAGCGTAAATGCTGGTCATGTGACAATAAATATCATTAAATATATTAATGAGATATTGTTGACGAATTAAAAATGACTTTACTTTCTCAATCCCCACTCGCAGCATTATTTAGAAGATGGAGCTGCGATGGTTTTGTGTTAACGACAGACAGCTGGCACAGAGAAAGGGGCTGATGGCCAGCCAGGGGTCTTTTTGTCATTGGGAGAAAAGGAAGAAACGACATTTGGACACACTTTCAATACACTGAAGGGGGAAAGAAAATGCAAATGAATATATTAAAAAAAAAAATCTGCCATTTTCATGTGATGCTATTTTATTTATTTTATTCAAATTTATGTGTGTACTTCTAATATGTTTGGTTGGTGAAATAAATACATTGTGAATTTAAATGAGAGCATCTTCAAATTGAATTGCATCACTAAAAAGAAACTAAAATACAATTTTCATTGACAAAAACTAGACTAAAATGTCATCAGTTTTCGTTGGCTAAAAGACTAAAATGCTCATTAGTCGACTGAAACTTGACTAGACTAAAAAGAGCATGAACGTGACTAAAACTAATAAAAACTAAAATGACAGCTTTACACAAAGACGAGACTAAGACTAAAATTAAAACAGGCTGCCAAAAACAACACTACATTCAGCTGAGACCATAGCAGCGGTCCCAGAGCTGTCGTAAAAGCAAGGGACTTTTCAAGGCAGATTTTCTAATATTTTGAATGTACACGGCCATTTTGATATGATACATGACAAGTCCTAAGAAATATTACACACATTTAGCCAAAGTAGCTTGGGGTGGTGTTAATTGCTGCTAAATTAGTGCTGTTATGAATCCATGTTTGAGAGCAAACAGCCATTATGGTTCTTTCTAATCGTCCTGTATATGTTTGAAGACCTTTTTTCTTTGAATAGATCATACAGGATTCTTTTTTTCTTTTATTGTTACATAGTTGACTAGTGTGAAAGAAAGTATGTATATATTGATTGTATTTATCTTCTATAACATAATCAGTTATGTGGTTGCATATGATAATACGCTGAAAAGTCTAGTTAGATTAAAAATAAATTGCTGTGCGTGTGTGTGTGTGTGAAATATGTGACAAAGAGAAGAAAAACACATCACAGTAAAGTTAAAGAAAATATGAATATGACGTAACAGCAGTAACATTATGCCAACAATATAATAATATAATAACATTGTCATTATCGCTGTTATCTGCAATACAACATACAGAGTACATAATTACCTTATACAGTGATGATGAGTCCGCTCAGAGCAGGAGGCATCCCCTACCCCAGACCCACAGCAAGCCATCCAGGACGTGGTAAATCGGGTAAAGATCTATAAATCTACAAATCTACATGTGATATCACTGAAATAAAATAAAAAAACACTGGTGAAGCTGAAATGGAGGGAAATCGCTGCCATGAGCTTCATGAGGTTTTATTACTTGTGTCTGGTAGAAGGTCTGTTGGACTTTGACTGGAGTAAACACTGTAGTCAAGCTACTGATACATTTTTAATTGTGAAGCTCTCAAACGGAAAGCCGCAGTAACTTCAACATACCATGAAGAGTAATGGCATGGTGAGAGTTAATCTCAGTCAGGTCCTGTAATTAAAAATTTAATTTGAAAAATATTAATGAAAGATTCCAAGATGTCTCTAATGCATGTGCAAGACTGATTCCGTGTGTGTGATCATAGTTTTGGAATGTTTAAGCAAATGATTTGCTGAGTAAAGGTCGACTGTGTTCACCTTTGAAATCAACATGAAATCAAAATGAAATGATCACGGTTCACGTTTCTGTCAACGAGTTTCCACGGTGACCTGAACTATAACACAAGCATGGGTGGGTGAAAAGGAACAAAGTGGACAAGTGAAGCGAAGCATCTCCCTTACAGTACAGTTTTTGTTTTGTTGAACAGGAAGTGATGACGTGCCTTCCTCATCCATTTTTTTTTTTTTTTCTAAGAGATAAAGCATTCAACACAGTTAACCACTTCTGCTTCATTTCTTTCAGGCTCCTGTTTGCTATAGTCAATTTTGTGTTTTGACTGGTTAAACTATGGCTGTTTTGCTGCACCATTCATATCTATAATAGGCCTTGATAATATTATATAGAGTGCGGCCTAGGCCTGCTCTACATAGAAAGTGTCATGACATACACCAAATTATTATGCAAATCATATTTTTCTCAGATTTTCCTAAAGTATCTATATGAATGGCAGTCATCATAATTTATCAGTCATCAACCATTAGAGTACAATTCAAATGTTTTTGAACGAACCTCCCAATGATAACGGTAAATTAAAAAAAAAAAAAAAAGCACAAAATGCACGTTCCAAATAATTATGCACAGCAGAGTTTCCAAGCATTTTATTGTCAAAGAACAAAAAAAAGGGTCATTTGTGAAATTCTAAGCATTAGCAGATCGTGACTAACTGAAATGTAACTGAAGTCAAACACTTTTTAAATCAAAACATTATTACAGGTGAAGTCACATCTGAATATAGGACCCCTTGTTCAAAAGGAGCTTCTAAATTCTCCCATCCATTGAATTTATCAGTTTTTGGACGGTATCTGCTTCAATTGCTTTGTATGAGGACAGAATAACCTCCCAGTGCTGTTGTTTAGATGTGAACAGCCTCCCGCCATCATAGACACTTCTCTTGATGATGCTCCAAAGGTTCTCAATAGGGTTGAGGTCAGGGGAGGATGGGGGCCACACCATAAGTTTGTCTTCCCTTATGCCCATAGCAGCCAGAGATGCAGATGTATTCTTTGCAGCATGAGACGGTGCATTGTCATGCATGAAAATTATCTTGTTTCGGAAAGCACAATTCTTCTTTTTGAACCATGGCAGGAAGTGTTCTTTGAGAAACTCCACATAGATTATGGATGTCATTTTCACACCGTCAGGGATCCTAAAAGGGTCGACAATCTCTCTCCCCATGATTCCAGCCCAAAACATCACTCCACCACCTCCTTGTTGGCGCCGTAGCCTTGTTTCCATGGGGTGGCCATCAACCAACCATCCACCAGTCCATCCATCTGGACCATGGAGGGTTGCACGGCACTCATCAGTGAACAGAACAGTTTTGAAGTCAGTCTTCATGTATTGCCGGGCCCACTGGAGCCATTTCTGCTTGTGTGCAATGGATAGGGGAGGTCGAAAAGATGGCTTACACACAGCTGCAAACCTCTGGTGGACCCTGCATCTTGTTGTTCGGGGCACATTGGAGACACGCACTTGTGTGTGCTCTGAATCAGCTACATACTTCTTGATTGTGCAATGATCGCGATGAAGTCTCTTGGCAATTTTGATTGTTGTCATGCCTTGACCCAAACATTGAACTATTTGTTGCCTTTTGGCTGCAGAGAGGTCCTTTTTCTTGCCCGTTTGGTTGAAAATGGTTGGCTGCTTAATAATGTGGAACAACCTTTAGTAGTTTTCCCTTTAATTGGACTCACCTGCCAAACTAATGGTGTCTACTACATGTGTCTGAAATTGGTTTCAGTGATATACAGAGCCCTGACACACATTACCATCCATTATTATTATTGACATTCAGTGGCCCTGAGATATTCCTTGCCCTTTGGGTTTGTCTCAAGAAAGCCTGTTAATCATAAATTAAATTTATATCTGACAAATGAACAGTGGATGCGGGCTCATAAACACTTGATTGATTCTTAACACAGATTGCTGAGAGATGTTTGATGGATAGATACTTTATTGATCCAGAGGGAAATTTACAACCTGCATTACATTCAAATCTAGACAGAGATGAAATAGTTAAGATTAAAAGGGTGAGAGGACTGAAATGTCTTGCTAAAAGGCACTTTGCTTTGTCAATAGACAGACATGAGCTGGTCATCCAACCATTTGTTGTAACAACATTGGCCTTGAGGTGAGGCGGAATGTCAGTCCACTAACAGTGCCCAGCAGGTGCAAGCCCAAATGGATGACCAGAGAAAATGGCGGAAGAGTAAAAATGGAGGCTATCATGAGGTTACAGACTGTATGACCTCTGTTGTACGGTTCCAAGCAGAGCCCTCCGAGAGCAGCCTGTATTTGAAGGGAACAATGCATCTGTGATGGAAAAACATCAGGGGGTGGTGGGCTGCTCCAGCCAAGTCCACAAACATTAGTGCAAAGTTTGGAGGTTTGTTGACTTCTCTCTTTATTTCTTGTGTTAAAGTCGATGTTCACAGTTCAGAATAGTCTTAATGCTCTACATGCTGTTGCAGTATAGCACCACCTATACTTTCTAGTTTTGTAATATGACATTAGACCCAAATACACACGTTTCAAACTATTAATATTAAGAAATATGGTTTCTGCTGATTAAAAACAAACAACAAAAACTACACACAAATCACTTTGGATTACTAGAGAGGCAGGACTGACAGGCAGGAGCTGCTGATGGTGACTCCACTTTCTATTCAGATACTTCTGTTTGTACACTTTTATGTAGTACACCATGTACACTATGTACTTTCTGGTGTAGAGCCCTAATTTCACTAGTGTGGTCGTTGTGCACTGGAAATTACATTTTAGTGCTTTATGAGGATTGTGCAACCAGGTGGAGCATTAGCACCAAAATTTGACTGTCAAAATATAAATACGTATGTACAGCTTACATTCGTATATTGTGGTATTCATCACAACCACTTCAGCTCCAACAGCTTCCTTGGCCCTATTTTCACAATGCCAGTGGTCCCTCCCCCTTCAGCGACCCAACCCAAATGGTAGATTAAAAAAAACATGTTTACTTACAGTGTAATTCTTTCCTGCAGTCAACTGTTTCTGAAAATAATCCCGTGCAGCAAGCGACAGGCAGAATTCTGCCTAAGGAAGAGCACAGAGCTCAAAATGTCTCTGCAGGCAGCTGAATCTGCATGTTAGATTACCGCCACCCGTCTGTTCATCTTCTGCTCTCTGTGCAATCGTCTTTATTCGTGTACCTAATAATGATGTATCTAAAGCATCATTAGACTTCTTACTCTTTGCAGTGAGTTACTGAGGATTAATATATTGTATACAAACATGGGATTTCAGAATTCCATTGTTCATGATGTTGATATTCTCATAATATTACAGTCATGCATACATTCCGAGTTTACAGATTTTGAGCACAGCTTTATAAATGTGTCACCTTTTCTCCTTTCACCCTGCCTGTCTTTTATATAAGAATTCTGTATAGTCCAAAATAAAGACTGTCCAGTCCCCGTCACCGTGAGAAATATGAACACTTAACAAAATACATATCACCTCTCATTATGTTGAGAAAAGTTCTCTTCCTCATTGTCATTGCAGTTTGTGCCACATCAGATCGGAATAAGAGCAGCGTTTTGGTTTGCGATGTAACATCACTGTTATGATGTTGATGTGATGGAGTGGGGTTGCATGAGGTACTTATCCACAACAGTAGAAAAAGGCTGCCATCAGAGAGGCACAAACTAATCTGGCTAACTTCTTTGCATAAAACAAATGATGCTGCACCATGTACTACCCCAAATTACAGCTGTTTGGATCAGAGTTACAGCAGCACAGTTGATCTACCACATAGGTTCTACAGTTAGTGCCAAAGAAAAAAGGCTGTCTGACAGCAGGCTAAAGTTGTGAAAATATTTTATATAGTGCATATTATATAGTATAGTGCATACTTTTATATGCACCCTTTTTATTTGGCTAAAATATATTTTTCGCCTGCTCCATCCACAGCAGTTTACCTGCTGTAGATAATACTCTGACTATGAATATGTACCTCTTACAACCTGACTTTAAAATACCCAAAATAACCATTTAAGTGGCTTGGATCAATCAAGTTTTGAGATTGGCTTGGTCAGCAATGCAAATCTGATTAATGTAAGTTTTCTAATATGATTTTAATTGGCTATAATGTGCACATAAAGGTAAAGCTCTCAACAGTAATAATAGTAGTTAAATGATTTAGCTTTCTCCTCATCCTTTATCCACAACATGCCAAAGAAATTTATCTAAACTTTTGTGAAGTGAAAGAAGAAACTGTGCTTGTCAAGACTCGCTACCTTTATAGAAGATTTAAATATAGTGTACAGAGAAGAAGAAGAAGAAGAAAACTGAGAAATTTGCATGCTGTGAAGGAAAAGAGCAATCTGATTTGAGTGGAAACGCTTGAGTCAGATTTTAATGTCAGGTCCAAAGATAATCCGGATGAATCACATCCAGACACAGTTCAGATAAGAGATGCATGCATGTTAATGCTGGGTATAAAGAAAAACATGCTGGTCTCCTTGACAACCACACCGGATGGTCTGTTGGGATCAACTCTGTGAGTAGCAGAACAAATGTAATTGCTTGATGAGTAAGCCATCCTGAAATTTTGTCTAGCATTCAGTAATCTCCAGTGGATATCACTACCCGTTGAGCAATATACCAGCCTGACATTCAGACTCACCCAGTTGCTGCCGGAATCTCATTACCACAGTTGGATTAAGCTGCTGTCTACGTGTTATTGGATGTGTGTGTGTTTTCTCATATTGTCTGATGCAGCTAAACTTCTGTTTTCCTTATTTTCATTGTCTGATGTATTTAAAGAACAGTACATCAAATCAATTTATTGCACCAAAATTAGTGTAGGCCATGCTTGATTTGACCAAATGTTGATATATCCATCTCTAACTTTTGTCTCTAACCCAGTCCAGTGGAGGTGGATGGAATTCACATGGTACATTTGGAAATTAAACAGCAAATCTTTTACCAGAACAACACACAGACCTCAGTTTTCTTCGACCAGAGAAAAAAAATCCTCATGTAAGTGTCAATACATACATTATTATGAAAACATGCTTTTTAAATTCAATTTACCGCCATTGAATCCTCAAAGACATCTATCTGTTCATCCATCCATCCATTTTCATTAGTTTATCTCTGTCAGGTTGCTGTGGCAGCAGGCTAAGCAAGGTAAACTCCTCTGTTATTCATTTACATTCCTGGACCAGCCTAGATGGGATATGTAATCCCCTGTAGTGTGTTCTGGGTCTGGGTCCAGTTGGACCTGCCCAGAAAACCTATTAAGGGAGACATTCTTATGTGTCTGAGATCTGAGATCTCTAAGGGTGAGCCCAGCCACCCTGTGAAGTAATAATAGTTCACTGAAATTCATTTTGGCTGCTTGTAACTTCCAGTCTAATTCTTTAGTACAGTAACAATAGATTGAGATAAGGACAATACTGAACCTTAATGGAATGGCCAATCCTCCAAATTAAATGAGGAAGATATCAGAAATAACTGTCCTCCAGAACGACACATTCATGCATTTATTGATCTGATGGTTTCTTCCCAGAATCCAAATACCTGCAGGGGTAGAGTTAATTTGTGAGTCTAAATTGGGATAGCTCCGTGATGAACTGGTGACCGCACCTCTTGCCCCTCATCAGATGGGATCTTCTTCCAGCCCCCTGGAAGCAAAAAGCAAAAATCTTTTCCAGTAGTTCCTCATAGGGTGCTAATTAGTCTGTAACCGCTGTGTTTAGACATAGTTTGATGCCTGACCAGTTTGATTCTCTCACGATTTTGTGATCTCACATGTCTGCCTTGCAATGTTATGTTAAAAATGCTGTAAGTTGAATTCCAATGCTTATAACAACGCAATCTTAAAAGTTTTATTACATTTCTATATAATGTATTTCTATTGATACATGACCCACTGCTGTGTTTAGTCCTTAATTGGCCATTTCATGCAAATTTTTTTCTTACTATATTGTTACATTATTTTACCTTATTGTTAGGCCATATTTTCTCTGCTATTCTCTGTGCCAGAGCTGTGCAAGAGCCTTTAGAACTGAAGAAAAGTACTTTGCTGATGGGGCTGTTGCCATGATTCCTAGAGGGCCGTCTTGATCTCAACATCTCCCCTGAAGTACAGATGTGAAACCAAGACCACAAACCACAGGGCCATAACTCTCTTCAGGAGCCACATTATGTCAACAAACAATGCAACACTGGCCAGTACTGGGGGCAATCAATTATTAATGTCCTCATGGATGAGTGGTATGTATATAATGGTTGAGGAGAGGCAGAACTTGATGTAATACTCTATTAAACATAAATAAAAGTGCCTTGGGCAGAAATAATAACAACAATGCAGGGGAAGGGTCTGTGTGCGGTGCTGCTCTCATCTGCATGAGAATCAGACTTTCTCTTTCATCATCTTGTGTGGAAAACATGCTGTTGCTGCCGGCCAT
Organism: Nibea coibor; assembly: GCA_023373845.1. Lineage (NCBI taxonomy): Eukaryota > Metazoa > Chordata > Actinopteri > Sciaenidae > Nibea > Nibea coibor. Next base: position 1,998,544 of record CM041721.1, on the reverse strand, counting down.
GCCCATTGATGGGGTGTAACATTAACGCATGAGGAGGCCAATCTCAGTCCCATGGCAAACTCATGCTGGGATGGAAGACTCAGAGGCAATTTGATTGCTACATAAAGAGCACGAGGCAGCGTGAAGGCCCAGAGGTGCCTTTCATCTATGAATTGGAACTGACTCAGAAGTTGTAATTATTTCAAGTTTGTACATTTCTATAAAACAGGTATCCCTCACGTTCCGATGTCATTTTCAGGGCACCCTGCAGCTCATATATTTTCTATGACATTTAAAGTAATAGTAGGAGTTTGTTGTAATGTCCAGAGTAAAATAAGTGTTCTTCTATGTATCAGCCATCCTACAGGTTAGATCAGTTCCATCTTAATCATGTAATAATTAATTCTATAATACTGTGATAGTTATAGTAATATTAATTGTACACATTTGCAGACAGTTTGTGGCATTCATGGTGTTACAAGAAATGGATTGAGAATGAAAAAAGTGATAGCAGTGACATTTCAGGATGATTGTGGAGCAGTTTGAGCCACCACTGCAACATGATATTGGTTGCATTTCATCTTTTAGATTACCTATCAAGTGTCAGGCCTGGACTCAAAGAGGACTCAGATGCAGAGTTGACCAGAGAGCGGTTTTATTTGTTCACAAAAAATCCTCGCTTGAGTGAGGCTATAAAAAGGCCTAAACTAAGAAAAACAGAAAATCACTCCTAAGGAGGAAAAAACACTAAACTTCTCTATATAAGATTAACGAACTCAAAATCACTCTCAAGGAGGAAAAACAAAAGGCTATGAAACTTTAACATAAGGCGCTCCAACGAGGCTGAAAATAAAACACTATGATATTCAGAAAGAAACAAAAGCTAGACTACAAAATTACAACACAAAATCACTCTAACGAGGAAGCGAAAACAAAAGAGCACAAAAGCTATGATACATGAGCTGTGAAGAGATGGCTTGGGTGCACGCTACATAAGACGAAACACTTCGGCACAAGACAAAGGGAGACGCAGACAATATATACACCGGGTAATAGGGAACAGGTGGAAACAATCAGGGCGGGGAATACAATCAGACCGGTGACACATGAGGAAGGGCAAGTGACCTGAAACGAGAGGAGAGTTAACTTTCAAAATAAAACAGGAAGTGACAAGACAAGACAAAACCCCAACTTGACCTCACCGCGGTGTGACATCAAGCCAGACAAATAATGAAATGTATATTTGACAAAAGGGAATTTAAAAGACCAACAACAGAGTTTTTCATAGCTGCTCTGCTCCAAAAGTTCAAGAATTCTTTGTGCCATTTCCTCCTCTCCAAAGTGTTGGTACAATTTTGGAGCGCCAAAATATTAGTTACACCCAAATTCTGACAAAATTCACATGAACATGACTTCCTTCATGTACAATGAGTAATACACTTTTAATTTGCTGTGAATTTCTTTTCTCCTTTGGAAGCAACAATATCCATTTTCAGATGGAGCTGCCAACTCGCCAACTTGCTGTTTGGTTTAAAGTGGTGAGAGCAGATGATGACAGTTGGGTGCTTTGCACCATGGGATGACTTTGGAATGACAGAAAGTGACAAGGCAACGGCCAACTGTAACATTTGTCCTCCACAAACGTTGCACTCTCAAACAAGTCACTATTTTTGTGAGCTGTAATTTCAGCACCGGGTATTGGTCAAGCAGTGACATTTTGAAACTTCCAAAGTCCCCAAAGTTTCCTCTGATGGACGAAGTGAGGAGGTAGATCGAGCAGAACATTTTGATCTCAAGAACACATGCTGGATGGGATCCAAATAATCAGTTAAAATGAATAACAAATATTCATGGCAGTTTAATATATAGTTTATATATATTTAGTATATAGTTTATGTATATATAGCTTATTTTAAGTCATCTTTATACAGTAAGAAGACGGCCCATGAAGACAGGAGATAACATTGAATCCACCAGAGTTACAACACTGGCTGCCTACAGTTCTGCTACAGAAACTCCATGGTCAAACCTCTTGAGGACAGCCTGGCCATCATTTTATTAAAAATCAAATCTCTTGACAGAAGTTGTGAAATTAACTATCCAAAGTGCCTGCATATTTTCATTAAAGGACCTCTCTATGTATTGTTTGCCATTACCGTGCTGCATTATCTACAAGATGGATTCACAGGAAATGATGCAGCATGTAATCCAGTGTTACTGATTGTAGTTTTATATGACTGATATCAGCCTCTCTGTTTACCGTTCACTCTCTCAGAGTTATTTGGAGCTGGACGAAGTGACTGCAAATGTAAGCCAAACATTTTCACTGCATTAAAAATACTGAACTAATGAAGAGCCAGAGGCAGCAGGCTACACACCTCCGGATTCTCATTATCAGAAACAACATTAAAACATCAAACAATGACTGTAACTGTACTCTACTACAAGCTATTGCACTGATTTTTGTGTGGAGAACTATTCATGCTCTACACAGCATGAAATTTGATCAAAGTGGCTATTATATGCACACAGAAAGAACCTACATAAAGATATAAGTTTTAATATACGTTTTAATATAGGTTTCAAATATATACTACATACATAAAATTGGCCGTTTTCATATATTATATGCATATATATATATACAGTGATCCCTCACTTATCGCGGTTAATGGGGTCCAGAACCGACCGCGAAAAGTGAAAAACCGCGAAGTAGCGGATGGAATTTTCCCGGTGTATGTTTTTCTAAACATGCTTCTACATGTGTAAATATGCTACGTAGTTAAGTAGTTTCTCTTTTGTCTGTTTTTACAACCGGCAGTTTGTGTCAGGCTTTTAGTTTGTGGACAGACTTCCTGTTTTATTTTGGTTTCCCTCACTTCCTTTTTGTGTTCATTCTTGGTGTCTTTACTCCCTATGATTGCCTATTGATTTCACCTGTGTCTCGTTTGCTCCTCCCCTCATGTGTATTTAAGCCTGCCTCTCCCAGTGTGTCTTTGTTAGATTGTCTTCATCCTTGTGAGTAGCTCTCTGGCGTTTTCATCATTGTTTCCTCGTGTACCAACCCTGTTTGTTTCTTCGACCCGTTTTTGCCTAGCGTCCTGTACTTCTGCCTGTCTGCTCTGTGTTCTGGATTCTGACCCTTGCCTGTTCTTGGACTTTCCTCCTGCCTCATGATTTTGTACTTCTGCCCCGCTGACTGCCTTTTGTGTACCGTATCCGGACTGTCAATAAACCGCCTCACTACCCCTGTCAGTCTCTGATCTGCTCTGTGGGTCCAGTTGTCTGTCTGAACCTGACAGTACAATCTAACCAGACCATGGACCCCGCAGATTCAGAGGCTGTTCGCGAAGCACTGAAGACTCAGGGCCAGTGGCTTCGTATGCATGAAGAACAAATGGCTTCTTTGAGACAGGAAGTAGCCGAGTCAAGCAAGCGCCAGGAGGCGGCATTTACTATGTTAGCTTCCCAGCTAAGCCAGCTGAAGGTCGGCCAGCCTCTAGGAGAATCTACAACACCCTCCAGCGACTGTGCGGCTGCATCTCCTGAAAGGACTCATTTACAGCTGTCTAGACCTGAGAGGTTTTCTGGTGAGTCTGGTGACTGCAGGCCGTTCATTACCCAGTGCGAGCTACATTTTGAGTTTCATGCAGCAGCTTTTCCCTCTGATCTCAGCAAGATAGCCTACATGATTTCTTTCATGTCTGGTCGAGCCAAGGCCTGGGCTACAGCGGAATGGAACCGCCGTTCGGCCATCTGTACTTCTCTGCCACTATTTTTAAAGACTCTTACACTGATTTTTCAGACTGTTGCTCCGGGTCAAGAGGCCGCCAAGGCCTTGGTTTCTATGCGTCAAGGCAGGCGGAGTGTTATGGACTATGCCATTTCTTTCAGAACATTAGCAGCAGAGAGTTGATGGAACCAACCAGCTTTGGTGGATGCCTTTTTTTTAATGGGCTTTCGGAGCAGGTTAAAGACTTTCTGACTCCTCTTGACCTGCCTTCTGAGCTTGATGCACTAGTGTCCCTAGCTTCCAAGATCGACAAGAGATTGCGGGAGCGTGACCGGAGCAGGAACTTCCCTTCAAGTCAGCAATCAGGCACCTACCCTTCTTGGAGGTCCTCGCCCAGACGCATTCCGGCTCCAGAACTCACGACCAACACCAGAACTGACACGGAGGAACCTATGCAGATTGGACGCACTCGGCTTACTCCTGAAGAACGCCTACGAAGACGCAACGAGGGTCGATGCATCTACTGCACCCAGATGGGTCACTTCCTGGAGAATTGTCCCATTCGCCGCAGCACTCCTTCCCGTCCAACATCTGTCCTGGTATGTGCCTCCCCTAGTAAGAACAGATCTTGCCGGCAGTTCTCACGTCACACTCTCCTCAGAATCTGTCTCTCTCCCATACTGTTCTCATTGACTCTGGTGCTGATGCTAGTCTCATTGATGTAGACTTGGCCAAGAAACTTAACCTCTCGTTTGTTCCTTTAGACACCCCCGTGCCTGCCACTGCCCTAGATGGCCATGTGATGTATCTGGTTACCCACTGCACCTCTCCTGTGACACTGATCTTTCCCGACTCTCACACAGAACAGATAACTTTCCACCTTTTTGAGGCACCGCAACATCCACTTGTGCTAGGCTTTCCTTGGCTAACTCTGCACAACCCTCACATAGACTGGGTCTCTGGCAAGGTTCTGTCATAGGGAAGCAACTGTAAGGCGCAGTGTTTTGCAGGTCTTCCCATTTCCAGCCTGGAGGGGGTTTTCACCTCGCCCGAGGAGGTGGACGAAGATCTGATTTGTCTTGTCTTGTCACTGATCTGTCCTCAGTTCCATCCTGCTACCTGGACCTTAAGCAGGTATTTAACAAGACTAAAGCCACTACACTTCCCCCTCACCGACCTTATGATTGTTCCATAGACTTACTTCCTGGTACTTCACCCCCCCGTGGCCGCTTGTACTCACTGTCGGGACCAGAGCATAAAGCCATGGAGGAGTACATCGGAGCTGCTCTTAAGGCCGGGATTATCCGGCCGCCTTCATCTCCTGCTGGAGTAGGGTTTTTCTTTGTGGGGAAGAAGGACAAGACCCTCCGACCCTGCATTGACTATCGTGGAGTCAACGACATTACTATAAAGAACAGGTATCCCCTTCCACTCATTTCCTCTGGATTCGAACTCCTTCAGGGGGCCAAGGTATTTACTAAATTGGATCTACGCAATGCTTACCACCTGGTCCGCATCAGGAAGGGGGATGAGTGGAAGACTGCTTTTAACACTCCCACAGGACATTATGAGTATCTGGTAATGCCTTTTGGACTCGCCAATGCCCCTGCTGTGTTTCAGGCACTGGTGAATGATGTTCTTCGTGAGTATTTGAATAAGTTTGTTTTTGTCTATTTAGATGACATTCTGATCTTCTCTCCTGATATGGAGACTCACGAGAAACATGTCCGGCAGGTACTGCAACAGTTATTATGTAATCAACTGTTTGTAGGCACATGAAATTCACACTTCTCAGCTTTGACAGTGTCTTTTTGGGGGTTTGTGGTGTCTGAGGGGAGAGTCAGCATGGATTCTGTGAAGGTACAGGCAGTGCAAGATTGGTCCACGCCCACATCCAGAAGAGAGGTCCAGCGGTTTCTGGGGTTTGCAAACTTTTATAGGAAGTTTATTCGTAACTTCAGTCTCATTGCTTCCCCGCTGCATGCTTTAACCTCCCAAGGTGCAGTTTCACTGGTCCCCCCAGGCGGAGTCAGCCTTTCAAAGACTCAAAAGCAGCTTTATCGTCGCCCCTGTGTTGATTCTTCCTGACCCTAAACGGCAGTTCGTGGTGGAGGTGGACGCCTCTGATTTGGGTGCAGGAGCGGTGCTCTCTCAGCGTTCCGAACAGGACGACAAGCTCCACCCTTGTGCCTTTTTGTCCCGCAGGTTTTCGCCTTCGGAGAGGAACTATGATGTCGGAGACCTTGAACTGCTGGCCATTAAGCTTGCTTTGGAGGAGTGGAGGCATTGGCTGGAGGGGGCTGAGCACCCTTTCCTGGTCTGGACGGACCACAAGAACATTGAGTACATCAGGACAGCCAAAAGACTAAACCCTCGGCCCAAGCCAGGTGGGCCCTTTTCTTCTCCCGATTTAATTTTTCTATCTCATATCGCCCCGGCTCTAAGAACATTAAACCTGATGCCCTGTCTAGACTATTTAAGGGTGAAAGCGTTCCCAAGGAGACAGAGACAATAATCCCTGAGACGTTGGTTGTAGGTTGCCTCACCTGGGAGATAGAGGAGCGGGTCAACAGGGCCAATCAAGGGATTCAGGTTCCTCCAGAGGTACCACCCAACAAATTATTTGTCACCCCCGAACTGCAGGGCCCTGTGATTACTTGGGCTCATACATCTCTGATCTCTTGTCATCCTGGTTTCCGTAGAACTCTGACCCGGGTGCGGGAGAGGTTTTGGTGGCCTGGTATGAGGAATGATGTCCGTGAGTATGTGGCAGCCTGCACAACCTGTGAGCAGAACAAAAGCAAGAATGTCCCCAGTGCTAGACTTCTCCAGCCCCTTCCTGTGCCTCAGCGGCCCTGGTCGGACATTTCCCTTGACTTTGTGACCGGGTTACCACCCTCAGAGGGTAACACTGTTGTACTCACAGTGGTAGACCGTTTCTCCAAGATGGTTCGGTTCATACCATTACCTAGCATTCCTTCTGCCAAAGAAACGGCAGAGGTGCTAATGTCTCATGTTTGTCGAGTTTTTGGATTTCCCAGGAATGTCCTGTCTGACCGGGGTCCGCAGTTTGTGGCTCAGTTCTGGAGAGCGTTCTGCCAACTCATGGGTGCCACAGTTAGTCTGACCTCAGGCCACCATCCTCAAACCAATGGGCAGACAGAGCGGTTAAACCAGGAGCTGGAGAAAGGGCTCCGCTGCCTGGCTTCCCAGAATCCTGCATCTTGGAGCAAGTACGTCATGTGGGTGGAATATGCCCACAACACACTCCCCAGCACTTCCATGGGCATGTCTCCATTCCAGTGTGTCTTTGGGTACCAGCCGCCTCTGTTTCCTGCACTGGAGAGGGAGGTCTCTGTTCCTTCCGCTCTTGCCTTGGTCCGCCGTTGCCGTCGGATTTGGGCTTGGGCTCGTCTGAACCTCCTCCGAGCTTCCCGGAGCCACAAGAAGTTTGCGGACAGGAGGAGGAGATGTGCACCAGCCTATCAAGCCGGACAACGGGTGTGGTTGTCCACTAAACACCTACCTCTTAAGGTGGAGTCCCGTAAGTTGGCCCCTCGTTTTGTTGGACCATTCCCTGTGTCAAAGGTTATTAACCCTGTGTCTGTGAGACTCAAACTTCCCAGGTCTCTTCGTGTGAACCCCACATTTCATGTCAGTGAGGTACAGCCTGTCAGGACCAGACCCGTTTTTGCCTAATCGAACCGCCAACCTTTGGGTTACTGGACAATCCACTTTGCGCATATGATGTATACATGCAGATATATCTTCAACAACAACATGAGTTTCTTTTGTTGCACTACAAATATATTTACAGATACACTTATTGCTGCTCAAGGATTGTTTATAAAATTCATTTTCTGTAACCACAGGTTAATCAACCAGGTGTGAAAACAGGATTCACAACTTTAAAACAAGTTGTTTATTCTCTATTTGGTTTTCCAAGCAGCAACCTCTGTGGCTCAGAAATTAAGTGAAATAGGAAATGAAGCCTGAAGCCATGTGGAAATGCAAAAAAAAACTGTAATTCCTCAAGCAGCCACTTGAGGCTGACTTCAGAACGAGACAGTCTCTTTAAGTCCCCGTGTTCAAATGTCCACCTTCACAGCAGAAATAAACATGTTTACAGCCTGGTCTCTGTAGCTCATTTCCCCGTTCATGGCAACTATGCTGAGGGTGAATTATTATACAACTCACCTGTTCAGATGATATTAAGGCTTAAAGCTAGCATAAAGAACAATGTGGCTGCTCTGACTGCCCTTACGGATGGCTTTTTAAACACATACTTTCATACTACCACTAAGTAAAGAAACCCTACCCACAGGGACATTAAAGGGCAGCATCAAAATGATAAGTGATATGTGAGGATGGACATTTACTAATGACGATTACTGAAAGAAGAGATATTCAAAATCACTAGTGGAATAATCAATGTGAGATGTTTTTCAGACCAACCTAATCGCTCTTTGTGCACCTACAAGCCTTGTAGTAGCTGTGGGTGCTAAGGGACTTCTTGTAGATTTCTCCTTGATCTACTGTGGCTTCAAACATTTTTTTTGAAAACACACTGAGGAAGTATTCAAAGGTAGTGAGGCTGGAGATTACTTGAGGATCAGAGATGTGGGACTAGTTTTGGAAGATACTTCTGGTGCAGGTCAGGAACAGGTAAGATCTGGATGTGATCTGGACGTGAGTCATGTACAGGAGACAAATGGAAAACGGGGTTAGCAGAATAAGCAACACATTAATCAGTGAGTTCAAGGCTGGCCATATGTGGTTACTACTACGCAGTCTGAACAATGTGGCAGTGTCTGGAAGGTTAAACCGTCCTTTATATGGTGCAGGTTGATCAGTTGATGAGCCGCAGGTGATGAGGTGACGATCAAGTAAGACACTGATGTATCAGTAATGTAAGTGCCATAAGTTAAGAACGCTGTCAATATGCATTCTGGTTCATTCTGTCAACTACAGCTCTGTCAGAGAGCAGAAATATGTGTGAGGAGAACAGGCCACATGCTTTATTCAAAAAGTAGTGTCATCCCTGCAGGGTCACATTTCAATGTTAGTTTGTAATCTTCTGAACTGACTGCCACAGCATTTTTCCACAGAGTGCACAAATAATGCATTTAGAGAATGGGCCAGGCTGGGTGTCCCCACAGGGTCAGCAGACATGAGTGATATTACTTAGAAACACGACCCCCCTTTAGATGGGCAACTGCAACTGGCACGGAGCGGGGCCGGGTGTCACATTTAAGCCAGGCGCAAGCAGTTTCGTCTGTCGGGGGGGTAGAGAAGGAGCGTGAATGAGCACAACAAATTCTTGTGCCACATTAAATGTCGCCAGCCAGCTTTGCCAGGGTGACCTCTGTGGCCAATTATAGGGGAGGCTAATGCTTTGGCTGACATATCTATTTGAATGGATGAGATGTTTTTCTCATTCACTGACACAGGAGATCACACGCCTATTATCATCACAATGGCCATATACACAAGCTTATGTAAATGCCTCCTCACGCAGTAGTAACTGTCAGGCCCGCCACATATTAGCTTTGTATTTGTAAAGAATGGCAAGTGTGGAGAGAATATGGGGGGATAAATTCAGGGTTGCTTGGATATCACTGACTGAGCTGTGGAGGCTACACAACCAAAGATAACAAAGACTTTTTTCTAAGGGTGGATGACAATATTTAATTAGCTCACTTGAACTGATTCTGAAGCTGCACCGAGGTGCTAAGGCCATTCCAGCTCTGAGGGCATTAGCTCTGACATCTAAGTCGTCAATTAATTTGACATTTGAGGCCAGAGATATTGAGCTAATAATGAACTCCCGTTGTCCTCGTGTAATCATTTTTACCTTGATCAAATCAATTCCCAAAGTCCAAAAGGCTAAATTCAAACATATTCCCAATGTCATACGAGAAGCAAGAGGCGCCTTGTCTGTCCCACGTGTCCTCCAGGCTCGCCCATCCCCTTTCACCGGGCTGAGAGCACCTTGTGGACTGAACTAGGCCAAGCACATAGGCCCGAGGCACAAGAAAGAAATGGAAAACAGCAACCCGACTGCATATTGGACTGGGCAAAATAAATGCAGCTGGTATGACTCCCAGAGGAAACGACCCTTAATTAGGCCCCTTCATGTTCGTCCGTGCCAGCACCTGAAGAAAAGGCAGGGAAGAAGAAAAGGCTCCTGTGGGCTTTCTGAGGTTTCTGGCAGAGATTTTTATCTGTAGGGCCATCCTGTGACTCCATTTGTGTTGGCTGCTGCTGACATCCTCTGCTGCCTGCTTCATTGTTTCTCTGGATGAAGTGGGCCTCCTCATCAGGCCCCAATTAGCTGCATGCATGGTGAAGGACTAGATAGTCAGGAATTTATGAGTGCATGTGTGTGTGTTTGTATTGAGGCTGGGAGCTGCTGTCAGTAGTCATCCTGTCTGGGGGGGAGCCAGCTGATTTGCCTCTCCTATGTTTGATCCCGCTGCTTGCTCAGCCATGAGTTTGTTTGGTAACCTTTGACATGCAGATGATAGGACCATATTGATGATGCACACACATGACAGGTGTTTACAGAGTTTGAACATAAACAATACACCCACACACACACACACACTCACAAAAACTCATGCATATCCATATAATTATATACAACCTGCAGTGCTCATTTGTGTATTATTATTTTTTTGTCTTGTTTGTGGTGAAAGCTGAGGCTGCTCCTGCATCTGTGTCGAGCAGAACACACTGTCTTTGTTTCCCAGTTCGTCCAAACACTTCTCTGCAGGCCACCACCGTGATTAGAGCACAGACCGGACAGAAAGGGAGTGAGGAGAGGAGGCAGGCGAGGGATGTCAAAAGATTACATACACACTGAGGCATCTGTCTCTCTACGTGCCTTTAAAGAACCCTCCGTATACAAAGTGCACAAGTCCAGTCCTATTTGCCACCTTTCATTCTGTCAAGTGGTGGCCCCTCTTTTTTTAATGACCCTCACGCTGTGCCTCTACTTCTTTGAAAAGTTCAATCCGGCTCCCCTCACGCACTGTCAACTAGTCCCTGGCTGTGATAATTGAAGCCCCTCATCTTTGGAGATGGGCTAATTTGCTGTCTTTGTACCATTTGTTCTCTTCTCTTTTCAGGGCATTATTCGCTCCACCTGCCATACTTCACAATTCCTTGATGTTCCAGAGGCCCTCGCTGCCCTTCATTTGGACAGCGACTGTGGCACGCCACCACTACTGTCACCCACTGCCCTCTGCTGGCCTCACAGGGTGTCGCATCCACCATGCAGAGTCTTGCTTGGAAAAGCAGATTGAATGCAATGGTGGATTTTAGTAATTAGTAATAGTTTGACTTTCACTTGGTTGTAATCTTGAATGCCACTGTCATGTAAGTGTGTCAGTGTATGCCGTGTGACAGAAAAGCAATCATTTAGCAGAATGTTCAATCCTTGTTATGTAGCAGGTGCCATTCTCCCACAGTGTGGTGCGGTTAATCATCCCGGATTGGCACATTCCTCTTCATAATGTCAAATGCAGCAGTTTAGAGAGCTGTGGTGTATGACTGAGCATACAAGCCAAGTATAAATTTGCTTTTTCAATGCAATAGTCCTCTAATGGGACTAAAAAATGCCCTCATTGTGCAAATGGTTCACAACGTGTTTGAGAGTCCGCTGCGATAATTCCAGTATTGCGTGTCACCGGTTTGAGAATGAGAAGCTTAAAATAGCACCAACCATTTTGGCTCCCATCAGTGAAGGGAAGGATGTGCTGCAGTTGGCAAAAAAAGGGTTTTCCAACAGTGAATATTGAGTATGTGTGCACACAGACGGCACACATGTATGCAAAGACCGCAGACACACTTATGCCCACAACTTGGCAGGCCTGCCTACAGACCTGGCCAGGGAATTGCAGGCCAGAGAATGACTTTGCTTCTCTCTGCGTGTCAGCAGCGGCCCCCCAGCACAGAGGTGGGACTGCTACTATCCTTTGCTTGAGTGCTACTAATAAGAACAGGAAGCCCAGATAAAGGGCTCTCTTTCATGCTGTACCCACAGCCATAATGAGGCCTGGCATCTGATGGATTACCCAGACTTATTTCGTAAAGGCTGCCTCATTTTTCCCGTCACCCTCTGCCGCCCTCAGCTCTCCCAGTCAGTTGAACAAAGGCCAGTCTTTTTAGTGCCTTAATGCTTTCATCACACAGGCATCACGTGTGTCTGGACTTTCTATCTCCCGCTCATTAATTGTTCAGCGATAAGTCTGACATGATTTCCTTGGAGCTACAAGAAACTGTGAGAGCGCTCAGTGATACTGGACATAACAGCCCCTTCAGTCAATGATCACTGATCCATATAAAAATAACAATAATAATAATAATAATAATAATACATTTTTTCTTCACTTCTTTCCAAGATGCTCAAAGACATTTCACAGGAGTTACATTTATCAAAAAACACACTCAGTCTCTGATTTGTTCAGGGAGAGAGCTCCACAGGGATCCAGTGTTTGGTCTTTGGTGGAGACAGAAGATTAGCATCAAAGGAGCGGAGGCTGTGGGATGGTGTGGTGGTGGAGCATGGAACGAGTGTTGGGGACCTGGTGCTTTGTGGGTAAGGAGAGGAACTTTGGGTCTGCTGTGGTCACAGATATGACACTGGCTGAGCAGATGGGCAGCAGAGCTTTGGATATATTGGAGTTTATACAGGACTGTGTCATATAAAATGCTGGTTGCTGAAAGTTTGAGCAGCAAAGAAGAAATAATGTAATGGGCAGAAATGAGCCATCTTTTTTAGGCAGTTCTGGTGATTTGGTTGATGTGATATTTAAGAGAGAGGTTGCTGTTGAAAATGACTCAGAGATTGTGACTGTGTGGGACGGGAGATGGCGCGGAGTTATCGATGGAGAGGCAGAATGCTCTCAGCTGGGACCTGATTTAAAAAGCTGTTGCTCATAGATGAAGAGACAGATCTGCAGCCTGATGGCAACAAGAGGAGCACCAGCCCTGACCAGCATCCAGGATTACACATTACAAAGTAATGCATTGTAATCACATTACATTTGTCTGTAATGCATTACTGCTCCTAGATTTGCTTGGAGGGAAACAAGCTGTGAAAACAGCCCTGACATGCAATATCACCTTTAAGTTCAATGATAAATTGTGTTGTTTTTATACAACATATATGATACATTTCTGATCCACTGACCACTCAAAACACACACACACACACACATTCATACAGTGACGGCAGAAGCTGCCACACAGTGCTTTTACATCATTATCATTTGAATTTGAATCATTTTACTCATTTAGATTCCTTTTTGTGGAATCTAAGTCCAGTATTCACCAAGGCCTGAGGGATCTTTAGCTGCTAAATGCACCACTATCTTTAGCTGGCTGCTGACGGTGTTGGTCCGGTGTTAAGCAGGTGCAGTACATCTGCAGCTGCCCACTGCGGCCAAATGACACTATTAGAGCGATGACAGCAAACCAAAACAGTGACGCTGTAGGTCTGACAGCTCATAATCACTATCAGTGATGGCAAGTTACTCTAAAAAAGTAACTAGTTACAGTAACGAGTTACTTCTCCCAGAAAGTAACTAAAGTAGTTACTGAGTTACAAATTATAAAAGTAACTAGTTACTTTGGAAAGTATTATTGTGTTACTTTGAAGTAATTTTTTAAATGCTCAAATGTAAGAAGTCCACCTCCATCCCTCTATGATGGAATGTAAAACACATGTATGTGTTCAATTATTTATGATACATCTGATTATAATGAAATGGACACTGAATACAATACATAACAGAAGCCACAGTACACAAACCTAAACTATTTTAACGTTGCTGTGTGAAAGTGAGACTAGCATCCAATAAGATGTCATGGATTATTGTAGATATTATAATGACTATGTTCATACAGTGTTTATGCTCGACACAACGTGGAGAGGCTCTTGTCTCCAGGACATAATGTGCATTTCACAGTTACACTCTTCCCTTCATTTGTTGGAAGGAAAAGTAATGGCTATACTTCCATTTAAAGAAAGACACTTTTGGATTATTCCTGTTTCTCTTTGACTCACGTGAATGTCCTGTGTCTCTCTGTGTGTCTGACAATCTGTATAAGCAACACCAGCCCAACTCCACCTCTGACTGGCTTACCATAGAATTTTACTCAACCTCAGCTGCCTTCAATCAGAGTAACGCACCACTTTTTTCGGCAGTAACAGCGTTCTAATGATGGGAAGAGTAATTAGATGGATTACTCGTTACTGAAAAAAGTAACGCCGTTACTAACGCTGTTACTTGTAAGTGCCGTTATTCCCATCACTAATCGCTATAAAGCTGAACAAATGCAGGTATGAAGTGAACAAAAGGTAACTTTAATAACTTACTAACAGGCAAGTAAACATAAAATAACAAAAATGTGTGAGTCTAAAAAATGGCAATGAATTGAATAAACAGTAAATCTACAAACAAAAATCCTAAACTAAGCAACCAACAACAAAACTGACAGGAACACACAACAGCAGGAAGTAACGTAACAAACACAAAGAGAGAGAGAAGAATTACAAAATAAAACAGGAAACACGAAACAACTAACCAAAAACCATGATGAATGCTTTGTAAAGCTGAGAGGAGCTGCAGATAATTCTCTGCTAGTGACCCTTTTGAAATGATTTTACTTGTCAGCTCCTGAAAGCTTCAGTGGGGAATCTGCTGCACCCAGGCATAACAGGCTACAGAGAAGGAAGAAACGGGGAGGCTGGGAGGGTGCAGAATACTGAAAGAGGAGGCGAGCGTTAGGGGGGATTTAGAGTAATGTGGAGTGACAGAGTTGAGGTGTGATCCTGCTTTGGACAGGTTTGATGACTGAATGAAAGGATTTTGTCAGTGTATGTCAAACGTGAGTAATTTGTTGTTGGCAGCTTTGCGATGATGACCATGTGAAGCCTTTATAGCCTCTACTGAAGTTTACACTGAGGAACTTTGAGGTGAGCCACTTTGAGAGTTTGAATGCAGCATCATGAGCCACATTTTTGCTAAATTGTAGAAGAAAAACAGTGCTTACACCATGAATCACTGTCATTACTGATTCACTTAAAAAGAAGCATTCAAAAGAATGAACTCAAAGAGCCTGTTTGATGGACGAAGCCTGCGAAGGACTGCTCACGTCTGAAAGTCTCCTCTGATCAGCTGGATGTGAAACACCAAGGACAGACAGGCTGGATCGCTGGACTGCTTTTGCAACCACCTCTCATCTGTTTGTGCGTGAACGCACGTGTGTGTGTGTGTGTGGCCCATTGAAGTCAGTTCTGTGTTCTCTCTCTGGTGCTTCCTGGTCCTCAGCCAAAGCCAGAGCTCTGTAACAGGAGATAAAGCTCATCTGTTTTGAAGACAGGAGGAAATGGAGCTTGGCTCTTTGGAGAGGTGCACTCACAACTGTATTTACATCATTTTGGAGGGGAGCTGGACCACGCTAAACTTGTGTGCGCTCATCAGTGAAGTGTTGTTTCTGCACAGAGAGAGCCATGGTTTGTTTCAGAGAGCTCTCCCTATAGGCATAAACAAAAAAAAAGAGGAGCTGGCTTTTAATTGCGAGGGTAATTTATCGCCTCACTTGCTAATTAAATTGCATCTTCAGCCAACCACCATGACTGCACAAAGGCAGCATTTGAGCAAGGCGTGGAGTGGCAAATTTTGCCACCGGCGAGAAGAGATGGGGGAAGATGGAAGAGGGGATGAAAGGTTGAGGCAGACAGAATGGCAAGCCTGGTAGTGACATCAAAGTGAAAGACAAAACACATGCCCTGCTGAATAATGTCATTGATCCCCCTGCTGTAATGTCATAAGTTACAGAAGTCGAGGGTGTACACGTGAACATGTAAGCCCCAATTAGTCACGCAAGGCTGAAGAAAAGGTGCCCCAATGGGACAAGTTTGAAGTCCTTTAACAGAAAATGTAATCCAGTGAAACTCGCTTCAGATCAGATATTTCTCTGTGCATTCATGTTTCTTTGAAGTACACTTAGTTAACTTGAGTGCAAGTGGACCCACAATGGAAACCCAGAGACCAAGAACAGTTTAAACAGTTTGACAAAACCAGAGGGAATGGTGAAGGGACAGGTGGAGGTCTGGGAGTGAGGGAAATCCAAAGCAGGGCAGAATTCAGGAATTGGGTGAATGACAAGACAGAATGGCAGGGATCCTAAGACACAGATCTGAGGTCAAGGTTAACAAGACTCAGAGCAAGAGGAGACTGAACAATCTGTGGAGTCTGAACTGGTGCTAAATACTAGGGTACTAGGATAGACTGCACCAGTTAACAGACAGACAGACAGACAAACAGACAGACAGACATAAACAGGAACGACAGGAAAGAGGCCACATTTGTTAAAATCCTTATTTTCTATGTGTTATGATTCTGGCTTCATTCTGTTATTGTTTAGAGCTGCTATCATTTATATTTGTCTATTACAACGAACCACATGAGTATGTAGGGTGAAAGGGCTACTGATAGTGATGATCCTACAGAATATCGTCTTTGTCCTTTAAATATTTTAACAACAGTGTTGGTTTGCTCATTGACATCACTTTCAAAGGCAAGCCACTGAGCCACTGTGCAAACACTCGAGTGGATGTTTGACTTATGTTCATCATTCATTCATTCATTCAGTCTGTAACTGTCATATCAGGGTCACAGAGGCCCATTCCAGCTGACACTGGGTGAGAGGTCACCAGTTCATCACAGGGCTGACACATAGAGACAAACAACCATTCGCACTCACAACTACAGGCAATAACCTATAAACCTTCGTGTCTGTAGGAGAGAACACACGCATGGATCAGGAGAACATGCAAACTCCACGCAGGAAGTCCCCAGCAGGTTCAAACTCAGAACCTTCTTGTTTGGAAATTCTAAATGAATGCTGACGTTGCTTTGTGTCTGCAGGGTGTGTTAATAAACCACTGTTTGCTTACAAATTTGCTTGAAAGGATATGTCAGCGTTTACAGCTTGTACATTAACTGACTGAAAAAAATCACTTCTCTAGCTAACTAAGTGTGCCTGAAAGAGCACACTATCTATTATTACCCATGTCTATTGTTGTTATTCTTACATGTTTTTGGCATGCTACACCTCCCACAGTTTTGTTGCACATACATAAAAAGGTATCAAAGCAGATGTATGTGCTATGACTTTTCTAAGTGGTTTGTCTAAAAATCTGCAAAAAATGAATTGGTGTGTATTGGAAGAATGTTTGCAAGCTACAGTTGGTGACATAATCACTAGAGTGGAGAGAGAGAGAAAAATGTGTTAAAAAAAAATTTGAAAACTGCTCTCGAGGCCACAAATTTCACTCTACAGAAATAATTTATACATAGAAAAGTAGGAAAATTTGTCATCTCATTTACATTCATCTGCTGAAGCTGCCAGACTTATAGTTTTGGTGGCAAATATGTAATCACAGCCCCATCTACTCCCATGTTAAAAAGAGAGGACATTTCTAGAGGAAAGCAGAGGTATCAGTTTTTTCCACCATCCTAAAAGTCCCACGTCCTTTCTTTAGGAAAATATAAAATGCATATGTAGACATTCAGGAAGAGCTCAGGATGCTCACAGTAAAGCCGGTTCAATGATAGGAACTATGGTTTTGTCAAAAGTCCTTCCTGTTCGAGCCGCTGTGGTTGACTGCTCTGCTCTGATTGGTGGGTTCCACCTGGCCCTGGTTGCTTGGCTGCCAAAGCTCGCCCCCAACAAGCCTGACTGTGATTAACTTTATTGACCTCTCTGTATAATAACAAAGACTGTCAATAATACAGTTTGAATGTCATTTTAACCTTCTGTCTCACAGACACAGACAGACAGACAGACACACACACACACACACACACACACACACACACACACACACAGAAGACAAAAGGCTTTCAAAATAAGAGTACCTTCAAAATAAGAGCCCATTAAAGAGGCAATGAAGACACAGCTAGTTGGATTAATACTGAATTTTCTGGGCAGCGTCAATAATGATGTGGGCAGTTAATGCTACATGTCCACGAGCTGCAATTAAGCCTCACATGTAGGATGTGAGGTAAGGTCAGAGCAGACATGGCGGAGCTTCAAAGAAACATGTTTAATTGTGTTTACATTGAGCAAAATTAGAAGGTCCCAAGAAGATATTTCTGTGTTGGCCAGAAAACTCATTTTAATCCTCCAGGTATGCACAAAGAACAGAGGCGAGAGTGATTCTGCTTGTGTTGCAGCCAGCAGCCTGTGCTTACACCATGGTAAAAAGCAAGTGCATCACAAGCCTTAAAGCCAGTGTTTGTGTCTGTGTTTGAGATGCTGAACCTTGTGACCTGCAAATGCATATACGCTACACTTCCGCATGAGTCTGTACATCAAACACTGTCACATGTATTTCAGCATGTTAGCTGTGTGACCAAGTCAGGCAGTAAAAAAACACGTCTCGCTGTCCCTTGCCAATCATGTGTACATTAAAGGACATGATGGACGTGTACAGCTATTCCCTGAAGCTACAAGTATGTTTGCCTTTGCTGCAAGAGTACAAATGCATATAACACTGCAAAGTGCAGATGCATGTATGACAAAAGTAGACAGCTAGTGACCTCGCCAGTATCCATCACTGGCTCCCGAGAGGGAGGAATGGGTGAGGACATCCACAGGTTACAGCACATCGTTATTAGTTTTATTATTATTTGCATGGCTGCATGTCGCCGGCTGTAACAATTCCCCTGATGTGATCGCATCCCATCACGTAGGAAAACACTCAACCTTAACGGGTCACGTTGCTGTTCACGCCAATAACAAATTTGTTATACATGTATCGTACATCTTTGATTCAACATGACATCCATGATTGGAATTTGTCACAGGCACAATGAGCAGCTTGTTGCCTCCTATGTTTTTAATTTCCTGGAATGGAAACATCAGACCACCACTGAGGGGCTCAGGAAGGACGGACCCTGAGAATGCTGAATGAAGACACTGCCTGAACAACAGGAAGAAACGGAATTATTATTATTAGGATTATTTACTCCTTACTACTATTATCATTATAATTAATTCCAGCAAGATGACTTTTTGCTCACTTATTTGTTCACATTATGCCAATGTGAACATAATTACTTATTATGTTTCCTATTTTCATTATTATTCTGCGAGACTATTTTTAATTGAACAAATCGTTGGAGCTAACAAATGCATGTGAAATACACTATGATTGTAACTGTATGATTATATGTGACACATAAACTGAATAGAATTGAATTTTACTCTTTTATGTGGTCATGATTACTGAAATCAGTTACTGTCCAGTTGCCCGTCTCTCAGCGGGGCGACAGTGACGGTTACACAAGCCTCCCTTGAGCCCAGGACATCTGCGCGCTAATGTTATTGACTATTGTCTAAGCTAATGTCTAATGTGTTATATGGGCGTGCAAATTATGTTTAGCTAGTGGTAAGCTAACTTGCTAGAATTAGTGTTGCTAATGACTGGTGGACCCATGATGCTACTCAGATAATTGACATACAAGAATCGCCAGGCTTTTTTTCATGCAGTGAAACAGCCACTGGATAAAGCGTGATTTTCATTCGTTGTCATTTGAGGAGTTCTTGAAGATTAGAGAGTGATGTGGGTGAAACATAGAGCTGCTGGAGCGTGCTCAGACCTTGCTCATTAACTTCATCTTCTGTCTCCAACTTTTTGCTTCCTGCTTAAAAATCTTTCTGCCTCCTGCTCATACAGACACAGCATCCTCTATTCTTTTGTATGTCAGGTTTTGTATTTCACTCTTTTCACCATAACCTAATGCAAAGTGATGCATAAAGCCTCTGAATAAGACTCATGACCATCCTCCACAAAGTCAATACAGTATGTATGAGAATAGAGTGCGTTCATCAGTGTTGGTTGCTTTTTGCCTCGTGGTTCATTCAGTAAGATTTTCTTACTTATTGATTTTCTTTTGTCCATTATCTGCCAGGCGGCGCAGCCAAAATGATAAACGTGAGATGGCTGGGGAGAAGCGCTGTCATTGTGTATGAATTTAGATAAGACATTTAAAGCTCACTGCAGAAGCGTCATACATCAAGTTATTATCCATTGTCAGCTCCTCTCCCCTCTTTTTGCCCTTTGCAAAGGGCAGTGTGGTTGCTCTTCGAGCATCATTTGAAATCTGGGTTGCCTCACATTAGAGGTCTCATCAGCTTTATAAATTGGCCTCTATTGTGTGTTTCTTTGGAAATATGTGCTATTTCGTGGAATTGCAGAAATGATTTTTGTGCTCATCATCAGCGCTGTAAGAGAATTCAACATTCATTCCTTATCCAGATCTTGCGTAGCATCTCTTGAATGCACCTGTGCTGAATGCTAATTATATTCCTATGGTTATTATTTTTTAGTTAGTATTGTT
Source organism: Nibea coibor (assembly GCA_023373845.1). Classification (NCBI taxonomy): domain Eukaryota; kingdom Metazoa; phylum Chordata; class Actinopteri; family Sciaenidae; genus Nibea; species Nibea coibor. The sequence goes on along the minus strand of CM041721.1, from coordinate 1,978,411 downwards.
CATCATGTATAAAATACATACAAAACAAAATGCTTAGAGAGCTGCAAAATGAAAACAAATGATGAAAAAAATAGTGCATATAGGGCAATGAATCACATTAAATTTACATTAGATACAGGTAGACCTTCATAACAATAAAGGTCAGATAACAGCAGATAAGCATACGTATAAGCATACTAAAGAAAACTGAGCTGCACACGTTGGCTTGATGGTTTTAGGTGTGGAGGGTCTACAGGATCTTCCTGGAGCTGCTGGATGAATGGGAGGTCAAAGTTATCAGTTGACTGTCGGTATTCAAATTCAATTACTTTGGGGGGATATGGTTATTTATTTTGTGTCAGGGAATTAGATGAGAAGATCCACACATCCCTCTGATGGTTGTGTGTTAACCCTTTGATGCAACAAGCAAACCACTTCTAATGCAGAGCACAAGTCAAAAATGACACATATTCATGTTATTTCATGGTGGTTAATGCGTGTTTCTTTGCCATATCTTTTGAAGTCAGTCCATCTTATAATTTCATATTCTGTAGTAGGAGTATGCATTAAATATCAGATGTATCTGATTATTTTCATCTTTCCTTTCTTGCTATTGCAACAATTGCATTTATTTTACACAGCTGAGTCAAAAAATGAACACAATTTTGAACTTTTATTTAAAAGAACACTTTAAAATAAAAAAAAATAATTTGCCTATTACTGCTTGGGAAATTAGTGCAATACTATTCATTATATCACAGAACTGTAACATAAAATGATCAGGTTCCATTTGCATGTGAAATGCCATCATGAAGTTCTTCTTCTACTGAAAAGCTTTCCTTTCTCTGACATTCCTCAGCAGAAGAACTTCTGAACTTCTTCGTGAAGGCCAGGCTTCTGAGAGAGGGACAAACCTGTTCTGATGAAAAAGGTATCAGGATGATGATAATGACAGTTTTGAGGTATTTGAGTTTCATACATTGTGGTCCTGATTACATATGATCTGAACCTTTCTTCCAGGTAGTTTTGCTGATTAGGTGGTCGCTGCTTCCCAGAGAAGAGGCACTAATCACTGAAATCACCTGGTATAGGGTTTGATTGGTATAAAATCATGCATGCTCGACCCTCAGCAGCATATCACAGCTGCTCATCCCTGCTCCAAACACAGTGTCTGGAAAATCTGAGAAAACGTGTACCCATCCACCTCCATCCCATGTCTATCTTCATTGTACCCCTTTGATTCTTCAGGTTAGCTATCTAAGACTAATTAAGATGGTTGCATAGCAACAAGGTGACGCAACAGTCCTTGTGCCCTTTGTGCTCTTGCATGTTATTAGCTAATAGCCCGCCATATTCACCATTATACACTGAACCATAACCAACGCAATGTTGATGAGGTCATTAGCTAAGCTAATGAATGCAGTACATAGCATATGTTGACATACTTGTTTTCCAACAACACGCGCTGCTATTAATATTAACTACCTATCTTAAATCATGAGGGTGTGAAGGAGCTGCAGCAAATCTATTCTCATTAATATCCAAATGTATGCAGCACAATTGTGAAAAGTCAGTGCCAGTTATGTGCTCTGTGGCAGCTGTGGTGCAAGCATGACCTTTATTTCATGTGAAGTTTGTGTTCAGATGATCGTGCCACCTGTGTGTCTGCATGTAAATATACATGTACAGCATATGAGCCTCTTGTTATGATAAAAACATTAATGCCAGACTCGAACCTCAGTTGCTGCAGCACTTCATCAAGGTCATGGGGGGCTACAGCCCAATCCTGCTGACAATCATAGCTGAGAGGTGGGGTACACCCCGGACAGGTCATCGCTTCATCACACTCTATGACTCATAGAGGAAAAACAACCATTCATAGTTACACAATTTAGAGTCACCTATTAGCCTGCATGTCTTTGAACTGGGGGAGAAAGCTGGAGAACCTGGAGAGAAGCCACACAGACACGGGGAGAATGTGCACACTCCACAGAGAAAGCAGCTACTTGCCGTGAGGTGACAGTGCTAACGCTGCACCACTGTGCTGCTCATCATGAAACACTTGTGTCTGAAACAAAAGGAGCTTATAGACAGGTTTTCATGCTGTACTCCTCAGATGTAGTGAAGCCTCCCAGCTTGTGTACCGGCGTACTGAATGTTTGGACTTAAAGTCTCGTGCTGAGTGAGTTCCTGCACTGTTCTGATACAAGACAAGGTGGGTTTATTTGTGCAGCATATTTCAGCACTCAAAGTGCTTTACATAAATCAAAGAAATGCATCAGAACCAAGTTCATCAGACCAGCTATTCACCTGACATTACAAGCAAACACAGCATCTAATGTACCAATGATGACTGTCGCTGTTGAATTTGCTGTTTGCGGCTTTATCTCTACAGCTGAACCTCAGCTCGCAACAGTGACACATTTCATTGTTGGATATGAGTTTGTTTTTTTTTTTGGTGGGAATAAAGTGAGTACACTCACAGCTGCTTAAGTCACAATTTTGATTTTAAACAATGATAATTAATTTCTCCACTTTTACTCATGAGCATCATTTTTGGACAGATGATTGAATAACTACACCATCTATTTTCACACACGTCATGTGACATTACCACTCTTGGTATCCCGAGGCATAAGGAGTGCTTGATGCAGGCAGTGTGGGTGTCACAATGTTGCCACTCTCCAGGCCACAAAGGCCAACTGGCAAGGACAATACAACCAAGCCACAGAGGGCCAGTCGCTGGAAACCTTTCCTCTGCCCTGAACTTCTCAGGCTGGAAGCAGATGATTGGATGTGACATGACAGGTGGATAACACTACAGGGGACAGATGGGCGCTGTGCCCAGCAGACCTGCTGGGATCTGAAGAGTCCCCAGTTCAGAGTCAATTGAACTTAGCTCGCCGTTTCCCGAGGTCTGTTACTGTGCCACTGCCCACAATGCAGCGACCACTACTGCAGAGAGAAGGTGAAGACTGAGCCAGACATGCCACTGCTGGGAGCTGAACAGTTGGTCTGCATCATTTCTGTGTTCCAAGCCAGCCAATTAGTGACAAACATGATTCCACAGACAATGCTAGTGATTATTAATTCATGACTAGAATATGAGATTACTGTATTATTGGTAGATTTTTTTTCCGTTCCCCTCAACTAAGAAACATCATTGCTAGTTTGTGTACCTGTTGTAACTGTTAGCAGGTTGCCATGGGGAAAAACACAGCTTTTAGAAAACTGCTGCCACTTCCAGTGGCTGCTTTGTGGTGAGATTTTTGGGAAACAGTCAGACAGTGCAGCTTCAGTGGATTCATATTTCATTTGAGTTCAGTTTAGTTCATTGGAGCATATTTATTTCAGCCATATAAAATATCAGTACTAAATGTCAGTATTTGGTGGGCTCTGTGAACTCACTCTTTGCACTGATGTTCAGCAGACTTATGAGGAGACTTCTGCTGTAGAAAAGCCATAGATGTCATTTTTTTACCCGATGGCAGCCACAAGACATTTGACCACTGTCCTTTTCAAAGAGCAGTGAAAACACACTTTCCCACCGTAAGCACTATTCTACCCACTGAATGCAAGTTCAGGTGTACACTCATGAACACATTTCTTAACAAGGAAAATCAATAGAACAGGCTGTGAGATTTGAGAGCAACATAGTGAAATTTTGATTTGACCATAAAACAAACATCACAGATTGATGATTCATAATGTTCACATGTTTTTCTTATGCCTCATTGTAAATTCATGCTGTACAGCCAAAGAGTTGTTTCGAAAGAACCAATTGAATCAGACCAACAGACAGTCGGACCTGTGTTAATTAAACCATTTCTCAACATTTCTGCTGATCATCTACAAGAAATTTGAGGAGCGTTTTGAGCTAAATACACTGATTTTGTTTGTGGCTTTAATTTTCTAAACTCTGAATGTACCCAATCTGTGTGTTATGAGCCTGAGGATTGGGTTGGATTGAATAATTTCAATGAGGTTGCAATCAAAGTTTCAATTAGACTGTAGCTACAATGAGGTTAATCCTGCCTGAGTGTTCATTTGCAATCTGTTAATTCAGAATGGAGTTAGAGTGTTATTCTGCTCAGTTTCTATCTCTCTCTGGAGAACGTGGGTGGGTTCTGGGTTGGGACGTCCATGATTAACTTTGTAGTGTGTCACTAAAAGATCTCTTTGGACAGGCCATATTAGCCCACAGAGACTGCACTGAGAGGAACAATTTCCACAAACAGTGTCATTTGGCGTGAAAAGATTTCTTCGTTTTTATTGATGTGATACTTCTATAAGCCATGCTTACTTGTACATCATATAAATAAGACCCTAAATCTATCAATAGAGCTGACAGAAAGATGTATTACACCTTTCAACATACGTTTGAGAGCTGTAATGCGCAGAATGAACAGTAGGTGGGATCAACGCCCTAAAAAGACATTCTCTGCATACACGAAGAAAAGGGGGCCAAAGAATTGGACTGTGTAGATCCGTTTGCTGACATAGACGTTTCATAAATTTGCCCTTTCCTCGTGTGTGTTGTATTGATTTGTATTAATGTGGAATGACATCAACTACACTCTACATCATTTTTGTGTCCAATCGAGGCTCAATCACAACATATTAAACGTCTTATCTCAAACGTGTTTCATAATCTTAGTGGTACGATATACAGTATTTCCTTACGGTTGTCACATCTAACAAAGCACAAACACAAACCGGAATAAAAAATATTAAAGCAGGGATGTCCAAAGTACGGCCCGGGGGAGCAATCACGGCCGGCGGTCAGATTTCATGTGGCCCGCAGCTTAGTTTTTATAATGTATTATTTATGAGCTGCTAGGATTGTCAGATACTGTATGGCTTTTTTCTGATCTGGCTTTTGTGGTTGACATAACGAAGCATTTGAACCTTTGAGGACACAACTGCTGCTGTTATATATCTGTAGATGTAACACAACATATTACTGAATGATTTTGTTAAAGACAAGAGCAAGAGTGATAGGTTTTAAACTTGCATGTCAACAGACTTTGCATCGCTCATAATAAGTCATGTTTAGAATGAAGATGAAGATTTGTATCAACATCGTGTAAGTTTAACATGTTCTATACAATTTATTCTGTCATCTGACTCCAGATGTGAAAGAAAGGAAGAACTGTAAAAAAAAAAAAAAAAAAAAGATGATGATTGTGACAATGACAATGCGCGTGCATGTGCATGCCTGTCTATGTGCTGTGACTCTATGGCAGAGCTGCTGTATTGTTTTGATTAGGAACATCATTTGTACAGGTGGCTTACAGCCACAGATTACTGCATCAAAGGTGAGTTTTCGAGGGATGTTTTTACTGTATGAGCTTGGGGTCTTTTTATATTTTCCATGATGTTTCAGATTGAGACTTGACGAGTCAGCGCAGCTAAAGGAGGACGTTAATTAACCTGTCTGCTGGTTAGCAGGGTGCTAACGCAAGCGGTACGGCTAGCTAGTTATTAGCTCAGCAGCTTAGCAGCTAGCGCTACACTGCTGACTGTGAATACTTATGTTCAGCGTGGCGTTTCTTTGAATGTTAACGTGAACCGTCATTAATAACCGACATTTAACGGCCGTACAGCTGCAGGTCGTGCTGCATACAGCGCATTTCACGTAGGGCTGCTTTTAAAGTTAGCGTTAGCTCGCTAGCGTACGTGAACATAACTGACGCTATCGACTAGCGGCGCCAGCTGTAAACACTGGTTATGTTATATGTTATATATATTTATATATATTTATCAGCTGCAAATGATAGCATGCCATATAAATGTGCTGTTCGATGATATTTAGCTGTTTTTAGGCTAACGACCCGTCTGTTTAGCGCTGTAGTGACGCAGGCCTAGCTAGGATTCACAGTTCGGTGTGACGTGATTTAAATGATGTAATGTACAGAGGCGCTGTAAGAACACAAAGATGTGCTCAGAGGTTGAAATGGAAGTCCTCAGTGTAAAAAGCTAAACGATGAAACATGAAACATTGCCCACTCTGTGTAATGTTATCATATACTGCCCGTGCAAGTTATGATCGAGTCGTGCAGTCTGCGCTGTCATCCAGCAGGGGGCACTGCAGCACAGGATTCATTTCTCAGGGACAGAGAGAAGAACACTGAGTCCTCTTTAAGCACTTCAGCACCTTAAAGCCTGCCCTGCAAGTTCCTGCAAGCACAGCGCTCAAACCAAGCTTCACAGAGGAGACGACACACACACATTGTGCTGTGTCGTCACATCACAGAAATGTCTGAAAGAAAAGCTCTCATGACATTAATGGTGTGCTCCAGTGGGAATTTCCCTGCATGTTCTGACCAAAGTGGCTTTTTGGTGGTGGACTCACTGACTAGTTCCTCTGTGATTTTTCCCACAGTGTTCAGTGATGGGGGCGGGGGCGGGGGGGACCACATCCAGGATACAGAGGCTCACTTCCCACATAGTGATTTAAAAGAAGTCAGAGGTTAAAACACAGTCATATTGTTCATATTTCCAAAGCTCGACCTCCTGGGCTGTTTGCCCACACACACTCTGAGTCAGCACACTTTTTAATTGGCTAGTACCTCTTAAATAAATAGCCTAATGTTTTATCAAGTAGTTTTAAGCTTAAAAATATTGTAAATATTCCAATGTTAGTGTTTTTCTAATGTTGATTTTTGGACTACAGAGTCTTCAGCAAGAGAACTTATTTATTTATTTATTCATTTATTTTAGCTTAGGGTGTTGTCTTATCTCTGATTATGAGGCAGTGCTATAAGGTGACTTCCTCCTGTTGAAGACCGGCTACATTAACGCCTGCAGACGGGACGATGTGTGTTTTCATTCACTCGCTCAATGGTGACTGATAGCAGCGAGACATTTCTATTAGAGGAAGTGTGACTGGCCAAGAGGAGGTTTAGGAGCCAAGACTGGGAGGAGTTTGGACAAGAAGCAGAGAAGGTTACACAGAAGGAGCCCCCCCCCCCCCGAACTTACCTCTGAGGTTTCTAAATCAGACATTAATATCAATTAGGTTTGCAGCTCTGACCACATTAGTACGAGATGTTTCCTGCTGTAACAGCTCCTTGTGTTTTCCTCCAGCTCTCCCTGCTCTGCAGTCGTAGAAGTCATGGATGAGCAGACCGGCTCACCTACAGCCAACAACGAAAACAACGGACAGAGAAATGGAGATGAGGTAAGAGCTGAGCACGCAGATATCAAATGACACATTTCTCAGTTTTTCCAGGTCGAACTCCCAAGAATGTCCTGCCAGTGTGTATTATGTGGGGATTGCTACCAGAACCTTTCAAAAGCTGTTTTTGTTGTCTTTGCAGAAGCCCAGACGTGGCAGCTGGACCAAGGGGAGGAAGAGGAAGAAGCCAATGAAGGACAGCAACGCACCCAAGGCCCCCCTGACGGGCTACGTCCGCTTCATGAATGACAGACGGGAGCAGCTCCGCGCAGAGCGCCCAGACGTTCCCTTTCCAGAGATCACAAGGATGCTGGGCAACGAGTGGAGCAAGCTGCCTCCCGAGGAGAAGCAGGTCAGTGAAGGAGCTCCACACAGAATCATACAATCAGTGGGGTGGGGAAAAAGCTCTGCTTTGACCTGCAGAATGTTTCAAATTCAAAGTATTCATATAGATTAGTGCTGCAAGAGTGAATAACTGGGGTGAGCCGTGCTTTGAGAAAGCAGTGCAGGAATATAAACAGACCGGAGGCAGAAGCAGCCAGCAGAAAACTCTCTTCAGGTTCTTGATTAACATGGTGGAGGATTTTTTAATTGTCTTTACATTTGCCTCAGAGTAATTGCACAAACAGTGCCCTAAAGGATCGGACTGACATATTCATCTGCAACATTTGATTTCACTTTTATGCTGCACAAAGCCAGTGTAGGTAACAAAAGCGTCCGTGTCAGTCTGAGTTCAGTGACATGTGTAAGGTAAGGTAACATCCTTTATAGGTTGTATTGCCATAGTCTGATGGTGTTCTGCCAACCAGGGCACAAAATCACATTTAAAAAAAAAACTTTTCTTGTGGCAGAACAAGCAACAGAACCACAATCAGCATCCTTGCTGCCTTTAAACATTTCTGTTGTGAAATTCAGTCTTTTAGAAGCCCCTCCTGGATTGATATCATAAAAAAGTCAGAGCTTGCCTTTCTTTCCAGAGAGGATTTCACAAGTCTGGAAGTGTTCAGTTTTTAAATCCAGAGGTGGGCTAGAGCCTGGAGAACTTTGCAGAGACAGATGTGTCAGCATCCAGGTCCTCACCAACATGTTTTTATTAGTGTTTCCTCTCATTTCTTACTAATGACATTACAAGCCTGTGAGTGAATGTAGATTAGTAATACTGGGAATGACTGATTTTTGTCTCTTGAAAGGAACTAATCCTGATTAGGAACAATTACTCCCCTCATTGTGTCACCTCACGCCCAGTCCTCCTCCATCCCGTTTCCCCATGTCTCATTTCTCTCTCGTTTTGCTCTTCTCACCTTTCTTTCTTCTCCCTGCAGCGATACTTGGACGAGGCAGAGCGAGATAAAGAGCGCTACATGCGCGAGCTGGAGAAGTACCAGAAGACAGAGGCCTACAAACATTTCACCAGGAAGGTCCAGGAGAAGCAGAAGGGCAAGCGGCATAGGGGAGGTGAGATGTGCTTAGAAGAGCAGCAGCATGACAAGCTGGCAACAGCCGTGGAAACTCGCCCGTCTGGCAATCAGCCCTCCAATATTTTGAGGTCAAGTTCAAGACTTCATATCAGTTCTGCAGTACTCCACATAGGCCTTGTTCTCAAGACTCTGTGACCTGTGGTTGATACACGGGACAGATCAGCCCCAAAACTCATGATGGTGTCATCACCATTTCTACCTTTAGATCAATAAGTTTACGATGAAATTGTAAACGGATGTTCTTCATAGATCCAGCCTCTAAATTTTGTTGTCACCGTGCACCAGACTGATGCATTCAACTAGAAAATGTACAATGTCCTGGTCTCAATACACTCTGGTCTTGACAACAAGACTGCTTCATACGTCTGGTGACATTTGGGCAATGCAGGTATGTTTGGTTCCTGTCAGGGCCGGCTGACTAACATGAAGATGAATTAGTAAGCTCATTCTATGGTCTGTGCTCCTTTTTTAAAAATAAGTAAGATAAGTTCAAATAAGTTTCCCTCTGTCTTGTTAAACTCCTTTTTGATGCTTTAGTGAACTTGAGTGTACAGAATGAGACAAAACTCTGCAGATATACACAAATACAGACAAACCTAACTTCCCTCAGAGGCCACACACTCCAACATGTGTGAAATGCTTTTGATATATAAATTTATGTTCTGACTGGATTTAGAAACTCCAAGCTCATTTTCTTCACTCAGTCACTGGAAAAGTGGCAGAAAGGAGACACCTCTGGCGCTGGTAGGAACAGTTCAGGTTATGAGTTCAGCTTGAGGACAAGGAGCTGTTCCAGTGCTCGCATAACACACCGTCTACATTATTTGTTCCTATTCTGTTCCTGTGGATAAATCTCTGTTTAAATATCAGAAATGTTGATGACATAAACAGCTCTGCCTTGAGTTTTGAGATAAGTGAAAGTGCTCTGCTAAAGTGGACGCTCTGCCTTAGTTCAGATGATTCGCAGCAGTGAGCGCAGACATGGGATTTTTTTGGATTACTTGAATTCATTCTGTCATGTCACCGTGTAGTAAAGGCAGGCTGTGCCGGGGAAAACATGAATCATCTGCTGTCCTCTTTCTTTATTCTTTCTGTCCTCTCCAGATGGTGGGCACCAGGTAGCCAACGAGGCTCTTCACGAGGTCAGTAACTCTCTCCTGCCCTGTCACACTGAATATCATATTTAATAAAGTAGACAGCTCCTCGTCTTAACTATTGAAACATCATTGGAATTGCCTCACACTATAAAGTCTCTATGAGCGTGTCTTTTGTGAGACATACCCACTCCTCATCAGCAGCAGGGTGTCACATTAAGAGAAAGAGACAGTGGAGGACTCTTCCAGACTGTGGACAGTCAGCATTCATTCTGCATGTGACTGTAGGGAGCTGTGACACAGTTCACCTCTGGTATGAATCATGGATTTGTGGATGTTTTGTGTTTTTGTATATTTTGATGATGGTTTTCTGAAACAAAGGTTGGTTCTGGTCGCGCTGAGGCTTGAGTCTATCCCAGCAGACTGGGTGAGAGGCGGGGTACACACAGACAAACAACCGTTCACTCTCACATTCACACCTGCAGACACCTTTAGAGTCTGGTCAGCACTACCTGTTGTGTAGTCCTGATTCGACTCTAAATGTGTTGTGTTGGCTCTCCTCTGCTACACATGAAGTACTTATTGTTGCATCACTAAAGCATGGTCAATCTTCTTTGGTGCCATGTTGGTTTTTATCCAAATGTGTGGCTTCTGCTCCGTGTGCGTTCATTTCTCTGGCGTAATTACGAGGTTTGCTTTGTCAGTTTTAAACCAGCATCAAGGTGACTTTGTGGAATCAGCAGCGTCCCTGTGGGGATTCCAGTGTGCCCCCTCTACATTTGAAAGGACATGCCTCAGCATAAATTTCATAATGTTAAGAAATGAGGAAGCGTGATACATTCTTCCAGAGGTATCGTGTATCATGTATTGCACACACTGCAGCTCTTTGATATCTCAGCAGCGCTCGTGATGAAATTACGTCTCCCCCTCATTTAAACTGTCACTGCATTTCCCCCTCTTGCCAGGTATGAAGTCAATTACCCAGCCACCCACTGCCCAGCCAGATAAATGACCATCTCTGGCTGTGGAAACTGTGTGGCCATGTTTCCAGTGTTCAGCTAATCTTTCTCACTGTCTCTGGCCCAACAGAAGGATGCAGAAGGGAAGGACAGAACTGTGTTTGACATACCGATCTTCACAGAGGAGTTTCTCAACCACAGCAAAGGTAAAGAGCACGGGCACAGCCAGCTGTCATGCTGGGAAGTGCATTTGTCTAAGTGTTTCTAAACACATTCCCCCGTCACTTCAAGAGAACTTTGTTTTAAGGTCCTCCTTCAGCCCAGAATAGTTCCACAGTCCGCTGAACTCATGCCTGAACTTTAAAAGAACAAATCAAAAATTGATGATTGCGCCAGCATCATTGTGTATCTGGACATCTCCTCTGATCTGCCTTTCAGCTTCTCTGTGTGTTTTCTTGTGTATTCCTCAACAGCACGTGAAGCCGAGATGCGGCAGCTGCGTAAGACCAACATGGAGTACGAAGAGCGCAATGCAGCGCTGCAGAAACACGTGGAGAGCATGCGAGGTGCCGTGGACAGACTGGAAGGCGACGTGATGCAAGAGAGGGGACGCAACGGCCTCCTGCACCAACACCTGGAGACTCTGCGCCAGGCGCTCACCTCCAGCTTCTCCTCCGTACCTCTGCCAGGTAACGCCAGACCAAAAAGTTCTGCATCTGTACATACGAGTGAAAAACTTTATTTCTATAGAACTTCTAATGCAAATAGAGCAAAAAGAAATAAACATCAGGAAAAATTGGCGATAAAATGTTATATTAAATAATCCATCCATCCATCCGTTTTCTTTCCGTTGCCTTTAACATCACAGTACAGCAGATACTGCACCACTCCTCTGGTCTATACTAAATATAAGCCAGTAAAATAAAGAAACTCATGGGATAAAACAAGTTTAAGAAGCAGTGCAATGAAACCAAAGACCAGTTCAGCATAACTTAAAAAACAGCACCTCTAAAAATGATCAAATGTTCTGTGAATAATAATAAAATGAACAAACGCAGGGGAAGAAGAAGAAATGATTCCTCTTGCATTCATTTGAACTACGGGCCCTTCCTGATAGAATGATTTGGTGTTTTTCTCTTTAGTTTCAAATGAAGGATCTGAGGTAACTTGTCAAGTCGGGCCACATTTTTTGCTGAGAAACACTTCCTGCCTCATTTATTACAGTGGCAGACTTGGACTATTAGTTTTGGGAATGTTGGACAAAAATGAAAAATTCTTTCCTCTTTTTTTTTTTAATCAACATTCTGCTGTGTGTGTAAAAACAAAATGAAATAGCTTTGTGTGCAGCGTGGCTCTTGGACTTGAAATTTGCTGATATTGATCAGCACACATTATGAAGCGCAGATGACTTGATAACTCATAACCAGTAATCCATCCCTCCACACAAACACAAAGACCGCAGTGAGCTATCAGCTCCACAGTCCCAGTTTAAGGGACTGGAGTGTTCTGAACTCCAGCATCTGTCCTGAACAGAGACAGACTGTGCAGTAGAACCAGCTGCTGTTCTGCTCACACACACACACACACACACACACAAACCCCATGCTGCAGCGTAGTTAGGATTTTAACATGAGGGTTTATCAGTGATTGCTGAACTCCCCAGGCTCGCTCTGTTTCAGAGAAAGTGTAAATACATGATCCTGTATCCTGTAACATCGACACGTTTACCTCTGATTGACTTGTTTCATTTCATTAATGAACTTTCTTTATGTAGGTTAACTAGAGTTGAAACTTGCTCTGTGTCATATACTTTCATATTTCTGGATTCAGCTCCTCTCACAGTCTTGATTGGTTTGCTAACATTGTTTTGACACACACATTCAAACTACAACAGGCCATAAATATCTTCTTCTATCAGGCTTCCAGCCAGACTCTTTAACTCTCTGACCCTGTCCGAGGACATCCTTTTGACGGCGCTTGAAGCACAAACAAGTGGTGGCTGCTGGTGTTGTATTTGGATCATATTCTGATCGGTCCTGTCAGCTAGTGATTTCCACCCGTCACACTGTCCAGTGCTGTAAACATAAAGGATGTGATGAATGTCTTTTGTAGATTATGTGAGCAAAAATTAGAAATCAATAACAGCTCATAACTTGTAAGAATCAATTGTTAAAATATCTTTAAACCTTAAAATGAACTGTGAAGATGTTTAAACGGTGTGAGCATGAAGTGTAACATTGCATACCTGTTGTCACTCAGCCAGCGGAGAGACACCCACTCTGGACACCATCGACTCGTACATGCAGAAGCTCCACAGCATCATCGTCAGTAACCCCCAAGAACACGAGAATCTCATCAACACTGTGAGAGACGTGGTCAACCGCCTGGACAGGTACCAACATAACACCACAAAAAGGACTGCTGTCATTTCACTAACAGGTTTTTTCTTTGTGTGTTGGAGCAGTGTTTGATGACTCATGAGCATGTTCTGCTGTTTTTCAGATAATTGGACCGAGTCAGATGAGTTGAGACTCACGGTGACGTTCGGTAGAAGCTGCTCCCTGATGGTGAATCTTCCTGTCGATCTGTCATCCCAGTTGATTTTTAAAACATCTTTTATTACTCTGCTAAGGTGACGTAGGTGAAGGTCGTGTAGCCTCATATTTATTTATTATTTTTTACATATTTTTAAACTGTCCACACTTTATTAATGTAGATGTAGTTTGTTTTATAAAATGATCAGATGAGATGACATGAAGCAGTTTTCTGTCACCCGTTGCTCCTGTTCCGTCTTCACCGTCCATCTATAGAAAATGCTTTCACGACAATATCTGTGATCATCAAAATCATGTTCTGATCAAAGAGCAGCGTGTCAGTGGGTTTGTATTTATCATAACCAGGAGATATTGTTGAGCAGACTTTGTCTTTTCATGCTCCAGTGAAGGAAAACGTGCCATTTATTTTTGTCCCGTGTGAAGAAGTGTTTGTGTTTTCAATAAACGTATTTACATTTTGTGAGCAGTCGGTTTGTTTGGATAGGTTCACCACTCTGTTCTAAATATGTTTGTACCACGATGAAAATCAATCCTCCAGCCACCAGTGCCCCAGATTTCTTATTCAGACGTCTCTGTCAGAGTCAGTGCAGTTTATATAAGAGCCTCTGTTTGGTGTTAAAATGATCTCTCTTTGATGGCGTGTCTAAAATTGACTCCATATTAAATAAGCGAGTTCACTCATTTGCCAAACTAAATGCTGCGTTTCCACTTTGCGATTCGTCACACTGGGAAAAAAATTTGAACAGCCGGTTTTGAAGTCAAGCTGCATCAAATAGAACTACGTGCTAATCTGCAGCAGTATGTCACTGTTTGGAATTGAGCTCAGTCAGCGTCTCAGCTTATTGACTGAGTGGATGTGGAGTCAAAGAGATTTGGATTCTGTAAAGTTTAATTGAAGAGGCTCTGCTGTAATTTAGTGGAATCTGGGGAAAGAGACAAGGATTAGTTTGTACTGTGTGGCTCATTCACAGCCGCGGAGCTGCACACAGCTCTGGGAAACAATAACCTACTGTATCACTCTGAGGATTTTCCCTCTCACAGTCGTGTTAGTCCAGAGGAGAAACAAATCCCGGTTATTGAATTAGATTTACATTACAGAAATAAGTTTGTGTTTGTCTCATCAGGAGCTGGACAATTATCTTGGACGGAGACTATCAAATCCCTAATACAGCACTATGTTTCTAAAGAATTTTTTTTTTTCCAAGATTCATTTTAGACAGAGACAGCTTGACAGGAATGTGGAGAGAGAGAGATGGGGAATGACATGCAGCAAAGGGCCACAGGACGGATTCGAACCCGGCTGCTGTGGCAAGGTTTCGTACATGGGGCGGATGCTCTACCAACTGGGCTAATCGACACCCCTCTATATCTGTTTCTTACTTGATATTATGAGCCCTTCCTGTTTCCATTCACTGCTGCCCATTTCCTCTTTGCCAGCAGAGACTTCCTGTCCACAATGGCCACGTGTTACAGTGTTATATATCCAACAATGTCCCTACCAGATGTTTTGTTCCCACAGGAGAGTGTGTGGGTTCATGCAGTGAACTAATAATATACATCACTGACTGCTCTCATCCTCATGTATTGGGGAATACATGTTTCTGTTTTACATGTTGCAAAGGTCCAGCTTCAGCAGTGTGTGGACCTGTCAATGTGAAACCAGTCTACAGCTACGCAAACGTCTCTGTGATGTAATGTCAGCGTACCGACAGTTGTGTTAGAGGAAAAGGCCGGCAGATCACTGAAGTCAGAAGGATGCCTCATCACAAATATATGTACAACATTAAAGAACGGACAGTGTATGCATGACATCACTCACAGGTTTCTGAAGAGCCATTTTGAAGCTTTTAAATTTAAAAATCGTCAATCGTCATCAACCTTGTAGTGGTGTTAGAGGAAAGCTGAGATCACTAATCAAAAGTCAGCAGGATGTATTATCATAAATATCTGTACATAGTTTTGTTCAAATCTACTTGAGACATTTCCAGTAGAGAAGTGACAGGCATTTTGTTAGTATCAAATGAACAGACAGGATCACAAAGTATTCAGGGTTCATCCTCTGGGCACCATGAATATTAGTTTATAGTATAGAATAGTAGTTTTCATGCAGTAATTGTTAAAACATTCCACTGTAAAATAAAAAGATGTTAGAATCACTCAGTCATTATGATTCATCCTCCATGGACCTCAGAGTAAGTAAGTTTATTTCAATCAATCAGTCAAACTTTGTTTGTATAGAACTTTTCATACAAAACATGTAATGCAAAGTGCTTCACACAATAAACCCTGACACCCCCACCCACTCCCAACCCTCCACCTCAACACCTACCTCCCACTGCCCACCTCCCCCTCCACCACACCACATTATAAACAAAGCACTATACAAACTGAGGAAGCACCATCTTCTCTCAAAGCGAGGAAACACCTCACTAAAATAAAATAAAATAAAACCCATAGTGATAAAATAGAGATAAAATAGAATAAAAGTTTAAAACTATGATATATACAGATAGCTAAAAATAAAGGTGTACACACACACACACATCGACCAACAGGCCATCCCACTCACACTCACTACCTTGTTAGAGTTGTTTACCTTCTACCTAGTTCTGGGACAATCTTTCACATGTTCACTGCTCAGTGTGTGTAGAAGGCCCCAAAGCTTGTTTGTATAATGAGTTTAGCTGCAGCATTTTTTTGCTTTGAAGTTGGCCCAAAGCTTAAATAAAATTTTAAAAAACATGGAAAATTGAGGGGAAGCAATGAATGGAGAAGAGCAATGTTTTATACTTTACCACGTTTCATCCTGAGTTGACGTCCAGACGTTGACCTGTTTCACCAAACTCCGAGCAGCCAATCTGTCTTCTGTGATATCAAGCAGAAATTCCATAAATCAGTCTGAAGACCTGACAGAACTGTTGGAACATAGAAGCAGCGCCGCGGTGCTCCAGTGCCTTACGACACCATCATCACTCCCAGTCTTTGTCTTTACAAAGACAGAGCCAGGCATGAACCGGTCCCTTCCTCCTCGGTAGGGTTGTGTCTGCATCCTTGGCCCCGGCTTCCTGCCCGTGGAGCGGTGGGCTGACATTAGGACAGAGGAGCCAGCTCCAGCAGAGAGCCACAGATCCTGGACCAGAGGAGGGAGGGAGTGAATCAGAGCAGAGAGGATGAGTCAGGCGTCATGTGTGCTGAATTGGCACTTGACGGCCTCAGTGTCCTGAATGGTTTATGTTAGCATTATTATGGTCACAATGAGCTACCTTTTGTTAGTGCACGCAGGCATGGTCAATGTGGATTTGATTATGTGGGTCAATAAAAGATCATCCACAGTGACGTGGCACAAAATCTCCCTTTATTTGGTCAATAAAGTTTGAGTTTACTGCAAAGGGCCACTGGTGACCTCTTTCTGAGGTGACTACTGTGATCGAGGAACTTTCCCATGAATTTAAAAAACATTTAAAAATCAATTTAAACTACTACTTCATTTCAAATAATTCATTCTGCATCACCTGTTTTGGTATCAAAAGTTCCTTTCCAAACAGGCCAAAAGGAGAAGCACGTGTCTTCGGCTGAGTAGTTTTTATGATTCTCTGTTGATTTCCCTAACAGACTTTAGAGTCAGCTGTGGAACAGCTTCTCTGCAGCTGCTGTCCTCTCTCTGACGTCTGATGTCTTCTGTGTGTTTGCTTAAAGATGCTCACTGTAACAAAGCTTTAATCCACCTCTCCTGACTCCTGAATGCCAGGATGGAAATGGGAATGGAAAGGAGATCTTAAGAAAATAAATTTGGGATTTTACCAGAAATCATAATGACCCCTCCTTCAAACACAATCAGAGCGAAACATGTTGCTGTGGCAACGGGCAAAATATTTAATCATGTGAGATACAGAGTGATGAGGGATGTGATGGAGGCTCTCTTCTGCTATTCTTATCGTACTATCATCAGTGCCATTGTTCTTATTTTCATCTCTGCTGCTGATTTGAGTCAGTTCAAAGTGAAACCACGTCTGTTCCAGTCATCCCTGACTCACTCTCACTCTCACAGACCTTTAGAGTCTGACCTCCAGCCCTGAAGCAAATCAGCATTTTGTGATGAAGTGCACTCCACTCATGACATACCATACTGAGTAAGGACAATTTTACCATCTTTACTGATTTTTATGTGACTTGTTTGCATGAATACTCTTTTGGAACAAGGAACGACTGATGCTAAAACTGCTACTCAGGCTCTGGTTAAGAGTGTTGATTATTTAAAAACGGCTGTGACACATTTGATTGTAAAATCTGTTTTCTACATTGTAGCTATAGAGAAAAAAACCCAGTGTCGTATTGCACGCTGTCCAAAAGAATTTAACCATCGCTTATCACCTCATTGACTTACTCTGTAGTCTTATTCAGTTATTATTTAGAGGTGGAGGGTGGCTGGTTCAAATCGGGTATGGATCAAAGTATGGAAGGTAGACTGGTAGCTGGAGATATGTCCTTGAGCAAGGCACGAACCACCCCAACTGCTCGTAGGGCGCTGCTCTGGATGGCTGCCCATCACTCCACCATCTCTCTCCACATTTGCATGTCCCTTTGTATGTGTGTGGTTGTATCTTGGGGTTAAAATGCATGTGAAAAGGAGTTCCCCTCGAGGGATTAATAAAAGTATGTCTCTCTTCAAAATGGTTTGAAGATGTGAATACATTAAAAATAATCTCAACTCCCACACAGCCAAGGAACATGGACATTTTTGGAAATACAAAGTAAATAATGCAAACGTAGACCTCTTAGATGGGGTTAGTTTCTGCTGTGTTCATCTCTGCTGCAGGTGATTGATGCAGACAAATAAGACAAAACCCAGAGACATGTCAAAAGAATACAACATTGCCCCTCTGACTCTCATTTATTCAGCTGGAGAAAGAGAGAATTAACTCTTAAAAATAAGCAAAAGAGGAAAAAGCGAGTCATCCTTGCTTTTCATTGATCCATCATCCACTCCATCTCCCCCAGCCCTGGAAAATCCTTGGCCTCAGTGCCCAGGACTGAGGCAGGGAGGAGGAGGAGGAAACAATGCTTGGAATGTGTAAAAAAACTTGAGTCATTCCCACATGTCAACCTCTGGCTCTGTCCCTCCTCCTCTTCCCAAATGCATGTTGCCTTCAGGTTCTCCTCATAATGTCTTTTATTCAAGTTCTGAAGGCAGAAATATGACTTGTCCAAACAAACTAGTGTTGCTGCCGTCTGAAGCAAACTACTCTTTATTGGACCTTTATTTTAGGAAAAGACTCTGCAAGAAACAAATGTTAATGTTTCCACAACCTGGGCGCATGAATTGTCTCTTACATCAACTGCAAAACATTACCATCAAAACTAAACGCACTATCAGTATTACATAAGCTGCTGGTAGTATTCTATTTTTTATTCCACACTTACACTTGCCTGTGTTTTTCTTGTGAAACTGGCTTTTAGTTATGGTTGGAAATTTTCCAATTGCACCCGAAGGCAGCAGTAGAGGAGGGGGATTTCCTCTCTCAGTCATTATTCCCTCATGAGAAGTGTCATGTCAGTGTGAGTGAACTCAACGCTTCTCAATAACTGTAACATACACAGCCTCAGTGTGCCTTTGAACAGCTGCCCTTTCCATACAAACACCACTTTATCCAGCGAATCATTAAAAAGTCATAATTCATCATCAGTGAATGTGGCTTCTCTTCACGGCCGTTAACGGAAAGAAGAAGTGATCAACAATTGTCACACCAGCACGAAGTAGTTTATAAAGTGTAACAGAGCTGTGAAGCACAGCAGGGCAATTATGAAATGAAACTGACAGCGATGGAAGAAATATTTAAATTCTGTACAAGCATTACCCCACAATTTAAAAATATTCCATGACCACTTCATTTAATGATACTTGAGTCAAATTATTACTGACACGTTCATATAAGAAGCATTTGAACAAATACCTAATCGAGTCGATGTTTAAATATAACAATATATTGATTATGAAAAATCAATCAAATCCAAAATCACCAAATTTGGAGATAGATAGTTTTCACTGCATGGAAAGGAAGAAAAAATGTGATCTGCAGAGTAACTGTAGGGAGTAACATGCAATATTTGAGATGTAGTGGAGCATATAACTTCAAGTACCTCAAATTTAGAACAGCACTTATAGTATATGCAGTTATCTAAGTAAGAACACTATGTCTTGTAGACTTGTATCTTTAACAGATTTCTCGGCGCGCGCGTGCACACGCACACACACACGCACACACACACACACACGCGCACACACACACACACACACACACACACACACACACACAGGTTGAAGTTAAGCTTCCAGACGATTTGGTGTGACTTGTGTAAATTGCGCGTTCACGCCCTTCTCCTGGCCTGCCCAGTATCCCAGTGCGCTCGCTCCCGCCTCGGGCTTGTGGAAAAACTGCAGCGGCTGCTACCGGAGCCACGCAGAGAGGAGCTGAGTGCGAAAAATCACTGTGCTCTGGCAAGAGTTGAGCTACACACTACTCGGATTATCGTTATTCCTGCCGAGGACCACCTTGTCAAAACTGGGATTTATGGCTGCCGAGAAGTGGTAGTATCGACGGGGAGACACTCGGCGTATGAAAGGTAAAGAAAAGTTAGCCACGGCTCCTTTTTCCTAAATTGAAAGTGTCTCAGCTACAAGTCTCGTCAGTTTCCTTCAGCTTGCCAACTTCCAGTTTGTAGAGAGGAGGAATGTCGTTTCTGTAAGCTGAAGCTAACGGCTGCGTGAGTTCCGTTAGCGGTAAATGTTCAACGTACGCAGTCCGGTGTTCAGGGATGCGGAGAAGTTTGCTAGCTGTTGTTGAATGAGGGCTAATTACCGCCTGCGCGCTCACTTCGTAACGTCGCAGCATAACTAGCCGCTGCTGTCATAACTTGACCGAATGGCTAACGTACCGGGGAACGGCTCCGTTTGTTCCCCGAATGTGATGCTGCGTGCGTTCGCTTTGAGTCATAAGTTTTTAGTTGAGCGTTGAGCTGGTCTGGAACGAGCCCACGCCAAAAGGCAGACAACTTCTCCGTGTTTACACACGAGAAAGGGAACGTTCAACTTTCCGCTGCCGAGCCATCAGACTGGGGCACAGAGACCGGAGCAGCGGGCTTCAGAGGGACCAGAGGGGGCTGCTCATGTCTGAGATATGTCAGCGCAATGTTTAGAGAATAAAGCAATAAATCCAAGACGACGTGTTACTGATAGCAGCATTGTTACCCTCCCACCTGCAGAACCGACATTTAAAGTTACTGCTGCGCGCGCGCGCACACACACACACACGCGTGCCTTTAAAGCTACACTGATTTACTAAAAAATGATTTGGTTGGAGTTCATGTAAAATAATAAGGTGTAGTTTATTCTCAACACTCCCTCTGTCCTCCACATACACAAACAGGGCATCGTCCTGTCTTGAACCTCTGCTTCCTCACGTTAGAGTGAGACCTAGTGATCAGGATCATCCATGTTTTCTCCACTGTCTAACACAAACGAGCTGTCGCTGTCTTTAATATTAGTGATTTTAATATCTGAGGCATATTTTGGGTATTAATATTTTTCTGTCTCTGCAAATCAAAAGAGAGACTGAATTTATAGCACAGAGAATATTCAGAATTGACTCTCGGGTGATCACTTGATAGATCAGACTGATGACAGACATTACGTGTGTGAATGAGCAAATTTTCTGTTGTAGGACACTTTTAAATGATATTGTAACATTTTGAGCTCTAATCCATCCAGATGCTGTGTGATCTGCCAGACAGCTGCTAAAGCTTGAAGAATAAATCATATTGAATCTGTTATTCTGAGGTAGACCAGAACGCCGCTAAAAGTTTTGACATCACAGTTTGACATGAAGACGTTCTGTTCACCGCCGTGAGTGAATAGCTAAATTGTTAATTAATTTTCAAAACGTTGCTGATGAATTTTCTAGGTGTAAAAGTCTGAGGGCGATCAGTGGACGGCATCAGTCATCTCATGTTTACCTTTTTTCTTTCTTACCACGTCACACGCGTGCTGTGGGTCACACTGCCTCTGGACGTCAGCATGTGTGTTGAAAAATGTGCTTCAGCTTCAGGCCTTCCACATTCCACAAACCCACATCAGTCAAGTCCTAGTTCTGTATTCTGTGCTGTGTTCTCCTGCCGCAGTAAACATTGAGACTCTGTGTTTCTGTCAAAGTGAAATGTTCTTCAGGTTCAGTGTCACATTCAGGCCAGTGAAAGTTGAAGTGGGTAACCGTAAACCTCGACGCCATGCTCGTGATAAACAAGGTGTTCTCTGTGCGTTGACGTGAGGCCGTCACTTCTTGTCTTTACTTGCTCTTGTTTTGATTACTGCTCGTGAGTTGACAGTGTCAACAAAGGCGTCTGACATTGTTACTTCTTCACCTGGTTGACACGAATGGAGGGCGGATTTGGCCAGATTTCAGATCAGATCGCTGTGGAGTCCTGTCCACAAAGTATGTGGGACTAAATGTTTGTTGGATTGTTTCCTCTGTTTCTGAATGGTGAACATACCTGACATTCTTTGTGGGGTGAGACAGGAAGATAGTGTTTTGTGGCGACCTCCATCTTTGTGTTTTTCACATGGCTGCAGGAGGCTCTGCGCTTCACAGCATCTTTGACTGGTTGGTTGTAGGATACACCCCTAAATGATCAAAACTTTTCATGACAGACGTTCAACTAAGAAATTGATCTGTGTTATAACAGTGACGTATCAGAGGAGATGTAAAGGAATACCATTGATGAGTCTCTGGCCTTGAGGTGTAGTGTCAAATAGCAGTGAGACGCTCAGATGTGAGCTGGGATCAAAGTTGTTTCACTTGAAGTGAGACTAATCAGTGTTTGGTTCAGACTGTCACTCATGCAGACGACTACATGTTTAGGAAGTGGAAGTCAGTTATCAGCCAAACAAATTGTAATCTTTGAATTGTTCACAATAAAGCAGAAACTTGTGTGTCTCTGTAAAACAAACTCCAAAAATGTTTCAATGTGCCAATCAGATTAATGAACCGGTGCTGCATATTTAAACATCATTAATACATACATGCAAATCTGCCTTTTCAAAGCATTGAAGCAAAGCAGGTTGCTGCTTCATTTGAATATAATCAAATGTTTGTGCACAGTGGATTTCTCTTGTGATTTCTTTATAGATCTCAGAGTAGTATTATTTTTGTCCTAAGGCGTGATAGTATTTTCGGATGAAACTATTGAATTGTGTATGCCGGCTCACCTCAGTCCACTTCCAAGATGTGGAATTATGCACAGTCCTATTATATTATATTATATTATATTATATTATATTATATTATATTATATTATATTATTTTTCATAAAAAGCCTGCCCTGAATTCTGAATGTTTCAAATCGTGATTGGTGCTAACACTGTTACTGCCACTGTTCATTCATGGTTTTAGTTTCAGCAGGCCTTACTGACCTGTTTAAACCTGCAACCAGATGCAGTGTGCGTCTGCCGGCCAGTATGAATGTGGCAAACATTTGTTGTGGAGAAAATTCACTGACATAAATAATAGGTCATTTTTTTGACAGAGTATGTGTGTATGTGTGTGTGTGTATGTATGTATGTGTGTGTGTGTGTGTGTGTGTGTGTGTGTGTGTGTGTGGGCTCTGAAACAGATCTGTGAACCAAGTGACATGTGACACTGTGACTCTTGACCTCTGCCCTCTTTTGCCCTGAGCCAGGGCTTGAGCTAGGTAACAGGTGTGACCCAGAGGGTAAGGTGCAAACACACACACACACACGCACTCTCTCTCAGAGGATAGTTACAATCAAGTGGCAACCTCTGGTGCTGGGAAGCCAATGCAGAAGTGCTAAAAACTGCAATTCCTCAAGTGGCCACTTGAGACTGGCTGCAGAAGTGAGTCTCCATAAGTCCCCATGTTCAAATGTCCAACTTCACAGCAGAAATAAACATGATTACAGCCTGGTACAAAAAACAGTTTTGGTCTCTATAGCTAATTTCCTGCCTCAGGTCCACTGATGATCGACATCTTTGCCAACATTCAGCCGGAAGGAGAAGAGGAGTTTCAAACAGAGCTTTGGAAAATTATGGGTGACGTCACTCATACGTCACTGGTTCCAATATTACTGTAGTGCCTCTCCCCACAGATGCCAGTTTGTTAACATGACTCATGCATATGATTTTTAGCATGCAGTCATTTGGGAACTTTAATATCACAAATCACTCGGTCTACACGCTGACCCACATTTCTTCGTGGTGATGAAGTGTAGTCTCATACAGGGCTGTGATGGTACCCACAGACTGTAATACTGAGGTCCTGTGATGCCTAGTGAGTGGCCTAGCTCATTACTGTATTCACTGCAGATTTTGCTACAGCTGTTATTCCGTTGAAATATATTTTAGATCTGTTGCACATGCATTGTCCTGTGAAGAGCCGCCAGCAGCAGCCTCTGGTTGCGTGGATTGGATTCGATTTGATTCTGATTGGATTGAGAGTTTACGACTAACAAAATGCTAATGGTAACAGCAGCTGTAACATGGACGTCTGGGTAAAAGATTGATTTATTTAAAAATGTATATTTTGTTTGGTTCATGTTCAGGATCTTCAGCTCCACAAAGGTCAATCCCACTTCCCTCTTTTCCAAATGTCACACTCTGTGATAAACAGCATTGTCCCGCTCACACACCATCACAAATTCAGCCACGTAGCAGCCCCTTAAACAAAACACTCCAGGTTTAAGAAGGTCAGTGGAGCTTGATAAGGTGCAGTTTGGGCTGGAAGCCCCATCTACAATCAAAGCAGAGCTGGAGCCTGCCTTGTTTTGTTTTGGGTCTCTGGTCGTGATATAATTTGTGCTGGCAGCTCCAGGTCATGGCTTATACCAAGTACAATTTGCAGCTATCAGGCAATAACATTGCACCCACAGAAAGTCAGTGTCATCTGAGTCATCCAGGTGGGAAGAGGTCAGAACAAATGAAAATAATCCTGGACTCAGTGAGTCAGTGACACAAGTTGAATTTTATGAATTAGAAATGTTACTCTAAAATTGAACGATCAAATTAAACATTTTAGTTTTGGTTTATTGACATTTTCTTTTCTGCACTCGACGTCAGTGTTCTACCAGGCCAGAAGTTTGATCAGCGCTATGAGTTATTCTCGATCAATCTGTGGATTGTTGCAAGATGGCAGATGATAAAAGAGCAGATCACAGCGACACTGATCATATATCAAGGCAGCTGGCATCTACTGCTGTCTGTGTCTGATTTCTGTGTGTGTGCATATGTGTGTGTGTGTGTGTGCGTGTGTGTGCGTGTGTGTGTGCGTGGGTGTGTGTGTGTGCGTGCGCGTGTGCGTGTGCGCACTGCTCATGTTTGTTTGTTCATACCAGGGCCGCTCTAGGCATAGGCGATATGCCTAGAGCACCTAGATGGTGCTCTGGTCGGCTAGAGCACCATCTCCTTGAGGGGCACCACCAGTCACCCTTGGCCTCAAGGGGAAAACAAATGAATAAATAAAAATAATACATGTGTACATGCATTAAAGTTCTCCATTGCTACGATTTCCGTCATTCAGACTTCACAGAAGTGAGGAGAACAAAAAAGTGTTGCTGATGGCTGATAATAATAATTGCTCAGCCTTAGTCACAGAGCTGAGATGTCATTTTGAGTTTAGTCAACATGTGAGAACTTGTCTGACGCAGAGAGTCTTTATAATGATAATCAATGATAACCAATAAGATGTTTTTTGGTTAGTTTGACTGTACAAAATCATGAATGTAGCCTGATTGTAGCTCAATGCTGAAATCTTGTATTTGACATAAGTGTATGTGACAAGTGTAAAGCCTCCGAGCTTCTTTGATTATGAACAGTATGTGACGACAGAGCTCACCATCACACTGACAAGGCTGCAAGAGTCGCTGTTTGATTGGTTTATTTTTCTGTTAAATGATAAGAAGCTCACTTTAAACAATATTATTAATAACAATAATGGGGGCAGGGAGTAATCTTGCCTAGGGCACCAAATTGATACATGTTATGTGTGGTCAGACATGCTTTAAGGCTGGAAAGTGTGAAAGGTTTGTTTGTGTTGGATGGATGTTTCCACATGATATTTTTGGTATTTGATATCATTGAATGCTTCTATCTTTACTGCACTGGCTGTTTTCTGCATGAGCAGGCCATGAATTAGAAACATTTGGAAATGTTTGTGTGTGACCTCTGAAGGAATGCTGACTCTGTAAACATTTGTAATTGTCTGGGAAACTCAGGGCTCTCCAGCTTGCCTGATAAGGTATTAGCTGAGGTGTGAACCTTGATGATGCAAGTCTAAGGAGCTCTTAGCTGAAATTAGTTCTAATGTGTCATATACGGTATGTGTATATAAAAACTGAATCAGCTTATGGTGAAGGTGTCCATGTTGAGCTATTTATGATCAGTGCAGACTAAGAACAAATATTTGTTGCTGTTTCTCATTAAGTGGGCGTTCAGGCAGGGACAGGCAAACCGGACGCCAGCAGTGTTTTTCAATTCATCTCAGTGGGGGTCGTATATTTCCGCAACGGCAGCTGGCAACACAGGCATTGTGGCAAAAAAACGTCACCGGCGTCCAGGAGAGAAGTTGAGCCAGATTCAACTTTTGGGAGAACGGAGGCCCACGTCATGCTCCACAAGCCAACTCAGATTGGCCAAACCTCCAGACAGAATGAAATCCACCCTGTCCCTGTCTGAACGTGGCCTAATATGAGTTACTCCCATAGACCTCTTTTCCACAGCAGTTATGAGGATGATGATCTGACCCCATGTCAGACTTTGTCAGACCTTTCATCAAAGCGTATGATTTAAAGTGGATAGACTACCACCACCATCATCGTGGCCCTGCGGTGTCCATGAAACATAGACTGAACCAGAGCCAGTGGTGATGAAATGTCTTTTCATTGTTGACGTCTTCCAGACCTCACCTATCTCCCTGCACTGCAGTGTCTGCTTAACAGCTGATTGTTGTGGGTCATGTCACACATGACTTTAGCTGTCACTGTTGGTCATGAATGCTCGACCATTCCTGATGTTGCACTTCTGCCTTAAACCCTTTTTAGGATTTCACCCAGGCTTGGACCCAATCCTCAAACCTGGATGAATATTCTGATGGATAATTCAGGTTGGCCGTAGGCAAAGTCAGCTCACTCATTTTATTCAAACTTCTTATGACGGTATGAATAATTCAAGCCTTGACAAACACACACTGTACATTCACTCCGGCTTCGAGCAGACACTCTGTCTACCAGTTTGGAGTCTGTTCCAGCTACATAACATTCCAAGCTTGATATGTTTTGTTATTTCTCAGGGCCCCACTCACTGTGAGAGCAGCACACTGGGAATAATAAGTGATGTTGTGGTTGCCCACAACAGTACTCAAGAGATTCTAAAGGCTTTTCACAAAAGTAGTTGGCAGCAAAGGAGAATTTGAGAATCTTCGATCAAAGGCATAAACACCTGAGCCAATCAAAGCCAACAGAGTTGGTGACGTTTAAAGATGTCCGACAGAGAGATGGGGACAGTTTCAGTCACTGTTATTAATCCCTGCTCTTGAAGACTAAATTATAAGTAATCGTAGAATGCACATTAACAGCTCAACCACCTTTCAGCACATTATCATGACAAGTCTTGGATTAAATGCGGGTTCTTTGTGAGAAGACAGTAGAAGAATGTGAAAATAGCCTGCATGGATTGGTTGCGGGCTACATTCAGACAGGATCAGGTGCTGTAGTGAATTGCTGCAGGTTTGTGCAGAGGTGTGTGGAGGGACTGCCAGGGCTGTGTTTGTTTGTGAATGTAACCACTGTGAAACAATCAGGAAACTTTATTTCTCTAAATAAAATAAAATTTCTCTCTTTATCAAGGCTGACGCTCGCTCACGTTCATTCACTGTCCATGTCTCTCAACCAAAGCTTGCTTTCACCCTCTTCGTGTTATTATTTTGCAGTATAATTTTCACGTCTGCAGAGTGACATCATGCTGCTTTTTTTTGCACAACTTCGATCCGGCTGAACTTTTCCACCACAGGTTGCTGCACCACATCGTGTGTGAATGCAGCCAACACGCTAATACATTTGGCAAAAGTTAGCCAGCCTTTTCCCACCGAGTTGTTAAGGTCTTCAGCCGAATGCTTCCATAGAATTGTGACTGTGCCGTGCAGTAATTCCACCATGTTATGTAACATGGCCTCATTTTTCTACCATTTTGTGCTGTTGTCTTTGAAGGAACTCGGTCATACATTCTTGAACCCTTGAAGAATCAATCCTCAGGAGATTCATCTGTGTTACTGTGAAATATAGAAATTGTGCAATTGTGTTGAGTTTTGCAACCCTAGCTCCTGATGCCTCCCTCACAGTGTGTGAATGAACACAGCTCATAACCCTAGGCTGGAACAAGAGATGGCCAATAGAGATGTAACAATATGTAGTGGGAGATCAGAATCCTCTGATGAATCTGGTTTCCAATTTCATTAAGAAGCAAAATGCCTTGAGGCTCGGTCCCACAGTTCTGCTTTTCTTCTGATTAAATCTGGGTGTGGATGGATGTAGGGTAAAGCAAGCAACTCCCAAATCCAAATAAAATTCACTGTGGCTGAAGTGACGTGCAGTCACATGCTTGTGAGCCAACCCACACCTAAGATTTCCAACACTGTCATCATGTGTCTCTGGAGCAGGTGAAAATATCCCCTGCATCAATACAGTGTGTCTGCAGCGAGGCTTTTGATCTAGGAGAGTGTCTGCACCGGTCTGGACACTGCTCTCAGGGAATCGCCTGGCTGACTTTTACATCGAACAAATGTCAGCAAACAGGGAAAAGGAAACTTTTGTGACAAAGCCTGATTGCAGAGAAAATATCTTTTCTCTCTACAATCTTGCCTTTCATCGTGAGGTGTCTGTGCTACACTTGTATGTTGAATTTTGGATTAAAGCGATACATGAACTTTTAACTGCCTTCATTGAGCTCCATATATGGAAGGATAATCCTCCCTTGCAGGATCTGTGGTGATCTATCTACACAAGTATTTGTTTGAGTTAGGACAAGGCCCTCTGTGATTGGTTGTTGCTTTGGTGAGGCCAAAACAATCCCGGCTTACTCGAATGTGTTGAGAGCAGAGGGTGGTTGCTTTTGGCCAAGTTTTGACCTCACTAACTCTCCTGGACTCGGCCCACGTCTTAAAATAACACGCTACATGTTGTGCTGAAGTCTCTCAGACATACCTTGCTGCTGTTGGACTTGTTTACCATGGTGAACCTGAGCTCTGCCTGCTGTCGGAGATTACAGGGCTGGACGAAGGCCTCTTACAAGCCTCAATACTATCTCTTACATTAATCTGGAGCGCTTTGGGATGAAGTACGGTTGGCTTTTGGAGGTGGGTGGTGTCACTTTGTATGCTTATTTGTTGGATGTCAGAACAGACACCAGCTGCGCGGCTTTGCCTGCAGAAGTAACATTTTAGGAAGTGTCTTTTCTGGAGCTTCCCTTTAGTTGTGTGGATGTATTCTATATGGTTTTAAATATTCAATATAGTTCCTAATTTGCATCTCGACAAAGCTCAGTGGAATATAGAAGTCTCATAAATTACAGATGAGGTAGATGGAGGTGGTGGGTGGGGTGCCTCTCTGCAAATCTACACTTATTAATGGCTCTTCCTTCCTCCACTCTTCTGAATGTTAAACTAGGTCATCGTGACTCACTTCTTTCCATCCAAATGTGAATTTTAGAAAGACTTTTTTATTTCTTCGTCTTACAAAGAGACCCCTTGTCTTTTTGATGGCGTTTTCTAATCTTGTCTTAATTCAATGACGGCCAGGGCTGACTTTAATGCGTCTATGCCATGGCTTTGGATAATTTCAACCATTGGGAACCTCATGTGAAGAAGTGCTGTCTGTACATTGACATATTAATCAGGTTTCTATGTCATATATACTATAGGCCAATGTTTGCACTCAAATATTGTCAGAAATAATTAGCTGAGGTAGGACAAGCTGTATGGCATAAGTATTTATCTCAGCTTTATCACTATCATGATGTATTTAAAGTCACGTTTATTGTTGCATTAAACTGCAGAATAAAGCTGTAGCTACTGTCCACTATAGATACCTACCTGTTGATAACACCACCATGTCGAACACATGTTTACAGTGATGACAGTGTGCAGAGGGGTTTCAACGAGGACGACTAAGATTACCAAGCACTTTTCAATTTTTTACAAGCTGAATACAAAGCAAAATGATTTGTCAATTGTCAATGACAAGAAGGAAAGAGCGTACATTCTACACACAAGCATCTGAAGCTGACAGGTCTCATTTACATTTAGTCACTGAGCTGACACTTTTATCCAAAGCAATTCATAAAATAGTGAAACGGTCAAGGTGCAGTGTAACAGGGACATGCTAGTGCAGCAATGAGTACTGTGACAGTTGTAGGGGGGGGGTTTATCATGTGCAGTTGTTGGATGGTTGTTGGAGTAGAGGTCCTCTCTGAAGAGCTGGAGGTCTTCAGGAGCTTTTTAAAGGTAGAGGCCAATTCTGGTAAGAACTGGTAGGACGTTCCACCAACGGGGAACAACAGATGAGAAGAGTTTGTATTGCCCTGAACATACAGGTGCCAGAGCCAGGCATTGTTCACTGGCGGAGAGCAACAGTTATGAGGTCAGTGTCGCCACAGTTACCTTGAAAAAGTAATCTGATTACTCATTACTTGATTTAAAAAGTAACTTAGTTACTTTACTGATTACTTGATTTAAAAAGTAACTTAGTTACTTTACTGATTAGTTGATTTAAAAAGTAACTAAGTTAGATTACAAGTTACTTTATTAGTTACATTTGGCAGCTACTAACAACATCCCCCGCGCACACTGCCCATGTCTCTGCAAATCCAAAGACTTTCTTCAGAAAGTGTTTTTGAAGCTACACTTTGTCGCAGCACAGACTGTACAGCCAACCCTAATATTGTCATCTTTAGCTGACACAAACTCAAAAAGTGACTGTTTGCAGCTAGAAAATGTGCATCTCCCCCTCCCTCCATTGTTGTTTACATTTGTGTCGTTGGCTGCTTGGCGTGTAGTACAAGTCCTCATGCTGAAAACGTGATGTCACACCCCGAAATGCAAGAAGAAAACACATTTTTACTAAGGAAAATGACAAAAATAGTAACACACAGTGACTTGGATAAGTAACTTTAATCTGAGTACTGGTTTGGAAATGGCAATGTGTTGGATTACTTGTAACTGAAAAAACTGGTCAAATTAGAGCAACCTTTTACCACACTACCTGTGTCAGGGAGGTAACATATGTCTGTATAAGGCCGTCCAAGTAGGTGGGTGCAGAAGTTGAGACATAAGATATTTTTTTTGTTCTTTTTTCGAGGTGGGACTTCACAAAACCGATGAAGTCCCACCTCGTAATCAATTGGTCCTACTTTCTCTCTTTTTGTATCTCTGCGCTGCTGCAAGTGGCCGCTACTGTTTAGTTTTGTTCGCGGACGTGCCGCGTCGGAATGGGGCGCTTTTTCAAGCGTCCCATTCCGACCCAGCTCATTCCGCCCCACCACGCTCTCTCCGGGCAGCCCAGCCCTCGTCTGTCATCTTGCAGCAGCGCAGAGATACAAAAAGAGAGAAAGTAGGACCAATTGATTACGAGGTGGGACTTTTCTGAGGACATCGGTTTTGTGATGCAAATAAATCACTCTTTTGAACACATGCTGTTTTGAGAAGAAAAACTTTTTATTTACGTGTCCCAGCAAACCTGCTGGACTACTTTCGTTGTTGACCAAACCTGGACAGAACTCGGCCCACGGGACACTGTCGGGGGTAAGTCGGTGTGGATGTGCGACACTACTGACGGGGATGCCATACAGCTTCATGTCAAAAATCCCGAACTATCCCTTTAATAGAGACAGCTGAAGAGTGACAGGAACGTGTGGAGAGAGAGATGAGGAATGACATGCAGGAAAGAGCCACAGGTCAGATTCAAACCCTGGGCTGCTGCGGCAGGGACTGAGCCTTTGTACATGAGGCGGCTGCTCTACCAACTGAGCTAAACCACGCCCCAGGCCTGATTTGCTGATGGGTGTGCAAAGTGGCACAACTGGGCAACTGAGACAATGTGATCAGAGAATGATCAGAGAAGGTTAACTAATCTTTTTGGATCACGTTATGACGTCATTGTTCATAACTTAGGTAGGCATGAAAGATGTTGATGTCATGGTGTGTATGGCTGAGAAGAGCAGCAGTTCAGTTTTTGAGAGGTTCAGCTGGAGATGGTCAACTTGCATCAATGTACCATGTACTTTATGAATGTCTGAGAAGCATTCAATGATGGTTATGTGTATAAGCTCCATAGCTAGTCCATAACTTGTTAATACTGATGTCTGATGGAAAGTTGTGTGAATCCTTCAAATGAGTTTTAATACAGCCTGTCCTTCTACATTTCAGACAAAAGCCTTCCTTCATGAATGTTGTCATTTTCAGCCCATGTATATCAGTGAGGTCTAAATAAGGGAAGCAGCTCTCTGTATAATGCATTAGGCTTAGCTTGGTGTACTTAATAACCTGTAAGTGTAATTCCAGTGGGAGACAAATTGTACTAATTAGAGCTCCCTCAAAGATGTGAGAGACTTTGATTTTGAAATTAGTGTCAAGCTCAGTAGTGCAGGTAGGCTGTGACCATGAATGATTCATCCTTGAAGTGATGCTTCCTTCATTCTGCATGTATAATGAGAGATAATGAGACTTGATTGAATCTGAGAACAAAGTGGTGGCAGTGCAGCTGCAACAACAACAGCTGGACTTCGCAGTGTTTGTCACTTAGCGTTCCGAGCTGGTCGAAGCATTATGCAACGTTCGCAGTGAAAATGCATCCCAGCATTCACCACCTCATGACTCGTAAACAAACATCCGCCGCCTGACCTTGCCTGACACAGCAAGACTCTTTTCCGTAAATAATCCTGTTGGTGCTGCTCAAATTAAATCTGCAGACTCACCCCATTTTCAAGTCACCCAGCTGAGTGAGGGCACGTCTCAAATTACCTGTTCAACTGTGCAGACCATCCTGTTAAGTGACTGTGTCGCTCACACACACACACACACACACACTGTGATCTCATTAGCAGTATGAGTGCATGCCGAATCTCTATAAAAGTGACTCCCCCCTCCGGTGTAAGTGCATGTTGTTCAGTGCGTGACATGATCTGGATCACATGAATATTGAAATGGCAAGAAAACAAACACTCTCATTCCATCAGACCCTGGCCATACCACAGCTATATCAGGCTGGCAGGCTGAGGGGTGGGGTGACTGCTCGTTCATGAGAGATGACACGAGCGTGACGGGGTCTGTCTGAGAATGGCGTGAAAGACAGCATGTAGCACTTTGAGCAAAGAAGGAATGGAAGACATAAGGGACAAGTTTGTGGATTTTGGTTCTTGAGCCGACTTGTTGCTTGTGAAACTTCCGTGTGTCATTGTGATAGCAGGCAGGCGTCCTGCCCAGATATTGGCATTCAGCCAGACATGGGCCATGGGAGGAAGAAGAGGAGGAGGAGTTTGAAGCGCTATGATCCAGAGGACTGTTGACTGACGGGAACAGTGGCTGTGCACAAGCTAGCCAATGAGCAGGAAGCTGGCAAACAAGACCACAGCACAAGCGTCAGTATTCAGTTCTGTCTGGACTCGGTACTGGGACAACATTCTGCAGGATCAAAGTGGAAAAACTGATGTTCAGACATCAGGGTTGGGTCTCTCCCCTCTGGCACAGTTAAATGCACATTAAGAAGGAGTTTCACTCAAAATGTGAGTTTGTTTTCTTCACTCTAGAAGAACCCGTCTAATTGGAGAAATTCCGTGTATTTATTCTGGCTTGCATATTTCTTCCTCATGCCAGCAGATCTTCTTCCCTCTGGGTAAGGGTAGTGCTGGAGTAGAACACCTGCACCAACACATGAGGGAGACTCTCTGCAGGAATCAGAGGAAACCCTCTCTGTGTTTGTTTCTTTTAGCAGTCAGAAGAAGCATGGTGGGGGTAGGAGCACCCAGGAGAGAGAGACTGAAACAGGGAAGATAATAGCACTTCTTACACCGTGGAAGGTCCCTGCTTGAGTTATCATTTCTGTTTAATGCACCACTGACAATGTGAAACAGGTTAAATTGTTGTTAAGTATAGAAAAAGAAAAAAATTATGATTCTTTGGAACATCTTGGGGCTTCTGAAACGGAGCGGTCCTGGTGGGGTTTGACATTGAGTAGAACGCCCGCAATTAGCTCTGGCTGATCAGCTGGTAAGATTTGGACGTTAAAGTTTTGAAGAGAGCCATTAACTAAAGACAAAAAGTTATTTAATTTACAATTCTGTCGAATGTCATTCATTATGACTATTATTATTAAATGTTTCAATAGTTGTTTCTGTTTTCAAATGTACTTCTTTAGTTAATTAATATCTCTTGCTCCCTCACTCAATCACACTCAAAATGTACGTATAACCCGTAGTCATGGTGAGTGCCTTGTGTACTTAGCCCCAAATTCCACCAAGTGCAGACGTTACGTGTTGCGTGTGCGCCGCAGTTGCCTCAGTGGTATGCGGCCGTTCAATGTGTCAAATCCAAGTTGTCAGAGTTGTATCAGACTCGCTGGCAGTAGCATTTCCATTACGTGATTTCTGCATTAATTTGCAAGGTTTTGTTAATCAGTCTCTCAACCGCTGCTGCCACTGACATACCACGGCAACTACTGCTGCTTTGATCATCTGTTTTTATTTTTTATTTTATAAAACAGTCTTCAATGGAAGTGACATTTCTATCATGTGATTTCTGCATTAATTTGCATTGATTTAATTAATGAATGTTTGAGAAAATAAGTTGTTCAATTATGCAATCATGATACATATATATATATATATATATATATATATATATATAGATAGATAGATAGGTGAAAAGTCACAGTAAATTATTATTTATAAAATAAAAAATAAAAACAGATGCTCAAAGCAGCAGTAGTTGCCGCGGCAGGTCAGTGGCAGCTGACCACACGGCATCAGCTGTTGAGATTAGTTAAGAAAACCTTGCAAATGAACGTAGAAATCAAGGTCTGGCCTGTGTGGGCTGTTCTATTTTTGATGGATGTCACAAGCAGACAGACAAAAACAGACAAAAGCAAAACAAATGAACTGCATAACATATTTACACATTTAGAATTGTATTTAGAAGCACACAAACCAGGAAAATATGTACAAGTAAACAAAGTCCCAGTGGGGTTTCAGGGTTTGAGCCATTACAACAGTGTCTGGGTTGATTCCAGCATAAAGCCCTTTGCTGCACATCATCCTCTCTCTCTCTCTGTACCGTCTTTGCTCTTATACTGTCACTTCAATGAAAAAAAGCTACCTGTTTTGCACACAGGCATGAGCGCTCTGCTACATCTCAGCTCATTAAGCAAAACATGCTAATTGAGGCATGGTGTGGAAGCATAACAGAAAGGAGGACATGCATATTAAAATATATATATATATATATATATATATATATATATATATATATATATATATATATATATATATATATATATATATATATATATTGTGATGCCCTGTGGCATCTTGAGTGTTCTTTCCTCCTCCTCTCTTGGGTGTGGTTTCTCTTCCTCCTCCCCTTCTTTAGGTGTGGTTTGTTTGCAGGTGTTTTCCATCACACTAAGTAGCATAGGAGTACTTATGCCACTGCAGTCTGGTGCTCTCTCTCTTCTCTGAGCCCTCCCCTGTTCTGGGGCTCCCCTGTCCCCAGTCAGGGTTGGTATGGTATGGTTTGGTTTGTTTCCCTTGTTTTGCTTTAGCTTAGACTTAGAGTCTTAGGTTGTCTTTTGCTTTTGTTTGACACTATCAACACTTGCACATTTACACTCCTCACTCATGCACACCCTACACCACTGATACCACTGCTTCTACACACCCCATAACTTTAAATCATTTATGATGGTTTAATTTGGTCTAATTTGGTCTACTTTGATTTAAATAAAGAAGCATTTAAACCAATGCATATGGTGTTCTCCCTTTTTTGTCATGACTCACCGAGCCAGGTCATGACAAATGGGGGCTCGTCCAGTCCTTTTAAGTGGATGACAAGTGGGTATTCCATTTAAAAGGTTTTTTGAACTGGATTTTGTTTGTTGCCTAGGGTAGTGGACCCTGTTTGGTTTTGGATTTTGTAGTTGGTCTTGGTTCAGCTGTGGGCTGGTTTGTGATTGGTGATCCACACAGATGGTTTGGTTTGTTTGGCTGCTTGTGGATCTACGCTGGGAGTATCACCATGTGCTTTTTGGGAGCCATTTTAGGTTTGTTCTGTGCTGTGCAGTAAGTCAGTGTCACTGTTTCATGCACTCTTTGAAGGGAATTCCTCCGGTAGGCTGTAGGGGCACTTCCTTCTAGGGGTTGTGTTCGTTTGTTTTGTTTGTTTGTTTTTTTGTCTGTAGTGTGGTGAGAACGTGGTAAGAGCAGTTGTCTCGGGAGCACATCCGCTGCTGCAGGTGGGTCGCCAGTTCATGGTTGCTTCACCGGGCTGTCAGGCTGGGTCATTGTCTGTGTGGAGACAATGCAGTGCATAAATACCCACCACAAGTATCACACGAAGACTAGGGTTGAGTATTAGCCAGTTTTGTTTAGGCAGTCAGGGGGGAATAATCCCTGTTAAGAGGCTGATCGTTGCGTCTGTGCAGGCTGGCAGTGAACAGTCCTTTCTGTTATTTTGGTGATTATGGCTTCATTGAGTGAATTTTTTAAGTCACCGACTGTAGCGTTTGTGAATACCTGTAGGAAGGATCAGTTATTGTCCATAGCTAGCCATTATGGTATTATTGTCCCGGATAAGTGCCATAAAGTGGAGCTTAAAGGGTTAATTTTGTCACATTTGTTTGATCAGGGGGTGTTGCAGAGGAGTAACCCTGAATTGAAACTTGTATCTGAGTCAGAGCCTATATCATTAGTTATGGACGTAGCTGGTCTAACGTTTGAAGAGCGGAAAGAGCTATTGCTTTTGCAATATGAGCAGGAAAAAATGCGAAAACGGATGGATAGGCGCCATGCTGCTTTAGCGCAGTCTTTGTTTCCTTGATAAAGGTGTCTGATTAAGGCATGTTGCGGGGATCCCTTTCGGGCCCCCGTCTTAAGGGGGGGGGTGTGATGCCCTGTGGCATCTTGAGTGTTCTTTCCTCCTCCTCTCTTGGGTGTGGTTTCTCTTCCTCCTCCCCTTCTTTAGGTGTGGTTTGTTTGCAGGTGTTTTCCATCACACTAAGTAGCATAGGAGTACTTATGCCACTGCAGTCTGGTGCTCTCTCTCTTCTCTGAGCCCTCCCCTGTTCTGGGGCTCCCCTGTCCCCAGTCAGGGTTGGTATGGTTTGGTTTGTTTCCCTTGTTTTGCTTTAGCTTAGACTTAGAGTCTTAGGTTGTCTTTTGCTTTTGTTTGACACTATCAACACTTGCACATTTACACTCCTCACTCATGCACACCCTACACCACTGATACCACTGCTTCTACACACCCCATAACTTTAAATCATTTATGATGGTTTAATTTGGTCTACTTTGATTTAAATAAAGAAGCATTTAAACCAATGCATATGGTGTTCTCCCTTTTTTGTCATGACTCACTGAGCCAGGTCATGACTATATATATATATATATATATATATATATATATATATATATATATATATATATATATATATATATATATATATATATATATATATATATATATATATATATATCACACTGTGTTATATATATATATATATATATATATATATATATATATATATATATATATATATCAATATCACACTGTGTAAATCCATGGAGCATAAAATGAGTGAGAGCATGTGCATGTCTCAGAATGTGTGCATGTATGTTGTACTGTGAGGAATTGCCAGTAGCATTACGTGCACCCGCCTCTTGAAGAACAACAGAACGTAGTCAGAGAATGTAGTGAGTGACGCTCAGCCAAACTAAGTGGCAGGTAGTTGTCTTTGCATAATCCAAGCAGCATATAGCAGAGGGAAAAGTCAAACATACTTGAGGGATTAATTGCAGAGCGGTGGGCTGCTGGGTTTGGATTCAGTGTTCCCATGCAGTGCACATTTCAAAGACGCTGCCTGCTGGATTTTACTCAACACTGGTTTGCTTTGCTGAATTTCCTTGTTTGACACCTGAAGCACTTCTTTTATCCAGCTAAAAAGCTAAAAAAAAATCCACAGATTTGAGCTGTCACACTGATTATTTCAGGCAAGTTTGATGTTGCCTTGTACAAAAGAATGATCCCAGTCTTTTCCACACTGAGACATACCGTTTGTTACCGGTTTCAGACGATACTAAATCTCAGATATCGATTGGTGAAAAAAGTGGATCGGCACATCCCTACTGCAAGCTAGGGATTCACAATATTTATTGGGCCGATAAAATATCAGCTGATACAGGGGGAAATGATGTCATTTGTTATGTTTGTTATGTTTAACCAATAAAAAGATCCAATAAATTAATGAAATGGAGAAACTGTTTGCAGGTAAGTAGCCCTGAAAAAAGGGCATGATGCGCTGCTGTTTTGGGCTATTGTGCCTTATTGGCAGGACCCAAGCCAGACTAATAATGAACATGTCATCACCAGTGTGGTCGATTTTTATAGTGGCAGACGATAACAACATTATTGTTTGCAAAAGTTGTTCAGTGAGGATTCCAAGAGGAGAAAAGAAGACTTCAGATTTTAATACATCAGATCTTATTGCACACCTGAAAAGTCGTCATCGTGGCAAAACAGTATCAAAAGAACGTGAAGCAGGCATGGTAGCAGCTAGCAGTCCCAAATGGCGGATTTTGATGATTGACACCCCTATCGACCAGTCAGAGTCCGGAGAATCAATTAGTACCACCCACATTCACCTTTGACACACCAATGATGATCCAGAATGAAGTAAACCCAAAGGTAGTATATCGCACAAGAGTTCACTCTTCACCCAAAGCCCCTTTGTCTTTATGTAAACAACCAGGACCTTCGTGACTGATTTCAAACTAAAGCAGACACATAGGAGTAGACATTAGCAGCGTTTATCCGTGCTAGAATAGAACTTTTGACCACAAAACAGCAAAGATGAGACATACTGTATTATTTTTTTGCTACTCTTTGGGGGCTAGCTTGCTGAGTTTTCAGCAAGTGATGTGATGAGACACATATCTTTTTCTCTGCTTTCACATGGCACTGTTTCTGTGGTTTAGTTGCAGTGGTGAAATTAGCGGAAGCACTAAAGTGGACATGTGCTATTTTTGTTACATGCCCGATAATAGCTTGGGGGTTAAACTATGTTTCGTTTGGGTGGCAATGCTTGATAGAGCTTTCAGCTGAGTTTCTCCCTGTCATTTTGGTACGCTGCATGTTAGGATTGGTGCTTCCTAGCAGAAGCTGATTGTCTGTATTGCACATGCATCTCACACTGCCCCCTGTACAGGGGACTTTTGGGTTGAAATATGAAATCATTGTTATCGGCCATGAGAAGCAGAAAATGATTGGGTATTGGTTGAAATGTTTCATATTGTGCACCACTACTGCAAACAATGAGTTATCAAACACAATCCTGCCACTGTACACTGAAGTTAGACATGAGGCTTGGAAGCGAGACATTAGCTTTACAACATGCTTGTAGTGTAGACTCAATAATACATACATGCTCCATATGCTGACCACATCACGCCCTTGGTGCCAATAAAAGTGCAGTATTGTGCCCTTGCTCCAGTTAATAGGCTTTCCTGGGGAGTGTGAGCTTGATCCTGATTGATGTCGTTAAGCCTCCCTATTGAGTTTACATCACTCCATGTTTTATCTGGCCTGCTGCAAGTGGAGACAGTTTTAATGGTCAGCCGGAGTTTTTCTGTCCACACCAGTTCTATATTTTCTTTGTACCCGAGTCTTGAAGCTTGGTGTGTCTGACAATCTGTAATTAGTGCCAACCATAAACAACCGGAATCCCACTGAGCACTACCACGGGTGGCTGCCCTCACCACGACAATCTGGAGTTTCCCTTTTGTCCTCGGATGTGTCTGATGCAGAGCCAGCTGCCCGCCCTGGGAGCTGAGCAGCGGGCCCACCACCCCAAGAGGGGAAGAGCAAGTTGAGAGGAGGATCGTGGATGGTGGACATACATTCTAACATATGAATACTGTTAGAAAGAGCAAGAGGAACATACTCTGCAAAGAGAAGAACTTATTTCTAGGATGTCAGAGTCCTGTCTTGTCCTGCTCCTGCACATTCATATTTAAATATAGAGTCTGCTGCCTTCTAAATGTGATGCAAGTCCTCTGTTCTTGGATCCGTACTGTTGCTTTTTTCTACCCTGGCTCCAACATGCAGTCATGACATCATGGCTAATGTACTACAGGGTAGCTCTCCATTCCCCCACCTCATTTGTCTCATCGTTTGGCTTGCATGCTTATTCTTTCACAAATATTACATCCACTCAGCCAGGCGACATTTTCCCCAAGATGTCTGACTCATGACATAATCCCTTTCACCATGGAGACAGAGAGGCTGGATTATGTTGGGTAAGGTTGGAGCAGATTTTGTTAAGTCTTTTGGTGACCAT
Organism: Nibea coibor; assembly: GCA_023373845.1. NCBI lineage: Eukaryota > Metazoa > Chordata > Actinopteri > Sciaenidae > Nibea > Nibea coibor. Next base: position 1,938,513 of record CM041721.1, on the reverse strand, counting down.
GTTTTTCTCAGATGGTGGTCCAGTTGTTTCTCTATTTATCAGAGCACTGAGTGGATTGTGAAATGCGTTTTTACACACACAGATTTTAGCATCACTTTTCTTTCTTTGCAGCCTCAGCGTCTCTAAAACTTTTTTTTTTTTTTTACTTTTTATGTGGAATGCCAAACTTTCTCAGCAGGGCAATGGTCGGCTCTCTGTTGTCGTCGTCTTGGGAACAGGGTCTTGGCCTTGAAGACATGCTCCATGGACCATTGCAAACAGTCGGCCGGCCCTCCTGTGGCCTCCCAGCCCACTTAGTGTGCTCACATAATCAATGTAGGCACATGGCTAACAGGAGGAACGATCTGAAGGAAAGTTTTTGTGTTTACTGCAGAAATATAATAAAAGTGGATCTTAATTGTAAAGAAGAGCAGTTTAATAATTGTATTTCAGTTTCTGAATACCCAATGGCATCTTCCTGGAAGCAGGGCTGGACGATTATGGAAAAAATAACAATCGTGATTATTTTGATTGATATTGAAATCACGATTAATAAACATGATTATTGTTTATTGTGCCACCAAGTGGCAGTGGAGATATCTTTTTCAACTTCAGCGCGACATGTATCATACAAAGCAGGCAGTGCAGCTCTGCTCAAGTCATTGCGGGATGGCAACATGTACTGCTTGTCCATAGTCTTCGTCAGTGTTTTGAACCCTGTTAACGGCGCTGATGGGGCACATGTCCTTGGCGAGCATGAATGTCATCACCTCCGTAATCTCTCGTTGTCGCTGGGAGCCAGTGGGATATGGAGCGGAATTGTAAAGAGTGTCCTCAATGGAGGACTGTGTTGCAGTGGCGGTGGTTAAAGTTGAGGCTCTTGCACTTTTTTGGGTCTTTTGTTCCATCAGTACTTTGTCATAGTCCACTTTATGGCTGAAATTTAAATGGTTAAACAAATTTATCGTGTTGGCCTGGGGTGCAGACGCAACGGTGTGACAAACAAACCATTGCAAGCCATCTCTTTCTGCTCTACGTCTGATGTCTACGTCTACGCCTGAAGCTATAATGTCTCCAAAGGACCGATCATGTCCTACTTTTCTTTTCAACTAAAGGCTCAGGTTGCTTTTCTGCCATGTTGTCAATTGCTTGTTCCACAGTTGATCCACAAACTCACTGCTGCAGCTGCAGGCGACACAGCTGCGTTCACTGTGCTTTTACAGTGCAGTAATTTGTATACACGCCGCGCTGCGTTTTTCTTCAATTACAGTGTTTTCATGATCATGAGAATCCAAAAATCGAAACCGTGATGAAAATTCCATTAATCGTGCAGCCCTACCTGGAAGTTCTCTCATGTAGCTTTACACTGGTCTGTGTTGCATGGACAGGACTCCACAGTAATAAGCTAGGATGTCAGTGTCTTTGAAACTTTGTTTTGTCTTGATCTACATGTTTTCAGCCAGGTGCAATGTGCTTTGAGGGCTAGTATCATACCAAAGTCTTGGTAGGTTCTGATGAGCTTGGCCTGTTTCCTTCCCATAGGGATCTCTTGGTCTTAGCTTGAGTCACTGATCACAGGCCCAGCACATGTTGTCCAAGGCTCAAAGCCTTAGACTCCGACTTAGACTTTTGGTTTTGGTCTTGGAGCGATCACCAAAAACTGTGCATAAAAGTTGTCCATCACGGGGTCATAACAGCAGCTCATAAATCAAGATTGCCCACAGAGACGTTATGATACGAGCGCAGCACGATGAGTGCAGCAGTGCTGTTTGGATGCAATAAAACAGTTTGCATCACAGTAGCAATAGCCCAGCGCGCTTTCGCTCTGTATCAGTCCTGATTACCATTGCTTAACTGCCATAAAGGCACATATGGAGCTGTTTAGTTATCTGCCTACGCAGAAATACTCTCTAGTGCACTGTCAGTTAGAGTCAGAGGAAGGAAGTGGTCATGGCTAATTCCAGGAGCAAAGGTAGTCCCAGAGGAGGACTGGCCTGACTCCACACAGATTTATTAGACTCTCCTTTTTACTTAAGGCATTGCGTACATACTGCATTCATAGTGAGTAGTGTTTTATTGAGATGTATGCTTTCTCTCATATCATTTCTTTGTCACTTTGTATACACTCAGCAATCTTTGCAAGGCACTGGTGCCAAACCTCATATGAATACATCATCATCCTAAAATATGATTGAACACATAACAGTTAGTTTACTCACCTAATATGGTCATGTACACAACAGTCGCACCTTCATGTGACCAACACAAATACCACCAACTTCATATGTCCCACCCACCCACACACACACACACACACACACACACACACACATACATCCTCTCGCCCACTGGCAGCCAATATTAGTGTTGGATTATACATTAAAGGCTCAGTCATGTTTTGTAAGTGGACCCTCTTAAAACAAAAACTAGAAAGCCTTTCAGTGTAAACAGACTCCCCACCTCTGAACCCTTGGCTTTAATAGTTTAGAGCCGCGCTAACAATTCCTTATATAGCTGGGTTTCTTGCCCGAGCAGACTACAGTTTAAAGAGTGCAAACACAGAATGCCATGCCTGCAGGGATGAGTAGGGCAGAGGGAGTGGTTCATGTCTAATTTCTGTTGACTCATTGCTTTTAATGAGAATCGGGGACATGAACGTGTTTGCAGAGAAGGAGTTTGAAATGGTTCATTAGCATTATTAATGCATTTTTGTTTTTAAAGATTTTTTTTTGGCCTTTCCAAGCTTTACTTCTGATAGAGACAGAGCTGAAGAGTGACAGGAATGCGGGGAGAGAGCCACAGGTCGGATTCGAACCCTGAGCTTCTGCAGCAAGGACTGAGCCTTCACATATGGCTCTGTCACATGGCTCTACCAACTGAGCTAAATGCCGCCCCTGCGCAGGGGTTTTTTGGCTCAGTGATGTGAGTGTTTATGAAGATTATCCCACATGAAGTGGGAGCAGGCTCGGGCTCAGCCTGGTGACTGGGAGAGAGTCAGAGCCCATAAAAATCCTTTATAACTCTTTGTCTCCCTGTTACTAGATACTTTGAAGATCGTGTGAGATCATTGTACTGTTGAAAGGGGAGATAACACCTGTTTTTGCCTTTGACACAGTTCACTGCAGGCTGCTAGCGTGTCATTCTAAGTTCTCTCCATTTGACAGTCAGCATGAAGAAAACAGAGCCAGCAAGCTCTACAGGCTGGTTTTCTCTCCTCACTCTCCGGGGCCGCCATACCTCCACCTCATTAAACTCACCTTACCTCAATCCCTTTTCTCTCGTGGAATCTACCAATTCTCCTACAAGTGTAATCACTGCATCTGTTGCTTATTTATGTGCAGTCACACTTTTACATGCATTTGTGACTCCGAGAATAGTCTCGTCCCTGTCGTGGTGATTCACAGTATGTTGTAACATCTTAACAGGTAGTTGGAACATTTGGTGCATTTGTGAATTCTAAATTGTTCTGTGTCTCGTGTGTCATATCCAAGCAATAATTGGTTCATTTTAATTAGTTTTCAGGAGAAGGAGCTCACCAGGAGCACTCGATGGCGACATTAAGCTGACATGTGCCCTCTCGCCTCTCTCGTCTGCAGGAAAATTGGCTGCAGCCTTAGGATGCCCTGTGGCTTTGTCTGAATCAGCGAGTTCTGGTGCTTTCAGAACTATAATATTCAAGACAACAGGGAGCTGCAGAGCTGGCAGGTAAGCACTGTCACTTTTTGTTGTTTCTTGTTATTATCTGCAGAATTAATCATATTAAAATTGTTTCATTAGTTCATACTTCTCAGAGTCTGTGATGTGCAGGCACATCTCTTGTATTAAACTATTATGTATTACACTCCTGATTCTTCTCTAAGCTTCTGTACATAAAAATGACAGTACTGTTTAACATTACTTTATGTGTTGAGGGGGTTCTCCCTGTTCTTCTTCTTTAAGGCTTGGGTTGGGAATCGTTGTTGTTGTGGGCCTGTGAAGGCCATTGAGACAGGAGTAATACTGGGTACAAATAAACTCCAACACCACAGGCTGACATAACATCACATACAACCACCTGCAGCATCGCCACAACAAGGCAACGACAAAAGAAAATCTTCACCCAGTGCTTCACACACTGTTTCCTTCCTTCTGCTTTGACTTAACATGTTATTTGAAGGCTGTTCCATATAGGGTTAGTCATTTACATGGACTCAACAGAAGGCTACATTGTGTCTTTCAGTTTAGGCCCTTGCTGCTGAGGCTGATGTTTGTTAGTTCTTTGCTTTGTGCCGGCCCTGCTATAACTCTTCCTTTCTGTGACCACTGTTCTAATGCTTTGGCACACAAGAACAACTACAAAGTAGTCAAATTCATCAAACTGCTCAACAGCCTCGCCCTGTTGACTTGGATCTTGCGGGGGAGGATGTGTAACTCGCTGCAGGTCTGTCCAGAGCACATTTGTATTTGCGTAAAGGCTCTCCATCGCAATCTTCCTGTTGTTACTAGGGATATACTCAACTCATGGTTCACGATCCGATTTTTTTTTTTTTTTTTTTTTTTTTAATATAAATGAGCTACAGACAAATTATGACCAAATAAAATGATATTCTTTACAGAAACTCTGTAAAACAGTTTGTGTCCTCTTATAAAAAGTGCAACTTGCATGGTCATCTTAAACAACAAAATCCATGTATGGGGGAGAGGAGACGCAAAGCCTCTCGTCAGGGTGGATTTCCCTCACGAGGTGGCGTAACGTTACTTTGCTTCTCACTGTGGTAGCGGCTAATATGCTGCTGCATGTTGCTCGTCTATTTCAAAGTTGTTGTGACTTGGCATCTGACGTTGAACAAATTAATCACGACCAGTGACTTTTTTTAAGTTTAATGTAACCCATTTAACAAAAGAAGAAAAGAAGAAGAAAAAGAACACATCCTACTTCTCTCGCAGGCGCGATTCATTTTTTTCTGTCAACTGGTGCGAATCGTCACGCATTTGCACCGATTTTCAATCGTGTCATGATGCTACACAATGATACATCTCTAGTTGTTACAGTTTAATGACCAAAAGGGGACATGAAAGTTAAAAACATGTCTAGGTTTGTTTGTATGTCCCAGTACCACAACAATAGGAAGTTGTTTAGACTGTAATATTCTATTTTTATCCATATTTAGCTATGCCATGTTCAAATGATTAAATTGATGTGGAATGATTCATTTTAGTACACACCTCATCTCCTCCTGCTGGGAAATGATTTCATCCTTTCTGACTTCACGACCAAGGTATTTCAAAATTGCAGCTTTGCGTCAGCTTCAAAGCTCCACAGCTATTTCTGTCCATGTTTTGTTTTTGTTCTGTTTTGGTAGATTACCACCTCTACTTTAACGACTGAGTCTGCTCTGTTGTCTTGTCTCTGTGCATCAAGTCCCTCTGCATTTAATGCCAACGTGGTTGTCATTCCTCATTCACATTACATATTTCTCTTTGTTTCCCCTCCTCTCCCTGACAGATTTGATGTGTTTTGTCTGCTGGTGTGTCTTGCAAACGTACTGTGCTCTTGTTGCTATAAGAGGAAAATACAAGATCCAGTTATTGATGTCAGTTGGATTTGTTTTTTATTTATTTATTTATTTTTGGTACTGAAAATGTTGCATCTGCAGCATATGTACTATCTTTATCTCTGTATCTATTTCTCTGTATTTTTATCTACACTTCATTTAAAAAAAAATAGAAATGCTTTTTTTCTGTTTTTTAGGGTGTTCAGGCACGTTTGCTGAAATTGGTGTAAAATGGCTGAACTAACAATCAAGATTTAGTTTTATATTGGATGTTACCGTTTTAAAGTCTGTGTAAAGTAAGAATGAATGTGTTCTGAGTCTGTCAGACCAATGAAGAAAGTGCTATGAACCACCCAGCCAATTTTTAATGATTAAAAATATTGACAAGTTTCTGAAATTTGGTGTCAGAATCGGGTAAAAATAAATTATCAGCTCCAGGACTGTGGGGGCGTGTCCTCTGAATGTGCTGAAGCCACGCCCTCATGTGGGAGCAGTTAAGCAGCCATTTTGAAGCGACTGAAACGTGTCAGATGAGTTCAGAAAATCACATAACTAACTTTGAAACACTCTGAGCGAGATGAATTCATCTCTGTCTCTCTGCCAGGGGTGCAGGGGTATGCTCAGGGTGGCCTCAGTGTGTCATCGAGCCACCCTTTAAGGACCGCCCACAAAATCCTGGATTGAAAACTGGTGAAAACACCACATTTCACTAATATATCATTCAAAGTCTTTTCAAGTATTTTCCAAAATATTTACTGCATTTTGAATGAAATTCAAAAGATATAGACAAACAAAATGATAACAATTAAATGGTATTTTGGGGTGTCGGGGTACTGTGATCCAAGTATTGTAAGAATGTCACAGTATTGTCGCTCATAATTCCAAGGCCTAATTAGTGCATTAGCAAAATGTTGATTTGTGTGTGTTGTTTTTTGACAGAATTATCCTCTAAATCAGGGGTGTCAAACTCATTTTAATTCAGGGGCCAAAATGATCAAACTAATATAATATCGGGCGTCAAAAGTCACAGTCGCAGCCAATTTCAGGATGTCATTTAAGTGCTTGTGTGTTTTGTTAATGCTCATTACAGAAAAACTTGTTCACAAAGGTAGCTGTCAAATCTGAGTCACACTGCAAGTCAGTTAGTTCAAGTTAGACGTCAACGGGCAGATCAGAAGTTCACCAAAGACCTGAAAGTGTAGAATAGATGATAATAACTTTAACGATAGCTTTAGTATGAAGAGTGTTCTGTGCGACTTGAAACGGCTGGTTTTGGCCCATGGGCCGTATGTTGGTCACCTCTGCTCTAAATGCTAATTTATTGCTTGTGAGGGCATTCACTTGAATGGTGGATGCAAGAATGTGGCATCCATATCTCGTCTTGGTTTCTTTTGGGGAACTTAATTACTGAGTTTGTGATGGGGGATTGGAGGGCTCACAAATATATGATTGCAGCAGTCAGCGCTGCATTACGGTTGTCAAAGCCAGCATGTGTGGTGTAGTGTTGATTGCATGAGAAGAAGTAATCCACCAACAAAGGATTTATGTGCAATGAAGACTTGAGGATTTAAAGAAAATGAAAGTCTTCGCCTGTCTCTGGCTGGGAAAGAACCACAGGCATCTTCAGTCTTTGGCCAATCTGTGTAGAAAAGTAATGTGAACAGTTGTTGGCTTGTTTTGGCTTCTGAAGGGAATGCAAATCAACTGCTGACAACATCAGCGTTCTACTGTAAAGCAAGTATTCAAGAGAAGAGAACTTGATCTCATAAAGTGCTTCATGGGAACCTTTATAGCAGCAGAGCATGAATACTATCTAACTGATTTTCATTCACTCGTGCTGTTAGACTCTCCTCTCTTTCCTCTGTCTCCAGCAGCTTCCTGCATACAACCAGATGCCGTTTAAAAAAAAAAAAAAAACTAAAGACAACAAATGAATGTTCAGGTCAAGGCCCATCAACCCCCCCTTATTTCTGAGCTAATGCCTTTATTACAACTGTTAGAATAAATGTGGTGTAAAGACTTAGCTGTAATCTTGGTCTTTTTTTTATCAGCGTTTTCTCATTTTAGTGACACTAATATAGCGTTCATCATCCCTCTGATGTAATATTTCTTAGGTAAAACACTGTGTAGGGGTTCTCAGTCTTGGGATTTTTAGCCTAATGTTGGGGCACTTAATGTGAAGACTCAGATCGATTAGAAATTAAGTTTTAATTTTATAAAGGCTTAATTGGCAGAACATCTACTACATTCTGCTTTATTTCTTCTAAGTTAAGCCATTTAACTCTGTTGTGTTCCCTTCATCTGCATCTGTAAGAAGACTGACATTAAGACATTAAGTTCTTATATTCTACATTAAAAAAAAACAACAACATGTTGACTTGTTACTTACCACACTTTTAATGTTCTGTTTAGAGGCCTGTGGCTTCTCTACAGACACTAAGTGTAGCATTTAGTCCCTGAGGAGTTTCTGGCCACTTTGTCTGTCTGTGTGTATTGACTGGCACTATATATGTATAGATCCATCAAGATTACACACTGTTGACGCATGGAAGCTCTTTGAGTTACTCTGCTCATTGATTGCTGCATTTCCCCTGCTATGATTGTCCTTGATAAATGGATTAGGATGTGGCCTGTGCTTTCTGCCTCTAGAGTTACCGCTTCAACAATGCTCGCTAAAAGTGCCCTTGGTATCTTGCTCCAACAGTCAACAATGTGAAGTTCTCCCATTAGGACCCCATTGATGAGGTTTGAATCAATTAAGCCACAGAAAGTATCTGACTACCAGGAAATATAGTGTAAAAGGGGAAAAAGATATACCTTGGATATTGTTCTGTCCTTGAAAGCCGTCACGTCAATGGAGCCAAGGTCATTGGAGATCAATAAATGAGTAGACAATGTCTGAAACATGTATTCCCATCACACTCCTGCTTTTCTTCACTCTCTCTCTCAATCTCTGACTTTCCCTCAAGGCTCCATTAAGTGGACTGTGGAAACCAGCAGCTGTTAGAGCTCCCATCAGAGCAAAAAGTGAATTCCACCAAGGGAGTCGGCGGTATCAGATGATATATGGGTCAGCTGTCCACTCCATTTTTTTATCCATTAGTCAGAGGGATAACTAAAATTGCCAACACAAGTTCATGGAGTCACAAATGTTGTTATTACTATTTTATATGCACTTTATATGCTATTTTTTGTTTTAAGCAATATACTTTTATATAATTAACTACAAGTTCTCACAAGGCAGATCGTGGTTATGATCAGATTTGGAAAAAAAAAAAACAATTGGACTTTTCATGAAATTTTAAGTCATAGGTCTGTGTTCTAAAACAAGAAAACAACTTGTTCAAATATTAGCTATGGCTTGAGTATACATGAAAAAATTACATCTTCTGGCCTGCGTCCCATGACCAAATGTTTAAAGTAGTTTCTTTGCTTTCCCTTGCCATCACCTGTTGATAAAACAAAGGTCAAGCGGTAAAATGACGTCACTTTGACATCCTGAACCTTCGAGGTCCAGTGGCAGTCTTGGTGGATTTAAGCAGCCTACTCAAAATGGTTTGCGACGAGTGGGTGGGAGTCTCTCCTAAATTCCACCAAGCTGTGACCCCTGTCCCCTCCATGCTGCCTGCTATAGTTATCCCAGGCCTGTTTCAACTTAGTTATGGCAGGAATGTGCCATTGCATGAGAAGAGGTCATTGCTCCTCATGCACTGCCATGGCTCTTCCCCCCAGTTCTTAGTCAAGGCTGCCAAGATATGGACATGCTTTCCCACGCATGCAACCAGCCTCCCATTCATCAATGAAGAATGTTGATATTTTCTGTGCTGGGAAGTATGAGTGCTATCTTTCTCTTTGATCTATTTACTCATGCTGTCTGGGTTCTAAATAAACCCATACTCCAGTTTATTGTCATAAATTAATAACTTAATAAATTTCACTTCAGAACAGCATTAGACTTTCTGTGGTCTCACTGTGTTATTTTAAATTATTATTTTAAGTGTGATGACTCTGGGGATGGCAATGTTGGTTGATCAGGCAAACCACTTTGATCCGGACAATTATCAGACAGGTTGCCATGAAATTTACAACAGGTTCCAAGAGTATGACATTTTATGACATTGTATGACATTTGTTGGCACAAAATTAGGTACAGATATCCATGGTGCCCAGGCAATGTACCTTCTTGACTTTGGCGGTATTCTAACTCTTGTCACTATTGAATTGTAATGAATGACATGAATGACCATCATCTGGTCAAAACTTCATTCTGTCTAATATTTTGGTTCATGATCAGTTACCTGCTAAACCAGCACATGATAATCATTGTGCCTGTGAAACATCAGCATGCTAAAACTGCCATTATGAGCATGTTAATATGCTTATATTAGCATTTAGCTCCAGTACAGCCTCAAAAACCGCCTAGGTTACATTTACACTGCAAGTCTGCAAATGCTTGATTTGCATTGATTGCTCAGTTTGGATTTTTAAAATTTCTTTAGTTTTAAATGTGCAATTCCAGTGTGAACTGACCCACACATGCCAAAGAAACATGGAGACCATTGAAGTCAACTTAACCGTTTCATCAAAAAGCTGAAGTGCAGTAGAAGCCAGTGAATTTGTGCAAGACGGATTTGGCTTTGGGCTTTTTTGTGGTGCAACGACCGCTACCTTTGAGTTGTGTGTGGATGCAGAGCAGTGCACCTCATGACCCCACTACTCCTGTCTGGAGCCACAGAAACTGAATTCATCTAAAATTTCAGAATGTCAAGAGTTACTTTTAACTACATCTGTCAGCGCCTCTCCACAATTCTCTGACAGCAGTCCAGAATTGTGATGAATCCACAGGAGGGTCATAGGATTCTGATTTGATGTTGAATTAGAGCTGAAAAGATCAAATTGATGAGTTTGCAGATCTCAGAACCAGCAGACTGATTGTAAACTTAGTCTTGTTTTCTTTGTTCATCTGTGACTCACTTCTAAAATGTCACCAAGTTATTCCAAATGTTCAGCAACCGCAACGTCTTTTTAAGATACTTTCCCACATGTATCTTAACCCATTAATGTGCTGCCGGGTTTCTTTGTCTCCCGTCCTTTGGGATTAGAAGCTGGAGTCGATTTTCTGTGTGAGATGCTCTGCGTAATTATCCAGATCAGGACATTCACAGTAAATCCTTCATCATTGGTCCCAGTGGGAACTAAAGCAGTAACATTCATAGGCAAAGCATGCAAAGGTCGATCATATTTTTCCGTATGTGTGATGGTTTATGCTGGTGTTATACTAGTTTAAATAAACCCAATAATTGCATTGACATTCAGTGGAATGGGTTAGTCATTTGGTCCCTGTGCATATGGAAGCAATTTGGTATGCTCTTAAAATCACGTTGCCTTGGTTACCCTGTGTTTCTAGACTGAAGTGAATGATTATTAATCACTTAGCAGTCAGTAAAGTCGGACTGTAAGTTCAGCTACAGTACAGACAGCACAAGCGCTCTTCAAGAGGGGGAATGATTGCTGCCATGTCTCGGTTGAACATGAACTAAGCACTGGATCACGCTGTCAGGTTAGATGTATAGATGATTATGTAGTGACTGCAAAAGTTGCAGTCATCACGTAAAATGCAGATAACGTAGATTAACAACCAACCACAAATCAGCTCTTGGCTAACACGGGGCACTGAAGAGGGGGAACTCCCTGACTTTTGAAAACAGATCTAGTTACTTGAAATGGTGACATGTAATCTGTTTGCAGATTTATTGTCCACTAGTCTGGCCAAAGACTTTCAACTTGATCTGTGCCAAGCCCTTTAGTGTGACCACCTATTGTTTCACTGTCTGATCAACCCTGTCTAGTATCTTCAAACAAGCTGAAGTTTCAGCTGTTTGGCCTCTTTGAAGATGGAATGAGGAATTACGCTTTCTGCTTTAGAGTCAATATTAAATTTAAAATGGAATTTTTCAAAGTTTCACCGTTTTCTAATTGGGTAATGCCTTTGGCTTTCCTATCAAAGAGCACAGCTCTGTCTCTCTCTGTCTCTGGTAGAGGCACTTTTTTATTGTAGTATAAGTGGTGTATTTAGTTGATTTAGAACCTTCTTAACTAACTTGTTTTACTTGGATTTTTGCTAAGATTTAAACAGCCATAAAAATGTTTTGAGAAGCGTGTATGAGGATATTTTGATAATATTTAATAGTCTTAATAATGGTGCAGTTGCAGTTCAAATCCAGTTCCTCCTTGCAGCTGTTCAGAAGTGTTGCTGTATTCCTCCAGCAGGGTTTAACTGTTGGATTCAAGCTAAGATCTCTATCTTGCGCTCTTGGAACCTTTGACTCTTATGTAGCAGAGTCTAGAAAGACTGCAAATAGGAGTGTATAGAAACTTTGAAGCATGTGATGGAAAAGATTCTGGAAAAGTTGACGAACAGACAGATTGACAGGGTCTTACTTTTACCACAGGACACTGGCACATGCAAAGTAATGCATGATTGATGCCTGTCAGTATTGGAGCTGATGTGCAAGGCCAGATAAGAAAGTGATAGAATGCTGCCTGTGAGGGATTTATTATCAAGTCATGTCAAATGTCGTTTAATTTAGCTGCTATAGGAATCACATTAAAACTGAACGTAGAATCGCTGCTCTAGCTGAAAAAACAGGAGTTATCCACTGAAGGACAATGGCTGAAAGTATGTGATCTTGTTTAACTGGAAGGAAGCAAAGGGCACCATTAAAATGTGTGATGTCATGTATGCTTCCCAGAAGACAACTCACATGAGCTTTCAGAAAGAGGGATGGGTGAGTTATAATCCCTCGCTCACACTCATATTATCCTTTAGCATATGGAAATACTAGTTCACACCAGTTCTACTCACCATTATCATTTAGGTGGGTGTTTTGAGTGAGGAGACTTGAGTTTTCTCTGCTCCACATGTAATTTTGCCTCGTTGTGAATCCTCCACATGTGACCCAGATCCTGTTCAGCCCATCCTTTGCTGCGTGTTTTGTCAGCTGTGTTTACATGGCAGTTCTCTGAAACTTAAAAGGTGGGGTGAATGCCTTCCTGTGTACCAGACTTCTGACATCTGTCAGGCCTTACCATCATTCACATTCTTCTTAAATGCTAGTTTAAGAAAGCTGTATTTGAAAGGAAGAAATCTCACTAAAGGTTTAAAGGTGTAAAGAATTAAATTATTCACTAATATTTGAATTCCAGTGTAGTATTTTGGTGGTAGCTGATGACATCTTATAGTAGCTGATAAATACCTTTGTTGATTAAGATAGACATTCATTTGTTACCCAACTAAAGGGTATATTCTAAAGGAAATATTCTTAATGCTGGCCTTCCACTTCCACACAAACATTTCCTCCATTCCAAATAATGCAAGCTGATCAGTCAGTTAGCAGGGAAGAAAAACATCTATACTACATGAATTATTGATGACGAAAATGGAGCCTCTGAGCTAATAGGCAATCTTTCATCTGTGCTATACAGCATATTTGGTCCCCTCGATCTATAAGAGTCCACTCCCTGGCCCTCACCCTGCACCTCCTGCTTGGTAATTGATCATTTGCACTCCAATTTGGCCAATTTTATTCTGATAATGTGCAATCTGTATGCATGTAACGCAGTCTTTGAATTAGGAGGAGAAGGCAATATGTGGTGATAGATCACCTCAAAGGGTTAGTCAAGTCCAGCCCAAGACAATGATGTCAGTATGCCATCTTCTTTTTCCCCATTTAGTTGAATCAAGGCTGATTTTCTGTTGTCTCACTCACTCTCCAGTCTGATACAGCAAAGACTGATGGCACATGAGTTTCGGTTTAGCAGTTTAACACTACTTATATCCATTTGATCTGTTTTGTGTGATTTTTAGATTGTCTTGTTATTTGCATTCTAAGTGAGCACAGAGTAGAGTTGCAGTTGTATGTTGTCTATGAAATTAAACTTGACAACATCAATTATGTAGCAATATTATCCATCACAATATTATATGAGTTGAGGAGTAAAAAAAAAGTTCCAGAGCAACAGAATACAGTTAGTTCATGCTTTGATTTGACTAATGTATGTAATATGCATTACGAGTACTTCAGTCAGTGAGGAGTGATTTCAAATCTCACTTTAATGTACTGCAAAGAGAACTAGTTGAACACATACCTGATTAACCAACTGAAAGAACAACAAAAGATTATCACATCAGGTAAATTCCACTCATCAATCACATTTTCATATTGCCATTTAGTTCAAGCAGTAATGATCTGACTGGCTATTTGTGTAATGGAGATTGACAGCATTGAAAAATGAGCGTTCCTCTGAGAAAGGCAGAGACCGGAGACTTGAACTGGTAATGTCATCAAGATGTTAACACTGGAGCTATGTCACTGAGAAAGAATGAGACATGATTAAGATGCAGTGATGACACAGTGAGTTTGTTTGGAGAGGAACCTTGCACCAAGCTCTTGTACCAAAAGAACTACACTACACTACACTACACTACACTACACTACACTACATAATGTAATGTAGTGTTACACTACACTACACTACACTACACTACATAATGTAATGTAGTGTTACACTACACTACACTACACTACACTGCGGCTCATTCGGGATTAATTTTTGTATTTGGGTGTAAGATATTGTTTTTAAAGTTGTCACTCAAAAGATTTTCTGCAGTCAAACATGTTATATAACCTCATCATGGCTCAGTCAGTGTGAGAATAAACTCAGTCTTTATTTCCCAACAAGTACAGTATAACTAGTGATTATTTGAGCTGAAATGAAGCTGCATTTAATGAATAGAGACCTATTATTTTAAGACTGGTGGCAGACTAAAGTATTAAAATGAATAGGAAATGTGTTTTTACCTTGAGTCAGTTTGTGCCTAAACAACACATAATTACATCCCTGTAGAACCCAAAGTCTACAAAGATGTTGGGTAAACTCTTATGCTGCATCTTATCGAAACTAAGGTTATGATTGCTTTCTTACATTGACACAGGGTAATAGCTTTCTGTTAACGGATTGATAGTCTGTCCCTTTTCTTTTGAAACTTTGTGCGTTATCTCTTGCCAGAAAGCTCACAGAGCCAAATCTGTCTTCAGATGCCAAATGGCCAAAATTAAATTAGATTTTAGAGGTCTTGGCAGGGGGATGGGGAAAACTGTTTTAGGAAAGAAAAGTAGGACAGAGGTAGAAATTGACCAGAAATATATATCTCGCAATATCCCATCAAGGTGAAAAAGAAACTTGTGCAGTGCAACGTGAATCAGCAATCTACTGCAGGAGATTTCTGTTCTTAAGAAAGTCTGAATATGGAATGATTAAGATGAAGGAGATAGAATGAGGGTGTATGTAACAAGAAAAACTGGCATACCATGGATGTGTGAATGGGTGTGAGGACCATCTGATGTGTGCTTGATTTCCAGATAAATTGTAGAGATGGCAGATCATCTCTTCCATCTTGTCCTCAGGATGCAGTTGCATTTGCTGTTTTAGATGTTGTTCTCCTGCTCGTGGACGTAAAGATTCTTCACGGATCATTAGTCACAGTTCTCTGCAGCAGCACTCCCCTGCAGCCTTGTTACTTCATCTACAGTGACATAACATGAAGACGGCTTGCTACAGTTAGCCACAGTTTGGTCGTATCTATCTTAATTTTCTAGATTATTGTGCCAGCACATTTGGTTTTCACTGTATCTCACTAAACAGCCCTAAAACCACAACCAAACTCTAAAGAGTCAGATTCACATTCCAAATGATGTTGGTTTCATGTAACATGACAGACTGCATTTGTTTAAGCTCATCATGACATTTCAAAGGGTAAAATTCACAGCCGTCCAGAGCTACATTGTTATGAATCCCCAAACCCTGTCAGGTTGCAACGTGATCCGTCCTCTTAAAGCCTCCGTGGCCTGATCCATGGTTCTGGCTGGTGTTGGCTGCCTGTTGTTGCATGTCTCTCACAAGCTCAGCTGTTGATGGAATGTGAAGTCTGGTAGAGTTGAAATATTTCTCGTCAGAGTGGCATAGATGTACCAGCATCAGGGTGCATCATTTCAGGGCACCAGAGCGAAGCAACCAGACATAAGCATAGACTTTCGCAAGTTTCCCAAGACAGAATTTGAAGCTTTGGTAACAATGCTTCAGATTTACACATGGGGTTTTGGCACAGTAATGGGAAACTTACAGAAAACACAGAAACGTACAGAAAACTTTGGCAGTCTCCAGATTTGATTCCAGTTCATGGTTTAGGAGTGATTCTTAATTCAATAAAAAGATAGGGGCTCCACTGACTGTGGGCCACTCCATTTACTCCCATCACTTGAGCTGCAAATGAAACAGAACTGACAGTTAAACTAACTGGTCTTGATGAGGCTCAGACATGAATGAATCTTAAAGCCTTCTTCTGTATGGAAATAATGAATGAGTTCTGGAGTATAGCAGGAGAACATCTGTTTTGTTGTTAATGTCAAGTGGTGCAGAATAGCCTGCCTGCTGCAACACCAGTAGTACTGGAAAAAGGCATCATTATCCAAAAAGCTGTAAAGGCGCAATGAAATGAAACTGAAGTTGTTTTCATCGCCCCACCACAGTTGGTTGAAGTTTTGTGTAGTGCAGCTGTGTTTGCCTGGTACTTTGTTCTGCTAACATTAGTCTGAAGGTGATCATCACACAATGTTACTGCAACATAGGTTATTCCAAAATCAAAAACAAACAAAAAAAAACTATTTTTGGTGCATGTGAATTGAATCAGAATCACATAAGATGAGAATTTCCATTGTTATGTCACCCACCCCCCCACCTAACATCCAAAACCTGCTGTGGTATCCCAGTTATTCCTAAAACTAATGTGTGGTGTTTTTTTTTTGAACAATATATTTATTATCATTTTCTTACATACACATACACTTGTATATACATACATGTCATTGTATGAGATATGTATGTCTGTGCTCCAAAGAAAGCACCTGTTATGGTACAAGTGTCATAAACAGAAAAAAACAGAACAAAACCTGAACAAACAAACAAACTTTACATATACACATCACTAACACTCACTTCTCATCCATAAGACATTTTATGCGTAACTTAAGGGCTTAATACAGTTGCGGGTATTTGAATTTATTTTTAGAATATGAATTTATATTTAGTCCTGTTGTAAGGTTTACATAACTGCTTATTCCTCCTCATTGTCATTTGCTAAATCAATACCATTAACGAACATATTAAAAGGTTTCCATATCTCTTCGAACATATCTTGCCTTCCTTTTCGTATGTATGTCACTCTCTCCAAAGGAAAGGTTGCCAGCATCTGTTTCACCCAATACGTTACACTTGGTCTGCTGATCTTCTTCCAAAACATTGCAATGGATCTTTTGGCATGTAAAAGACACATATCTATTAGTATACGTTCACTTTTGTTGTATTTATGACCTTTTGGGTAAAGACCTAAGACAAAGAACGCAGGATCCATTGGAATGCTTTTCGAAATAAATAATCTATTGCTCCTTTAACCTCTTCCCAAAATAGTGTTATCTTATTGCATTCCCACATACAATGGAATAACGTCCCCTTCACCTCAGTGCATTTTGTACATGTATAGTCATATACATATATGCATATACATTACCAGTCCTCTGATGTTATATCTGTGCCTAAATCTTCCTTCCATGCTTCTCGTTTACGATCTGCACTTTCAACCGATTTTGATAACAAATAATTATATATCTTTGCTATAACACCTTTACCTAAACTGTCCTTAGATATCATTTTTTCTAAATCAGAAGCTGAGGGTTTGGTTAGAGAACTATTTTGGCTCACCCTAATGTAGTTTCTAAGTTGGAGGAATTTAAAGAAGTATTTTTTATCTATGTCATACTTATCTTATTTGTTCGAATGATAACATGTTATCGGAGTTAGTCAGATAAAGATCCTGAATTTTTTGTAGTCCCTTTAATGCCCACTGTCTGAATACAGCATCTGTTCTTCCCGGTGTAAAGCGCTGATTTCCCCAAATAGGAGTGTACTGAGATAAACAACTTGTTTCTTTTGTAAAAATTTTTTACATCAAACCATACTCTTTCATATTTTTGTCGGGTTAGTGGTTTGTTTGATCAAGTTTGGCAACGTATCAGAATAAAAATACATTGGTAAAACCTTCTGATTCCATTTCTTTCCATTGTGGGACATCCTTTGTTGCAAAATAAAATTTAATAGTCCTTAATTGTACTGCCCAATAGTACCATGTTATATTTGGACACTTTAAACCTCCCTTATTGTGTGGTAAGTGTAACAGGGAAAGTCTAATTACCATCAGGTGGTGACAGCGAAATATTCTGAAATAGATATAATATCTTAGGCAGTGTATTCATTTTTATAATGTTAATTCTGCCGATTAAGGATAAGGGCAGGGAATTCCATCTATTAATTGACTCTGTGATTTCCTCAGTCAATGGATCATAATTAGATTTAACAATTAGAGCTAATTCGGACCTAATTTCTATCCCCAAATATGTAAATTGATCTACCACTTTAAACTGGGAGGTTTAACTAATGTGTGTTTAACATCATCTTTGCATAAAGAAACATTTTATTTTTTTTGTGGGAATATGACCTGATCTCCTTGTTGTCTCGCTGCTTGAGACCTGAAGCTCATACAATCTGTAAAATGATTTGGCAGCATCTTCGTCTGCAAACTCATCGTCTTATTTCTAAAGACAGGTTCCATTTCTTCGTGCTCAAACACTGCTTTCACAGTGATTCATGGTGTAGCTAGCAGTGACTTTCCTCATTATTTGGTGCCTGGTGAATATTACGAATTACACTTCAAAGGGCTAATTTGGGCCTGACGTCCTATAAATAGACCTGAGCAACACGAGGATGTAAAACACAGTAGGGATTGCCTTCACTCACTAGTCTAATGACTTCATTTCTATGCATCGGGAGCAGTGCAGATGGATTTTGACGCCTCGCCATGCTTTGTGATGACTCAGTCATCACATCTGTAGTGCTCATCATGAGGATTGACAGCCATGTGACTTTTAAAGCATTCAGAAAATGACGTAACGACTTTGACGTGCAGTCTCACCATTTTTTCTCATCACCTGTCTTTCCCTCTCCCACATAAGGAATAACTATCCATTACTATTTGAATGTCAAAGGCAGACCAAGCTATAAAAAATTAGGGACCTGCACGGTACGTGGTCCTGTGGCATATGAGACACATCACAACCGAGCGACAACCTCTGTGGCTGGGAAGTGCCAAAAACTGGAGTTTCACAAACAACTACTACAGACTATAAAACGAGTCAATGACAGTACTTCGGAAACCTGTGGGTGACGTCACTCAGGCTCTGTCCATTCTTTATACTGTTTTGAAGCGGCCACCGGCTGCCACCATGTTGGATGTACTGCTTCTTCCGCCTGCCGGCTAATCTAAATATCAGCAAAGGCGTGGATCATCAGCGGACCTGAGGTGGGTCAAATGACGTCTGGGTGCTCTGATAAGCTATCTGTGATGGCACTTACCTGCCAATCAAGTGGTCACACTGTTAATTATGTGTAACTTTGAGCCTTAATGTCAAATAAACAAGTGAGTTAAAAAGACTCATTGATGCACAACTTTTCAGAAAAGTTTCAACATTTGCTCCCCAGTTTGGCAAGATTCATTGAGTTGAGTGGAAAGACGGAGTGGCACGTGGCAAAGTTGAAGAAATCATCTTGTTTACCACAGTGTAGGTGTACTCTCCTTTCCCCACAACAGCTGTAACGAACATCATGTATCGCTTCCCTCCTTTAACATCTGAGTGCATCAGAATAAGTCATTTACATGTTGAAGTTTTAGAAATGTATCACCCACCTCATCATGCTTGCCTCAGGCCTTTTTGAATGATGTGTGCACCGTTGTACATTAGATTTCCCTTGGCATACATACTGCAGTCTATTGTGGAGCCAACAGATCTTTGTATTCCCTCAGCATATTTGAGTTTCTACTTCAGCCTCCTAGTTATCTGCTGCGCTCGTTTGCATTCACAGCTTCTTATCACGTGTTTAGTCTAACACAGGCCCTCAGAGACCTGCTGCAATCAGCCCAGAGCAGGAAGCTAACACGAGCAGGCCTCACAGAGGGTATTATTCTGTACTCAACAATCACGACACTCTTCTCTCTTTCCTGTCATCCCGCCCCTCTTCCTCTGCTCACCTCTCCCAACTGCTTTTGATAGCAGCTCTTTGTTTTTGCTTGGTGGTG
Organism: Nibea coibor; assembly: GCA_023373845.1. NCBI lineage: Eukaryota > Metazoa > Chordata > Actinopteri > Sciaenidae > Nibea > Nibea coibor. Next base: position 1,918,755 of record CM041721.1, on the reverse strand, counting down.
TTCATTTCTCTCTCAGATGTGTCCATTGTCGTGAAAGTTGATCCAGGAAGAGAATTTAGTTCCAGTAAATGCAGCGCCAAAAAATTATGTGAAATATTTACAGCCTGTCAAGGAACAGTGCCCAACCAATGAGCAAAGATGAGAACTTTTGTGGGAAGTAGCAAATCTTCAGATTTTTATGACAGTTGTTCCACTATAAGGAGGACATAATGCATAGATTAGAAGAGTCAGGTGATATAAAATCTACCAAATAGCTTATGTTGATAGTCGGCTTATCAATATTTCACCCATTGAATATTTTGGAATAATAGCACAGCTTCATTATTCCGAATAATATGCTGTAGGTGTCAGTTTAACATTGTGCACGTTGTATTCACCCACTGTCATCTTTTCAACACTGTATTCTTGTAGATCATGAAAATTATGAGTCATCATAGTGTCATGTATCAAATATGTCATTAATAGCTGAATGTATGGTTTTCCTATATTGTCTTCAGTCAGACTTACCCTTTAAATCAGGATTATATGACACATTTCTTCTCCAAATGGACATTAGTGCAATAACTGTCTGTGCTTAATGCGTTCCATGTGCAATACGGGCGCTGGAGCTAATAGTGGCTGTTTAAGGTAATGTTTCAAACTCCACCAGTCCCGCTGCGATCGGTTCCAGAAACATCCCAGAAGGCTTTATTTCTGAAGGACGCGGCAAGCAGCCCACGTCAATCTGCACAGAGCAAATAGCATATTCACATACACTCACTAGGCCACTTATTAGGCACACCTGTCCAACTGCCCGTTAATGCAAATTTCTAATCAGCCAATCACATGGCAGCAACAATGCATTTAGGCATGTAGCCATGGTAAAGACGATCTGCTGCAGTTCAAACCGAGCATCAGAATGGGGAAGAAAGGTGATTTAAGTGACTCTGAATGTGAAATTGTTGTTGGTGCCAGACGGGCTGGTCTTTCAGAAACTGCTGATCTACTGGGATTTTCACACACAACCATCTCTAGGGTTTACAGTGAATGGTCTGAAAAAGATAAAATATCCAGTGAGAGGCAGTTCTGTGGCTGAAAAAGCCTTGTTGATGCCAACCAAGGTATGCAGAAGAGCATCTCTTCCACACCGGGTGCCACTCCCGTCAGCTAAGAACAGGAAACTGAGGCTACAAGTCGCACAGGCTCACCAAAATTGGACAATAGAAGATTGGAAAAACGTTGCCTGGTCTGATGAGTCTCGATTTCTGCTGCGACATTCAGATGGTAGGGTCAGAATTTGGCGTCGACAACATGAAAGCATGGATCCATCCTGTCTTGTATCAACGGTTCAGGCTGCTGGTGGTGGTGTAATGGTGTCAGGGATATTTTCTTGGCACATTTTGGGACCCTTAGTACCAACTGAGCATTGTTGGAATGCCACAGCCTACCTGAGTATTGTTACTGACCACGTCCATCCCTTTATGACCACAGTGTACCCATCTTCTGATGGCTACTTCCAGCAGGATAACGCGCCATGTCATAAAGCTCGAATCATCTCAGACTGGTTTCTTGAAGATGACAATGAGTTCACTGTACTCAAATGGCCTCCACAGTCAGCAGATCTCAATCCAATAGAGAACCTCTGGGATGTGGTGGAGATTCACATCATGGATGTGCAGCCGATAAATCTGCAGCAACTGCGTGAAGTCTGGTGGGCTAAACGCTCCTGCTAGGGTTTGAAGATGCATGGAGGACGGACTAACATAGTGTTGCAGCCATGATGTATGTGTGACGTCATCCATAGGTATCTAAAGGAACTGTTTTAAAGCTCAAAATGTTGCTACTCCTGGTTCTCTCACCTCCTGGCTTATCTTAAAATCGAGAAAGATGTGGATCATCCATAGATCGGCTGAATTACGCCTGGTTGCTCAAACAAACCGTCTGTAACAGTACCCACCTGTCAGTCAAAGCAGCTATGCTCTTAATTATGCTTTACTTTGAGTCTTCATATCATTTGAACAGGTGAGTTGTATATAAATTCACCCTCAGTACAGTTGTCATGAACAGGGAAATTAACTATAGAGACCAAACTGTTTTTTGTACCAGGCTGTAAACATGTTTACTTCTGCTATATTTATCTCTTTTTTGCACTTCCGCATAGGCTTCACTTCACAGCCATGGACATTGTTGTTTGGTAAGAAATGACTACTACAATGGCAACTGCTAAAACAGTTAGTCTGGATGATATGTGATTGGGTGAAGTTTGCCTGTGATAGGTGGTGATAGACAGATGGTTGATCCAGTCACCTGGCCTGAAGTTTTTTGAAAGTGTCTGCCTTTTTTCAAACTGTTTCCAACAATGGCTTCCTAACAACGTCATCCAAACTATGACACATTCAGGTTAATTGGACACTGTTTATGTCATTAATCCTATTCTACAAACCCAAGTGCACTCACTTTCATGACAATGTCTCTAATTATTTATGATGAGGATAATAATTAGGATATAAAGAGGACTCTGTGAACTCTGACAGTCTGTTCATGTCTGTTCATGTGTCACATACAATGTAGCTGTGTAAAGTCTGGTGTCTCTGTTTCATTGTGTTTGTTGAGACACAGTAGTTTCAGCCTTCTCCATTTATGTGATGGAATAAGGTGTGAAGTAATGTATTCTGATGCATGACATGTCAACATTTACTGGTCTGAAGCTGATGAATTCCTGACAGCCTATTGGTCAAGGCTTGTTAGGTGTGCCCTTACAAGTCATTATCAGATTACAGATTCTGGATCTGTATGCAGGAATCAGAAGTGGAGCATGGCAGGGACTGATAATGATGGCCCAGAGGTAACACTGGTGTTCTGTGTGTGGAAATACAATGCTCTTCACTCAGACTTCTCCTGTAAGTGTGTACCTATGTTTAGCATTCATCCATGACTTGATATTAATGTTGCTCTGGCTAATAATTCCAGTTTATTTGTCTTGTTCGCATCTTTTAGCTATTGTAACATCGAGTGAGCCTCCATTGATTTCATTTTTTGTATGTGGTGTTTGGTGGACAGCTGACCACTGCAGAGAGTTAAGCTGCTGTTGTATGTTTGTCAGGTGTGATTCTTGGTTGAATGTGGCAGTCCAAGGCGCTTGCAGAGGTCAGTCTTTCCCAATGTTGATGATGCACTTTTATCGTTTTTCTGTTGTTTAGCAGGTAATATGGTAGAAATGGAATGTAATCTTCATAAGTATCTATTTATTTGTGTGTAACCACCTGAAAATATGAGTTATTATGTTTGTTTGTTTGTTTGTTTTAAATAGAAGACAGATAAAAACAGACACACTCATGCATTGAATAATATACTGTACATACACACTCACTGGTCTGACTTGTGGAATTTGGTCCAAATGATTTTCAATGAAAAATCCACATTTGATGTTATTCAAGTGCATACAGCAGGCAGACTGAAGAGGGAGTGAACAAACATGCAGAATATGGAATTTGAACCATTCAGACTGTCCCTCCTCCTTCATGATGGTCTCACAGGGCAGCCATGCTTGCCCCGTTAAAGACTGGTTTTTAAGGCTTTGGACATGTGTGCATACTTAAACTCTGACTCAGTATTTTATGGCCACAGATTGATATTGCACCATTTCATCACCCTTGCCACTTTATGTTCCCTACTCGGGTTAGGCTATCAAATATCCCTCGCTGCTGAATATTTTACGACACGATGCCTTCCTCCGGCTCAGTGAAAATGTGTCAAAGCTGAGCTGTTGTGGTCGCTCTCTGACACCGGCTGCTGCCCTTTAAAGTACAACCAATTCTCCTATTTTGTCATTGTTACTATTTAATGGGATCAAATGGTCATCTAAAATATTCATTTAAATCATCGCTGTGCTCTTGAGACGTAAAAGCACAGCGGCTTGTGTAGAGTTAAAGGACCTTGTAAATTATGTAGAGCGGTGACATAAATGTAATGTAATTTATCCATCTCATGTTCAGGAGAGGAAAAATGAATCACATTCCTCCATATGAATCTCATCAGCAGATAATTGTGTTGGATGAGGTGTTAGCGACTTTAGATTCCATGGTTATTGCAGTGGTGTAGTTAAATAATAAAATAAAATAAAATAATTTCATTGAATAAAATGAAATGATAAAATGATGCTGTAGGAGCTGTAATATCATTCAGCTTGTTCTGTATGAGAACACCTCACCAACAATCAAGACTCAGACTTAATAGTAATATCACCTTGACAGCCATAACGTGTGGTCTTTAGCATTCCAGTGTCTTTTTCCTGAACAAACTCCTCCTCCGTATTTCTTTGTTCCAGTTTCTCGGACTAACCTGTCATTTCCGCCATGTCCCACAGTGTATGTGTAGGCAAACTGCTGGAGTATGTATCAGATGTCTGCTGGAGTAAAGAACATAAATAATAACATGTCAAGTTGTACTATATTTATATGACAGTGTTTATTGTTATTTCAGAGTTTCCTGATTTTGAGCAGACCTTCCTGAAATACACAATGAAGTCAGGGTGTGTTTTAACTGTTTTAGGGCGTCTATGATGACTAAGGCTGGAGGTTGAAACTGTAAAGCACAGGGCATTGCTTTTTAATCTAAGTGTATTTACCATTGAGCGGTGCTAAAGCCTGTGTTTCCTGAGTGTCTTCAAGGGGTTTGCCATCTCCTTAAGAAATGCAAATGTCTTGTTCTTGACACAGGGATAAAGGCTCAGTCTATGATTGCCTCAAAGCGTCACTCGCTCTAAAATCTTATCCTGGAATGTACTGCATCGTTTTTACACTTAAGTCATCTACTAAGTGAAATACACCTTGTCACTTTGTCATGCTGATGTACAGTGGTTTTGCATGTCAACAACCTTTTAGCTCGATTGCATGACCCCTGGCTCTTAAGCACACGCAAGTCCATTCTCACCACTTACAGGAAATGCACACCAGTGTGCATCACAGCCGTCCACATACACTTGCCAAGCACCACATTGTCCAGTCTAACTCGTCTGGTGGAGAATACTACTAATTAGCCAGAGTGTTTTTTTTGTTGTTGTTGTTTTTCCATCATATACATTAGAGATTTTACAGTGAGCTGGTGAGATAATGTTAAATTACAAAGTATACAACTTAAGCCAGGGTTAGGTGAGTTTAGATCATTTAGAAATGAAAGTTATGAAAGTTGAACTAACTTAAAAGCAAAACTTTAAGAGTTAAGTTGAATTTCTTAACTTAAAATCTGCCTGAAGTTTGTTGCCTTCTGAAACTTTTTTTGCAGTGTTAAGTGATGGGCAGCCTCATAGAATGTAGCTGTCAGGGGTTTGTGCCTTGCCTTACCCAAAGGTGCATCATCAGTGCCCAGGAAGTGAACTAGGATCTCTCCAAGTCCCTATAGACAGTTAACAGCACCCCCATTTCTAAAATGATATTTGAGCTTTCCTGTTGATTGTTTCATGAATTTAACATGCCTTCTCAGCAAAGACTTCAAGTTTATAATAGTTCTGAATGCAGAATTTGATGAAAGCAGAAATGGATTTAACTTTGAATAATTTAGACTGTTTGTTCTCGGTACTCAATTCCAGCAGCATTAATTGCAGAGCTCAGACATTCCAGAGTTGCATATAGAGAGCAAAAACAATTATGTTAAATAATGCTTTGCCATTATCACTTTCAGTCACCCGGCTCCCCAAGCTCAACCTCACTGACGCAGAAGCCCTTTCATACGCTTTGATCCTTTTAATAATTATTTTCCTCGCAGCTGAAGAAGGAGGGCAGATTGAAAAAGCACCAGAATGCTCTGCACTGATAGTGGCAATGAGAGAACAAGGGGGGGGGGGGCAGAAGACTTGGAACGTTATGTGGTGTGGGAGTTTCAACAACCCTCTGTTGTCCTTCCCAGATATTTCCACTGAATATGAAAAGGCAGTGAATGGCCTCAAGGTTTCATCTGAATCTGTCAGTATGTGCCGAAGGACAACAATGCTGTCCTGATAAACAATTGTTCAATTTGAAACTTCTTTTTTCTAAATGTTTGAATTGATATTAGAATGCATTTTCACCGTCACACTCCATACCATTTATTTCCCACTGATGTCTTTCTGATGAATTCTGAACGTCTTATCTCATCCCTGCTGTCCTTTGCTGTTGGAAAATATTTCCCTCCTGGACCGGCTCCTTATCTACGGGTTGCTCTGGATTGGTTCAGACCACAACTGGAATCAACATCCCTACTGGTCTCCTGGCAAGGTCATAAAGAAAAGCATTGGCCGGGGGGTGAAAGCAAGCCAAGGAGCTCAACTGTTTCTCCAGCCTCCTCCCTCTGCCGGGGTTAGAGATAGATTACTATGACATTGTTACATTTCTCCATAGATACTGGAGCTCATACTGGCCTCTTGGTGGCTATGAGGGTCGTGATCAGAAAGCTAAAAGGTCTCCATGTTTCTACTGAGAGGCAGGAAGCTAATTGTTCGATGCCTGAAAAGCATGTTATGTATCACAAAGAGCTTGAATGTCACTCACACTTTTCTCCCACTAACCACCTCTGCCATGTTGATTGACAGGGGTGGAATGTACAGTAGTAGGAGACAGTAACCTCTATCTCACACCTCCTGTCAATTCATGTCTCTGAAATGTTACCAAAAATTCTGGTTGATTGCTGTACAGCATACTGAGATTAATTTGACAGATTTAGTGGAAATAGTATTTTTGGACTCTGTTTGTAACATAAAAAAAATGGCAGCACTTGTCATATTGTGATTTTGATATATTTCAATTAATTCATCGATTATCATCAGTTCATGAGTGACTGTGGCCCTTCTTCACTCTCAAGTGGGATTTATAGTTGTGTGGTGAGATGCTTTAAGGCTAAATTCCACCAGGCACGGATGCAAAGTGTGTGCCGTGGCCTGGCAGAGCTATACACACCAGTTCTATTCAATGTTTCAAACCAGAGCTCAGCTGGGAATACACATCTGTTCTATTTTTGACGAACGCCGTGTGCAGCCCGGGTTAATCTGCAGCTCGAGCTGAACACAGCATAGAGAATCCGGTCGGTTTTCAAAATAAAACAGACAAAAGTGAAACAGTTTAACTACGTATCATATTTACATATTTAGAAGCAGCTAAACCAAGAAAAAGTAGTTAACAAAGTCTGGCCTGCTAAACACTCCGCTTCTGAAAGTCTGAAGTCGCTGCCATGTAACAAAAGTAAGTACAGTGTACGACAGGAAAGCTGTCATCCCAGCTTCACTCCCTCTAGCCCTCTTAGTTCAGGAGTCATTCAGTGAAATCGGTGATCGATGGCCTGCTCTGGTTTCTACTTTAATAATATTGTTAAAATAGACTTAAAAGCACTGAGCTTATGTGAAAATTGATTTATTGAGGTTCTTTGTAAATCGTCATTGAGGAAGAATAATGGGTCAAGACTGGCATCCCTCACTTACTTTATTGCTATGGGAGACCACATGTAAGAGGAAGTCAGGGAGGGACTGTCTCATCTTCTGATCGGACAGAGGACGATGAGGTGGGAGATGTGTGAGGACAGCAATGGAAAAACAGCTGCTAGGTGAGGATTAAGAGGTGTTTGTGTGAATACACACACAACAGAAATATTTATGCGGCTCACACATACGCAGCACTCGTTTGCAGATGAAAGGCAGTAAAGCTTAATGGCAGGTTGGCCGCACATAATGGTGTCTAACCACAGGCATTTTTCTTTGAATCCGTCTGACATTAAGTTTGGTCAAAGACTGTTCGTAACCGTTGACTCATGGGAACTTAAAAGTCACTGAAGATTCCGAACAGACTTTAAAATAGACAGTAAATAGGTGTTATCCCTTTAACACAGTTCCCTGTGAATCATTTGTAGCCTCTCCGGTCTCTGTGAATGAAAGCTACATTTAATCTCAGATCTCTTTTATCCTGCCTGTTCCACAATGAGCAGTGTTTTCTCTTACAAGTAATGCTATCCTACATCCTTGAGTTTCCATCTGCATTGTAGCATTCATGTATCCAGAGTATAGAATTCATCCTTGAGCAAAACACAATATCATCACTGTGCCCCACAGTCACATGGATCAGTTATATTTTCAAGGAGCCGTGCTTAATCTGATCCCTGAGATAGAAGAGCGTCAGCGGCCACAAAGGCTACAAAGGCGCTCTGTGTTATTTTAATCCATCTCCCGGGAAACTCATGCTTGTGTCAGCTATCTGTTTTTTCGTGAGGATATTCAGATGGGTAATTACTGGCAGCCCTCTGGCTTGACTCCCCCCCCCTTCCCTTCCCTTCCCTGATATCCTCAGAGCTTCCCATCTCTGACTTTATCCTCCACCTTCCTCTTCCTTGTTCTCCACACCATCCCTCCAGAGATCACCCTCACAAGCTAATGGTTTTAAGAAAAGGCATGGCAGAGTTTTCCTTCTCCTTTTGCTCTGTCACTTCTCTTTTCCCCATCTTCTCTTATGTTTACAGCATATTCATAATATGATGAAGTACCTAAACTGTGTATTTCATTGATAACTTAATTATTGCGCACATTGTAGGGCCTCACAAAAAAAGCTACTCTTGCTATTTACTACCTACCAGCATTTTCTCTCTTTACAGCCAATGCCCTTGTGGCTCCTTGGACTATTTCCACCTCCACAGTACCCTGTTTTTATTCTGAATCTGGACCCTAGCTCCTAAGTGTAAGACAACATATGGTCCAGATGATGGGGCCACATAGACCTCATCACATCGTCTGCCAACTGCACTGACATCTGCATGCATAGTACCTTTGTGGTCAACAGGAAATGGCCTTTTTTAAGCTAATTTAGTGCCGCTGTGGTACCGAGACTAAACAGTGGAAAAGGCTGGTAGTCATCAGCTGTCTCTCTCCTCATCGTTAGACACACCGCATAGAAGCTGAGAATGGTGCAGCGGGAATGGCTCCGATTTGTTTAGGCTGTAAAACAGTCACTCAGAGCACCCGGTTAATTTGAACAAATGTCTCCTAAGTCCAGCAACAGTGAGTAACCATGGAGGCAGCCCTGGAAACTGAGCGTGCTAGATGTGGAAACTCTGATGGGTTTTGTTTAGGTTGGGCTGTTTTTAGACCGGCTCATGAGCTGTACACGTGTTGACAACCACATCGTAGATATCACATCATCTTGAAGATGTTTGAGTTAGCTTCTACTACTTTATATAGGCATAGATAGAATCTATCTATCTATCTATCTATCTATCTATCTGTCTATCTGTCTATCTGTCTATCTGTATCTGTCTGTCTGTCTGTCTATTAAGTGCACATTTCATTATAATATTCAGACTTATCATAAATAATTGAACACACATGAATACATGTGTTTTATATGCTGTCAAAGAGGGATGGAGGTGAACTCCAAATTCTTTGATACATTTGAGCATTTAAAACATTAATGAATGTAACGCAATAGTTACTTTCCAAAGTAACTGATTACTTTTATAATTTGTAACTCAGTAACTCCTTTAGTTACTTTCTGGGAGAAGTAACTCATTACTGTAACTAGTTACTTTTTTAGAGTAACTTGCCCAACACTGCTTATGACATGCAGACTTTGGATAGCGGCACTGCCAACATTTTTGTTCTCTGCGTGGGAAAAGAGACGATCCTCGACAGACATTTGCAGCTATTAATTAGATTCACAGACATTTTGGCACGTCCAAGCAGAAGGACAGGTGTAATTGGTAACATTAAATCCGGCTGAATTCCATTTAGGTGGACTAGTTCCAGGATCATGGTGTCGTGCATGCTGGTGCTTACCAAGCCTTTGTTACTGAGGTTTGTTTCACCTGTGCTTTTCTTCAGAATGTCTGCCATGAAATAGATTTGTTCAGATCCAGTATCAGAGTTTGATTGTGTGTGAAAACATGTGACTCAGGCTATTTGGCATACTATTGCTTTGTTATATTGAAATCATATTTCAGTCACTGACTTTTTTAATAGTTGTCTGAAGCCTTGAACACAGCTGTAGCTCAGCCTCTGAGCCGTGCACGTTAACAGAGGATATAAATCACGTGGAGTTTTCTTCACAGATGTTGTATTCTTTTTGTTTGTTATTTTTCCATCTTTGATTTGCCTTGTTCTATGTAGGTTTACAGCCAGGGGGCGCAGTCCCAGGCTTGAGGAGGATAACTGATCCCGCGCTTCTCCTGACTGCTGATTTGCTTCACTGGTTTGTGCCTTGTACTTGGACGATAGTTGTTTAAGGGGAGATCACTTTCTCTGTCTACCCTCGCTCACGTCACGAACCATTAGGCGACTGAAACGTCTACTGAATCTGTATTGAACAGACCGGAGGTTGCCTTCGCTAATGTCCATTTCTGGGGGGGGGGACAGCTGCTCGACCCTCATCCTGCCTGCATGAAACTGATAGGCCTCTCTGGGAATTCAGTCCTACAGGGAGAATTCAGCTGAGCTCAGCTCTTTTTGATTTTTTTTTTATTTTCTCTCTGCTCATCATGAAAAGTTCTCAGTGGACCTAAATGTTCTGAGCCAGTCACATGAGGTGGCTGAACACAGGTTGCCAGTTCTTTACATTTAAGGACCCAGGTCGATTCACCCTTCCTCCTCTTCCCTCTGTCTCTCTTCTATAATGTTTTGGCTTCCTCGTCATGAATCACTCTCGTGCTTGTTCCCTCCCTCTTTCCTCACATAGCTCAAGCTCTTCCTCCTTCCCTCCTTCCCTGCTTCCCTCCCTCCCTCTCTGTCTCTCATTCATTCATGCACTGGCTCCGTATCGTCTACGTTTGTCATGTGGCTCTCTGTGCCCCATTCGCCTCGTCTGGCCACAGATCGGATACACGCTGCCGCTTTGTAAGTAGCTAGCCATGTTTACTTTTCTCCTCCTCCTCCTCCTCCTCCTCCTCCTCCTCCTCCTCCTCCTCCTCCTCCTCCTCCTCCTCCTCCTTCTTCTTCTTCTTCTTCTTCTTCTTCTTCTTCTTCTTCTTCTTCTTCTTCTTCTTCTTCTTCTTCTTCTTCTTCTTCTTCTCCTTCTTCTTCTTCTTCTCCTTCTTCTCCTTCTTCTTCTTCTTCTCCTTCTTCTTCACCGCTCTTCAATGCTCCAACAACTGTTGCTGTCTGCTCACTATGGCAAAGGCTTGCTTAGCATACTGCCAGGCTCAGAGGCACAGATGGAGAGGATGATCACACTGGATCCACAGAGGAAAAGGTTGTGCACGGGGGACAGATTAGATAAAGTGAAGTCAGAGAGAGCCGGTCCATGCTTCATTATTATCATCTCCTGTCTCGAGTGTGTCAAGCGATCAGAGAGGGGACCGCTGACGGGACACCCTCTAATTGAGCAGGACATGTGTGGCTTTAGACAAGCTGGCTCACATGTTAATGAGAACTCTTTATACATTGGAGTAGCTGCAGCTTCTTAGTCACAGTTCAGTGTTTTGGACAACAATGGGAGTGTGTCATTACACTCTGTCTGTGCTCATTCAGACACTTTGGATGTGTTCATGTAACACCTTTTGGAGACCAAGCTAGATGAAATGTTACTCTGTCTTGTTAGATTCTGCTTTCTGGTGTGATGGTGGAGCAGCTTGTGCTTCTTTTATTTTTCTCTTTGCTCAGCTTAAAAACTCTTTGTTTCAATGCTTTCAGGAATTGTTTGCACACTGACTCATTCTCAACACAGTCCTTTACAATCTGCATAGAAATTCCAGCCACAATAAAAAGGATTCGTAACTTGGTGTTCAGGCAACTTGATTTGTGGTTTCTCTGGGACTATTTTCACGACACGTATGTTGGATAATGCTCCACCACCTGCAACACATTTCTTTCCAATCAGCTCTATGCAGGAAGACGCGATCCACACACACACACACACGGATCTGCATGTTGGCTGATGCTGTTAGACCTGACCAGAGAATGTGTTACATGATTTGAGTTCTTGTCGTGTCTTCAATCCCATCATCAGTGTTTACGTCATGGCACAGTGGTAGTTGTAGTCCATTCATAAATACTGGTGTGCAGCGGATTTGCATGAAGAATGATTCAAACTGAAACTTTACAGTGATTCACTGATGTAACCAGAGCAGAAGCTTGTTAAAGTTCTTTTAAAGAGCATCATTATGCTTTTTCAGCTGCCTAGACTTCACTTCATTTTCTGATGTTTGCCTTTAAAGTTGGAGGTCATAGGTTTCTTCAGTACCTGCAGTGGTTTGAGTTGGCCTTGTTTTACCTCCGTATTTTTTTTTTTTTACCTTGATTTAGGTGTTTTCTCAGTTTGAAATGTTTTGCTGTTAGCTGTAAAATAATCCAAGCAGATTTTCAGGCTCAGGTGTTGATTGGCATGTTTCTTCACCTTTCCTTCTACCCATTTCACCCACTCAAAGAACTGAAGGCAGGTGAAAAAAATGAATTGACTGGGAAACAAACCATTTAGAAACCATCACACAGACACAGAGAGACTGCAGCTCCCACATAAACAGTCTTCATTTGAAGTAAACTGAAGTTTAAAAACACATCCAGATACATTTAGAATGTAATAAATTTAAGTCTGCAGATTTGGTTAATTAAAGTTCTGATTTCTTCTGATTTGCTCTCCTGTCTGTGTTTTGTGTCCTGTAATGAAGAGCTGTCACCAGCAGCAGCACCGAGCCTGTCAGAGTAGTTTGGAGATTGGAGTTTGGAGGTTGTTATGGAGACGAGGACGAGGTATAGCAGAATGACAGGAAGCGATGATAATGATGAGGGAGGGAGGGAGAGAGAGCATAACAACGGTTCTGATGATTGGGATGGACTGTGTGTGCATATTTCCATATTCACTGCACATTCATTGGAAGTCTCAGCTGATCGTGATCACTTCCTCATCTGTGTGCTGTCGACTCTTCCGCTAAGCTCGGGATTTGAACAATGATTTGTCTGTGGTGTTCCCCTGAGCCCTGTTGTTGTGTAAAAGCTTCCTGTGTGTCTCTGCACTCAACCACAGACTTATTATATATCCAACACACCATATTTAAGAAAAACACAGGTCTTACATGTCATGAGAAGCTATGCTCGTGTTGCAATCCCTATAAATGTATCGGTGGATGGTCAAAACTGATATCAGTTTAGCACCTTTCATGCCACATTCAGTGCAGTTTTCTCATCTTAAAAAACAAAAAGTTAACCACTGTCATCATGTTGTCAATATCTCATAGGGAAACCTAGGAACAACACATGCAGTCACCACCTAGCTTAGTCAATGTGGTCACTTTGTGCGTTTTGCTTGACAGCCATGTGTGATTGATGGATTATAGGGTCATTATACCGTAACCCTAATTTAAGTCAGTGTCATGCACAATTTAGCTTACTTGCCATTGTGTGTACCAAACACAGATACTATACTGTATACTATTTTAATTCCTGTTGTTCTGGTCCTGGCTCTGGTTTCTCTCATTTTTTTTACCTGTTGTTGCACAGTAAGCTATAAGCTCTGCCTCTCTGCAGCCAGTGTTAATGACAGTGACAGTGAGTCAGCACAGAATCTGGCCATGAACTGGGGAAGGTGAAGGTGCTCTGGGAGTCAGGTGAAAATGTCTATACAGTATATCTTCATACTGAATTCCCCCAGCAGGGATAAATAAACCAGGTGTTAATTCATTGTCATGGCAACAATATTTATTTTCACTCTGGACTCTGAGAGCTACATACAATAATAAATCAAATAAATCAGAAATGTCAAAGCAAAGTCAATTTCATTCAACTCAGAATTATAAATTAAAAGTACTTTCATAATAATAATAAGTTATTGGCTGACTTGGCTGCAATCTTCTGGATTAAAAGTTTTCGGTCAACCTTCCTCCGTTTAGCACACACCATGGCACACTGACTCACAGTTTGGCCTCTGTTCTCTCTCTCGTCTCCTCACTCCTTTATATTTCTCTCTTGTCTCCTCACTCCTTTATATTTTTGTCTCCTCACTCCTTTATATTTATCTCTCTTGTCTCCTCACTCCTTTATATTTTTCTCCTGTCTCCTCACTCCTTTATATTTTTCTCTTAGTCACTCTCACTGCCACTTTATTCAGTGAAGGCCCACCCCACGCTCCCTGTGATTGGCTGACATTCTTGCCCTCACCTTGACCAGTTTCAGTCCTCATGCCTAAACCAACCAACCCACAAAGGCAACATGTACTGGCCAATCAGAGACAGGTAGGATGTCCATTTCTCTGAGTAGCGGTGTAGAAACAGTCAAAAGAGTCACTGGTCAAAATGTGATCTCTGCCAAAAGTGAATTAAACTCCATGACATGTTGTTTCCATTGTCCACCTATTAGTGACCTGTGGTCAAATCAGTGCAAAGAGCTCAAAATGGTCTAAACATGTACAGAAATGTGACACAGACACATAAACAGACTGAAATCAAAAAGTTTCTTCAAGAATATGTTCATCTGGTTCAGATGATTGAGCATCTTTTGTTTTTTTAATGAATCATTTGTCCAAAAAATCCTCTGCTAAGTGCTTTCACTCAGTAGTCCCAAAACTGGAGGAAGCTTGAATCAGCATAGATATTCAACTTAACTTGCAAACAGCCATAGCAGTAAACAATACATTTAGTTTCAAGCCACCCAGTCATGCTTTGCAAAAAACAAAGCACTCAATTAAAAGCCTGTTTCCCGACGAGCGTGCCAGACAAAATCTCATACTGTTATTATGGTGTCAAAGCAGCAGCACACACTCACAGCAGCCCCAGCTTCTTCGACGAGGCAAACCAATAGTACGCTAGACTCCTGTGGAAGGGAATTTACAGGTAGCAGGTGGACTATGGGAACCAGCTGTTGTTTACTGGGTAGGAGGGACCATTTGTGGTCAATTAAATTCACAGAGGCACCTGCAAACAGCACACTTAAATTTCAAGTCTCCTGAAATGTGCAAAACAAACAGTGTTACTGAGGGGAAAACACAGAGTGGTGGTAAACCAAAGGTTTGATAATCCTGCTTATGGCTGCAGGTTTTAAGGAGGGTGGGGACAGAATGAAGCAGAACATGTAACTGTTCTACCTCCAGTGGTTTGACTGGGCAGTGGAGAACTGTATTCTACTATACTTTCAACATCTTTTACCAAAAATGAACCGTGTGGCACAAGGCTTCTGACCCTTTAGCTGTCCTACATGACACTTCATCATCTCTATTAGCTGAATAATATCTCCAGCCCTGCACTGTTAAAAGAAAACTCACAGTTTATTATTATTATTATTATTTTAAAAGCAGCCTTAGGTTTGTTTCATCCGTTATTACTGACTGTTCTTACCTTTTTCATCAAGTTATTTGCTGCCATGATGAGATGAACATTCCTAGAACAGAGTCCAGTAGTGTGAGCAACAGCAATGATCAGATAATCACTCACACCCATACTAACGCCTGTGTCTTCTCTTCCACGTAAGTAAAATAAAATTAAAGGATTGCTTGTGTTGCTTTCCTGCTGAACTGAGTGAGAGAAATGTAATCATAACCATTAAGAATGATGGCAGAAGTCCAAAAATAGCTTCCAGTGTGTGTGTCTGCAGTCCCAGAATGTTCATTAGATGTCATCAAAGCTGTGGGGGGCTGGGTGATAGAGACTGGCAGGGTCATCACATGAACTACTATTGTTCCAGTGTAACTGACATGTTGGTCAAACAGTGTGTTCATACAGGTCAACACTAATGAATGTTTTATTCTTAGAAACCAAATGCCATTTTTCATAATGTAGTTTGCTAATGTACAACATTTTTCACCACAGAGCTTCCAAGGATTTTCCCTCCACATTCCCATTAGGAGAGATAATTTTTCCATTCCAAGCCAATAAATAGGCTCATAAAAAAAGCCAAGGCTCCGGAGATGACTGTGGCTATTTTTATCCTTAACAAGATGCTTCGTCCTTGGATGAATTAATGCAGAGTGGTTTTTAAGATAGCATCCTGAACGTGATGCTTTTGCCTTATTTCCTCAAGTTTTCCCCCCAGTTGCATAGCAACACTCACCGAGCCACCTACTTTGTCTCCAAATAAAAACACCTCAAACTGATTGTGAAGAAGCAGAGTGAGGATCAGATTTGTAAATGGTCCGAGCTGTTTGAATGCACTGACAGAAAAGATGTCCTCCCCTTCACAGTTGGCATTAATTCCACCAACTGGATTAGGAGAGGCGTTACGGTCCAGTTTATTTTCAGCACACAGGACAGGATAGATGTTTACTTGCTCCTCCATAGAGCATTGTGTATATATATAAGAATGTAAAACATGACACACTGACTTTGACATTTTTGGGGGGTTTTGGTGACCAGTGCAGATCGCACAGGTGTGAGGTTCATTGAGATGAGGAACTGCAAAGCAAGCTGTTGGTATTTTAGAAGAAAATGTGCCCCAGAACCACGTCTGTTTCTCACGCAGACACCAGACTGCTGCAGAAAAACACCACATGCAGCTGTATGCTTAAGACTGGTTGGCTATAACTTGGTGTTCTGCCTGATTTTGTGAGAGCCATTAGATCACCATGGATAGCTCAATTTGCTGTGTCACTTGTGAATATAATGTAACTTTTTACTACATGAAACACAGTAGAACTGACTGAAATGGAGTTGGATCAATACGATCATACAGACTGATTGACCAAATGTTTTATTATTGCTTCTATCATTTCACCGTTTGCGTCTGGCTTTGGGTTTGTATTGCAACATCCAGACTTTGTTTGTTTACACCTTCAGTGTAAATGGTCCAGCTGTTTCAGAGTCATTCCACCAGTGATGTGACTGACTTGGGAGCGTATCCAGTCCATGTTCAAACACCATCCATGTGCCCAGCACATACCGCTTTGTGTTTGTTGTTAAAGACCGTGTAAAGAAAGGAAGGCAATTCATGAATTCTTTCAAAACACAATACATAAAATAGTTGCTGAAAAGACTTTGACCGATATATTAGTGAGAGTGGAGTTAGAGGTTTTTCACCAGTCCAGGATTTTGTGGGTGGTCCTTAAAGGGTGCCTCGAGATGAGATCCGTACACTCCGTACACATTTCTTGAGCTTGTGCTGTTTTCGGTTCTGATGCAACAACAGCTTTTCTGCACAGAAGATGAAGATAAAGTTCACTGGGTGCTAAATGTACCACTAAATCGGATTTTTGTTTAATGATGCTACTTCTGTTGAGCTGCTCTTCTTCTACCAGCAGTAGTTCACTCTGTAACACAACATTTAAATAGAATGCACATTATCTGTGCTCACATTAGCAACAAACTATGTTTAATCCCTTTTTAAAAACATTCAGACATTTCTTAACTTGTTGCGCTCATCTCACTTTGTATTTTTCCAGTAGTATAACTGAAGGTCTAAGGAGGCCACAAGCAGCTTAAATGAGTTTATATGCATCAAGTTGCTTCCACTGGTGTTTGTCCTCTAATATATTGAAGTATCTGTTTTCAGATTAATCTTCCCAGGTGCTAAATGTACCAATAAATCTGATAACATCCTGTAGTGCCATGCCAGAACAATGCGCTGCTCTGAAAATGAGCCGTAATGTTAAGAGATCTGCCTCAGGCAAACTAACAAAATGCTCTTTCTTCTCCTCTCCCTCCCTCTCTCTATTTCCCTTCCCGTCACCCGACCTCTTCGTTCTTCCTCTCATGCATTCTGTTTATCGTCCTCTGTCTGTCTCTGTCTCTCTGTCATCTGTAGGTTCCAGAAGTAGGTGATCACTGCACCACCGACTGGGAATCCATGGCTGGCAGTTCTGCCACTTGATTCACTGCACTGTGAGTTCACTTCTGTTTTCTCTGTGTCTGTCTGTCCATCTGTGTTTTTTCTCATGTCCTCATAGGCTGTTTTTGGTTGTTCAGTCAGCCTGTGCAACATGCCCACTTGAATTAATGACATACCAAACCCCAGATTCATCCTCTGCACTGGATTCTTCCGTGACTTTGTTTGTGGTGCTGTTTTGAAATGAGAAGATACATTTTTGTGACTCTAAAAACTGATGCCAAGAGAGTCTGGTTACTCCCTGTGGACCAGAGTCGTGCTGTGATTAGTCTCTCATGTTGTGTTCATTATTCTGCTGATTCCACTCTCGAGCACATTCTGGCATTAGTGTGGCAACACTGACGTTCTCCAGAAGAAAAATGGCATGCGTGAAGCCAATGTTCCAAACTTAATCACTGACTGGCTGTGATTCTGTGATTTGCATGATTTCATAACACTGTTCTCTGTCCTTATTTGACATAAAGCATACACAGCAGTATAGTATAGTATAGTATAGTGTAGTATAGTATAGTATAGTATAGTATAAATCAAATCAAATTTTATTTGTATAGCCCAAAGTCACAAAACACATTTTGCCTCAGAGGGCTTCACAATCTGTACAGGGAGTGACACCCTCTGTCCTTAGACCCTCGGTTCCAGTGAGGAAAAACTTGCCCACAAAAAACCCTTTAACAGGGAAAAAATGTGTAAGAAAGCTCAGGAAGAGCCACAGAGGAGGGATCCCTCTCCCAGGACGGACAGACGTGCAATGGATGTCACATGTACAGAACAATCAACACAAACATGTCGTACAATTACAATGAATTACAATAAATGGTAGAATGATTACAGTAGCAGTGGAACCTGTGATAGAGACAGAGAGACACAGGTGCACAGCAGCAGCAAATCATTAACTAACTAAGCTGTAGTGGAGATGGTAGCAATAATGACAGTAATGCTATATATGGTGGACACCAGCGCCAGCCTGAGCCAGCCCTAACTATAAGCTCTATCAAAAAGAAAAGTGTTAAGTCTACTCTTCAGGTGGTGACTATAGTATAGTATAGTATAGTTTGATTATTTTTAACATTAGGCATGATGAGCTGTATAGCTACAGTAAAGGAGAAGATGAGATGCACTACAGCTCACGCTTGCAGAAGAACATTATGTGAATATATATTATGATATCTTATTCCATACATGTGCCAGTTGTGAAGTGTGGCTCTTGTAACATGGCAGAAATGAGATCTAAATGTGTTTATATTGATCTTTGACAGAAACAAATGGTGTGACATGATGTGATGTGTAATTTTGGCCAGTTGAGGGAAGTGAAAGAAGATGGAAAGACAGCATTGATGGTTTATCGCCTTATAAAGGTGACAGACATGACTTTTTATCAGCAAACTAACCATGTTTGTTTCCTTTGGCATGTGGAGGGTATCTGTTATTATGTTTTTTGGTGAAACACCTGCCTGTAGTCTGGAAAAGGTGCTGATGTTACATGTGGGGTTGTCAAAAGTATCAGGACTTTGATACTTTTCTCTTATCACATTTAAAACGATACAATCTCTGTTACATGCACATATGATCGCTCAAAGCATTTTTACACTACATATCTCATTCACCCATTCACACACAATTAATCAATCAATCAATCGGACTTTATTTGTATAGCACTTTTCATACAAAACGTGTAACACAAAGTGCTTTACATAACATGAAAACACCCCAACAGCCACTGTCATGTCATTCTGAACAAAGCACAACACAAACCGAGGAAGCGCCATCTCAGACAGGCAGGTTAAAAATGAATGAAAAAAAAAATAATAATGAAGAAAAGAAAAAAACATTGAAGATGTATAATAGTCAAATAGTAAAACTAATTATGTAAAAATGCGTAAATAACTAGATAAAAAAGAATAAAAGTAAAACAAAAGTAAATGGGGGAAATGGTGTAACATTAAACAGATTTTTTTTTAAATGGTTCGAGTAAAAGCCATTCATACACTGAAGGCATTGCTGCCATGTAAGGTCATCAGTTTTAGGAGCTAACCATTCACACACATTCACACACAACTGATCATCTGATTAGTGGACGACCTGCTCCACCTCGTGAGCCACAGCCGCCAGTGTGTGTGGAAAAGGGAAGGATAAGAAAGTGCTATTAGACTAACTACTAACTCCTTGAAATACACGAATGTGTTCAAATAAAGTATGAAACCCTCCCAGTTACACTGCAACTGGTCCTCCTAGTTTTATTGTTGTATTACTAAAAGTGGCATAATATCAAAGTTTTCAGTGCTGGCAGGTGCAGGTGACAACCTTACACTCTACATATAGACGAGTGCAGCTTTATCGTTTTGTGAAACTCTCATCCACACGTCTTAGCTCTTTTTGAACTCGTTGTGAGGATTCCGTTGATGACTTACCTTTGCAAACGTTGTCATGCACTTATTACCTCGCTAATGATCTCTGTTTTCCATATGCCTCAGTGCCAGCTGGGTAAAAAGCAGCCATCTGTGTTGTTGTGTGTCGGCAGGTTTGGGTCCTCCTCCGTTTGTGTGTGCTCGGCCTGCACAGCTCCCACCACAGATGTTACTGTGTGTGAACAATAGCAATAGATGCTACGTGCTGTACTTGACCTTTAAGAACACCAGACAACCAGTTTTGTCTGCAGCATTTGCTTTTCTCTGGAGCTTTGTGTTGAGACTTTGACACATAGAGACGGGCTGGGAAAAAAAACATATGCTTTTTTTTCTTTTGCGATATAAATCAGAGGACTTTATTTGGAACAATGCATAGTGTGAGGTTGCCAATTGCTATATGGGAAAGAAAGTTTGTAGCACAGTTTGGCCCTTTTCACAGAAACATTGTGAAAGAATGAAAAAAAGTCTTACAAATGTTAAATATTGAATTTCTGATAACTCTTAAAGACTCCTTGGAGGTACTGCTGATTCATACTGATACTGAAACAACATCGTGACATGTAGTAAGCTGCAAACACTGACTGGCAGCATAACTGCAAGCAGGAAGTGCATGAAATCATATTTTACATTTTTTCCCTTTCTAATGAGATTTCACACATGCATCAGCTCAGATGGTTGGGGGCTGACTGGAAGGATGAAATGCCCGTTCAAAGGTAGTGTACCTTGTGTGAGCTGCGGTACAAAGCATACATAAGCTGCCTCTTTCAAAGCTTTTGACCCACAGGCAGCTGCTCGCCTTCATCCCATGTGCATTTCACCTGGAAGCTACAGCGGCGTAGGATGGTATTAGCCTCCTCTCGCTGCCTCTGTCTTCTCCAGTATCCATTAGTTTCTGCTGCTGTTTAATTTGTTTTGCACTTGGCAGTTAAGAGCAGGGAGGTGTTGTGTTCGACGTAATTGGATGATGTGGTATTGCTTTCCAGGCTCTTGATGCCTGCAGTTATTCCTTGGCCCACACCTCTCATCACCATCTTCAAATTCAAGAGCTCATGTTGTAAAGATTTAAGCCATATGTCCGCCCAAAACTAGATTAATTCTGTAACAAAATATTGTTATTGTTATTGTTATTTAAAATATGGTGGTTGTTTTTTGACATTTTTGATAGTTAGCAGTTAGCTACCTGGATGGGGTCTCCTGTACTGCCAAAACCCAGCTAAGGCATAGATCTTTGGTGGACCTGAGAAGGGCCAAATGATGCCCATCTGTGATGCCATCAATCAGAGCAGCCATGCTGTTAATTCTGCATAACTTTAAGCTTTAATATCATCTGAACAGGTGAGTTGTATATAAATTCACCCCCAGTACAGTTGTCATGAACGGGGTAATTAGCTATGGAGACCAAAACTGTTTTTTATACCAGGCTGTAAACATGTTGAAGTCTGAAGTGGACTTTTGAGGAAGTGCAGTTTTTGGCACTGTTTTGGCTTCATTTCCCAGCCACTGAGGTTGCTGCTTGAGCCCACTCAGCTGTTGCCCTCAGATTTCACCGGGCGCCCCACCAGCTCTGCCATGGTCCGGTTCAGAAGCATCCCAGAAGCGGGCCTCCACTCGCCTCCGCATTGAATATGCAGCTGTTTTATTTTTGATGGACGCCGCAAGCAGCCTACGTCAGTTTACACAGAGCACCGCGAGCTGACAGGAAGCCAGACACAGAAACATCATGGAGAATCCAGTGGATTTTCAAAATAAAATACCCTGTGCAAACTGCCGGTCATAAAAACAGACAAAAGTGAAACTAATTAACTACATAGCATATTTTTCTACATATTTACACATCTAGAAACATGTTTAGAAGAACATACACTGGGAAAATGACCAAATCCGAGCAAGTTAACAAAGTCTGACTCACTTCTGGAGCCACCTTCAAGTGGATGTTTGAGGAATTGCATTTTCTTCATTTTCCAGCCACTGGGATTGCTGCTTGGGCCCACTGCTGATGCAGAATGCCTTTTTTGGACACTTTACTGTTAAATAAAACGAAGCCACTTGTGTAACTTCACTTGTGAAGTGAATCTTTGATATAAAACTGAAACTCATTAATGAGGACGATGATCTTATTATCTCTTTGCTTTCCCATATTGAGTTTTTTTTCTTCATCAAAGTCTGCCACATGTTGGAAGAAAAGCACTGATTTCACATAACGCAGACAGACAGTCGTGAATGTTTTTCCAAACTGGAGCCAGATTTCTGGATTAGCATTCTCCAGAGAGCACAGTTAGCAGGCAGAGAACCAGACAAAGCCATGGTTAAATCATTAGTGAAATAAGCCTGTCCCCCATTACCATCAGCCTGAAATAGTCCAACATCACCATGGGAAAAGGAAGAATTCCTCACAAAAATGCTCCAGCTCTTTATTGGTGGTAATTAGGAACTGTTATCAAATCTGTTCCCCCTTCTCGTTTCTCCTCAACTCAAGCACTGTAGCAAAAACAGGCAATTGTTCTTCCAAAGAAAACAGACCTAGTTTCTGTCTTTTGTAGCTTCCTGTGTGTTCTGCCCATATATTCTTTTTCTCATGTTTTTACTCCAGAAGGAATAATTAAGACCTGAATGTAGAAGACCTTAGAGTGTTGAGTTTTTTTTAGAAAAATAATCTATCAGTTAGGATGTCTTTGATTGTTTGTTAAAGGTTCAAACTGAACAAATTGATAGATAAAACAAACTCAAGCACGCTTCCTGTGCTATCTGTTTCATGGAGGCAGAGAGAAAAACCTGAGCTCTCCACAGTCATCACCAACCTGCCCCTGGCTAATCACCGAGTCAGTTCTACATCACAGTGTGGAGAGAAACTGTGTGTGTGTGTGTGTGTGTGTGTGTGTGTGCATGTGCGTGTGCGTGTGCGTGTGCGTGTGCGTGTGCGTGTGCATGTGTGTGTGTGGCAGTGTGGGTGAGAGGAGAGAAAAAAACTGTAAGAGGGAGAAGAAAATCTCATGATGACATGCTTGTTATTTATAGCCTTACAGCTGGATTGTGCATTAATATAAACCTGCTACAGCACTGTGTGTGTGTGTGTGTGTGTGTGTGTGTGTGTGTGTGTGTGTGATTCAGGGTTTGAATGTTTCAGTTTGTTATGTGTTGACTGGAGATAAAAACATGTGCATTCCCTTCTTTTTCCCATGACCAGCACATTAACACAGCAGTAAGTGACTGTACATCAGTGCTTCAAGTTAGTAACCATGCTCAAAGAAGAGCGGCTCATGTTTGACCGGAGCGAGCGGAGCACTTGCGGGTTTCACATGAGCAGGCTCCAGATATGTTTGACCGCCCTCTTCCTGACTGTTTTCTTTGTGGTTTATGTTAAAGGATTCTTTTTTATGTGTGCTCTCATTCGTTTTTGCTACTACTACAGGGAGCATCTAGAGTAGTGTTACTACGGGAAAAATCTGTCATGTTGTGGAATTTGCACAGGACAGTTCCTCTACACAAATGGCTAAAAAGCACAAGGGCTGTAGACTGTACACTAGTCTCACAATATGATACGATACACGATATTCACCTAATGATACAATACTATACCATTCAGTACGATTACATCATTTTCCGAAAGATTTTAAAGGGACAGTGTGATTTTGGTGACATCTTGTGAGTGTTCCATTGACTTGGATTGAATTAACTGAACTGAAAGCATCAGTTACATAATATGTCTAACTGGACAGAGAGTCTACAGCTTGCAAATGCTGGACAAAATTAATCTGATTTTTGGCATATCACACCTCAAACAGTACTAGTGAATAGTTTTTGAATAAAATTATTATTTTCAATCCCTTTGCCTGACATACATATGCAGTTTTTCAGCCAAATATGTGAAGAACAATAAAATAATGCCCTTTCAGTAAAAAGAAACAATGTTTTTGCCTCATTTTCCTCAGGCATGCACTTAGCAAAGCAAAGACCCTCCAGAAAGATGAGGGGAGCCTGTCACTCAATAGAAATAGTATTTATGAAGATATGCTGTCTCTCTGCTCTGTGTGCTCCCTGCCCCCTGTGCTCTGTTCTACACCGCCTGCTGTTTCTCTGTTTGGATTAATGTTCCCTGAAATCCTCTTGAATCTCCTCACTCTGACTGCGTAAACGGGAAGAGGAAGACGTTGGCGTCTGTGTAAAGAGAGGTAACGGGTAACTTGGTAGAAATGCTCTACAGCGAGACTAGTGGCTGGCTGACCTAATCACTCTTCTTGCAAAGCCAACGGGGGGAAATGGGCAGCGAGCAGAGTGCCAGGCATAACGCGGGTGATTTGAATGGGACTTAATGTATCGATACTCACAGCTGAAAAATTGATACTTTCCGGGGTAACAAAATATCGATATATGTCGCAGGATCGATAAAATTGCTCAGCCTTAAAAAGCACAGTGCCAAGTCTCTAGTCTGTGATGACATCATGTTGCACATTTTTACCTGCTCCAGTGACAAGGACTCTGAGAACACTGAGATAGCAAACACTGTTTTTGTTTGTTTGTTTGTTTTTCTCAGAATACAAGAACTTTGTTCCTCATCCAAATTTATGTCATCGCGTAGAAATTATGCACATACAGTATAAATTTGTGTAAGCATTTTATTTAATTACAGAATAGTTTCATGTTTAATAGAGAATATTTGGATTTAGTCAATCAGAAATAGTCTATACCAAGAAAATGAGAAATGAAGCCAATGCAGAAATGAAAAAAATCTGCAGTTCAACATCCACTTGAGCCTGGCTGCAGAAGTGAGTCAGTCTCCATAAGTCCCCATGTTCAAATGTCCAACTTCACAGCAGAAATAAACATGTTTACAGCCTGGTACAAAAACAGTTTTGGTCTCTATAGCTAATTTAAAAATTATCCAGAATTAAGAGACGTGAACGCTTTGATTGACAGGTGGGTGCCATCACAGATGGTTTGTTTGAGCACCCACTTGGCAATTTTAGATTAGTCTGAGGTGGAAGAAGCAGGACTTTCCAACATGGTGGCAGCCAGCACCACAAATTCTCAGCTTCAAAACGGCTCTTTAGAAACCTGAGCCACGCATACACTGTTCATTTTTTATGCAGTCATTGCTTTTATTTTTATTACATATAGTTTAATAGAATACAGTTCAGGTTGAGCAGAATCTTTAGTTTTAGTTTTTAGTTTTTCCTGCTTTAAGTCTTTGTCTTGTCCTCGTATTTTTTTTTTTTTTTAAGATTATTTTTTTGGCTGTTTTATGCCTTTAATGATAGTGCAGCTGAAGATGGACAGGAAACAGGGGGCAGAGAGAGGGGGAGTGACACGCAGTAAATGGGCGTCCGATGCGGGAGTCGAACCGGAGCCGCTGCAGCGAGGACTGTGGCCTCCATACATGGGGCAGTCGCTTAACCCGCTACGCCACGGGCCGCCCCTGTCCTCGTATTTTTAAGATAAAACCAAATGTCCAGAACCCTTTTAATAAATATACTGTTAAGCTTCTCCCATAGAGGCTCTACAACTTTACTATCATTACAAATTCATTTCACTTTGCCAAATGGAGACATTTATTTTTGGATTTTATTTACTTTGTTATGAAGGTGTTGTGTTGTGTTGTGTTGTTAACCCTAACCCTCCCACACATCTGGCTGTGTCTGCTCT
Source organism: Nibea coibor (assembly GCA_023373845.1). Classification (NCBI taxonomy): domain Eukaryota; kingdom Metazoa; phylum Chordata; class Actinopteri; family Sciaenidae; genus Nibea; species Nibea coibor. Next base: position 1,892,988 of record CM041721.1, on the reverse strand, counting down.
GCCACTTTGCTGGTGTTTGTCTGGAGGCCAGCGGGTTGCTCTCCCCTGAGACATGCACTGGCTTTTTCCCAGGCCGGACTGCAACAACTCTCCCAGAGCTTGCACAATACTGAACACCGCGCTGGAATGTTGCTGCTGTTTTTTTCCTCCCTCTCTCTCTCTCTCTCCCTCTCTCTCTCTCTCTCTCTCTCTCTCTATCTCTCTCTCTCTCTCTCTCTCTCTCTCTCTCTCTCTCTCTGTCAATGGGTTTCTGCTACTGCCTTTCTCTTTGTGCCTTTCTCAGTCTGCACAGAGGTTTAACACAGAGTCTTCTTAGCTTAAAAGGATAATGATAGATGAAAATGACATCTAATGCTCCTCATATACACTCATACAAAACACCTTTTGGGGCACAAATGGAAACTTGATATTTACAGCTACATAAAAATCAAGTCATGTAGACCAGATTTTTGTCCAAGAGTATTAAGAGCTTAAAGTTCAGCTCCCCACTGGCAATATTGAATCTAAACTGCATCCTACCATGTTGTGGGATTGTTAAACAACTTGTATTGACAGTTGGAACTGCCAAGGGCTAATGACTGAGCCTTACGATGGCAGCGAGGACATTGTCTTGACAGAATCATCTGGTTTTGCATTGGCTGTTCCAAGTTGAATCTGTCAGTTCTGTGAGGTGAGCTTTTTAAAATGAGGTTGTCTGGTTGTCACATTACTCATCGCCGTCTGTCAACACTACTACTAAATGGGCTCATACAGTGCGTTTTTTTAGTTTGTTTGCTTTGGTAAGACTCAAGGCGTGATGGAACTAAAGAGGAGGCCCAGTAAATTTTGTGGTTAAAATGTGAGCTCAGATTGCAAAGCAACTGAATTCACCCACTCCCCTATCCTTCATGGTTTCACTTGGCAGTGAAAATACACTGCAAATATTTTGTCTCCTGTATATTGTATTATATTGTAAATAGCACAAGGAGTACAGCCTCACCATCCATTTAAAGCTCCTGTTCAGCTCTCACAAAGCTCAGGGCCTTGAAGTTAAAGTTGAAGTTGTTAGTTCCACACATTCTTTCCCTGCTAATATCGTCCAACACTGAAGAGGCATTCAAATGTCTCCCCCCTCCCAAGTACAGGAACAAGACCAAGTTTTAGTGTTGAACTTCTGGATAATGTATTCTCTGCTCCTTACCCGAGTTCTAACAAATCCACAGTTTGGCTCAGGCTTGGTTTTGTGTTTGATTGTTTTGGGTGGGATTGCATAAGAATATTTCCTATTTGTTTTAACTTAGTTGCAGTTTGGAATTTAAAGAACATTGTGACTAAACTCTTAATACAAGCTGACTAGTATGCTACAGCTGATACACTGTAACGCACAGTTGACAAAATGTTTCAAAAAAAAAACAAAAAACTTTTGTTTGTCTTGTGTGTGCAAGTATGTGTGTGTATATGTACAAAACACAGCTGGTACCACAACACTAGAACACAGAACTACACTTGAGACCATGAACATCAAGGTTTCAGCACCGTTAGATCTAATATGTTTGGTACCAGGCAGCAACCTCCGTGTGTCCAAAAACTGCACTTCCTCAAACTTCTCCTTGAGCCTGGATACACAATGTGTCAGTCTTCTCAAGCGTCCACACTGAATCCACATTTTTATTTTGGTTTTTAATTAGATTAGCTGGGAGCTAGCAGTGGCAGGACTGTGGGTGATGTCACACACAACGTCCATTCTTTTTACTACTACGCTTATTACACACAGTGTATTATTTATGACTGTCCATTGAATTAAACTCAACTAAACCTCTGTGAGCACACACTGAAGCACACACAAGCCTCTATCCTTCACTCACACACAGACAGGCAGACAGGCAGAGCCAGCCATCTAACCACTTAGTACATCACAGTGGACTCGGTCCATTACACTCAGTCCATCTTGTGTTTCATTAATATGGATGAACCCTTGATGCAGTCTGAACACTGGAAAGGCCAGTCCACAATGAAAACCATTTCTCAAGCATTTTCAAGTCCATCTTATGTTACGCTGAGGCTGTCATTCTTTTTTCAACTGTCCCCAAATATTACAGTGTGCAGTGTAATCATTTTGAAGGAGATATGAGCGCACTGTTTACTACACCAAAATGTAATTTTACAAATACAAACAAGGCACTGCCATCACTTGCTGATAGATGTTCCTCTGGTCCAGGTATGTTACCTGTTTCTGTGGTATAATGTGATAAATGCATTTCTAAAAGGGTCCTCATATCATCTAATGCTCCCTCTTTCTGTCACATTTTTTACCTTGTCAAGCTCTTAGTGTTTTATTGCTTCTACACAAGATACATTTTCAAATTTCTATCCACCATCTGCTAAGATTGTTCCAACATATGCTATTATTACTAACTTACCCAGCCTTATCCATGTGCTGCAGCGTGGCACACTATAAGACATTGTCTTTTGCACCGGTATTCACCACTGTCTGTGACAGAGTTGAAATATGTCCTGCGCCTCCTCTCACCTCCTGTCTCTTGTCTGGCTGCTTTGGTGGTCTGTGTGTTGTCAGCTTACAGACTTGTTTGGATTGTGAAAGTAACTATCTGGGGAAATTCTGTGGATTACATACCACTCACTACCACTCATTTGTTGGTGCATAACTCTCACGGTGCACCCTGTAGTTTGGCATGTCTTCTTTTCTCTGTCTCTCTTTTCTCTGTTTTTTTCTCTCTGCAGCGTTTTGTGCAGATCACATAAACTTTAATGGTATGACCTACACATACAGAGAGTACTTCATCCCAATTAAAAGGAACTTTTGTCCCAAATATCGTCACTAATTGTGTAGATCTTATGCCAGAAAGCATTTACAATTGAACACGTGATAATGATTTACTTCCTGAGAGCCACATTTTCTCCAGCAGCTGGAGGAGCCTGACTGATAAAATATCTCTAAAATATAGGTTGAGCTTGAAATCATCCACTGAAATTCACAATATTTTGTCCAAATTTCCCCTGTGATACAGCTGTTAGTTTCTCTAGCCCATCTTTGTTTAATGTAGGTGCTCCTTGTTGTCGTAACTCCTTGAAGTGCCTTATAAAGTCTTGTAAAACCCTGAGTTAGCCCCATAGGCACCAATAAAAACATTTAACAATTCATTCTCAAGTATTCTCAAGTATTAATATGATGACGTACCTGAATAAATCTAAAGAAGTCTCTATTTTTTAAACCATGCTGTCTCTTCAGTGCCTCAAAGCGGATCACTGACCCCTGATTGAAAAAGGTGCAACATGAAGTTTAGCCCATCTCTTATAGCTAATATCTCATTTATCTTGCCTTTATCTTGGCCTTTATCTCTTCAAGTAGACCACTTTTACCAACAATACCTAGCCAAGACTCAAATTGATCCATTTATTGCTTGTTTCTATGAAATTTCTAATCAATCTTTTATCTCCTAACCTTGCCTCAATAGGAAGTTCTATATTTTTTAATGGGATTTCCCATTCACTGTGAGAATCCATCCATTCCACTGTGGCCTTGGTTTAATCAATACTTGTGAACATGGGCATCTCCCTCATAAAGGTCAAAAACAAACCTTGATGACTCTAATTGGGGACACCACCCTGGAGCTTCTCCATATAACATCAATTTACTCCAGGTTTACTGGAGTAAATGTTTGTTTCAACTTTAGCAGCCCATCAAGTCAGCCAGCTTTGAAACATTCTCAAATGTCTGTAGTGTCGAGACATGAGCACGTCCTGGAATCACATCACTCAGAGGAGTTCCTGGAGGGTTTGCACTTCCAGTGTGATGCCTGACAGTGTTGGTTCACTACAAACAAAACAAAGTGTTTACACTGTAAATGGGTGGAAGGTGTTATGCTGCAAATGAAATGCCCCATAAGTGGCTCAGTCAATGTATTTTTAAGACATGGATGCCTTTCCTTTTGTACGTTAACACATTATTGTTTCCAAACATTATCTATAGGTTCTCTGAATGTCTATAGAGCGTTTGGCAGTTTTTTATTTGGTTGCTGCTTTGTTTTGTACTTATCTCTGTCTCTATATCTATTTTCACATTGGGCTTAGTGAATTAACAGTATATCTCATTCTTGGCCCTTGCCCTTTGCTTTTGTTACTAGTGTATATTTCTGTGTAGCTCTCAGCTTTCATTCCGTTGGTCTCAGTAGAGAAAAAGTCACTAAGCAAATGACGCAGATGACTCTCCTCTTTCATTTTAAAAGACTTTTTTTCGGTTCATTAAATCTGCACTTTACACATAAATGAAAGATGTTTAATGTCAGCTCAGTAAACATAAATTCAGTTGAGCAGCTGATGAGAGTCATGTGGAAAAGTTCCCTGAAGCTGGGCTGACATACCCTCACTCTGTGGACACAAGCTGAAATCGGGAATCATATGGAACAAGTCAGCTGTTACTCTGAGTGGCTTTTGTCTTGAAACTGAGCAACACTCATGTACACACACACTCAAACACACGTGTACACACATAGCTCTGGAAGGTTTCTCTAAACTATTGTCTCATAGCTAACATCATGTCTGTCCTGTAACCTAGTTTGCTGAAGGAGACTTGCTCCGCACCATCGGCACCCATGACTAAGTGAAAAGATTAGTCCATGGCGCCACTGACTGTACTTTTAGGTGTCAATGCTTGAATGGTTGGAGGAAGTGTTTGAAGGTCATCACTTTAAATCCCTGGATGAGCTGAGAAAATCTGAGGAAAGGAGGCAATAAGTGCAGTCTGCACTTCATTTACTGCTGTCAGGGTGTCCTTCACCAAGGTGCTAAACCGCTGCTCAGAGCCTATAGTCAGAAGAACTGAATGTACTTCCAACTGTGGCTGTTCCTGATACACTCTGCTATGAGCAGGTGAAATGATTTAAAGATGAGCATTTCTATACCTGGACCACAGGTTAGAGCCCAGAGCACACACAGACTATTGAAGACACACATTTAAAGTTGTGGACTACATAATATTGATTGATATCATCTGTTTAAATGTTGTGTTTTTTAACACTAGAACTGCCAAGGGGGCCATTTTACCCCCTGGCATTTTCCATTGCATCCAGCTCTTTCAAAATAAAACCCCTACATCACTACATCTTGTGCTGTTTTGCATGGATGTCTGCTTATAACAAAACAAAATGTTTATATTTATTTATGCAAAATATTGAGCAGACAAACTAATTTGAGCTTCTGATCATTGAAAAACAAATTAATTGATAGACATGCACCACTGACAGCAGTGCAGTGTGTCTGTTTGACTTCATCTTTTCAGCTTCTAATATATCAGTATAAGAATATAGAACACACAAGCTTACTGTTGACTTAAAAAAACAACTTAGCTTCCTGCTGCTGCCCTGCTTCTCTGTCTCTGCACTCTCATTCCTATTTCATATCTGCTCTGCTCTTGTCTCTCCCACAGCTGTCTTATCATTCAAGCCCTGCCACAAAGCAGCAGAAAATCCCATATCCCATCTCCTTATGGCTTCAGCTTTCAGCCTCAGTTATTCCACTATTATGTACCAGGCTCAGTGAGCTCCCACTCCCTCTCTGCAAACATGCTCTGGGTGGGAAATGAGGTTCTGTCCTCGGCATACTGACTTTTTCTCAAGGGAGAAACGTTGCATCTCTGTGGAGGGGTGAGTGTGGTAGACTGTGATTTGGAATCTGAACCAGAGCGTTCTGTCTGGCTTTGATATGTTACTTCTTTACATCTCCATCTTATGTTCTTTCTGTCAGCCTCGCTGGCACTGCACTGTATGTCTCAGGATGTCCCCTACTTCTAATTTTATCATTCTATAACCTGAACCAGGATGCAGACTTGTTGGGTACAGCCCTGCCAGTGAAAGAAAACATGAAGTCGCCACAGGAAGACAACACAGAATCTAGCAATCACAAGATTACAAAACAGAGAAACAAGGTAATAAAGCATGAACAATTGACTGTAAATTAGAATGGCACCTAAAATATTGTATTAGCAACACATTAGTTTCTTAGAGCTTCTGGAGTGACCAGCTTGGTCAGGGCTAAATGTATCACATAAAGACGACTCTGATTCCCTTAAATAGGGCTATAAATCACAGTTAAAACTACAGGCAGGTCCTGATACTCCGACAGTAGCGTTTGGTTGGCATCTCTAACAGCATGTTGGATGTAACAGTTTCAAATGCAACATGTGAGTTTGTCCTTCACTTCAGTTCAAACATGTTGTCTAAATCAGAACACTGTTGCCTTTTAGGTGCACTACTGAAATGTGAGATCATGGTGGCCTTTAAGAAAAAAACTATCTGGGAAGATGACGTCCTGTGTTGTCACTAAAAGAAGACAAGCTGTGTCATTCAGTCATTGTGAGGTGCCTTTTGCCAGAGGAAATCAACTATTTCTGCCTTAAAAATATGGGGAAAAACCATGACATTAGCTGCTGCTGCTACCTGCACCCCCAAATTACAAGATGTCGTCACATTAGCTTCTTCACTCCATGTACCTCCGCTCCAGACAAAGGCCACTTGTCGGCAGTGGAGAGTTAGGAGTTGTAACTTGAGGACATGAGGCCGGTGAGTGTGAGTGTGCTACTACTAGACTGTTAAAACAACAGAAAACATGATAACTGTCTGTACAATGCACCTTTTATCTCTACTGCTACTGAATTCACCTGAATATGGACCTCTCTGCTGCATTTACCCATTCTAGTCACACTTTATGCAACCATATGTAGCATATGTAAATACACCACCAAATCTGTTCTGCTCTGTCTGTGTTTTTTGTGTGTAGACATACTGCACTGTATGCAGTGTCAGCACCTTATCTAGCCCTTGTTGTATATTGTGTTGTAATCAATGACAGTATAAAGAATGGACAGAGCCTGAGTGACGTCACCCATCGGCTTCTGAAGTGCTGTTTGAAGCTGAAAATGTGCTGTGCTGGCCGCCGCCTTGTTGGGTGTACTGCTCCGTCAGCCTCAGGGTAATCTAAATATCAGCAAAGGCCAGTGTTGGGCAAGTTACTCTAAAAAAGTAACTAGTTACAGTTACTAGTCAGGTAACAAGAAAAATCTTTGTCACTCGGCTTAGAGTCTATCTAGAGATCTAGTTGGTTTGATGAAGAACAGCTGCCTTCAATCATATTAGCGTGCCACATTTTTTGGCATTTGTTATAATGATGGGAAAAGTAATCAATTAGATTACTCTTACTGAAAAAAATAACACTGTTACTAATGCCATTATTTATAGCACCGTCATTCCCATCACTCTCAAAGGCTTGGATCATCGGTGGACCTGTGGTGGGTCAAATGACATCTTGGAGCTCAGATAACCCATCTGTGACTGCACGTAACTGTCAGTCAAGCGGTGACGCTATTATTTTGTGCAACTTTGAGCCTGAACCCTCAGAGACCTATGGAGACTGACTCACTTCTGCAGCCTGCCTAAAGCCTAATGTGTGTGCACTTTAACGTAGTCCTGTCTGCACTAGGTTTATGCAGCACCATGGTCCTCGTCTCATTTCTTTATGTACTCTCCATACTGTTGAAATAACCATGATCAGTGACCTTTTAGTCATCTGGGATAGGATCCAGCCCTCTGTGACCCTGATAAGGATGAGCAGTTACAGGAAAGGGATGGATGGCATCTTTTAACCGCATCATCTCATCATGCAGTGTTTTTCTACAGTGTTATGATGGCACATAAATCAGCTTCAGTACACTGCTTATCTCCATGAACCAACTCTTAAAATGTGCACAGCATTTTCATTTTCTTTTGCAGATTATCATAAAACTCAGTTCACATTATACATTTGGATGGAAACCAGGCGACAGCCTTACCTGCTCACAAACTCATATTCAGACACAGTTTGTTCTCACCACTCACTCACTCACACATAAAAGCACACACTGACACATGCCCCCACACCGCCATTATCGATTTCCCATCTCTCCGTCTAGCCAGTCAAACAACCAGACAGATTGGTCTGCCGGAGTCAGGATCAGTTTAACCAGGTGGAAACGTGATGCAGAGATGAGGGTGGACTGCTGGATGCTCTTCTCTGGCTGAACTGGAGTGGGTTGCCAGACGCACAGTGACATCCTCTGACAGGTCCCAAATGCTTCATCTCCCTCAGAATGAGTATTTCTCTGGCATGTCAGTTCACTGAGCTATAACTGATGGCGGAGGCCTCAGGTGTATAGGATGGATGAAGGAGATGAAGGATGGTAGGATGGAACTTAGAAAGGAAACTTACCTTTGTTTAACATTATGTGGAATGCTGGCAATCAGAGTAACAACACCTGATTTAGTCTATTCTTTGTGTCAAATAGAATTATGTAAAGTAAAGTTAAGATTCCCATGTTCTGTCTGCTGTTAAAACTCTTGGGTAGGCATTTAATCTTAATACCAACATTTGATAGATTCTTGATGATTGGCCCTCGTCTTTCTCTTTGTTGCAAGACTGTTAAATGGAGAACTCGCACTGAGAGGTTGTCGTTCTCCTATTGCACAGTGATTGCATTCACCTTATTGCTCCGCTCTTGGCTGGTTCGCTGCATACTAAACTGATTTCTTGGATTATTTTTTTATTTGTAAAAAGTCACACTCACACACAGGGAAATGTTTTATCTATCACTCTCACATGGGCAGCTTTCAGCAAATAAAGTTCTCCCCCCATTACTCATTCCTCAGAAGTTATTCTTATCTCAGTACAAGTCTGGGTCTCACTCGGCACTCCCACTGGGTTTGTGTCTTGGTGGTAGTGGCATCGAGCATCAGGTGTTGCGTGATATCTTGCCTGGCACTAAACCAGACAGTGTTTGCTGCTATCAAATTAGGAGCAGATGGTCGCAGATTGAGGGCCAACACTGCATCTCATCTGAATGGCTAACTCTTCTCCAGCAAGCAGTAAAAAAAAAAAAACTCCCATCAAATCTTTGTTTTTAATGAGGCAAACTTTGTTGGTCTGTGTGGTGTTTGTCATCTGTGCAGCTGGTTTGTTGTTGTCACATTTTTGTCATTGAGAGAGAAAGAAAGCCACAAGCCACCACCAGATTTTCAGCATTTCAGAAGGACTATAGGATTGGCTGATTCATGGAAGTGTGTGTGTGTGTGTGTGTGTGTGTATTGTTCTGTGTAAGCCAGCAGATTCAGTTGTCTTCATACAGCTGTGAGGTTTCTTTACATCTTCCTGTGACAGCACAGATGGGAGCGCTCGCTTCCACTGAAAACACAGATGAAACCAAAGTGAGTGAACAAAACAATGAAAGAAGCAGCTGAAGTTATTAAATCTCGAGGTGGAAGGCTTACTCGATGAACAGAGTTCAAATCTGCAACTATTTTGATAAGCAGTTGTAGTTATCAGTTGTAGAAGTCTGCTAACACACTAGTGTGTGAACGCTGGTGCATCAGACACATTAGCTGTAGATTTGAGCTAAAGTGACAGTGGGAATGGATCCAGAAATCATTGCAGTTTATGGATGGACTGCACTTTTATCCAGAGCACTTTACAGTTCACACTGGTGGCAGCAAGCTGTTTGGTGGCCTAACCATCAGGAGCAATTTAGGGCTCAGTGTCTTGCTCAAGGGGTTTTTAACATGTGGACAGGAGGAGCAGAGGGCCAAATTGTGTTATGTAACCAGAGGCAAACAGCAACACGGCTTACTGTGTGAACAAATAAATGATTCAGTCTTTATTTATGTTTGTTTGTCTTCAAAGTCTCCATAAAGATTTCTATAGAGGAAAAAAAATGATGCCGTCTCCTCCTGTAAGTCTCTAGGTGTCTTACTCATGTTACTCATATTCTTCATTCAAGACTTAATGTTGTTTTTATTTTCTGCATTCCGCAGACATTCAATACTTATCCCATACACCTAGCTCCCCTTCCCATGGCGGTTACCAGGGTGCTTTGTGGAGAGATGTAAACCCGTAAACATGCCTGCTGCCACAGCGGCGTTTACAGGCCAGGGACCTGTACTGTGTCTGCAACCAGATGGGTGCAGTATGAATGATGAGTTGAGGGGGTGGGGTCGTGTGCTATACTGAGTGCTCTGTGTGCAATACCTTGTTGAGGTCACAATATCCATACAGTATGTGATGGAATTGCGTGCAAACGTTACACATCAGGAAATGGATCTGAAGTTACAAAGTCAAGTCTGTGTTTGCTGGTCAAGGCCTAGTGATAGTTTGCTTATTTCTGTGTGGTCACCTTCCATGCTGGGTTTTGGTGATGGTTGTTCTTTGAATTTAAGTCTGACAGTCGTATTGTTTGGAACAGAAGGGGACGGAGGGAAGGCACATTTACATATCTCAGCGGAGAGAGCAAAAGTGAGAAAAAGCCTGCAGGAAAGCAGCCTAAATAACAACTGAGTGGGTAGGAACAAGAAGATGGAGAGAGAAGAGAGGGACATTGAGAGCCAGAGGGGCAAAGACAAACAACAAAGACATTTTTTCAAAGAGGGAGAATAGAGTAGGAAGACAGTGAGATGAGAAGGAAGGGCCTCAGTCAGTGCAGAGAAGGAGTTAAACTGGAAAGGAGGACACACTAAGGGGCAGGTAGTGGGGCAACAGGGATATTGAGTACAGCCTCTGCAAAGACGCATCTGTAACCTCACCTTTCACTTTTTACAGCTACTTCCTCTAGAAAGAAAGCTTTGTGTCCACACAGGCTGCGTATCCCAGTTGAGTTTAATGCTCTTTTGATGAATTCACACAGGCCACATGTTATTCTCCACATTTATCATAGTTCACTGAATGCTTCTAAACTACAGGTGGTCCACACACATGCAATTCACTGTGTGGCACTGAGAATGTGTGCTGAATGCTCACTCGTGTTGTAGGTAACCTGTTGACACACCAGGAGGAGTGGGATCCCTCTCAAAGCTAAGACATGACAGAACAGCAGAACACAGGAAACAGCTCTGGCTGCTCCATGATCTTGTCTTTCTTAGACTGAACACATTTGGTTGTCACCAGTGGCAATAATCATCACACTTGTATCATTTCTCCAATGTGCCCGTTAATAATGTTTTCCTCTCCTAATTTATGTCAGACTTAAAACACGATGTGCCATGCAAACCCAGAGTGGTTGTACAGTAACTAAAAGAGACAAAGGTATTTGGCAAATCATTGATAGTGATCAAATGTTCACTTATTTGTATGATTTTAGTTTGTCTATTATTACAAGTACTGTTTATTTATTATTATTTATTTGTGGGGGGGGCTGTGGCTCGGGAGGTAGAGCAGGTCGTCCATTAATCAGATGATCGGGGCTGATGCCTGGCTCCTCCAGTCTGCATGTTGAAGTGTCTTTTGGCAAGACACTGAACCCCAAATTGCTCCTGAAGGTTGTGCCATCAGTGTGTGAATGTGTGAATGAGATATGTAGTATAAAGAGCTTTGAGTGGTCAGAAGACTGGAAAGGAGATATATAAGTACAGTGCATTTACATTCAACCATGAAGAGGCTTTAGTACGATAACAGATTTACTGCAAAGACTTCATCAAATTTCTTTACTTACTCTTTGTCAGAGTAAGTGACACACACACACAGAGTACTGTTCCACAGGCTCCATGCATGAGAGCTCCACACGCTCCACACTCCAACTTCAAGCTGCCACTGTAATGAAATAATTGGTTCAGTTTAACAGAAATGACGATGAACTAGAAGTTCTGCTTTCTCCTGAGAGATTACTGAACCACTGCCAGATATTCTATCATGGTTACTTCATTAAACAGCATGAAAACACAGCAATTGAAGTGCAGCCATAAATCCCATTAATACACTTAAAGGCAGCAGATCAGCAAGTACTGTTGTATCCGCAACACTGAAGACAAATCTAAAATACCACAACTCTCACTGCTACACAAATGTAGAGTGTATGGAAATCACATATTGCACATTAGTTTATGATGGAGATGTCTCTAGGTTCTGTGCTTTCCATCTTTCTGAGCACATATTAATCTCATTTTACAGAATACAATCATATCTCTGATGGAGAGGAGTCGTTGCTCCATTTCATTCAGACTTCAGTCATCAGTCTTTATACATAAAGGATCCATTTAAATCACTGACACTAATGCCATGGCCTCATTAAATATGGAAGGCGAGCAAGTCAGTGATAAACAAAAACAAGATGGAGGAGAATAACTAAGCAGACAGCAATAAGTGTTTCACCAGTGCAGACCGATTACAGCCCGTGTGCTTCAGAAGCAATAAGCCCCACGAGGCTGTGGCTCACCTCGCGCTTACCTGTTCTAAAGTCACTGTAAATCACAGCTTCGCATGGATTATTGATTTTATAAAAAGGTTACTACATACCTAATAACATTTCATGAAATAAATACACAGCAAAACCAATCTGTTTATTGTTTTTTGTTCAAAACATAAAAAGAGGCATGGATGAAAGGGATAACTAAAAAGCTACTTAGAAATAAAAATATCCTCACAGCTCTGATGGGGCTTGGGATTCATCTATAAGTTCTGCTTTCTTAACAATCCTGTACGAGCCTGAGACTGTGTAACAGCTGATCTGTGTAGACTGGCAGCAGAGCATAGAAAATGAATAAGTGTTCCTGATGATCAGGTGTACCTTGTGCGTAAATGCACACAGCCTCTACCTCAGTTTCACGCCTGAGCAATGGTACAGTCCCTGATACACCTCAACATCCTGCTATAAGTGTTCACACACTATAGGTGTTAACCTGTGTGTCACTATTGTACTAAAGCCAACGCTTCACACACCTTAACGTATGACTGAAACTGTCACATCGGTCTCTCTTGGTAATACATAATAATGCATAATAATTTTATGCAGGCATAGACGACACGGTTAAAGCATTTATAGTGTGCTGGTATAAAATGCCCCCCATACACACACGCACACACACATACATACATACACACACACACACACAGACTGGACTGATAACACACTGCCAATATCAACAGTCTAACAGGGATGGAGAAAACTAATGTTTTATAGTAATGTGTGTATGTTTTCTGTTTATGCACTACATCCCGTCTGTTGTGGCACACATGTTTGTACTGAAACCCATTTGCTGTATTGTAATTCATCATATTTCAGTTGTGTAATATTTGTTACATAATGAAAGTAACACAGAAATAGCAGTCCATTATTTGGCTGACAGCCATGAGTTGGAAGACCAATATAAGCACAGATAGAATCATTTTCATGTTCAAACAAAATGACAGAGATGATTACATAAGAAGAGGGGCTGCTTGTTTCAGCGTGTCTGCAGTCATCTTATTTTAATGATGTGTCCTGCACTGTGAGCACTGAACTCCAAAAAAGAGTTTTTGGGGCGGGGGGCAGATGGGATTGTTGGTGTTCCTCGAGGCATAACTGTCATTCCAGATTAAATGTAACAACATGGCACTACTTTTTTTTTTTTTGCCCTTAGCCTAATGAGAAACTAAAATATTTAAATATTTCAAATATTCTATAAGTACATTTAGCTGGCTGGTGGAGGCAGTGTCATATCAGCCCCCACTGCAGAGAGAAGGGAAATGAAATCAAAACAACATCGAATTTTAAGCGTGGCTCAGGGAGAAATAAAGAATTCTGTCAGATCCACTGCTGGGGGTTTCTGTCAGTGGGAAAAGTATATGTGACACATATTGTGCAACAGATACTTCTTGATTCTCAGAAGCATGATCAGAAACACAAAAGGCATGAAAAACTGAATGATTTTATTAGAATGCAGCCTGAGAGCCGCTTTTCATAATTCCCTCTAGCTGCTTGGAGGAAAGTAAACACAATAAGGAGGCTTCATCTTGATTTCAAAAGAGAATTCGTCCTGCTGCCACCCATTCTGCTCTGTCTGTCTGTCAGGGCAGAAATTATGGAGTTACAAAGAAGGTCTGTCTGGTGCAGATCTCATAAAAGCAATTTAGCTTTTCCTCAGTATGGAAAAAATGATTCAAACGCACACGTTAATGCCACTTGTTTTATGACTTTCTCTGCTGTCCTTTTTAGCCTTTTATGAAAAGTACTTGTGCAACAGCTGCATTACAGCTGTGCAAAACAAAGTCTTAAATTCATCCTGTTGTGTTTCGAGGAGTTGAGAAATGCTATTGTTGCATCCTATATGGAGAAGGGCATATTTTTCTTGGGCTGTACTTGTGGTCATCCATGGAATTTTGGAAACCTGTCACAGTGATGTCATGCTTACATGTCACATTACTGTCAGGTTTTGAATAATATAGCACTTTGTCTTTGTTTCCTGTGAGGATGTGGCCTTGGCAGCATAGCAGGATAACACACACACACATCACAGCTTGGTCAGCAAAGTTTGACTCAAGAGTTCCTGCTTCATTGTGTCTCTCCCTGGGCAGGTACTGGGTGTTGTCATGGTAACATCCTTCCGTACAGGATCTAACACCCGTGACCTTGTTAGATGGATGAGAAGACAGTCACCCACCTCTGTCGATATCAGCGTTTCAGTGAGTCACAGCTCTTGATTTATTTGATGAAATCCCGGTTTAGGGCACCCAGACAGTAATGATGGTAATGTGGTATTCAAGAGCTTATATTGGACTGGTCAATCAGGATATAGCAAATCTGAATACTGGTGGATTTTCTCTGCCTCTAATAGATTCATGTTTTGCATTGAAGTGGGCCTTAAACAACAAGTGTTCCACAGAGAGTCTTTATTCCATCTCATTGTTTGAATATATCTTTAACATTTATCCAAAGGATGTTGGTGTGTGTAGAATAGGCTACTTTTGCACACATAATTAAAAAAACAAAAGGATGTGGTTTCCTAATGCAACAAAGTTTGACCTGGGCCAAGAAAACAGGATGTGTCTGATATGTAACCTGGGACTATGCCCAAGTTTTAAGATGTCAATCTTTGTTATCTTACTAAGACTGAATAGTGGTAATTTTGAAAGCTGGATGTAGGTTGATTTATGTATTAAACAAGGGAAACACCACATACGTTATTTAGTTGTTATTGCTGAATATTGATGAACCACACCTGTGGTGACCATGTATTAAAGAGCTTCTTGTCCTACACTGTACATCCAGTATGGATGTGTGCACCCACAAACATTATTAAAGTTCAGTCCTTTTTTACGGAGCCAAAAAAGAACAAAATGTATTTCTGTTGCTCTGCTTTCAGATTTCAGAGTAAATATGTGAGCCTGAAAAGCTCTGCCTCCATGCCACTTGTCAGACTTCAGTGTGTGTGAACTCAGCTGAAGCTTTGATTTCAATTTTCCATGTAAGCGATGTAGTTGACAGGATTTGGGATGTTGAGGTTTTGATTTGGTGACAATATCAGCACATTTATCTCACCTAAGCCTGGCTGAAACGGCCAACAACAACACAAGACAGGAATTCAGAAATAAGCCCTCTTAATCCTCTTCACTTCTGCCTTTCTGCTTTGAGTCTTACATGACCAGTTGAGGGTTAGGAGGAGACATAACTGACCCATAAGATAGAGTGGCTGCTAAGTAGAGAAAGATTGCCACCATATGGAGACAGTGTAGTACTGCAGTCCTCATTTGTTCTCTCTCACAGTGTATCCTCTTTTCTTTATATCTCCCATTTTAGAATTAGTTTTGTGGATATTTTTTAAATAAAGTTTAAGACATATCTTTTTAGCCTAGCTTTTATGTAAGGTGCCTCACCATACATTGCTGTGCCCTCCTTTCTTTTTTTTTCACCCTCTGTTTATTCTCTGTATAGGTTTTAATGTGTTTTTTTTTTTCTATTGCAGTAGTTTTTACATTTGTTGACTTTGTTTTAATTTCTACTCATATGTATTTATTTATTCATTCATTTTTTAATATACATTTTATAATTTTATGGTCTAACTTGACCTATTTCACTTTTGTGTTATCCATTTTGCTGAACTCTTTTTTTGTTGTCTACTTCTGTTTTTTTTTTTCTTGCTCCATGAAGCACTTTGGGCTACATGTTCTCTATGAAAGGTGCTATATATTTAAATAAAGTTTGAGTTTAGTTTTTATAGTATTTATCACATTAAATCAAATAGATTAAATAAACAATACATTAAAATTTACTTCTATCTTTCTCTCCTGTTCTCTTTTTCAGGTCCAGTACCCATTTAAAGCTTGAACAGTGCTCATCATTGTTATACTCCAATTAGTACCTGAGACCTAAAGCTTTATGGAGGGGTTTCCTGTCCATTGACCCAGTAGGCTGCCTTACTGGACAAGCAGCCATGTCCGCCTGCAGCACCTTCACCGAGCATGTGTGGAAACCGGGTGAGTGCAAGAACTGCTTCAAACCCAAGAGTCTGCACTGTCTGGCTCAGAGTGGTGGAAGGAAGCCTCCTTCTGAGCAGAGGGCTCCAACAACTCAACAACAGAATCCACCCCCTGCTGGGGCCAGGGCCAACCCTAGCCTTACCAACAATTCCCAAAGAGCTGGCAGTGGGTCTGCCCGTTCAGGACAGTTCCGTCCACCAGTGGCTAAGAAGCCAACTATTGCTGTTAAGCCCACTATGATGCTGCCCTGCTCCTCTACGGGGCTGGATTCAGACGTCAACCTGCAAAGACCACCAAATGTGATTCAACAGGGCAAAACATCAGCCTTCACAGTCTGGAATCGAAATGGACTGAACCGTAAGAGGCCTGGTGGGCCCAGCAACAACAACGAAGGAGAAGATGGCAGTGAGGAGATTGAGGGTTATGGGCAACTTAGCCCAAGGACCCCTATTGGAAACAACAATAACAGTGGACTCACAGATGTTCTAAAGGAAATTGCTGGATTAGGCCCTGGCCTTAGCTCACCACCCCTTTCGGGGTCCAAGGACTTGTTTTGGGGACGAATTAGCAGTTCATACCGACGATCCTTGGAAAGAGGCCTTCCAGCCTCAAGCTGTTTGGCCATGGGAAGCAGCAGCAGCGGCGGTGGTGGTGGTGGTGGCACTGGTCAAAAAAGGGTATCTCTGAGTGACAGCAATGAGATCATCAGTACAGAGGGTGGTCGCTTTTGTTACCCAGAGTTTTCCAGTGAGGGTGAAGATGATGAGGATGAAGAGGAGGATGAGGAGGAAGACACTGAAAGGGAAGATGATGAACATGAGAGCTGGGACGAAAGTGATGAAGAGTTACTAGCCGTGGAGATACGTATGCGAGGCCAACCGCGGTTTGCAAATTTCCGTGCTGCTACATTGTCTCCGGTGCCCTTTGCAGCGGGGAAGAAGTGGAATACTGTGCCACTTCGCAACCGCTCACTACAGCGAATTTGTGCAGTGGACTACGATGATAGCTATGATGAGATCTTGAATGGATACCCCTCCTTGGACTCCAACGGAGCACTTCTTCCCTATGGGCACCATGACATGCAAGGCAGTGGTTTCCTATCAAATTCAGAGTCTACCACTTCTCCAGAGTCCTCGTCTTCGCTACCAGAGGATTCTAGAACAAATTCCAGCAGTGGGAGCAGTGCCCCCTGTGCAGTCTTGCAGTCTCCTACACCTTCTAAGGCACCTGTCCCCTGCACTTCTCCAAAAAAGGAGCCCACCCAGAGAGCACTGAGTCCACTCAAGGTGACTGAAACACACAAGGCTGTCCTGGCTATTAGACTAGAAGATCAAGATGGCAGAGAAGGCATGCCAATGCCCCAGGCCCTTCCAGGTCAACCGGTTACTATCAGTTTCAGTCCCACAGAGGAGCAAGCTAAACCATACCGTGTAGTAAATTTGGAAAAATCTCTGATCTGTAAGCCTTACACTGTAGTGGATGTGTCAGCATCTATGGCCAACAAAGAGGAACAAATTCCAGACTCTACACCAAAACCTAAAAACCTGTCAATTTCTTCAGGTTCTACATCATTCTGTAGCACTTCTTTAAGTAAGCCTTTGTCTCCAACCTCCTCTGTTTCTCCATCTTCTCCTATGATGCCTACATCGCCCACTTCTGTAGCTCTGTCAGGTACCTCTCGAAAGAAACCAGGGAACATACGCTACCAAGAAGTGTGGACCTCAAGCACAAGTCCTCGCCAAAAGATACCCAAGGTGGATCTAGGAGCTGGGAGTAATCATGGTTCCTCCATCCCTACCCAACACTGCAGCCACAAGTCAGCTCCCACATCTCCCATTGCTGGGCTGTCTTCCTCCCGAACTGTACCTGTGAAATCCCCCAATTTATCAGAGATTAAGTTTAACAGTTTCAATAACGCAGGCATGCCTCCTTTCCCCATTATTATTAGAGATGAGCCAGCCTATGCCCGCAGCTCCAAAAATGCTGTTAAAGTACCCATCGTTATCAATCCAAGTGCATATGACAACCTAGCTGTGTACAAGAGCTTCTTGGGACTTAGTGGGGAACTGCCACAGCCAAAGGGTGTGGGTAGTAGGGTAGCCAGCCATACTTATGAAGAGATTGGATCATCTGAGAGTGTCCAGTCCTCCTCAACAGAGAAAACTATCTCTGGTCGTGGCACATCAGAGAGAACTTCTTTTGAAGAGACAAAAGTTGCACCTGAAGCAGTGTCAAAAGCACCAAATTTACAACCTAGAACCACTACAGACTCTAGCACTGTGACAAGCACTGTGATGACCTCCACAGTTGGGGCCCCCTCTCCCACTAAATCAGCAAATTCCCCTGCCATTCTTGCCATCACTGCAAACTTACCTAAAACCAGCCCCACGAACAATGCTGTTATACGCACTTACAAGACAAGTGGTGACCCTACTTGCAGTAAAGATGATACAGACTTAGATCTGTCTTCTGGGTCAACAGTAAGCCAAAGGGAGGAGGCCAGTGCTGTGCTTTTGCAGATTGTGGCCTCCATTCACCCTCCCCAGTCTCCTCCAGAGTCGCCTTCAGCACAAGCCAAAACCCTCAATTCAGAAGAGCTGTATGCCCTACCGCCTGATGCCATGAAAGAGACACTCACCCGACCCAAGTCCCTCTTTTCCACAACTGATGGCTGTCTTTCCAAGCCCAAGAAGGACACACCCTCGAAAGTTTTGTCTAAATCCCAGAGTGCCTCTGCTGCTGTCCCACTCTCCAGCCCACGGTCAGAGCCCAGTGCCCCCTTCCCTCCTCCTAGATCTACGTCCTCCCCTTACCACGCCTCAAACATCCTCCAGAGACACTTTGCCAACTGGACCAAGAGTTCGGCATCCAGTTCTCCTGTACGACCCAGTGAAGGTGAAACAAGTCCAGGTGGAGAAGGGAGACGCGTTTCAACAGATTCCAAACCCAAACGCTGGATCTCCTTTAAGAGCTTCTTTCGCCGGCGGAAAGATGAGGATGAACAGAGAGAGAGGGTGGAGAGAGAGAAGGAGAAAGGCAAGCTGGTTGGGCTTGATGGAACAGTCATTCACATGCTTCCACCACCACCAATCCAACATCATCACTGGTTCACTGAGGCCAAACCAGAGGATCCCACCCAGAAGCCAACCATCATCTTCACCTACAAACCAGAAGGTGGCAGTGCATCTGGTGGTGATGGAGAAGGAGAACTACGAGTGGAGGAGTGCAAAGAAAATACACTACTTTCACCTGAGGAGAGCAAGGAACCCAGACCTTTGAGTCCAGGGCAAACACCACCTTCACATACCACTGGATGTGATCTCATCAACAAGGAATTAAGGTATTTATTAAGATTTTCCTGTAACAACACCTATTCCTCCTTCATCACTTCTTCCTGATCTAATCCATTATTTTGCATGCAGTGTCCACATTGCTGTTACCCGCATGTGTTTTCGTGAACATTGATGGGACACAGGTTAATAAAATTAAGATGCTCAGCCTTTGCCCGTTGATCCTCCAAAGTGCCAGTGGTGCTTCGACCCCCATCATCATACAAGTCCTTCATCTCAGATACCAGAGGTCTTTGATCTCGATTTGGCATGTTCATTTGCCCAGTGTATTTGCTGCATGTGGTCTCTTCCTTAGTGTCATCTATAACCTGAACAGCAGGCTCTGTGCTCAGCGGCTCTCTCTTCAGGAGGAGACCTCACCATGTTACACGTCATCCAACAGCAGTTGGCTCAACATTTACTCTATTAATCAACACTTTAGTTGAGCTTCTAAAATTGCATGAAAGCCTTGCTGTCACACACAGACAGCCCCACGGTACATAAGTTCATTATTGTTTTTTATCTGCTGATGCCCTTTCTGTTTAATGTTTTGGGGTTTCCTCCATTGTGAGATGCTAAAGGACAGTAATCAGTCAAATGCCTGCGGCAGTGGCCAAGCAAAAACTCTGAAACTGAAAGCGCTGCTGATAATTGTTGTACTAGAAATTGCTGGAATCAGTGGTTCAGAAAGTGTTCAGGAGCCCCTGATGTCTTATGCTATAATATTTATTGATGCTTGGCCAAGGAGAATTAGAGACACCCTCAAACTACATAAGAAGTGCCTGAATTGGTCTCACATTCTGCCCAACTCATCCTGGTGAATCGACTTTAAACCCCAAGATAACACCACAAATACTATACGCCCAGAATTAGCCAAAGAGAATGCTTTTACCCATGCAGGTGTTATTGTCAGCATATTCTAGTCTGACAGACACAGATGTCTGTTTACACGGGTTGGAACATCAACAGCCAGCTATCTATTATGTCTAGGAAGGCAGAGTTCTTCGACCCTGACCACCACAGTGTTGAGATAGACTGACACCTACTGTTGCTAGTCAAAGCCAAACAACTAATACTGCGGAGGACCTCAAGGCCCACACGTGACCTCGTGTAACCTAAGGATAGAAATATCCATAACAATAATACTAATCCCTAATCATTTTCAAGTTGGTTAATGATACTCTCCATCCATTTCGTCAATGTTTACACACACTGTTTGATGTTAATCAGGAAAATACTTTTGAACTTCAGATCCTTGAGTACATGATTTGATCTGAAGTAGTTCAGCTCAGTGGGGTAAAAAAAAAAAGAATATAAAGAAACATCAAACAAATTCACTCCAAACATCACCCTGAGATCAGCAGTAGGTGATTTAATTATGAAACAATCATCTGAATCAGTTAGCTTAAAAATCATCAAGTCATATCACATCAGATATGGGATATTTTTCCTCTGTCAGAATAATGGAATAGGTATTGAATGTTTTGTTAAAGTGGTGAGTGCAACAAGCAAAAGAAATGGCTCTGATGTTAAATGAAGGTGTTCGCAGTTAGTACACACTACTTGAGCTAGTAGTACTTTCTACAGTGTTTCCTCATTGGCTCTTCGTTGAGTGTCATTATTTTCTGGCACAATCCAATTTATTTTGTTTGAACATAATTCAACACAGAACTCACTGCACAGCATCTGGACCTCTGATGTATTTTCAAGGTTATATTGGGAAATTGTCATTTAGCATTTTTATGCCCCCTCATATCATATCATCTCTATCTTCTGGGTTGTTTTCAAGGTATTTGGCTTTCCAATATCACTTTCTCTGTTTCGTGTCATTTTTGCTCCTTCCACATTTTTTCCCTTTGAGTTTGAAGCACTGTGAATTCTTGAATATTTCTCTCTTCCATCCTGTCATGAGCTTGGCCCCATTCTGTCGCTTTTCTAGCTTCCCTGCCTTTTCTTTCTTCCTCAAGCTTCAGCTCTAGTCATCTTTTCTTTCTTCCAGAACCTGTCTTCCTGTCTCTTCTCTCACAATAAAACAAGTGATACAAGAATAAAGTATGCGCTAGGCTATTAATATGGGATGTCTAGGTAACACTGTGCTAAAACTGGGTATAAGATGGTATACTGCATGTACTGGAGAAGTACAGAACACAAAAGTTTGATGCCAGAATCTACAAATCTTTCGTCAGAGTGAAGTTTGTGCAGTCACACAGATGATGATGGATTACTCAAATGAAGAAAAAATATTGCATTTTTTTTTTTTTTATCTGCACTCTTAAAACTAAGTTGATAATGTCAGTAAAATAACTTACTGGCAAATACAAGTTTAGTCTCCAGAATTGTTGTCATGTTAACATTGTATATTGACACACAGAAGACACACAGATTGACACACATCACAGAACATCTGTCTCAACACTAAAATAAAGAAGAGCATTCTTTCAACTTAAAAATAATGAAAGTTTTATCAAAATTTCCAAAAACATTCTCCTGAATCATTGATTAAGCAGTTGTTAGAATGAGTTTTTGCTGTATTGCATGAGACATATCAGTCACTTAATGCAGTCTGGATGTAATACATCACACTTTGAAGCGTCTCACTTTTGGTCTAGTCTGCCTTATTTTCTTCACACCTGTCTTTTACAAACATTGTTTTGTGATGCTGCTGTTTATCACTTAGTGTTTTATTCACTCGGTGTGTTGGCAGTGTCTCTGTCTCTCATGTTTGTTCGTGTATCTGTGCTTTTCAGCTGACCCAAAAACAGAAAAAATAGCTAAACCTCTCCCTCAGTGTTTAAGCTTCCTTTGTTGGTGTGGAGGAAGATGTGACAAAGTCTGCAGAAAGAATGTGTGCATGGAATGTGAACAAATGCCTTGCAGTGTTTTAGTAAGCATAGGAGGCATTAACTGCAGAGAGTTTTGAAGATGGTTTCGCACATTTGATTTTATTTTTACAAATCAGTGCTTTTACAAAGTACTAGAGTTTTAATGTCTGAACAGTTGGATCCTCTGCAGCCTAAGCAGTTTTTAGGCAAATCAAATTTGGTATTTATTATGTAACAAATCCTTGCTCTTTAAAATGTGCCTCCTGCTTGCAGTAGCCATTATTGCTGACAAATGATAATGCTGTCTTTCTCAACTTTGGTGCAAATGTGTTTTGCAGTAAGTGGAAGGACTTTTCTCTGTGTCTGGATAAACACACCAAAACAGTGAATACATGAACTGGTCACACAGGTCATTCTGCAGACCTTTTGTTCTGATTGGTAGACAAAGGGTTAACACCACAGTGTTTTTTTTTTTTTTTTTGACTGGAAGTAGTTTTATTGGCTAACAGTGGGTGTGCTCTTCAACACTGGCAAGCACATTACCTGAGACAGGTAAGAGCAGCATTCAAACACGGAAGATAAGGACACAACAGATGCAGGAAAAGACATTTTGACCCTTCACAACTGTCTCAACCTGCAATTGCCACTCTACCTACAATGTGAGTTCAGCTTTCCCTTGTATTCAAGGTGTTCAGATGGGAAGCTGTGTGAGCCAGTACAGTAGGTAAGATCTGAAACCCTTCTCTTTCTTTCACTCAGGCAAATACCTGTGACCATCCAGGTCATATTGACTTAGTAGGGAGGAGAGGTTTGTGCTTTGCATCAGAGATAATTCATTTCTCGCAGCAGAGACTGAGGCAGCTTCACGCTGTCTGAACAAGTCAGGTCCTGACATTGAATTATGTAGCAGCCTTTAAGGTATTTATTGTGCCACTTCAGGTGTGTATCCATGTTGCATGTTTTGTCTGTACGGGACTGTAGTGCTCTTTTGGCTCGTTTTGTAGCTGCCCATTAAAACTTTGGTTTTAATGTCATTTTGTCCAGTTGGTTAAAACCAGAAGCATCTCATGTTATGTCCTGATGTAGTCAGAACAGGGAAGAATAAAGAGGAAACAAGTAACGTGTACACATCAGGCTAGGAGCAAAGCTTTCTGCATTACTACGCATCTTCATGTCTCCACAGTTTACTTACTCTTTGTTTTCTTGTTGGCTCACAACACTGTGATGTGATGCTTTTTTATAACAACTGTCTACTGCTGGCAAGTGCTAAAGCAATGCAATGTGGCAACTCCGAGGCTATTGATCAGCACTTGTTAAAAGAGAAACAGACGACTTATGGTCTGTAAGGGCGGATCGTAAACATGTCAGATCTGATGCTTTCCTCAGACACAGTGCCCCAGGGTAGAGACAGACACACGAGCAGCTGGGTGTCTCCTTTGACTGCTCAGTTTTCTATCACATGAAGAACAACGTGCTGCTTTCATATGAAGCCCTTGTCTCTAAAACATTTAATTACAATTGCACAGACGGCTTCCATTGATTTTCTGGATTCCAAATAAGTTAGTGTATTAGAAAATGACCAAAAATATCTCTTGGGCCAAACATCCATGTAGGTATTAATCGTCTTGTTCTGTTGATGATGTGTACCTTTTCTCCTTTCTCTTTTCACCTTTCTCCAAATTTTCAACTTGACTCTGTTTCTTCACAAATCTTCAACACCACCACAGGAAAGTGCCTGAACTTCTTTATATAACTAGAATAAGGCACACGGGAAGGCTTTAGCACTTGAGATTTACACTCTTTGTGACTGGCTGTGAAAAACTGCTGGCTTGTTAGCAATAGAAGCATTTCAGCTCATACTCGTGCTACCGTGTGCTACCGACCCCAAACACACAAAAACCCTGTCATGAGCTTTGTTTTTCTTTGACTGACACTCCTAAATCATTAGTCATACATGTGTAATCATAATTACAGTAACAGGAAATGACACATTCCGGAGAATACACACATGGCTGGTAATGGTCCACACCCATGATGGCTTGAAACTAGCTCTGTGAACTTTTGGTGACCTTTTTTGTTCTACAGGAAAGAGGAATAGATAAATATGATTCAATTCAAACTGGCAGTGACGGCATAGTAAAAAGTCCTCTGTAGTTTAGAACGTCAGCCAACCTGAGTGGTCACAACCCCGGTGGCCTGAGGCCGTAATGTCTCACCCAGGTCACATTGCACTGTTATCAGATCAAATGTAACCTAACAGTTACCAGCTCACTTTGAGATCCCAAATGTCTCTTGATGAAATACCAGCTGTTTAAGTTTCTTCAGCATAGTAGTTTAGTTAGTTACTCATGGTAACTGTGGGAAAAACCAGGTTGCAACATCATGTCTGTCATGTATAAGTTTGCATCCTGCATAAAATCTGACATCTGACAAACTGTCTGTGGCCCCTAGACCCAAAAAGAAATATCTTAAGAATAATTTTTCATCAGTCCATAAAATGTTGTGCTATTTGTAACCTCTTCAGCACGTCCTTTCTGCAACAATGGGACTTGCGGGAGCTTCTTGCTGATAGTTTGCCTTCACATAGACATCTTCTAATTGTTACAGTGCTCACAGGTAACTTCTTTGATCTTCCTGGAGCTGATCATTGGTAGTTTTCTGCTTTCTTCCACTTTTCGGTCTCTTCGTTCATTTTAAAGCATTAAAGATCATCCACACAGCCTAATATTCCATTTCCTCCACTTTCTATAAAGTAATAACAACTTTGATAAATGTTTCTTTGTGTTTTGGTTTTGAATAGAATGTGCAGTGTTCACAATGCATCTGTGGATGGATATAAAAGCTATAATAAGGCTTTGGGCTTTACTCTCTTGCTTTTGTGTGTTTGCAGGCATACTGTATGAGGAAATGCTCTTGTAGTTTAAATATATATAATATAAGTTTTTACTTGCTATGTTTGAAAGTGGCATGACTATCAGTTACTTATCGATGAAAAGGTTGTAGATAGGTTGTATATATGGTGTGTTAAGCTTACTTGGATGATCTGTTCTTAACCCATAAGAACCCATGGTGACACCGGTGTAACAAGCGCACTGACTCTTCTGTATAAAGCTTCATGCCCCTTATTAAGCCCAATGTGACAACACAGATCTTTGGGAATAAAAAATGTTATTCTGAAACAAACTTTAGAAATGTGTTCTATGTGGTCCACTTGGTCTGTGGTATAACCCACATCATTTCCTCTAAGGAGAAATGGGTCTGGGTTCTTATGGGTTAAAGGTCTTTGGGCAAATGATGTTTACATTCAGTTCAGATCTAATAAATTCCACACAAGACATTTACAATGCAACATATATGACATTTATGCTCATGCATGTTTTGGCATGTCACCACCACCTGTAGATCACTGAAATAGTGTGAAACCATTGGCAGGAGTTTGTATTGCATCATCCATGTGCATGTATGCTTGCATTGTTGTCCTCTGCGCATGTAGAAGACAAGCAGCATAAAAAGAGCTGATCCAGAGTTTCATGTACGGTGCAATGTATACGGTGCAATAGTACAGTGAATAACACAGGCCCCACAGGCAATGGCATTCCTCTCGTTTCCTTAAGGAGACAAATATGTTGCAGATCGCCTGTACACCTTGCATTCCTTGCAGCAACAGGTTACAGGATATGACACGTCTCTTCATAACATCCCCAGAGCTTTCACACCATGCAATCTCAGCTCTCCAGTGATAACACGCCCCGAGTAACTGTAACATATGACCCAGATTTCCTGTCAGTGCATTATGAAGTGTACGGCGTCCTGCTATAATGCTAAACATTATGCATTCATCTGCTGACAGTCATTCTGCACAGCAGCATTACAACAGGGACATAAAGAGGAAAGGCATCGTGGTTCATCATGCCGCGCTCCATAATGCTCCAGTACATTTCTTAATCAAATCAAATCAAAATCAAATTTTATTTGTATAGCCCAAAGTCACAAAACACATTTTGCCTCAGAGGGCTTCACAATCTGTACAGGGAGTGACACCCTCTGTCCTTAGACCCTCGGTTCGAGTGAGGAAAAACTTGCCCACAAAAAACCCTTTTAACAGGGAAAAAAAAATGTGGAAGAAACCTCAGGAAGAGCCACAGAGGAGGGATCCCTCTTCCAGGACGGACAGACGTGCAATGGATGTCACATGTACAGAACAATCAACACAAACATATTGTACAATTACAATGAATTACAATAAATGGTGAGGTGATTGCAGTAGCAGTGGAACACAGATGCACAGCAGCAATAAGTCATTAACCAACAAAGCTGTAGTGGGGATGGTAGCAATAATGACTATATATGGCATGTAATGCTAAATATGGTGGACGTCAGCAGCAGACCACGGCGGCAGCCACGATCCATGAGAACCTGCTGGACGAGAAAGCACAGAAACTCCGGGGAAGAGGTGTAGTTAGTAATATCCAAAGAAAAGGTGTAAGAGAGATAATGATTGACAGAACAATAAAACCTCAGGCCCCGTTTATGCGGACTCTAAGGGATATCGAACTGCTTTACATTGATAGATAGAGAGAGAGAGAGAGAGATAATGATTGACAGAACAATAAAACCTCAGGCCCCGTTTATGCGGACTCTAAGGGTTATCGAACTGCTTTACATTGAGAGAGAGAGAGAGAGAGAGAGAGAGAGGGTTTACAGTAAGGCGTGGACGTCAGCAGCAGACCACAGCAGCAGTCACGATCCGTGAGAACCTGCTGGACGAGAAAGCACAGAAACTCCGGGGAAGAAGTTTAGTTAGTGGGGGGGGGCGGGGGTCGGGTCCCCCGGTAGTCTAGTCCTATGGCAGCATAACTAAGGGAAGGCCTGAGCCAGCCCTAACTATAAGCGCTATCAAAAAGGAAAGTCTTAAGTCTAGTCTTGAATGTGGTGACCGTGTCTGCCTCCCGAACCCAGAAAGGTAGTTTGTTCCACAGAAGAGGAGCTTGATAGCTGAAAGCTCTGGCTCCCAGTCTACTTTTGGAAACTATGGGAACCACAAGGAACCCAGCATTCTGAGAACGCAGTGGTCTAGAGGGGTAGTAGGGAACTATGAGCTCTTTTAAATATAATGGTGCCTGGCCATGAAGAGCTTTGTATGTAAGGAGAAGAATTTTAAATTCTATTCTAGATTTAACAGGTAGCCAGTGTAAGGAAGCCAAAATGGGTGAGATGTGATCTCTGATCTTGGTTCCTGTCAGAACACGTGCAGCAGCATTCTGAATTAGCTGCAAAGTCCTAAGAGACTTATTGGGGCAGCCTGATAATAGAGAGTTACAGTAGTCCAGCCTAGAAGTAACAAATGCATGGACTAGTTTTTCTGCATCCGCTTGGGACAGGATGCGTCTGATTTTGGTAATGTTACGTAAGTGGAAGAATGCAGTCTTTGAAATTTGTTTTATGTGGGCATTAAAGGACAAATCCTGATCAAAAATAACTCCAAGGTTCTTTACGGAGGAGCTGGAGGCCAGGGTGGTCCCGTCTAAGGTGGCCAAGTCTCCGGAAAGAGAGTTTCTGAGGTGTTTGGGTCCAATTACAAGAACTTCAGTTTTATCTGAGTTCAACATCAGAAAGTTATAGGTCATCCAACTTTTTATATCCCTAAGGCACGCTTGCAGTTTGGCTAAATGATTGGTTTCATCAGGCTTGATCGATAAATATAATTGGGTGTCGTCAGCATAACAATGAAAATTAATGGAGTGATTCCTAATAATGTTCCCTAGAGGAAGCATATATAGACTGAATAGAAGTGGTCCTAGTACAGAACCTTGTGGGACTCCATGACAGACTTTGGTATGTATGGAGGATTCATCATTGACGTGAACAAACTGAGATCGATCTAAGAAATACGACCTAAACCAGCTTAGGGCGGTTCCTTTGATGCCAATCTGATGTTCCAGTCTCTGTAAAAGAATTTGATGGTCTATGGTGTCAAATGCAGCACTAAGATCTAACAGGACGAGTACAGAGATGAGTCCTTTGTCTGATGCCATTAGGAGATCGTTTGTGACTTTGACTAGTGCGGTCTCTGTGCTATGATGGACTCTAAATCCTGACTGAAAATCCTCAAATAAACTGTTCTTGTGAAGAAATTCACACAGCTGATTAGCTACAGCCTTCTCGAGTAAATTAGAAAGAAATGGAAGGTTTGATATCGTCTATAATTGGCCAAAACCTCTGGATCTAGAATGGGCTTTTTAAGAAGAGGTTTAATTACAGCTACTTTAAAGGACTGTGGTACATATCCTGATAATAAAGACAGGTTAATCATATCCAGTAAAGAAGGGCTAACTAAAGGTAAAACATCCTTGAGCAGCCTGGTTGGGATGGGGTCTAGGAGACAGGTTGACGACTTAGGTGACAGTTTGCATCTTTAAATAGGTCCATCAGCAGACAAGGAGATAACAAGTTTGTTTTTGATTTTTTTTATTCTTTAGTTAGTTTTGTTGAGCTTTATTCATTTCTACAGCAACCAGAATGTCTCAATGCACTCCTGTAACTTTACTAATAGTCACACTGAAGTGTGACACCTTAGCACCACACCCTTTGATCAGCGTGTAGCAGCACATTTACATGAAATTCATCTGACCTCTTTAAATACCTGAGCTACCAACTGTCACATGAGGATCTTCAAAACATATTAGCTCACACCATTGTGACCTGCTTTGTCTTTTTTTTCCCACCTTCCCTCAGGCGACCTGTGTGCAGTTACATATGACACATCAGGCTTCAAAACCTCTCCGCCACTCTATCTGAGAAGTAATCTGATGAGACGACACATTGATACTGACCACAACAAAACACAACAACAAAACAAAACTGTGTTCATATCCTGTGAAGTTAGATACAGTTATCAATAGCAGCTTTTTTATCACCTACAGATACTTTTGCTCCTGCAAGAGAACTTGTTATTGTTCTGACTTGTTTTGCAGATATTTTCACAGAGAATTAAACCTTGTCATCAACAGAATGATGCACAATCTCAAAGCAGCGGGAAAAATATTATCATATATTACAAACAAAGGAAAGAAAACTAATTTATATAGACTGTTACTGGAGCAAGTATCCCATGTTTTCATAACTAAAAGAGGCATGCCTCTCTGTGTTATCTGCAGCCAGGTACCAGTCAGTGCCAGCAATGCCAGAGATCGGGAGCTGCCCGGTGCCGCTTCCCTGCCTGCCAAAGTGAATCTGGGGCTAGTGCTTGGGGAGGGTGAAGATGGCCACGCTAACCAGCCAGCCTCAGTCAGCGAGTGCAGCGCCAGTCTCGGAGAGCCGGAGGAGGATGGAAATCACTCCCACTCTACCGCCTCAAGCCAATGCAGTGCCACATACAGCAACCTGGGTAAGAATTACACACGCAAGATGACTTGCTTCCTGAACGTGTGTTTACATTTGTGTATTTTACTTAAAACAGTACTTAACTGTGCTGCATGTCTAAAATGTATATGTTTCCTTCTGCAAAAAAGTACTGTTTCCTCTAATTTACAGAACAAGGTCCTTCTGCTGCTCTGTATACGTTATAGTTACACACCACTGTCCCTCAGAGCACCAAACAAATTACACTATACTAACTAGTGAGGCTCTGTTATGCATGAGAGAGCTGGCCTTTTTAGATGAACTCTAGTCCTCGTGTGGCTGTACTTCACTTCACTCCTGAGAACTTTTCTTCAGCATCAGCACACCTCCACATGTGACAAGTCATAATTTATTCTCTGCTAACACAGCTGGAGCTCAAAATCACATCTTGTCACCCACAGGCTGCAACTTGGAAGAACTTGAAATCTATTCTTTCAGCTAGAGGTAGAAATCTTTAGTTAGTTCTCATCAGAGCCTTTGCTTAAGCACATAAATACTCTCTGTCTATTCTCTCTCTGTGCCTTCCTCTATTGCTCTTGTCATGTTTCTGAAAGTCTTATTTGACAAGATTGATGAGTTTGAGAAAAAGGGCTACACTAATAGCCACATTACAAGAACACATACTGCACAGCTGACCACAGTATTACTTTTAATGTCACAAAGCTTTTATCCTCATTTTATCTGAAACTAATCATTAGACCTTCCCCTCTCTCTGGATTCCTAATGGTCTGGTTCGACATTGGGGATCAGACATAGTAGAGCCGGAAATGTACCATGAAACCTCATGCTAGTTGACAGAGACTGCTCCAGAGAGCCTGGTCCCCATCATCTCCGATATGTTGTGGAAAGGGCTCCCAGATGTGAAAAAACTTAAATGGTTTGTCCTTAAGCCAGAAGCTTTTAGGCTTTTTAGCTTCTAGAGGGAGAAGTTCCATAACACTCTGGGTCCAGTGTGCGATTGTGGGCCAGAGTCTGAAATCCACTGTAGAAGAATACATCTCTTTGCACTAAACAGCAGCACCTTAAGCAGCTTCAGTGAAGGGGCTGAGACCTGATATAGGTTGCAAAAACCTGTGTTTTAACAGTGTACTTCTACTTTTGTTTTCTTGTTTTTATTCAGTGTTGAAGCGATGGAACAGTGTAGATAGAAGTGAGGAAACAGTCTCCTTTTTTTGGTCAATCATCATGAGGTAAAAGCAGATGTATAAATAATGTGCAGGATCGTCTACTGTCCCAAAAAGACAATATTTACCCAGCTAGTTCCTGTCTCATTCTGTTTGACTACATCAATGAAGACCAGTGTTTCAAGGGGATAAAAATGAAGATTTAGGGGGTGTCGTTTAGCTCAGTTGGTAGAGCATCCGCCTCATGTACAAAGGCTCAGTCCTTGCCAGCAGCTCAGGGTTTGAATCTAACCTGCGGCCATTTGCTGCATGTTATTCCCTCTTTCCCCCTCACTCTCTCTCTCTCTCTCTCTCCACATTTTTTATTTATATATATAAAAGATGATTTAGGACAACTGTATTTTTTGTCTCAGCAGAGAAATTAGTCATATTGAAAGGCCCAAATACCACCGCTCTTAATTCTAATACTACTGCTTTTATGTTCCTCTCACTATCATGATGATGCCTCTTCTACAATCTCCATTTTGGTGACATTAGACATCAGACGTCATCATTAGACATCAGGTAGTTTGATGGTGGTGGAACGACAAGACAAAGAGGAGGAGGAGGAGAGAGGCGTGCACAGCTGTCAAACATAACTGGACACTTAAAACATGAAGCTCTCTGCGTGTGGGAAAGGATCTCGCTGTGATCAAGCGGTGTGTGAAACAAAAGGAAATGGAAACACAACGTGGTAGAGTGAGGAGTGTTTGTTTGTGGAGCAGATGCACAGCCATGTCTTTACACATCTGCTCATGAGAGCTGTAAAAAGTGTGTGTGGGTTTTACTTTGTTGTTAAAGGATTCATCAGCCAAAGTGTTTGTTTGTGTTTATGTGTCATTGTTGCACTAATTAGGTTTCTACAAGTGTGTGGATGTGTGTGTGTGCGCACACAGTGTTTCTGTGTGTATTGTGTTTGTATAAAAGCTCCCTGGATGATGCATGATGAGCCTGCAGCCTGCAGCTTTATTTTACTCCTCTGCATACTGCTAATAAGAAACAAGGCAGGAGTGTGTGTTTCTGCCTTCAGGTACATTGAACAGTACAGTACTTCATTTTGTTTTGGAGGGAGTTAGTCGCCTTGAAGATTAATCCCATAGCTGCTGTGCGTGAAGTTTCCATTTCTGTCTGGTCTATTTACTTGTCAGTATTGCAGAAATAGATCAGAATTGCCTCCACTCCCTCTGCCGTCCACTTTCCGGCTCTCTGTTCACACATTTTAGTGGAGAACCACATTCACTTTACCAAGCATAAGTGTCTCTCTCTCTCACTGGCTCTATATACAGTACGCACACACTTGTGTTTTAATCAGAGCATCAGGCAGTAGGAGGCAGAGCACTCGCTGTCTCACTGAGTGAGAAATCTTCAGTATTGGTGGGAGCGTTGAGCCTGCTGGCACCGGCGGCTTTGCACACACACTCAGGGATGGAAGCAGAGAGAAGCTTTTCACTCTGCCTCCCTGCGCAGCCGCTGCACTGCGTTTACCCAAAAACTTTGAGCCATTAGAGGAAGCCAGGTAGGCTTGTTTTCCTTGTTTTTTCCCTCCTCTCATCTCCTGCATCACCTCTGCGTTATCAGGTGTCGCCTCTTTGTGTTTCTCTTTATCTGTCGTTTCTCTCAGTTGTACCACCCACTCCAATGCTCTCGCTTTTTTCCTCCCCTCTGTTCCTCTGCCCACCTCCTCCATCGCCTCCTCTCGTTACAGCGTACAGAGTTTTATTACAGCACGACGGCTCAACAATAATTACTCTGCTGCGGCAACAAGTTCCTTCATCTCCTCTTGAACAAATGTTGGACAATACGGGTCATCAGAACTGTGAACGGAATGCCTTAATATGCTATTTTCTTTACATTATATCCATCAAGATCAAGAACAGTCCTTTTTTTATTTCCCTCAGTTTATATAAAGACATTCTAGCTGTATCAGCTCTGGTCTACGAGGAGATGACTGAACAGTAAGTGACTGTCTACAGTTTGTGAGTTTCATTTCAGTCCAAAGTATACTAGAAAATGTGTGTTACAAGACATTTTACTGCAGCTAACTCAGTAACTTCTCATGTGTGTTCACTCAGTTGATTTTTGATGATGATGTGGCAATGCAGGCTTAATTCTCAGATTTAGATTGAGGAAACAGAAAGCAGACACATAGGCTATGTGCTGGAGAGGATAAGAAAAGGCAGTTATCTTAATCCTGAAGATTTGGAGCTATTAAGATTGTCTGCTGTTTTATCTCCTGGAGGTGAAAAGAAGTTTATCTCTAAGAAAATAACTTTGTATTAATGCTTATTAGTTTCAGTTACTATACAGCACTTTTTAAAAAACTAGGGTTTTACTTTTACCATCATCTGTCAGGTCAACTCACATCTGTTCAGTTGAAAGTTGCTTGCTTCTCTCACAGATGAGGAAATCACAGAGATGTTAAACACTGAAAAGTTCATTCAAATCATGCTAGACGTGTTACTTTGTGTTATTGAAAGTAATCTGTAACTTCCTTTATCGCACAAGAGAAGACATTGAAAGACCAATAAATTCAAAAATAATTTGGCAGATTAATTGATATTGTAAATTCTAAAATGTATATCAAATCAAATTTTATTTGTATTATTTGTATAGCCCAAAGTCACAAAATTACATTTAGCCTCAGAGGGCTTTACAATGTCACGATGTCACGTGTACAGAAGTGACACAAAACACTTTGTAAACCATCATAAAACAGTGACTCACAGTATTTGAGCATATTTCTACAGCCCTCAGTTTAATTCTGAACATTTGAAATGAGTCGGTCTTATGTAACAGTCACACTGCTGCAATAGAAGATCCTTACGACTGGATGAGGAAGGCGGTTGTTGCCCTGGATGGATTACTGCAGATTGGTGGAGGAACACATTAAATACACCCGTCCCAGGGAGGATTACCCAGACTCATTAACTCTAACCTGACTGCTCTTTCTTAAGGCATGATGCACAGTGAAGAGTTACTCATACCATTTAACAAGAATTTGCGATCAGTAGTGTTTGTCCTGTTTGTTCAGGCAGACTCCTTTCCCAGAAGGACGACAAGATGTCATTTGGCAGGAGGTGTGACTTTGAAACACATCATCTCATAAGACTCAGCAGCCTCTCATCTTGATCTTACAGGAAATTGGGGTGTTCCCTGGTGAGCTGAAAGCTGCGTATTATGGTCGTCTGTGACCTTGTGCATCCACTCAGTTTAAACCAGGCTTTTTTATTTCAATGCAAGCGGCACAACGCCTTTGTTCTTTTCTTGGTATCAGACATGTGTCTCTGACCTGTCTGTCTCCCTGGTCCTCAACTCAAGAGAACATCAAGAGAGTACAATCAACCCCTCAACCCTCCAGTTCCCTCCCACCACCATCCCCAGAAAAATAAGGTCACTCTCTCCACGCTGCCTCTTTAAGTCCTCACTGCAGAGCAGAATAGCAGATTGAGTCGGGGCAGCTGGATGGTTGGAGGGACGACTTGTGGCCAGCTGTCCTGCTCTCTGGCCATCAGTTCCATCACGTGCCACAGCACACAGAAGCTCGTGTCAGCCTGTCATCTTCATGAGAGGCAGCAAGCCAGTGGGTGGCTGGAATGGCTGTTTGGAGACACAAGAAACTGAGGATGAATGATTGCAGGGCAGAGTGATTTATGTCATTGGTTCCTTTTTTATCAGCTGTTAGGATTTCTGATTTGACTTTTGTGGAAGTCACATTAATTCAGATCCATTTTATGAGACAGACCTGACAGCAAAAATCAGTTTTCACGTCCTGATTTTTTTTTGGATGATTTCTGCCTGCAGAAAGATAAATAAATGATCAAAGAATGATAAAACAAACTGACATCTTAACGGCAATAAGTGGCTTAAATAGATTAACTCAACAACTTCCAGTTATATTTTTTTCATATTCATATGCTCTGTTTTAAGGTACAGTGTACAAAATATGACATAAATCTCAAATTAAATTAAATTTGTTTTTATTACCTTAGAATGAGCCTTTTTGAGCCTTCCTCTTATCTTCCACATGGTGGGTTAGGGTCAGAAAAAGAAAGCCCGGAGCAGACGAAACTCCCACCGTTTCTGCTTCATACTAGGAAGGACACCACTAAATACTGGTCTTACATACTGGTCTTTTTAAGTAAATTAACAATACAATATTAAAAGTCAATAGCAGATTTTACATTCTATTGGTTTGATCTATATCAATGCAACATCAGTTATAGAACAATGTAGCACAAAAAAATACTCAAGTGCCTCAAATTATACTCACAATGTTGAAGTAAATGAACAAATTTCCATCAGTGTAGGGTTGGTCATCGCTGAGAAGTTGTGTCTGATCATTTTTCCTTCTGGCTAATAAACTCTACATTTTACAGCTGTTTGAACCTGCCACATGTATACAGTACCAATATGTTCTTGTCCCTGTTTAATATGTTTTAGTGGTGTAAGCACCTGAATAGACTCTTACTCATGGAATCCACGTTATTCTCCTTCTTTCCCTCCAGGTCAGTCCAGAGCCAACATGATCCCACTCAAACAGCCACGGAACATTAAAGCATCCAATGATACCTTAGCCTCCATCGACTTCGACAGCCTCACTGACCAGCCAGCTGCGAAGGCCACACCACCACCACTACCCAAAAAGGTTGTACCACGCCCCATCAACGAACTCAGCCTTGGAGGCAAAGAGTCGGCGCAGGGAGCTCTGAGACCTCGGGCTGAGGCTAAACCTGGAGGCACCAACCTGAGTGTGGCCAACCCTCTTTACGACCTGGACACCACCTGGGAGACAGCTAGTCAGAGCTCCTCTCTGAGCTCAGAGCCTCATCGAACTCACGACCACGAGAGCGGTGACTCATTGGAGAGGCCATCAGTTGCCTTGCCCACCAACAAGAGCCGCCCAACTAACAGCATGTCATCCCTGGTCCCTCAACCTGTATCCACTGCACCCAGTGACACCACTGGCAGAGAGAGGAGAGTCTACCCGAGTACAGAATCTTTGGCTGGAAGGGGTCGGACACCAGGTCGCAGTGCTGCTGCTGCTGGAGGAGGAGGCTCCAAACCCCAGAGACCGGCTCTTTACAGGGGGTTAGACAGCTGGGATGAAGTGGTGGGAAGGATCCGGGGACTCCACACGGACACCCTGCGGAAGCTGGCAACAAAGTGCGAAGACCGCTTCATGGCTGGTCAGAAGGACCACTTGAGATTTGGTACTGACAGCTGGTCCCACTTCAGGCTGACCACTGGGAAACCCTGCTGTGAGGCGGGAGATGCTGTCTACTACACCGCCTCCTATGCCAAGGACCCACTGGTGAACTACGCCATCAAGGTGAGATTATAGATTTATAGATGAGTTTGTTCTGCCAGATGAGGGTGACGAAAGAGTTCTCAAATCTGCTCTCAAGGTAATAATTATTAGATTAATAAATAAAAAATAGTAAACTAACTGAAGCTAGTTTGTCCCACTTTCCAGTCAAAGTATTTAGTTTTCACTTCATTCTGTGGACAAACATCTCATTTTCAGCATGGTTAGTCTGTTTGTTGCTTTGTTTTTGGAGTCCTTGCATTTCCCTTCATCCCAAAGATTTTGAGCTCAGGCTGCTGCTCGCTGTCCTTGCAGTAGATTTCTTTAATCCTTGTATTTTGTTTTTGTGTTGAGGAATCTCCTCCTCCCACTCCTCCCTCCCATCCTCAGCCTAGCTGAAGAAGGTATTTGTGCTGGAATATTAGCACTTAAACTTTGAGCCTTCAGGGCACCAACCTGTGCAATAAAACCTGTGTGTGCTTGCATTAGGGTTTGTTTTTTATATATTTAATTGTATGAGGTTAGCAGTGAGAGAGATGGAGGGCAGAACTTGCCGGAAGAGTTCTGAAGTGAAGTACAAAGCAGATATAGATGAAGGTTGCATTATTCACAGGATATGAAATTCTCTGCTCTCCACTTCAAAGCCTCGCCTTCATATTAGCACCAGGCTCAAGAAAAAGTCTTGTTTTTTTTATGCTGCTCATCCATAAATAAGAAGAAGCAGCAGAACACAAACAGGCCCAATTAAACTCTCCACAACTCCATTTTAATGTGGCCCAGTTGTGCTCCTGCCTCCCTTAACCTCATAAGTGTAGTCAGTCCTACTGCAAATGAGATTTTACATGCTGTGATACTTTTAATGCATTGCTAATTATTCACAATCCACCTTGGGCATGTCTGTGTGAATCCTTTGCTCTCGGAGGAATTCCAAAGTGAGTGTGTGTGCTTTAAAAGCCTTGAAGTATCTCTGAAATGTCGGCACTAAGGAAACAAGAAGGAACTGTAAGTGAAACTGATTGCCTGTTAAGTTGGAGCTGTTTGTTCTAACCAGCAGTGCAAACTGTAACATCTAAACAGAGAAAAGCTCCTTGAAGAACGCTCAGCAGGGAGCTGGAGTTTCAGAAACATGTCTAAACCAGCGCATCCAGTGAACACACACATTCCTAAAGAATTACACACAAAACACTGCACTGCTGCAGAGACTTCACCCCACACTCTATAATAATAATAAACTGTACTTCAAATATGCCAAACAGCTCCAAGGTTAAAGTCCGTCTTTGATAAAGTGATTAAAGTAGCGCAGTCATAAAAGAACACTCAGTTTGTGTTCACGTTACTCTGAGGTCAGACAGACACGTTTAATGAAGAGCTCAGTGATAATTCAATATGATTATAAACTGACTCCTACCAGGATGATAACATGGTGACATTATACAATAACAAAAAATCAGATGTCCTGATGTTTTCCATCTCTTCTAATACAGAGCAGGTTGTTACAGTACACATTTTTCACACATGTACATGTCAAGAGTGGCTCAAAAGTAATGGTCAGCCATTAATCATAGAGATATGCTGTATGTCCACAACATAGCTCAACTCAGCTCGATTTGGTGCTTCACTTGGTTTTCATACTTATACTCGGTCATCAGAGCAACACAACAGGCCCACTCATAACAAGGAACCCGACTGATGGTTGATGTTCCTCGTTCTACCTGTGCTGTTCCTGCTCTGATAAGTCAGTGTCTGCTGTGAACAGAAACAGCACACACACACTCAGCAGCTTGATTTTAGTGTTGAGAAGTTTCAGCTTTCATTCACTGACAAATGCCAACCTACGCTGTACATTTACTGCCACACTGACAGTACTGCACTGCTCTCTCCTCTGCACTCACATTCACCGTTCATCCGCACATTCTGCACACAGAAAGGAGATTTTCATTCCCAACTAATATGAACAACAATCAGCCTCTGATACCTGATGACATTTTCAGCATATGTAGTGCTCACTTCATACTCACTAGGCTGACATGACATTAGAAGCAGGATTTAAACGTGCTGTGTCAACAGATGGATTTGGTTAGTCCTCACAGAATCCAAACATCACTCTGCATCTTATTTTATGTCCTGATGTCAGTGGTGTCATCACTTTTAATTACCTCAAAGCATTGATATGAAATAAATAAATAAGCCAAGTTAAAGCGTTGTTTCAAACTTAAATATCTCAGTAATATGTTGTGACTTCTCTCCCTTTGTGGGTATTTTAGTGAGCGCTGTGACGTCTGTGGTGACGGGTGATATCCTTGACTCGGCTTCTCTTCTCCATGCCATGATCAAAGTGCAGAAAGACAAAGAGCTGCAGAGGCTGTCACTGCGCTTTAGAAGACAGACGTGGCTCTGGCTGCTGTCTGTGACAGCCCGGAGTCTCTGCTTCACAAAGCTCCATCATTAATGCCACGAGCTGTAATGTTGGAGCGAGGCCAGCACCTTTGATCTCAGAGTTCTCCTGTGCATTCTCTGCTAACGCGGTGTGTTTTGTTCCTAATGCTGCAGAAGGCTGCTGTTAATATCAAACGGTGAAAGATTTATAGTCAGGGCCAAGCCTGGCCAGAGAAAGATTGCAATAAACAAAAATGCATCCAGCTTTGATCATTTCAACATTAATGACATCGACTGTGGGACCAAAATTAAAGTCATTTTGGTTCTTTTTCATATTTTTGATTGTCAACAAATCCCAGGGGCCAGTATATTCAACCAGCACGCACACACACAAACACACACACCTTTCACACGATGGACCAATCTGACATTCACACCCACTTCACACTATGATTAGCCAGCCACGCGGAGGTGAGAAAGAAGCTGCTCTCTATCTCTATTTTTATATGCTTTACACAACTATTTGTGTCACTTTCACATGAGAACAACTGAGTGCAGCACTACGAATGTCTTCGAGGACTGTTCATGTCTGCTCTTATCCACGTTTTTTAACAATACTGTGTGTCTGCGATGGGCAGATTTGCACCCAGCCGATGTGGTTGTTCAGAAGACCTTTGATTGCTGACAAAACTATTTGACCAAGCCAGAGATACAAATCTTTAAAACAGGTCTCAAATGTAAAGTTTCATTTTTAAAGAAGCCATGAATTAATACACATCGATGATGGTTTCTAGTGCCAATGTTCTTAGTAATAAACAAAGAACAGCTAACAGACTAACACACATGAGATGCACACATTAGTAAGATCTGTTCATTGTCTTTTCATGGGATTGCTGCAGTTTTCCCTCATACTAAGGGAAAATGGAAGTATTATTAATGTGCTGGTCATGGTTTTTAAGACCAGCACCCAGCCAACCCACCAAACCCTGAACATGCCGCTGGGTGGGAGTGGGAAGATCTTGGCTGAATTAACAGAAGTGCTGTTTGAATCGTGTTCTTCATTGTTGAATAGCAGCAAAGCAAGTAACCCATCATCACCCCCTCCCCCTCTCTCTCTCTCTTGGACACACAAACTGTGAAGAGAAAAAATTGGACTGAAACCATGAAGGCTAAAAATAACTAGAACTTGGAGGGCTGTTAGTCTAAAGTCTAAATCTAAAACACTGCCTCTGATTTGTTGACCAAAGAAAAATCTTTTTCTCTATAGCAGTATGGCTCATTAGACAAGTAAAAGTAGCTTCATCACAAGAGGTTTCTCAGCTCAAAAACAAACCTTACACCAACGTTAATCTTGTCGACTCTTGTCTTTATTTTATCCAGATCTGCCGGAGCAAAGTGAAGGAGACCCAGCAGCAGTTCTTCCACAGCCTTGCAGTGAGACAGAGCCTGGCTGTGAACTTCAACATCCAGCAAGACTGCGGACACTTCCTGGCCGACGTCCCCACCCGCCTGCTGCCCTGGGAAGAAGAAGAAAATGAGGAGGAGGAGGAAGAGGATGAGGAGGACAACGTAAATGAGCCAAAGGAGAAGGAGAAAGAGATCAAGACCGAAGCCAAGACGACGGACTCCAAAGCTAACGGTAAATTGGACGAAACCCCCACAGCAGGTCACATGAACACTGCTGGCCGCTTGAAGAGCCGAGTGGTGGTCATCACTCGCGAGGTGCCCTTCCAGACGGTGGCTGACTTTGTCCGAGAAGGCGTGGTGCGACACGCTCATAACCCGGAGCTGTACGAGCGTCAGGTGTGTCTCCTGCTGCTGCAGCTGTGCTCTGGGCTGGAGCACATGAAACCTTATCACGTGACCCACTGTGACCTGCGCCTGGAGAACCTGCTGCTGGTCCACTGCCAACCTGGCAACCCCTGGAACCTGGACATTCTTGAGCCTAACAACAACAGCAACAGCAGCAGCAATATTTCTGGTGCTACCTCTGCTGCTGCCGCTGCTGCCAACGCTACATGCCCCGCCCGACTCATCATCAGTAACTTCTCCCAAGCAAAGCAGAAGAGCACCCTCATGACCGCCAACCCCGGTACACTGCGCGACCAGTCACGCCTGGCACCCGAAATTGTCACAGCCACTCAGTACCGCAAGTGTGACGAGTTCCAGACGGGAATTCTCATCTACGAGATGCTGCACCGACCCAACCCCTTCGAGGAGACACCAGAGCTGAAGGAGCGGGAGTACACCTGGGCCGACCTGCCACCACTTCCTGTCAGATCGCTCTATTCGCAGGGTCTGCAGCAGCTGGCCAGGTTACTACTCACCGTCAACCCATCTGAAAGGATCCGCATGTCCGAGGCCCGGGCCTGCCTGCAGTGCCTGCTCTGGGGCCCTCGGGAGGACTTGTTCCAGGCGCTGGGCTGTAGCAGCACAGGCCCCATGTCAGGGGCCACTTCCAGCCAGCGCGAGGCCACCCTCCAGAACTGGCTGGACCTGAAGCGAACACTGATGATGATCAAGTTCGCGGAACGCTCGCTGGACGCAGCTTGCGGCGTGAGCCTCGAGGACTGGTTGTGCTGCCAGTATCTGGCGTTTGCCACCACGGACACATTGAGCCGGGTGGTGCACATCCTGCAGCAGCCGCAACCGCATCCTCATTCCCTGAACCAGAGCCAGCCTGCGCACACAGCACAGAGTCAGACGCATCAAGCACACACCCTCCACCTGACTCAGTCACAGCCTCTCTGAGTTTTTCTACCCAGCTGTTACTATGGCAACAGATCCAACTTCCCCTGTGTGGTCCCTCTGCCACCGCTAATGTGTGATGTAAGCTAATAGTCAGCCTTATTGTTGCAACAGCCGCAGCGCTCACCTAAAACTAAACGTGTAACGTCTGTGTCTCCTTCATGGACAGTGAGTGGCTGAGGTCCAGTCAGACAGATCCAGAATCCTCAGCGCTCATCAACAACAGTGCAACAAATCCAGTCCAAGACCAACTGAAACATTGAAGTTTCGTGTTCATGATCATTTTTAGGTTTTTTCACAGAATTGTGATAGCCTTCTAGTTTTCATGGCAGGTCTTCAGATTACATGAGGCTGTCAAATGGAATACATTTAGAGATTTTACATGAATATTCTATAGAAAAGTTTGATCAGATTCCCTCTGTGTTCTTAAGGAAGCTTCAGAAATGTAGATTTAACGTGCATTATTACACAGCGATAAATTTGCAGGTTTGAAATCTGTGAAGACTAAAAAGAAAAATGAAGGGAACGTGATCAAAACAAACAAAACAACAAACAAAATCAATTTTTTCTCTAGACTGATGCAAAATATGATTTACAAGCAAAGCCAAAGAAGCCACAAATTGCCCACTTAGAGATACGTTTACACTTTATCACACCTTTCTTTTACTTTATTACAGAATGCAGTCTGACAGGATCACAGTAAGTCCTGACGTTTGATGTTTGCACATACTCAGACTCGAATCAGTGAAAAGCCGGTCCGGAACTGAAAGGCCCTTCAGTGCTGTCGTGTCGTACCTACACTACCGGCAGAGGATTTGGAGGTAGATGATGAGCAGTTCTCAGAGCACAGTTAACACTTTTTAAAGGATTTTAAAGGAAGTTAAAATGGGACACACGGCCCCGGCTGCTGGTTTGGTTACATCAGACTATGTGCAATTAGTATCTTTTATTGTTTATTATTTTGTTTTGGAGCATCTGAACATTTGTATGACACGACGCAGTCTTTGGCTAATCCTCTCTTCCATTAGTTTTGTGGCACATAAACTGACTCATTTCAGTCAA
Source organism: Nibea coibor (assembly GCA_023373845.1). Lineage (NCBI taxonomy): Eukaryota > Metazoa > Chordata > Actinopteri > Sciaenidae > Nibea > Nibea coibor. The sequence goes on along the minus strand of CM041721.1, from coordinate 1,850,540 downwards.
ATCCTGCAATTTAAGAAACCAAGTGAAGTTCTGTGTGAAGAGCTTTTCACCGTGGATGTGAGGACGGATATTTCAGGGACTGCAAAAAGTTCTTCTGTCTGTTGTGTTGTTTTTGTCAAGTTGTTTTGAACGGTTCTGTGTTACGGACAACATTTGCACATTGAGTCTGAAGGTCGGCGCTCCTCGATGGAGGCTGACGACACGACCATGCAGCACAGACTGACTGGGAAAGGTTCCTGTGAACTTGAGGAAATGGATTTGATTTGTTTTGCAGTGTGTGGAATGTAAAAAAAAGTTTTCCTGGACTTAAACAAGACATTTTGGACCTGGTCTCATCTGCTTCAGAACACATACTCATCTTCCAGCTGAACCACTTTGCTATGAACTCACAAGCACCATCTTGAAGAGAAACTCAGCCACTGAGACTTCATTCCTCTGGCCCTGTTCCCCCTCGCCCTCTTTGCTCTGATCTGCCCCCACCCCGCCACACCCCACAGCCGTCCTCCACACGGAGGATGTTTTCCAGCTGACACTGCAAAATGGCTGTCTTTCTTTGCTCTGCTTAAGTTTATCTTTTCATATCTTGAAGTTGTAGCAGTTCAGCAGTTCAGCAGCTCATCATCGAGGGCTGGGGTGGGGTGGGGGATCTGCTTTTGGGATCAGGATCCTGTGATTGATCATTTCACTGCAGATGTACAATACAAGACTTTTAATGGCCCATGGCATGACAATGACACGAAGCAGGTGTGAGTTTGTTTCTGCGTTTTAAAGGATTTGTGTACTGAGGAATGTGTGTGGACAGCACTGGTGGCTGTCCTTGTGTCTAGAGATTTAAGCCTTTATATAGTATATATAAATATAAATATAACCTTTATCTATTTTAATCCACACACTATTTTGTCGAGTACGGAGCACCTCTACTTCTGTCTTCAGATTGATTTTTAAAGCTTTACTTGGCTTTCTTCAGCCTTGCTTGTTCTGGGGGAGAATCAGAAGGTGAGTGGTGGACACTGTCTGTCACTAAAGGATGAATGACACAGCTTTTAATCTTCAAGCCCACATGATAAGGAGCATTAATACACAGAACAATGTACAGTATTTTTACCCCTCGTGAAGTTATCTGCTTTAGGAGATGAACCACTTTGAAAAGAGGCTGAAGGATGACTTTTGAACGCATCACAACATCCCAGCGTTCATCATCTGTGCGTCCTGCAGCGAGTCTTGTTGATTTTCTCTCTCTGCTCTGGTTTTCTCTTTGCATTGTTAAATGCCACTGAATGGAGAAGCAGAAGCTCTCTGAGGCGTTCTATGAACATGTGTACAGTATGTCTCCTGGCCTGCCGCCATTTATTGTTGATCAAGTTAACCAGCAGTAACAGAACAATAAATATATGTTTTTATATATATATATATATACACTCTGTGTGTTTGTCTTATTCATGCTGTCGTATCTTGATTTTATCCTCCAGGAGAGAAGAACTAGAATTTCTTGATAAATGTCTTTCTCTTTTACCTTCCTCTCCACCCTTCAACTCTTTTATTTCATTCTTGAGTTAGATTTGTAGGAATAAGAGCGATCAGTGCTGTGAAAGTTTGACCGTTTGTTTTCAGTCGTCGTGGATCTGGATTAATGCTACAGCAAAATAAGAACCGTCCTCAAGCCTCGGGCTGCTAATGAGCCTTTAAATAATTTACAGTGGCCATACTAAAACTGGAAACACATTCATCTTCTCAGAGATTTGGAACATGAACCAAATCCATGAGAATCTTTGAAACTGGGAGAAACCTGTGATCTGACTCGAGTCCTGTTTCTTTGCTGGCGACTCTGAGTAGCTCATATATTTTAAAGATGGCAATGGACTGCACTCGTATCTCCTTTCCAGTCCTCCAAGTACTCAAAGCTCAGTACATATCTCATTCACCCATTCACACGCAGTGTGGGGTTCAGTATCTTGTCCAAGGACACTTCAACACGCAGACTGGAGGAGCTGGTGATCAAACTGCTGATCAGCTCTTTAGTGGATGACCCGCTCTGCCTCAGAGCCACAGCCGCCCCAAGATGAAGAAAGCAAAGAAAGAAGGCTGAAGAGATGCTCACCCTGCTCTCTGACTCCACAGAGCTGTTAAGTTATTAATTAAATATCTAATCTTCTGATGTTTCTGTCCGCATGGATCGATGGATGTTTTACAGAATATTACGTTTAAAGTTGAAACATTCACTCTGATTCAGCGCTCAGCAGAAACCCCAAAGCACCAAATTTCTATCCAGCTCATTACTGATGAACGAAATTTGAGGATTTTTAATCCAGCAGCTCCAAAATGAAGTTTTTTTTTCTGAATGATCTTCATGGAAATAAAATGAGCTTCAATGTATTTTCATCTCTAGCTAAAGAACTGTATTGACTTTTGTTGTCAAGTGGCTAAAATGAGAGAGCCTATGAAAAACTTTGAAACTGCAGCACCTCCACCACCAGATGGAGACATTGAAAAGGCAAAGAATAAGCAGACTGCACTCTTCTCCTGCTGCTGCTCAGCCTCTTACACACTGACTGTCAGAGAGTTCACCTTGTTTGTGTTCAGTGTGACTGAACTTGGATTTGCTACTGATAAAATATATAAAACTCTGTGTCTCATCTTTGTAACAGAAAATGAGAGAAGGGAATCCTTCCTCTCCTGAGTATAGAAACAGTGAACTGCACTGTGATTATGAAGATGATTTATGTTTCCATTTATGTGATAAATCTTCTCAGATCTTCATGTCATCTTCATGGATATTTTTGATGTAAGTCTTCAACATGCAGACCAGCTTCAAATCGCTGTTTGCTTTATCTACCCGAGGATTTACTGCTGCAAACATCTTCACTGTTGGTGCTCTCTTCAGGACCAAGCGGTAATCCTCCGTTCATCAGAGTGATGCTCCAGAAGGTTTATGACCTGTATTTTGAGTCATTACTTTATCAATAATCCAGTTGAATAAGGTCAGAGCAGGTCAGACTGGGGCTCAGGGGACCACCAGGGGCCTCTGCGAGGGTCAGTAAGGATTCCTCAGCAGGAAACAATAAAAGAGGTACCGACATCAGTTCTGTAAAGTCTGAGAGTATCTTTGTGATATTATGGCTGGGGAAGAACAACCTCATCAATATTCAACCTCAGTAAAATAGCAAGATTTAAAGAGAGAAAACATTTCTGTTGGTAAATCTGAGAGTGTTCTGGAGCATCAACAGGACGTGTCAGAGGTTTGATGTTAAAGTCAAACTGTAGAAAAGATCCAAGCTAAAGAACGTCATGCTAACCATTCAAGCTGTTATTTTTAAACTGCATTTTGATAACAGAGGCAGTTTAACAGATGGCAAACACTCAACAGACATGTTGTTGATTCAGAGGGAAAGCATGTGAACATACATTACAATTAGAGCTAGAAAGAAACCTTTGAATTCAAATGAAACCTGTGCAAAGATACAAAAATAAAATGATATTTAAAAAAAAAAACAACCATTAAAGATAGAGATAAAAACTATCAAAGTGAACCATGACAGTTGTCTCATAGTGAATACAGAAACACTGAAGAAAAAAAAAGAGTTCTCCAGCAGGGATGTTAAATTGTAACAAAGGCCTGTATGATTATTAAATCCATTATTAAAGCTTTAAAGATGAGTAATAATTCTAAACATTTGAATTGTCATTAAAATAGCTTTTGCTTCAACGTGCTTGTTTTTGCTCTGATCTATAAAGAAATATGAAGTGATTTATGTATGAAGTTTTGACTTCAGGTGAGTGTTTGTCATCCAGCACTGTGCCCACCTCCAGTACACACACTTATGTAACTTCACACTGAGTCATCCCTAACAAGTGATGATGATGATGATGATGATGGTGGTGGTGGTGGTGATGGTGACGGTGATGGTGACTGGACGTGGTGTCAGAGGTTTGACTTGAGGTGAGATGATGAGAAAGTTACCCCTGTTGCGTAAGAGCAGGTTGTATGTGTGCGCGCGCGTGCGCGCCCACGCACGTGCTGGTCCTTCTCGGTGCTGCTCTTGGCGTGTGTGTGTGCGTGTGTGCGCGCGCGTGTGTGCAGGAGCCCTGGTGGAGGAGGAGGCGGTGGTCGTGTTATTGAGCGGCGGCCCGGCGGTGGAAGTTTCTCTGCAGGGGTGGGACTTTGTTTGTGCAGTCGGTGGGTCGGGGCTGAGCTGCGGCTCACACAGAAATGCCTCTGGCAGCATCTTTCCAGACTCCAGCGAGCAGCACAAACAGACAGAGTGGAAGATAAACCCTCCTCCTCCTGCTGCTGCTGCTGCTGCTTCTCCTCTTCTTCACCCTTCTGCTCCTCTTCCTTCTCCAGCTGGTCGCGTCTGAAAGCTTTCGAATGCGCTGAAACGGGCGGAGTGTGAACGCCGTTTCCCTCCCCATCCTCCACCCCCTCCGGGATACACAGACTGGACCGGCACCGGTGTCATTGGATGGAGAGAGGCGCCTGAAGAAAGGAGAGCGGTGGAGTTGCTCTACCCTCCTCCTCCTCCTCCTCTTCTTCTTTTTCTTCTTCTTTTTCTTCTTCTTCTTCTTCCCTACTGCACCAAAAGAAAACTCCGGGTAAGAAATGCGTGCTCACTCAGGCCGTTTGGCCGTCAGCTCCTCTGTGCACAACACGCACCGTGCATCATGGCGAGACTTGCGACCTGCATGCGTCTTTTTCTCTCTCCTCCGCTTCTTTATGGAGGGATCCATGTAAAGCTGTGAGGCTGCGCCTGTGCACGCATGTGAACAGGCTCTCCCCTCTTTTATCTCCCCCTTTTTTTCTTCTCTCAGTCGACCCCAAATATTGATTCGCATTGTTGCTCGAGCTGATCCAGGAGCAGTTTACTGGTTGTGGAGTGAATTGATGCCTTCAGTGGCTCCGAGGGGTTTAAGGAGGGATAACAAATGGCACCCCGAGCAGCGGGAGCTGTCCCTTCAGAGAAACACTCTGCTCCAGCTGAGAACTGTGGCCTCGGTGCAGGTTTGATGTGAAGTGCGGACAGGGAACACTCAGATCTGTTTGCATGGTAGAGTTTACTGCTGCTGGCCATCATCAGACAGAGCACCCTTCAGGGTTCAGCATGGAGTGATTTATTCAGACTTCTTGCTTCAGTTTCAGTTCCTGAGTTCTGTTTTGTGTGTGTGTGTTTTGCTGAATATGAATACATTATACTGGAAAAACACTGACAGCTGTGTAAGAACTCACTTTGTCTCCATGGACTGCGGTAATATGTGATCAGAGCGGCTGAGCTGTCAGTTTGATCAGTGCTCAGAGAGTCAAATCATGACATGAAATGAAGGTGTGGAGCTGAGCATGATTCACACTCTGACCAGTTTTACAACCTCAAGTCTCTAAAAACGACTCAAATGAAACAGTGTGAAAAGATCATTCCACTTTGGTCAAATCACTCATCTGAAACCTGTGACGGTGAGTAATCATGGTCTGAAGACAGACAGGTCGAGAGTCTTTGCCTCACTAAGAGGATAAAGATGTGTTCATGTGTTCTGAATGTTGATGTTAATCCTGTACAGCTTTGCTTAGTTGCTCCTTTGTATTAGTAGTGTAGCTATAGTATAGTAGTGTGTGTTAGCGCCTCTCAGAGGTTTTAGTCTGTGACGTTTGGTGAAATATGTCTTTCTGTTTACTGTAACTAAAGTTGTCCCTCCAACACTCTGTTGGCATCATGGGCGTCCTGTTTCCCACACACTGATGATTTTTGTTGTGTTTTTTACCTCTTGGCTTTCGTTTTTTTTGTTCCATCTTTAAAAAATCAAAGCTGTAATTACCTGGAAAACTTTTAGTATCAGTTAACAGTTAACATGAGGAGGAGGAGACGTTCTGGCCCTCACAGCTGTGATCTTGAAATGATGAAGCACTTTAAAGATAAAAAAAGAATGTTCAGTTGATAACAGTCGGCTTTGCTGTTGGACGTTTCAATCTGAGACAGTGGGAAGAAAATTCATTCTTGTTAACGTGATCTCACACTCAGAGTCCTCGAGTGTGATCCCTGCAGCTTTCCAATGATGCTGGAAGTGTGTGTGTGTGTGTGTGGGTGTGTGTGTGTGTGTGTGCGTGTGAGAGAGAGAGAGAGAGAGAGAGAGACGGGGACTCTCGCCTCCTCCTCTCCAGGCTGAAATACGACCTGCTCAGAATTCAATTCCTCCACCAGCACTTGCAATCATCTCAGCCATTCGTTTAACGCCAACTCTATTTCTCTCTCTGTCATGGGCTTCCCCTGCTCACACACACACACACACACACTCCACCTTCCCCTCCCCGTGTTCCTGCTGAACTCCTCTGAAGAAAAGTGTTATTACATTAAGAAAGCTGAGAGCACTTAGAACACTGGAGACATGTGACTCTGTGAGTCCTCTGTAACACCCTCTGAAGGCCCTCTGAGGTTTCCTCACATTGAGAGGTGGCCTCCGCCTTAATTTAGGTGGATCCAGAATAGATCATGTAATGGATTGGCCTCATTTTATGGTGAATGTCTGCGGTCCGAGCTGCTAAATGTAGGTACAGCTCACTTCTCTTGAAGATGCCTCCAAAAGAAGCAGGCTGAGAGAGAACTGTAAAATTCAAAAGTATGACATGAAGAATCATATTTATGAGAGTAAACATTAAACAGTGTTGGCCACATATAAAACTGCTCTATTGACACTTAAAGCAACGGGTCGACATTCTGAGAACTACTCGCTTTCTTTAATTTGTTTTTATGGATTTATTTTTATATGTAATAATTATAATGTAGACTCTCGCTACTGTAAAATACGTAGCTAGGTGTGGTTAGCGTAGCTTAGCATAATGACTGGAAACAGGGGGCAGCAGCTAGCCTGGCTATGGCCAAAGGTAAAGAAAAAGCTCACAACACATTACATAGTATTGTGTGAAAGGCTCACTCAGTCATTTGTGGATTAGTGAGCTTGATGGGTGCTGCCAGGCAGATGTTACCTCTGTACATTGTGACTAGCTGTAAAGAAGATTATGTAACCTCACAGATGATTTTCTTTCTTCCTCTGCACAATTTGGTCAAAATGTAACCATACTGATTTGTAACCAGCTAACAATGTAGCCTATCAGTAATTTAACTGGTGCAGTGTGTGTGTGTGCATTAAAATAGTTTGTAATATAACTTCAGTTAACATGTTTAGACGCTGACGCAGTCAGCTGATCCAATTTGAACTCTCCCTGCACTGACTCTGCATATCTCCTGCATCATGACTGATTTTTATTTTCAGGCATTTCCACTTTACTTCCATTTAAAAGTCAGAAACTTGTAATTACAATTACTCCAATATGAACATGTCATTATGCCAACTTGAATGCAACGCATCATACCCATTACACATAAACACATTTCACACAGCTTGATGAAAATGTGCTCTCCTGCAGCACTTGAAAATATGAAAGTGAACTTTAGCAGCATCTGCGCTACCTGCTGCTGTTTGACTATCAGCTGCTACAGCTTGCTGCTGCTTTCTTCTCCCCTGATGATAACAAATGGCACGCCAAATCAAGTGCAGCCAGTGCTAAGGTTAGCAAGCTATCCGAACTAGCCTTTCTAACTCGACTTTCTTCTGTGGGGGGGTGCAAAGGGGCGAGAGAGAGAGCCCAGATGTAAGTTTGACAGTCTGCAGGTTTACCATTTGCAGTAAGGTTTAACCTACAAAGAAGCTGCATGGTGGAAGCTGTCACAGTCCAGATGACTTTGGATCGGACAGTTATTCAGTAGTTAATCAATAAAGCTGTGGCTTGGCTTCGACTCACTACTCTTCCCCACTTTGGAGAATTTAGGTTTCCACCCACTTTCACATTACTGAGAGTGAATGAACCTTTGTCAAAAAAAAACATTAAATGGGCTCTGACTAAGTCTAATTGTGAGTAGGTTTAATGAGTTAGCGTGTTGGTGGGGGTGCAATGATCACACATGGTTTAGCTTTTGAGCCATAACACCGGGGTTCCAGACTGAGACTTAATGATTACACAAGTGATGAAAGTGATCAGTGGCCTGGAAAAAGAATCCATGCAGGTGTGCAAATAAACAGGACGTACTCAGCAACTTCTTTAATCACCTGAAGGCTTGGTCGCTCTGTCGTCATTTACGTGATTTCATGTAATTATTCTGTAGTTAAATCAACCAAACAAGCATCCCATCTCCATTTGTCTGCTTTTTATTGTTCGTCACCTCTGTATATTATCTTTTTCAACATTCTGACAGCTGATGTGCTTTGGAGTGAAGTCAGCAAGCTTTTTCTCATAAGCTCATCACAAACTGTACAGACAGCTTTTCTGTAAGAAGGGAAGACAATATTTAACCTCCAGATTTTTGGAGACAAATCAAATTTCAGTTGTTGTAGAGTCAAGTCTCTGTCTCTGTTATAGTATTTGCAACTAAAAAATGTATTTTATGACCTAAGTGATCAGAAAATGAAAACAAAACATATTTTGGTGATTGTCAGCATGTCACTGGGTCCAGTTGACTGTATATAAGACATATAAGATAGATGATGTTTGTTCAAGTTTTTTTTTTTTTTTTTTTAAGTGGTTTGGTGGTTTAGTTATTTAATGCTGTAAAAGGGGGTTTCATGTCACGATTGACAAACTCAGTACTGCAGCTTCTACTGCACAGACTCCCACTCCAAATGACTTGACCAGGGAAGATGGCAGCAGCCATATCTGGGAGACTTTGACTTCACTTTTTACATTGGGAGAGGGAGCAGATGCGCTGTTCATCTTCATATATGGTTGGTCAACCACAATTGTTAGATGGATTGAAGAAATTTTGACACGGATGATGAATTCTGCTGATTTTAGTGAAGCTCAGACTTTAACTCTAGACCACCATGAGGTTTTTCAGTTAGAGGTCTCGACAACTCTTGTATGGATTGCTGTGAAACATATGCATTCATGACAAGGATCGATTTGGATGGTGATGTTTAGGGTCTATATTCACATCCATGTAGAGAATATCAGCCATGAGATAAGTTTGCACCCAGTCTGTAAGTAAACATTTGAAAGGGATCAAAGTAAACATGGAATATGTGCGAGGATGTTCAGGTGCTGTGCTGATGAACTGTGGTAAATGTTAAAGACTATTCCAGCTCTGCTCAGACTGTGCGGTTCTAACATCATTCAGCAGATCAGTAGATCTAAAATCCTCAATGACTTCTCTGCAGTGTTAGATACAATGTAACCTCACATACTGGGAAGAAAGCTTGCATCTGATTTACATTTAGATCATCAACTCATGTTTTCTCACAAACAGAGCTCACACAGTGGTTCTAAATATCAGTGTCCGATTCAGTCTGTGCTTCCTCTGGCCAATCCACGGTCAATTCAATGTGTGTGAATGGGTGAATGTGATATGTAGTATGAAAGAGCTTTGAGTGGTCAGAAGACTAGAAAGGTCTTATATATGTACAGTCCATTTACCATTTCTGCTTTAAGCTAAATGTCTTATACAGTGTCGCAGAGGTGCTAGTCTTGTCTGTGCGCATTGTGGTTGTCTCTGTATCTTTGAGCAGCCTTTAGAAGACGTAGCCTTGCCAAAGAAAATTTGAGTTTGTTGTTTTAACCCTGAGTGATTGAGCTGATTGGCTGCAGCCTGCAGGTTCTTACCGTCTCTTCTGGCGCCACGGCTGACATTTCAAAGCCGGCGCCAGCTGGTGTGATGCTACTTTTACTTAACTCTGCACCAAATGAGCTGTCCAAACCAGAAAGTCAAAGTGTAGCAGACATGGAAAAGCCAGATATGTGAGGAGCAGAGGGAGAGAGAGACAAATTGCTTTGCTGCCTGTGCAGATTGCTGTGCAGTGTTCTATCAGGCCATTTCACTGAGCGCGGCAGCGAGTCAGTTAATTTGATTATGAGTCATTGGGCTAGATTAAAAGCAAAGTTGATTGATCAGTTGCTGGGAGAGTGAGCGAGAAAGAGTCAGATGAGAGCACAGGTCTGTGATCCCTTCCCCCTTCTTCTTCTTCTTCTTCTTCTTCTTCTTCTTCTTCTTCTCTTCCCAGCTGCTGCTTTATATCACAACACAGATGATCATCCTTCTTTTCTTCCATCACTTCTTTCTATTATCTCATCAGTGTCTTGCTATTCTTCTTATCTAACCTCTCAATTATTTTTCTTCTTCTCTCTCTCTCTCTCTGCCTCAGTGTGTGGACATAAATCAGCCTATCTGTTCTTATTGATCAGACTGTTTTAACATGCAGCTCCAATAGAGGGATTTTCTTGTTTTCTTTCTTCCTGGCTGTTAGCAGCAAACAGCGGCAGTTTTGGCATATTTACATCCCGTGTGCACAATCTGCTGCTCTCTGAGCTGGAGGGGTTACTGCTGTTTGTGTCTGAGCTGCTTTACCTGGACGCAGAGAAGAGGCTGTCTCATATATATGTGCCTTTGTCCTCACTAGTCACGTTGGTTGTTATTGGAGAACCCTGCAGCAGACCACAGAAAAACCAAAGATACAGAAGCTTTTTTTACATGCAGGGGTCTAGAGTAGACAATCCCTCTTAGAATTATGATAATATGACTGGACAAGAGGCTTTTTCCTCAGTAGAAGAACCCTGCTGTCGAGGTCTTACATGTACAACATGAATATAAGTAAAATGAGAGAAGATTTATGAAGGTTGCTCCTGTTATCTCGTCTGACTGATAATCAGAACTGCATTATTATTGCGAGGTGCAGGGCGCCCTCTTTTACTGAACATCAGATTTCACCACAGTCCTTACATTTTTTTTCATGCAAAATATCCAAACTCAGTACAGTGAAAAGATTTTGTACAACCTGTTATCTTACAGGCTTGTTGGCTAACAAGGCTGAAAAGCATGGTAAAAGAAGAACTGTTCCAAAGGAAGCCTCCATCTGTCACTTTAATGCATGACGTGCTTTTGTTTTTTCAGCCACCTGAAGTAATTATACAGCATCTCCTACTAGAGCCCAATCGATATGGGATTTTTAAGGCCGATACCGATGCAAATATTTGGTGATTTAAAAATCCAATAAAGGTCACTCATAATGTTTGTGTGTGTGTGTGTGTGTGTGTGTGTGTGTGTGTGTGTGTGTGTGTGTGTGTGTGTAATGGTTAGTCCCTTTTGAGCTACATCATAATTACAATGTCAACCTGCTTATCCCTTTACCTGCGCTCTTTTAATTCAATCCATCAAGCTACAACAAACAATTTTCAATCATTATTTGCTGCCTGCCTTCAAAAATCTACTACTTAGTGATGCACTAAATCCATTATGTGACTCATTAATGCTGCGGCTGAACGACAGTCAGCAACGCATACCTGCATCATGTAAAAGAAGAGCTAACTTTTATGCACAAGCTGTTTTTCTCTGTGTCTACATGTTCAGTCCTCGCATGCCTAATTTACGTTTTACAGTGTCTGTAACTACAGATTGTTAGTTCTAAATACAGTAATCTTTACTTTATTTAGGCAGAATAAGTTCATTGTGGTTTCCAAGAAATGGAAGGTGGGAGTAGTTACCTACATTCTTATTTTCCGTAACAGCTGTTAGGCCGCTCCATAACATTAACTGACGTCCAAACATTGATTATCTAACCACATTAGGCAAAAAGTTACTGTTGTTCTGCAACAGACAAATAAATACATGACATCATCTTTACTGTACCCCTGTCTTTGTCACATTTTCCCTCCTCTTCTTTTCTTTTCTTCTTCCCTGGCAGAGTTTTGGTCATTTTCACATAATTATTGTCAATAATGAGGTGACGTCAGAAAACTGAGAGCAGGTACAGTCTAATCAGTCAGAGGAGGGGGTCTTAGAAAAGTATTATTGTTATTATTATTTAATAGGTTTTGCTATTTAGTTAACTTAATGTGGGCTTATTTTCTCATATCAGCAAATAACAGTACTAACAAGTTTTAGTATGAGAAAAGTGAAAGTTAGTTAGTTTTTCTTCTATTTTTCCTTCTATTTCTTCTATATTGATTTACCTGTTGCTAGTTTGTGCTCCAATGAAAAGAGAGTTTTAATCTCAATGGAACCTTTCCTAAATAAAATAAAATAAAATAAGATACTGACGTGGATATTATCTAATATCTCCGCAGGCTTAGAAGTGAGTCAGTCTCCATAAGTCCCCATGTTAAAATGTCCAACTAGAAATAGACTACTAGAAATAAACATGTTTACAGCCTGGCCTCTGTAGCTAATTTCCCTGTTCATGACAACTGTACTGAGGGTTATTATACAGCTCACCTGTTCAGTGTATATTAAGGCTTAAAGTTATGCAGGATTAACAGCATGGCTGCTTGTTTGAGCACCCAGGCATTATTCAGCCCACCTCAGGTCCACTGATGAGCCACGTCTTTGCTGATATTTAGATTAGCTGGGAGGTGGAAGAGGCAGGAGAACCAGCATGGTGATGGCCAGCAGGCATATTTTAAGCTACAAAACAGTACTTCAGAAACCTGTGGGTGATGTGACGCATACTTTGTCCATTCTTTATACTGTCATTAGTCAGGACTGATTGCTCAGGACCTGGAGGAGAAGAAGAAATACTAGAAATAATTTTTCCAGTAACTAAAGCCAGTTAGTCTGACATATTAACACGTCTTTACAGGTTTTATTACACAGAGGAAGAATATTTGTCTTGGCATTTCATTCTCGATAATGGTTCATGATTGTTATTTCTGACTTTGTCTTTGTGTTGATTCCTCCTCTGGCAGCCTCATTACTGCGCTGGAAAATTGTATTTCACAGATTTCACAGGCACTGTGCCATCACGTTATTCACATGCCACTTAACAGCCTGTTCTGCACGCCGACGTTATGACAAGATATTCATTTCATGCATATCTTGGTAATTAAAATGTTCTCTGCACAACAGTTCTCTGCATGCACTGGAAGAACACAGCCTTTTAGGCTTCAAGAGATGCAAAATCCCTGCAGCATCCATGAGATAAATCTAAGTGTGAGAGAGGCAAGATCATGTGGGCATGAAGACTACATGTCAGGAGTGTCAAACCTGAGGGAGAAAATAGATGTGATATAAATCACTGGCATATGTGATGAATGATTTCATGGGAATAAGACATCATGGTTTAGGTTGAGGAAGTACAATTTCTGTTGCTATGAAAAAGTCAGAATGTAGAGTACAAAGATTCAGCCTGCTCCACATTGCTGCTTTTCTCCGCTTCTTGCTGCCATTTCCTTGTCTGCTTTGTCGGCACCTGAGTGAAAATAAAATATTAATCATTATTATTGAAAACCTGCATTTACTGTAGAAGATAACTTCTGGTTGTGGATGAAGTGATAACAAATAGGAAACCACTCTGACAAATGAACCTTTTCTGATCAAATTATTTTGAATACCACAAATCCACTGGCACTGAACTCAAATGAAGAAACTTCAAAAAGCTGCAGGGAGCGGGCCTCTTTATTTGTAAATGTGTTTCTATTTCAGGAAAGTTGGACTTCGTTAGTATCCTGCCTCCTTAAGCCCACGGAGGCCTCAGAACACCCACGCTGCCTCACTGTTATTTACTGAATCTGTATGAAACACTGTCTTGCTCTCTCTCTCTTTCTTGCTCTTCTCCACCCCATCATTGATTGTCCCTCCTCTTCTTCCTTGTTTTAAGCTTCCTCTGGACCTCCTCTACAATCATAAGCCGACCAGAGCTAATCTGAGTGAGTTTGATGGTGGAGGGGGGGCTCATTGCTCAGTGCTCGCGTCTCTGCCAGAGATCCCCCCTGCTTTGTTAATGGCTTATCAGCAGCTGTCACTGGACCCTGCACTGCGTCAGCCACTTTAATTGGCCTGCATGGCTGTGGTCTGCAAAGCGCTCAGCAGAATTGAGTGAACACCCCCCTCCAGTCTTTTTCTATATCATTAGTGTAATGCTCCCCCCCAGCCACTGAGATATGGGGAGATTCCAACAAGCGGGGGAGGAGGGGATGCTGGGTGGAGGAATGAGTCACACACCAGCGCCCCGTCTTGCCTTTTTTCTTTTCCTCGCAGTTTGCGGAGGAAGAGAGGGGTCGCTTAAAACACAGCCCGGCTGCTGTACCATGAAACCTGAATTGATTTTCTACTGTAAAAAACAAACAAATTGTGAGCTCCTACACTGAATGAAAACAATACAGGAGCCTCATACTGATTACATTTATGGAAAATAATGGTTTATCTTTCACATGTGCAGTATATATAATCTGTGCTATATATACTATGTATGAACAGGAAGTCAGTATCAGTGCATGCTGGACAACCAAATCACTGACAAACAAATTGCATCTGGAACATGACATACAGTTGTTTGTGTAGAGTATGTCCTCCACTCAATATTAATACAACACCGTCATTCATTTATCAACACTAGCGACCCCTGTTTTGGTTTTTCTTACTCACAACCACAAAACCTCTCAGGGAAGAAGTCAGGTCATGTAAAAAAGGTCTAACTTTGATATCAATCATGACAGTTAACATTGTTTCTGTAAACCAATGGTCGAGTTGGCTTCTTTAAAGGGACCTTCATGGTTTTACACATCAAAATCTGTTTACAGGTCTTAGGGTTTCTCCTGCATTTGTAAAAGAAAGTTGTATAAAGCCTTTTGTAGCTCCAGAGGGAGCTGAATGAAATCTGATAAATTCAAGCGGCAACTTTCACGGCTGTGAAGCCAACACGAAAGTGCCCAAAACTGCAGTTCCCCAAACAGTCACTTGAGGCTGGATACATCCATCCATCCATGTTCCATAACCTTGTCCTTATCAAGGTCACGATGGGCAGATCCCAACTGACACTTGAGTTCATCACAGGGCTGACACATAGAGACACACAACCACACTGTCTAATTTAGGTACTTGTTATTGTCTCTTCATCTGTCTCTCTCTCCTGATGAAGTCATCCTGTTTTGTCTGTTTATCCATCTAATGACATTTTAATTTTTCTTCTAAATTCATTAATCATCTCTCCAAATTGGAAGCCAACATATGCCTATTACAAGAAACTCACTTGGATAACTCAGAACAACACATTTTTACTGGCTCACAATGCAATCTAGTCTACTTATCCACCTACAGAATAAACAAAGAGCTGTCTCTATTCTGATCCATAAAAGAATACATTCTACCCACAATAACAGCACTAACTCATTAACCATAATTAGAAGTGATTTCAACACTGTACTCAATCTTTCCACTGATAGATCACCTCAATCAGGCAATTCAAGAATTTCTCAATCAGCAATAAAAAACACACGGATGACCTTGTTTTAGACTTCAAAATCTAACTACAAGAGAGTGTTATATGGATCCACTCTAACCCAGCACATACAAGGTGGATTAAACTAGAACATAAAAATCTCTGATTTACTCTTCATTGGTTCAAACATAAAATGGCTCAACTGCTTCAAAAACCAGCTCATCTACTCAACTCTGACAGCCTGGTGGAAAACACGATATGATACGCAAATCACAACTGACTCCTTGCATGTACACACCTTTCTGGCACAACACAGATTTTCAGCTCACTACAACTGACTTTACCACATGGGAACAAAAAGGGGGAAACTTTCTGCAATGTCTTCAAATTTGATTAGTCATTAAATAAAAAATCATTCTAATAAGTAATGCTTGCAATGCACAAATGCACTACAGATGACTACGTCCACTCCTTATGGCTGTGTCCACCCGTACAGAAATTTTTTACAATGTTATGCATACTTAGTGACTTTTCTTCTGTTGAACTCCCCCCAAGTCAAACCAAACCCACAGAAGTTTCTTTAGCTTTAGTCAGGATAGGCCATCCTCACAAACTGGAAAACTAAACAGTCAATAAAGATTAACCATTGGCTAAATCAGCTCACAAATCACATCTCAATGGGAAAAAACTGCCCTTCTAAGGAAACAAAGCTCAGTCTTCTTAAAAACATGGAACTCCTTTATTAAAAACCTCAATCTTAATTTTGTGAATGCCAGTTAATGAGTTCTAACCAATCAAAAGACTCTGGGGTCTTGTGGGGGAGGGACAAAAGAGAGAGAGAGAGAGAGAGAGAGAGAGAGAGAGAGAGAGAGAGAGAGAGAGAGAGAGATCTGTGTCTGTAGACCAGAGCATGGGAGGCAGGGAGGACACAGAGCAGAGTGATAGAGGGCCCGAAGTGACTTCAAAGAGAATAACTTCATAAATACTATTTCTATTGAATGACAGGTTCCCCTGTGGAGACAGATGCATCCACTGATTGGTTGAAAAAGAAAATATCCCACCTAGTAACATTTGTGCATTCGTTGACGACACTTTCAGTCTGCCGAACATCTATTTTTTGATTTTTGACATTTTACGCTGTGGTGTAGAACAACAAGGAAGTGTCGGACAAACACAAACCGTATATCTTCGTCTTCAGTGGAATCTCAGGAAAACAGTGTAATAAAGTTGTGAACCATATATGTGAACCAGATATGTATTTACAGATATGTAAATATCTGTGAATATTTACATATTCACAGATATGTAATTATGCCCACTGTGTAATATGTCCAATCCGTCCCCAGACGGTTAAATAGCTACAGAAGCATGGGAACCTTTCTGGACTACAGAACGAAGCAAACCAAATAAAGGTTTTACATTTTCCCCAAAAACGGGACAAATTGTGTCCCAGGAGAGATTTCTCTGTCCCTGGGACAGCTGATGAAAGAAGAGAACAATTCTGGGAAAAACGGGACGGGTGGCAACACTAGACTCAAATATAACACCATAAAGCAGTTCTTCCTCTGTTTCATGGCAGGTGGCAACAAATGACTACTATGTTACATGCTCAGAAACGTAGGTGCTGATTGGCTGAAGAGGTATCCTGCGTATCCATGCTTGATTACTCTGCTTCAACTACCTGGATGTTTGTTACAGAAAATTGAAATTGAATTGAGAGAACTGAATGTTCAGTTCCAAACTAATAAATTAATAAATTACAATTCAGATTCAGTTTTTCAATGCAATGATTTAAATTAAACAATACAAATTCAAATTATGTAGTTCAAATTCAGTTTCTGGTGGCAAATTTAAGCCCATACATGTCACCAACATTTTCATCATCCTTTACTAGATTCTATATTTATGTATGAATGAATGAATCCTTTTGCTCCTTTTCATTTATTTATGTGTAATTATTATTACTATGTCTATATTTCCATTAATATCCTACTTCTATTTATATATTCTGTTAAAAAATTAACTAAAGGTTGAGAGTTGCAGGCACCCTCACAATGATCTGGGCTGCCCACTGGCACAATCTTTGAATCAATCAATAAATAAATAAATAAAGCTAAATAACAATAATAAATTAAATAAATGTGTCCTCTTTTTGAACGCAGTGAACAAAAAGAGTCCTGACATCTCTCATGACATCCTGTGCATATATCTGGTGCAGCAGTGGATGTCAGGAGTCGGGAGTCAAGTTCCTGTGGTACATTTTGCCCTGTAGACCAAAGCAGGTTCATTCAGCTGTGTTTGTTCATGCTGAAGAAGAAAGATTCAGACGGAGATGTTATAAAGGTGTTAAGATTTAAAAATGCTGTTACTAGTCTGAAGTAGGAAAAGATTATTTAATTCTAAACTGTAAAATGTAAGGCTGCATTTTCAATATATTCTATTTAACTATGAATGATCAATCAAATTGCCATCTTTAATGAATTCTCTGATCTTTATTTGAGTAGTTTTCTCTAAAACAAAATCTCTGTATGTCAGACCACTACTTATTATTGTTTGAATGCTTTATTTCAGGCTGGCTGCAGCACCATGTCCTCAGCTCAGAGTGGGGATATATCAGGCTACCATCTGAGTGGTGAGTGGACAACAAACCCCCAGGATATTCCTTTAGCATTTTTTTCTACATTAGATTTTATTGAGACTGTTGTAAATGTATGTGTGTGTGATGAGGCTGTTTGTTTGCAGGCTGTGGATTTGTGTGTCTGCTCTCAGGTCTATTTGACAGCCTTTGACACCTTTATACACAAGCTTTACAATGCCTCCGGCCTCGTCCCCCACTGAAGGCCGTCAGTGTTACAAAACATCTTTAACTTGCCCTGTAATTGGCTTATCTCTTGTGTTAAAAAGGAGAGATAAAGCTGTCAAAGTCCACCCACAGACACAATTCATCCTGAGAAAGGCAGCTCAGCACAGACTCATAATCCCTCTCAGACACCCACTGACTTAATTCAGTCTGGCATTTCAAGTTGTTTGTCACATTTTGTCCCCAACTATTATCTGATTTACATAAAATTTGATGCATCCCGAAGTCTCCTAAAGTGGTCTCAGCAGTCAGTGCTGAATGACAGAGCTTGAAACCGTGAGCTTGATAAGGGTTAAGTTTCTCTCAAATTGTGCAACCACCCCAGTGAACAAACTCCTCCTCCATCAAATATAAAATACACACACTTATGAGGCCAAATTTTATGTATTGATGACATGGAAGTAAGGATAGTTTTAAGCACTTGTTTTGTGTGCTTCAGTGGTGCGTAACCCACCTGGCTGGGAGGTGGGGATCTACCTGGTGGGATTCTTTGTGTTGCTTGGCGTGGCTGGGCTCAACATCTGGAAGTTGTGGAAATCTGGAACGTTCCCTGCACCGTCCCCCTTCCCCAACTTTGATTATCGATATCTGCAAGAAAAATATGGAACGTCCTTCTCAGAAGTCAGGCAAAAGGTACATTTTACATGTCATGCTACTGAAAATCAACAGGAAATCTTTACTTTGAGGAAATGATGAGCAGTCATGTGGTGGAGGGTCAAGAGTCGTCAGATTTTCTCTACTCTACAAGATCATTATGATTTATTTCAATTTGGGTCTTATTTTTGTAATTGTGGCCATGATATCTATCAGTTATGACATACACGTGTATTGCTCTAATAGCTCTGTTTCCAGCCAAAGCAGGCTGCTCTTTTCAGCAAAAAAGATCTAAGAACTGACTGTACTCTACCTGCATAGGCCCAAACAGCAAACAGACACAGTTAGCAGCTAGCTGGTGAACAAGGAAGCATTTAGCAGCGCCAGATTAGAGCCAGATTACTTACCAATACCAAAAAATCAATTCAATTCTCTGCATGGTTGTAGTGATTTTTTCTGCCTCTGTACTTGTTCTAAATGTTCTTGATCCTTTACTTAACCCCCTTCCTGAAGCGAGTGGCTGCCAACAACCACCGGCGGACCTCCACTACCTCCAGCCGCAAACCCAGCCTGGCCCTCGGTGACACCCCAGATGGTTTCAGGGAGCTGGGCCATCTGGAGCTGATGAGCAGAGAGCTGGACCCGACTGGCATGGCTCAGCTTAACCGATCCATCTCCACCGACTCACTCAGCTCCATCTCCTCCATCGCCAACAACTTCGGCCATGACTTCACAGTTGGCCAGCTGGAGGTGACACTTGAGTTTGAGCCGTCCAGGCATCCAGGCCAGGGGACAGGAATGCTCCACATTACTCTGCACCAGGGCAAGGACTTGCTGGAGAGGGAAGAGGGAGACTTCCCTGGTTGCTTCATCAGAGTCTCCCTTGGGCCAGAGGAGCTCAATGTGGGAGTCACAAGGGTAAGAAAGCTATTATGTTCTTGTTCTAGGTCTTCAAAATGATAGAAACTGCATCTCGACATGAACCTCACTTTGAGTTTAGACTGAACGTGTTTGGGTTGCATCTGGTGGACAGAGCTGTGATACAAGTTTTTGATCACTAGTTGAGCTGTTTAGTGGGTTTCCAGTTTACTTGCCAGGTGACATGATAGTTCTGTTCTGTCAATAGTGTCACACTATTCCATTAATCTACATGTGGTAGTGAGGGAAATGTAGCAGGTCAAAGGCAGTAAAGAAGAAGACTGCTAGCAAGTTAACATTTTTAAAAAGTTTCAAACTGTTTTTATAGGGAAAGAAATGGATTCATCACGTTTTGTTCCTCAGGGATACACACAATGTATTGTGGCAGACTGACATTGTCACTCCTAGAGCCACTGATTGAAAAACAAGAACAACATCAAATCCTCACTTCAGCACTATAGTGTGTTTGTAAGAGTGAATGTATGTGCAAACATTCATTTGTTTTAAAGGGTAACTTTGGTATTTTTCAACCTGGACCTTATTTTCTCATGTGTTGTCAAAATGTATCTATTACAAGTGTCAGTTTTTGTCACTGACTGAGTCAGATTGTTAATAAAATGTCTGACAGAAACAAGAGGTTTTAATGATTTATTTTAATAGTTTGCAATTGCCCGCAAGGATTGTGTGGTAGCTTGTTTCAAAGCTCTCTCACTCAGTACTGGACCAAATTCAAAATTAGTTGTCCCTAATAGACATTTTGGCACAAAAACATGCGGAAATAAGTTCCAGGCTAAAAAATATTGAAGTTGCCCTTTAACATTAAGTGCAATTTTTTTAGTGTGTCAAACATACGATTATTAAAGATGTGGCAGCTCCTCATTATCCATTAGCCATTAGCATACAAAAAGTGGACAGGAGACTTTCAGCAGAACTGCTGATAAACTACTAATGGAACAGAGATTCAGGACTGAGGGAGGAAATGAAAGGAACAGCTTCTCAGATGGTTAATTAGCAGTTAAGCTGTGATGACTGAACTTGGGCAGCGGACTAGATAAAAGTTGTTTCTGACGTTGTGGGCAAGCGAAGAGGCTGTAGTGTCTGAAGCCTTTATGCTCAGGGGGCAGCTTTGGATCACTTGAACTGTCTTGAAGGTTTTGGCCCTGGTGGAATTTCAGACAGACACAGACATATCCTTACAGAGTGAGAGGTATGGAAGAATGATCCTATCTTTATTCAAGAGGGTAGATTTTCAGTTTGAGAGCATGATTTCTCCTTCTCGTGCTCAGATTTTGTGCTCGCACTCAGATTTCTGCTGCTTTCTTTCAAAATGTGTGCTTGAACATCACATGCTTGTGCTCACATTTCTTCTTCTTGGACACAAACATTTTGCTTGCAGTGAAAGATGCCCCTCCCAGCACTAATATTAGTGTGTTTCACCAGCCAATAGGGAGACAGCTAGAGTGTGGACCAATCTTAGGTGTGTTCTTCACCGTTTTTGAGCGCTCCGTAGGGGCAGGTATATGGTCTGTTTGTAAAACTGCTTCTCTCTTAAAATACACCAATTTACCATATTAGCCAGCTGTTTGAATCGTCACCTTTAAGACGCCTGCTAATTTATGTATAATTAATCTTAAGTAATCCTAAAAAGAGCTATCATAGTTTAGATCTTTTTGGATTTCATGCTTTCACTGCTCCCTGTTGTATTTTAAACCATGGGACGCCGGTTCGCATCCTGGCCACCGCTCTTTAGCTGCATTAGCTGCATTTATGAATATAAATTTAAAATAATAAACATAATATGACATGCAAGCAGTAAACTTAACCATTCAACTATCGTGACACTATTATAGCAGTAAGAGCAGAACTAATATGAAAAATATATTTGCTAATATGAAATCGGAAAAGATCTAAACTGCGATAACCCTTTTTAGGATTATTTAAGATTAATTCTACATAAATAAGCTGGCGTCTTAAATAGGTGACGATTCAAACAGCTGGCTAATATGGTAAATTGGTGTATTTTAAGAGAGAAGCAGTTTTACAAACACACCATATACCCGCCCCTACGGAACGCTCAAAAACGTGAAGGAACGCACCCAAGATTGGACCACACTCTAGCTGTCTCCCTATTGGCTGGTGAAACACACTAATATTAGCGCAGGGAGGGACGTCCTTCAGTCTGAGCAGACACCTCAACCTGACAGGACATGTTTTGAGTGCGAGCGAAATGTTTGTGTCCAAGAAGAAGAAATGTGAGCACAAGCATGTGATGTTTGAGTCCAAGCACACATTTTGAAAGAAAGCAGCAGAGTGCGAGCATAAAATGTGAGCACGAGGAGAATAAATCTGAGCACGAGAAGGAGAAATCATGCTCTCAAACTGAAAATCTACCCTCTTGAATAAACATAGGATCATTCTTCCATAGTGAAGCTTGATCCTGCAGCTTGACAAGCCAATCCTTTCCTGTCTGATGGAAGGGCCCATTTCATTGGGAGCCGAATGGAGTCAAGAGGGTTGATTTCACATCTTGTACCTTCATCAGGAGTAGATGTGATTGACTTTCACGTCACTCAGTTTGAAATGTAACTTAATGTAACAAGCTGAGTAATCTGTGTTCGTGCACAGTGTGGCCACAATATGCCATAGTATACTGTGAGACAGTCTAAAACACCTGAATGTGACAACATTATTCTGTAAATACAACAAAAAAGTACAAAGTTAAATGATTTTAAAACTGTTTTTATTTCTTTCTTTCATGATTCTGTTGTTTTTAGTCTTTTTTGCTATAAATTGCTGTAGTAAATAAGTTACCATCTAATAATTGTGACGTATTATCATAATCTAAAAAATACAATCATCATCAAAATATGTGATCAATATTATCAATAATAAATCAAATCAAATTTTGTCTCATAGTGTCTCAATTTTAATCATTTTTTAATTAATTTTGATTTAGCAGACAGAAATCTGTTCTGCACCAAAAAAGCTTGAATCTAATGTGGAGTGGCTGTTCTGATAAGAAAAGTACAGGCCTACATTCCTCCATCTGCTACACCTGCCACTCGCCTTCTGCTCTCAGTGAGACATTGCCAGAAAATGTCAGTAATTCCTGCCTGGCTGGCTGTGAGTCATCGGAATTGCACCTTGCGTCGCTGTGGTTCTGAACACTTTGTGCAGGCTGATGGGGACGACGCATAGACCCACCAGGGCTCACCTCAGTCGAGAGCTTGTTGTTGTATTAATGTGTTCAGACTGGGTGTAATAATAATGGAAGCAGCCACTGATGCAGCAGCTTTAGTGGTTCCCTCTTTAATGTGGAGGAGCAAAGAAAATGCTGACATCAGCTCCACTCGATGGTCAAGACAGCCCCCCTCTCTCTCTCTCTCTCTCACTCTCTCTCTCTCTCTCTCTCTCTCTCTCTCTCTCTCTCTCTCTCTCTCTCTCTCTCTCTCTCTCCGTGCATGCCACTCTTCTCTCATTCTGCCTTTCTCCGTCTACTGTACACACACACACACACACACACACATAAACACACACACACCTCCCTGTGAGCTTTTATTGACACATTTTCACCTCACACATCGCCCTTGTTACTGCCCCCAAGCAATAAGACAGTGCAGACAGGCTGCCTCACATGGTGTACGTGCAGATCTGTGTATGGGCTGTCAGAGAGACTCTGCTTGCTTTGAATGTGTTATTTCCTTATGTATATACTTACACAGCAGCAGCAGCCGGAGCTGCAGCAGTGGGACCTTTTCTGGATTCTGTGCATGTTGGATGTTTGATTATAATCCTTTTCAGATGTTTGATATGAGGCACAATCCAAGGTCAGCCTCACAGTCTGATCTGCAGAACCTGCGCTCTGAATTCATGATTCTTTCACTGCAAAGTGAGTTGTTGATTTATCAAAGAACTCCTGCACAGCAAAGTGTTTAATCCAGATATATTTAGCAGAGCTATTCCTTCCTTGTTGTTTACCACTCTTCAAGAACAAACACTGGTGTGAAAAAGGGGCTATTATTAGATCTACTCCCACGCCCGCACATTTACTATTTGCCTGGTAACTTCCGATTGCTTTGTAAACCCTCATTTCAGCATGTGCTTTACCATCTGATGCTATAAAAACAGCACTAGCCATGGCTGTGGCAACTGAGTCTGTCACTTTGATCTAAGTAGTCATGGTGTTGCCTTCAGACTGTCATTATAAAATCTGTTCCGGCTGCCATGAAAAGAAGCTGTGTAGTAGTAATCAAATCAAATCAAATCAAATTTTATTTGTATAGCCCAAAGTCACAAACACATTTTGCCTCAGAGGGCTTTACAATCTGTACAGGGAGTGACACCCTCTGTCCTTAGACCCTCGGTTTGAGTGAGGAAAAATCTGAACCAGTAATCTGAATCCACTCAGTTTTGAGGCTGGATGACAAAAAAAAAAAAAAATGTTTTCATGTCACTGCAGATGTTTTTTCAGATGATGATTCCAGCATAAACCATTACTAATAATACATTTTATTTCAAGTGCCATTCAGGACACCCAAGGTCACTTCACAAATTAAACAAATAAAAAGTATTATAATAATAGCAGTCACATATTAAAAAATATATGTAATACATGTATTTAATGCTCTACAAAATAATAAAAATAATAAATACTACTACTAATATAATAATAGAAATAATAATAATCATTTGGAAGTGAATTCCACAGCTTAGGCGCAATGTGGCTGAATGCTCGCTCTCCTATGGTACTGAAGTATTCTGAGCAGGTCAGCTGAGGAGGATCCCAGTTAGTGGGCAGGGGTGTAGATCTCAAGGAGGTCAGAGAGGTAAGTGGGAGCATGGTTGTGTAGGGCCTTATATGCCAGAAACAGGATTTTATTGTGGACTATCAAATCCTAGAAAGGGTGATATGGCACCTGGTAGCCAGTGAAGCTGCATTAGCAAGGCTGTTGGATATAGCAATCAGTGTGGACTAGAATTGTGAGAGTGAGTTGATGTTCCTTATGATGAGGGTTAAAGAGTTCCAGAGCTGGGGAGCAAAGCGGCTGGACAGTCAGGTGAATGAAGGAGAAGATCTGAGGGAGCGAGGGGGAGCAGCAACAAGGAGAAGATCCGAGAGATATGGTGGTGCAAGGTTATGGATGGCTTTGAATGTGAACAAAAGCATTTTGTAATTGATGCAGGATCTGACTGGGAGCCAGTGGAGCTGTCTGGTAAAATGATGCAGGCAGCTGAATTCTGGACCAGTTGGAGTTCATGAAGAGATTTGTGGGTGAGGCCAAGGAGGAGGGAGTTGCAGTAATCCAGGCAGGAGGTGACGAGGCTATGAACCAAGATGGCATTGGTATGAGGAGTAAGGGACTGATGGAGGTGGTTTATGTTGCGTAGGTGGAAATAAGCGAACCAGGTGATGTTGTTGATGTGAGACTGCAAAGAGAGTGTGCTGTCGAGGATGACACCCAGACTCTTAACCTTTGGGGAAGGGAAAATTGAACAATTTTTGATGTCAATAGAGAAACTGTCGGTTTTGGATAATGTTGATTTGGTGACGATGAGGAGAACCTCAAGTTTTCTCACAGTTCAGTAGATTTGAGGTGAACCAGGATTTCATTTCTGTCAAGCAGTCAGTAAGGGAAGAGGGCAAGAGGTTGGATGTGGGTTTGCTGGCAAGGTAGAGCTGGATGTCGTCCGCGTAGCAGTGGAAATTTATGCTGTATTTGCGGAAGATATTACCAAGGGGGAGGAGATAAATGATGAAGAGGACATACTGTAGTGACGGAGGAAGGCAGAGATGTGAAAGTTTTAAGCTGAATGAACTGGGTGCAGCCTGGCAGGTAAGATTTGAACCCGTTTTGAGTCTGAGTGATACCAATGGAAGAAAGTCTTTTGATGAGGGTGGTGTGACAGATAGTATCAAATGCTGCATTCAGGTCAAGGATTATGAGGATGGAGAGTAAACCAGAATCAGCTGCCATGAGGAGGTAGTTGGTGATTTTAATGGGCCGTTTCTGATCGTTTGAGGGAGTGGAAACCAGATTGGAACTATTCATACAGGTTGTTGTTGGATAGATGAGCGTTGAGTTTGGTTGCGACTATTTTCTTGAGGATTTTGGAAATGAAAGGCAAATTGAATGATAAAATGACAATGAATTACAATAAATGGTAGAATGATTACAGTAGCAGTGGAACCTGTGATAGAGATAGAGAGACACAGATGCACAGCAGCAGTAAATCATTAACTAACTATAAACTGTAATGGAGATACGGTAGCAATAATGACAGTAATAATGTATGTAGTGGACGTCATGCAGGACCACAGCAACAGCCACGATCCATGAGAAGCTGCTGGACGAGAGAGAAGAAACTCCAGGGAAGAAGTTTAGTTGTGTTTAGTTAGTGATGCTTTGAAAATGTCTGAATGTTAAGTAAGAAAAC
Organism: Nibea coibor; assembly: GCA_023373845.1. NCBI lineage: Eukaryota > Metazoa > Chordata > Actinopteri > Sciaenidae > Nibea > Nibea coibor. The sequence goes on along the minus strand of CM041721.1, from coordinate 1,824,553 downwards.
AGCTGACACACACAGGTCCATGTCATCTGTGTGGACCAGGTTTCTCACACTTGGATTAGTTATCGTCTAATAACTTGAAAGTGTGTTTGGTCATTTTGTGCTTCACATGCTGTGTCTGAAGTCAAGTCAGTCAGAGAGAGTGAGACAAACAGAGATGCAGCACACAGTCCATCTTACCTTCTGAAGTGATGTGATTGATTGCCTTTATGTTATTGCTCTTACAATCATTGGAAACAATGCATTTTATTGCCTCTGTGCTTCATAAAAAAGCAACTTCAACTTGAGCATAGACCACCCTGTCTCTTGATGTCCCTCAAACTGACACAATATAGTTTAACTTCCTGTGTTTCTACTCCTCTCTGGCTCTCACAGGTCCAGACGAACGCATTCACCGTGATTTTTGATGAGCATTACTCCATTCCCGTGGACTTGTCTATGCTGGAGGAGTACAGCCTGCGTTTTGCTGCTTTTGGTATTGATGCTGACGAGAGAAACATCAGTGCTGGGGTGGCAGATCTCAAACTGTCAGACTTGGACCTGACCATCAGACCATTCAATGCATGGCTCTACCTTCAAGATGTCAACAAAGTGAGTTACAGTACACTAAACAATCCAAATAAGATCTAAATATCTAAAGATAAAGTATTTAAATACTGTATATACTGTAATGTGTAAGAAGGGATGGCGATGGAACCCCTGGTGGACATTCAGCAGAATAACATGTCACATTCAATAAATGAAAATCAAAGTTGAGCTGAGTGAATTACCAATAGATTGACAGATTACCTTATAAGGTTATATGTGTTATAATGATGCACTCAGTTATAATAAAAAGATATCATCCAATTTAGTGCAGCAAGTATATATGATTGGTGGTTACCATGGCAACAACATTGAAACTTTTGCCTGTGAGCCCTCACTGGTGAAAATAATCCAAATTGTACTGAGCACAAACAAACAAATGTAAATGGTAGATGACTTTAAAAAAAGAAAAAAAATATTTCTGCAGGGAAAAAAGCACACAGTGATGTTTCAAATAGTTATTTAATAAGACCATGTGAGAAATTCATCGGGAACATGACAAAAGGCTCCTCTTTGTCATGTGTTTCATTTTTAGCAATATAAACTCACATAATCTCACAAAAAGTTTGGCATATTTGGCTTTCGATTGAAATTTCAGGTGAACTTCATCTGGCCTTTTTTGACCTGAACCTTTGAGTCCAACTGTTCAGTGTTTGAGTGCTTATTGCATAACATGCTGTTCTCTGTGTGTGATCCATTCTGCTTCAATGACAGTTTGTATCTAAACAGTCCTCTTCAGCATGCTAACACCTAACAATCCATCAACAGTACCTGCTCAGTGTGAGGCTTCAAACAGGAAGTCCTCAGAGGGAAGTTAGCACTGAGCTTACAGTGTCACAGACTGTCATCAGCGGGCTGGAATAAGTCCACTGGTGGACAGCATGAGACGTCTATTCGAGCTGTGATTGAAGTTACTGAGACATTGACATGTTTTGTTGTTGTGTGTGTGTGTGTACATATCACTGTTGTTAGCTTTACTTTCAATAAATAGTTTGAAATGAAGAAATGACCATTACATGCTTCTAATTAATTGTCCTACTTTCATGACATAATATCACTGGAGCATGAACTTTTGACATTTTCCATAAATTTCACCTGAAGGTCAAATATCCTGAAATTTCTGTGAGTAGTGTATTTTATCGTGTGCTTAACATGTGTGCTTTTATGTGAATATGTAAAATGAGTAAAATGAAAAAAGGGACATACTGCAGGAACCTCACAAAGTACAGAGTACATACATCATAGTTTTCCACCACTACAGATTACTATTATTTTTATACAGTTTGTTTGTTTGCTTGATTATGTATTATTTCTCTGCTATACATGTACTGTACACTAGATATATGTCTGGACTGTTTCATATCATGTACATGTGTAGCGTAATCAAGATTCATGGAATAATTATAGGCTTTTATGATGTTATATTATAATCGGTTAATAGATTTTGATTTTACATTTACTTTGACTTTAACTATAATAACACAATTAATTATATTAAATTCTGAACAGTAAAACTATAAAAAAGATCCTTATATTAAATTCCATTCTGTCTCAAACATTTACAAATATACTTTTCTTTTGTATTCAATCCCAGAATTCATTTGTTTTCAGCCTGAACATTTACAGTTAACATTTTGTGATTGCTTTAATTTCGATAATATAATGTCACCACAGGCTGTGGATGCAGTTGGGGAGATCCTCTTGTCTCTCAGCTATTTGCCAACAGCAGAGCGCCTCACAGTGGTTGTGGCCAAGTGCAAGAACCTGGTGTGGACCAATGGCAAGAACACTGCAGGTCAGAGACATTGGTTTCTTTGTTCCTGTTGTTTCTTTGTTGTTATGTGTGTTTTATTTGGACATGACACAAGAGGCAAAGCTACTGATAAAGGTCACCCACTGAAACATTGTCATCCACAGTGCTAATTGTGTGTACATGTGTTATATGATATGTCATGTTATGTGTTATATGTGCTTCTAATTAATTCCTCTTTAAAAAGTTATGTATTTCATGCTCTATAAACTGTGTATGGGGGTGTGTATTTGTACATGTGTCATTTGGGTTTTAAAGCCTAAAATGCTGCCATGTTCTCATTCTTGTTTACAGATCCATTTGTCAAAGTGTATCTCCTGCAAGACGGCAGGAAGATCAGCAAGAAGAAGACTTCCACCAAAAGGGATGACACAAACCCCATCTTCAACGAAGCCATGATCTTCTCTGTGCCATCCATCGTCCTGCAGGTGACGCTTTAGACTGTGACAGGGGTGATTCAGGTCAAGCAAAAAGATAAGAAAAATAAAACATAATATGAAAAACAGAATAATAAACCAAAATCATGAATATTAACACAAAATTATCATGGATACATATGAGGCGATAAGACGTGAGTGGCTCTTTTTTGCCTGTGCAACGGTGCATTGACATAATGCTAATGTCAGCATGCTAACATGCTCACAATGCTAATACGCTGATATTGAGCTGGTTTAATGTTTCTAATTTTGCTGGAATTGGCTCATGAATGTCAAATTAACATTATGATCTAATGATGGCACTATAGGAAAAGTCAGAGGATCATTAATCAGTAATTCTTATTTATCATTAGGGGGACTTTAATGTCTGCACAAAATTTCCAGTAGTTGTTGAAATATTTCACTCTTCAGGACCCAAGTGCAACAACTGACAGACTGACATTTCATAGAGTCACATATATCAAAATATCAAAAAATCATTTAAATCTTCTGGTTCAGTATAAAATATGTTTCACAATGTGTTACTGGATGCAATTACTCTTCTTTTCTGGCTATTTTCAAAATATTAAAAATAAATATTAAAGATTAAAGGTGATCAATAGAAAAAGCCAAAAACAAACAAAAAAAAGTTCATTCAGCTGATTTAGTTGAACCGTAAAGAAGTTGCTGAGTCATGCTCACACAGCAGGTTCTGTAAACATGTTGTGCTGTTTGCAGGAACTCTCCCTGAGGGTGACGGTGGCAGAGACCACAGACGATGGGCGGGGCGAGAACTTAGGTCACGTGATCATCGGCCCGGAGGCCAGCGGGATGGGGATCACCCACTGGAACCAGATGCTGGCCACTCTGAGGAAGCCTGTGTCCATGTGGCACCCTCTGCGTAGGATCTAGGCTCTTTGCACTTCGTACATACCCAACCTGTTTCAAGTAAAACACTTGCTTCTTCACGTGCCTTTCCACTGCCCCTTATTTGGAGCCAGTCTGTTACACTGTGTGAGTAAGATAAGAGGTTTAGCCCACGGGAGGCTAGTGTCTGTGTGGTATGTTACTCTGCTGCTGAGTAATAAATTGTTACTCCATGTGAGGGGGAGGAAAGTGAAAAGCCAGTGTTTGACCCTGAGCAGGGTGTGTCTTTGCTCCTTGGATCCGTTTGATGTTTAAATCTTGTCTTTAGTATTCAGCTTTATCCTGGCTGGGGTACATTACGGATGAAGGTGGCATTTAGGAGGGAGCAGTGCATGTTATGGCGGCCCTGAGAACTTAACACAATGCATTAATATAGTCAGTCGGAGACAGTCTACAAATAGACAAAACATCTTTGCCAAGTTGATAGTAGGATTTAGAAAATGCTGCAAAGTTAGAAAACACAACCAAAAGTAAGAAATGAGAGCTGATTTTTTTTCTGAAGTTTTTTAGGCTGCACAGGAAGTGACTCTCTGCTGTGTGTGTTACTCTCTAGCATCCCCTGGAAATCATTTCTAATTCTACTTGCAGCGTTTCTTCATTTCAACATGTTTTCTGCTTGTGTTTGGTCTATTTGCATATGTATTCTGCAGTGTGTAGAGCACTCAGGGCCACCATACCATATCCCAAACTACCCAAATTGTGTTGATTCTACGTCCTTTACCTTTCGTCCTGAGATCCAGGCTGAAATCTCCACTACAACAACAGCAAACTAGATGTGGATATGTGGATACTTTTTTCCCCGTTGATCAGAAGTTTCAGTTTGGACTTAAAGGAGAGTTAATAAAAAAAAAGGAGCCCAGCCTCAGCAGATGTGACCCTCTCTGCATGGTGCCTCCTCTGGTTGTAGCCTGTTATAGTTGTAGAGAATGACTGACTGGACTGAGGAGTGAGATCACTGCTCTTTCAGGAAAACACTTGTTTGTCTTTTCAAACCAGTCAGTGATTGCACCTACATGATTGATTTTGTAGTGGGTTTTAGAGCCAAGCTGAGTTGTTGGATTTGCTTATGTAATTTGTTAACAGTGAGACTGATAAATAACAGAGGTTTTGGTATGTTCAGTATTTATTGTGCTTTTGAAAAAAAAATCCAGGTACTCTTATCCAGGTGAAATAATTGTAATTTGTAGCAGTTGTTACAGGGTGGCCAAATCAGATGTAATTAGCATATAAATATCATATTACATTGTTCTATTTTTACCATGATTAATGCAATACAAGTTGCATATGCATATTTAACAGTGTAAATAGTACTACAACAGTCTTATCATTGCCATTTTCTCCTCTAAACTTTGGGTGCAGATCATGTTTTTTCATGGTATTACACTTTAATAAACATCAAACTCCAGCTTCATTTATACAACACTATATTTAACAACTATATCATTGCTGATCAATGAATTATTATCAAAACACCTCTGGGAATTTAACTTGTGATGTAAAGTATACTAACCCCTTTAAATGGGTTTACATTCTTTTTATGTTAAAGGAAACACCTTGGTATTCTGAATTCAGCACTCGTCACACTCATTTTGGCATTCATCATGAAGATACCTGCAAGCTTCTCGTTGGCACTGATGCCGTTCTTGGCTGAAACCGAGAGGAGCCACTGTGCAGATCGAAGCCTGAATGGAAACGTTGCTAAAAATGTTTGTGGTTAAAATGAAGATTACATGACAAGTGTTGAAAAAGTCAGAATGTCAAGGTGGCTTTTTATCTGTCTGAGATATTCTCTATGACATTGTGCAATAGTGCTGTTTTGTTGTAACTTTTGAATGTGAATTATCATGTGAAATACCTGCTAACTCTGAAAGCATCATCAGCCTCAAGCATTGTTGTGATTTCCATTGTTTTTCAAGCAGAACGTATTCTACATTTTTGGTCGAGTTCTGGACGCGTTCCTCACCTCACTTTGAAAACCTATCCAAAAATAACACAACTGTGGTCATATAATACACAATATTTCCTACTGTGCCAAATAATGAAGCAATATTTTCATTTACAATCAGCATTTGCATTCGATTCAACAAAGCTGTAGCCTACATTCGACCATGCATGAAGTAATTTAGCACTTGATGTGAATGTGCCTCAAGAACACAGTGTATTGTGTGAATGCTGTTTGAAATAAAAGCAGTTCAAGAGTAACGGTCGGACCTCGTGTTTATGTTGTTGGAATGATCTGGAACTTCTAGAATGTGAGAGAAGGGAAAAGAAAGATATCTCAAAGTGCTCTTATTTCTGATTACTATGAAAGTCATCTTGGAGCGTGGCAGGGGGAAATGCAGCTCTTCGTAGACTGAGTAGAAGTATTAAAACTCAAAAGTAGAACATATAGCAGGTACAGTGAGTGGTAATGTTGTATAGGTGTTGTCCAGCAACACCAATGATGTGAGGCTGTCTGTGTGTGAACTTAAATATTATATATATATATATATATATATATATATATATATATATATATATATATATTATATTTTGTTGTTATATGGTGCATATGATCCTAATATGATAGCCCTATCAGGTTATCTGCTGCTGATTTAAATTTGAATACAAAATAAATGGGTGACAAATGAAGGTGTTTGCCCTCCATATGCTGTCAAAACAGATTCACTGCACCTTGCCACTCATTGTACAAGTCTGTGAACTGAACTGGAGAGATAAAAGATTTTCCATCACTTAATGTTTTGATTATGATGGTAGAGCGTCAGACACGTCATTCATACAGCACAGAAAGGGACATAGAGGGACACGGACTCCATAGAGGAAGTGTTAGCAAAGCTGACATCCATCATGAACAAGTCCTCTCACTGCATCAGACTGTGGAGGTCTTAGAAAGCTCCTTCAGCAACAGACTGCTACTCCCACCATGTAAGAAGGAGATCTACCACAGGTCCTTCATTGCAAAAGCTGGAAGACTCCGACACCAGATGACATGACCTGTACTGTTATTTTGCTGCTCTAACCCACTTGTGGAGAATCTAGTGAACTCATCTAACCAGATCACCTGTTTCCACATCTCTGCTCTCAAGGGCACGTTCATCTTTATAATGAGGGCTTTATCGACAGTAACCTGACTATATCTCCTCTCTTTATGGTTGTGGGCAGACTGTTGTTGCTGACAGTCTGATCACGCCCTGCAGTGACATTTTCAGTCACTCGAGGAAGAGTTGCTTTTCTGTTTTTCCTCATATATCTCACAATGTATGCACAAACATCACACACATCAAATGTCTACATGTGGTCAACAGCATGTGTACATGCAGAGTCACTTCGGGTACTATGTCTCCTGAAACACAATGCAGTGGAGCAGTGTTTGTTTGTGATGATCCTGCCATCTGTGCCCAAACAACAAACCCTCTTTCTTCTGTTTGGAAATCATGGATGCCACAACCTAAAGAGGAAGGGGAGTACCCAGCTTGTTATCAGCACAGTACAAAAGCCAGCATCTGTTATTGCATGATAGAGCACTCCATTAAATGTGGAGGATCCCACATTTGTGAAGACACCATTAATGCTGAACAATATATCCAGGTGTACCAAGAAGATGCTGCTTCAGGGACAGCCTTGCTTATTTCATCAGGATGAGGTGAAACCATGTTCTGTATATCATTCCTGTAGTTAAAGAGTCCAGGTGCTACACTGTCCTGTCTGCACACAAGACTTGAAAAATGTTTGGCACATTGTGAAATGTAAAATATGATGACGGAGACTTTGAACTGTTGAGCAGCTGAAATCCAAGCAGGAATATGAAAACATTCCACTGTGAAAGCGACAGTCTCTACAGTTTACAGACTTTTACAGAGTGGTTAAAAGAAGACCTGATGAGTGGTAAACATAGATTCAAAATGGGCATATCATTTTCCAGAAACAATCAACTTCTCATTTTCAACATTTCTTTCTTGTTCATTCAATGTTTTGCATGTCGTCACACTTGTTTCTATTTACATTGTGTGTGACAAGCTTTTTGGAAATGGGATTGTAATATGTTATCAATTGTTTAAACAAGGAGAAGTGTCTGCATTCATACATCATTTTGATGTTTGCATGCGTAGTAATAAGCTGAGGTTCTAACAATGTGGCGTGAAGAGTAACGTGAGCTGAGCGTGAGATTTAGTGTCCTCATCAAGGACAGCATTTAAGAATTTAGCCAAGTCATACTTAGTCAAGAGTTTTTTTGCAAATTGAAACTCTTTTGGGAAAACTGAGTCAAAACAGTCGTATGAGGCTATGTCTTAAAGACAATACTGCAGTCACACAGTCTGCTGGGCTTTCTCCTCTCGTATCGAAAGTAGGTCAGTTTACTGCTCTCGGCCAATCAGGAGAAGGGGGCGCTGGAGGGGGGGCGTGGTCACACTCACTGAGTAAAGTCCAGGAAGAATTCTTCCAGGCGCAGATATATAAAGGAAACATATTTCTCCGTAACACTACACGAACAGTGTGATAGTGCACCGACCTGTCGAGATGGCTGACAACAGAGATAAAACTACCGACCAGATGAAAATGTGGAAGGAGAGCCGTGGAGCTCAGGTCTGTAGATGCATTGAGTTTAAATCAAGTGATTTTGGTGCGCAGTGGGTGAGAGGTCGTCTGAGGTGACCAGCTAGCATTAATGTCCGAATTCTAATGCCAGCGGGCGAGCTAACGTTCAGCACTGAAGCTTGACATTGCAGACACGTTAATGAAATGTTTCCAAGTGTTTAGGTTGTAGCAAGTGTTCGTTTTGAGGCGTAAAGGAGTTGTTATTGTGAAGAACGCACTAGCTAACCTGCTAACGGTATGCTAACGTTACATGCTAAAGAAATAAAATAGAGCGTTAGCTGTGTGACGTCAGCGTTTCTCAGACCTGCACAATCCCCAAAACAAACCCGCACACTTCTGAATGTCCTGAAGGAGAGCAGTGAAGTGGGTCAATGGCCAGGGCATGTATGAACTTCAGCCCTGAGTTATGTAACCAGAGCAAATAGCTAGCACCTCACATAGTCCCTATTGTAGTCCAGCTGCATTGAAGTTCGGATTTGAGCAGCTTTGCAATACTCATATAAAGCAGAGTGCACCTTTGACACTCACATGTATGAAATTACGAATAGATAATAATTGTCATGCACACAGGGATCGCTAAAGTATGTGTCATGTAAATGAGTGTATGAATAAACATAACCCATGTTTACTCATCTGTTTGCAACAGAGGCCTGACAAGCTCACCACAGGGGCCGGTCATCCCATTGGAGACAAGCTGAACCTGCAGACCGCAGGTCCCAGGGGTCCTCTGCTGGTGCAAGATGTGGTTTTCACAGATGAGATGGCCCACTTCGACAGGGAACGAATTCCAGAGAGAGTGGTGCACGCCAAAGGGGCAGGTGAGTGTTGGCCAGTGATCAGTCTCACCTCTTTGTTGTGTGTATCAATCCCCCTTCACAAATAAAAAAAATAAATGATACACACACGAAAACAATACCTGAGTTTTGATATTACTACAGCACAATATTCAGTAACTTTTTGGGGTTGGAAAGAGTTCAAACATTAGTGCAAAAAGACATGACGCAAACAAGCCTCATTCTGTTTTTTTGTGGATTAGCTCCAATCAAATATTAATCTTTACAAGCATTTCAGACTTTGAACACATATTCAGCAAATAGTTTGACCTCTCTGGGGGTTGCTGCATTATTTCATGCTGCATGTTGATGTTGTTTAAGCTGATATGAGTATGTGATCCAAACAAGCAAATCTTTGTTTCATCCATGGTGCAGGGGCCTTTGGCTACTTTGAGGTGACTCACGACATCAGTCGTTACTGCAAGGCCAAGGTGTTTGAGCACATCGGCAAGACTACACCCATAGCCGTTCGCTTCTCCACTGTGGGTAAGAACATGCCATGTCATGTGTTTAGGTATGATTCATACCTTATCATTGTTTCTAATGTTGAAAGGTCTTTCTTCCACTCATTGTGCTGCCCAGTGAATATACACAAACACAGAGTAACTGTCATAGCAAAGTATGTGTGCTTTTATAAAGTAGTGCAGAAATATGATATTTGGTTTATATCAGGTCAAATGATACACTGCATATTTTTCAAATAAAAATAATGCTAAAAGGGTGTAATGGCAGCAGTAGTAATTTTTTGGTTGTTGATCTTTGAAACTGGCAGCGCTCTGTTTCTCCGTTCAGCAGGTGGGTTGTGCCCTCGGTTTTTAGGTTTGGCGCAGTCATCAGCCCGGGTGTTTTAATAAGATTAGCAGGTGCCACCAGAAAGTGTTTGCTTCAGCTGATCTGATGAATGAGCCTCAACATTTATGAAGCTGCTATAAAGTTATTTTCATGAACATTTAATCTGCTGAATTTTTCTCAATTAATTTACAAAATACCACAAAAATCTAAATTGTCCATTACAGTGAAAAGATGGATCAAAAATATTCAGTTGACTTTACTGTAGGAAAAGCAGCTACTCAGCAAATCAAAGAACAACAGTTCTATCAAAGTCTGTTGAATTCTGACATGCTTAGTATACATTCTGTAAGTAAAGTATCATCTCATTTTAGCTGGTGAATCGGGATCAGCTGACACCGTGCGAGACCCCCGAGGCTTTGCAGTCAAGTTTTACACTGAGGATGGCAACTGGGACCTGACGGGCAACAACACCCCCATTTTCTTCATCAGGGATGCTCTGCTGGTGAGTGAGTGTACTGTAGGTAGTGTTGCAGTGTCTACATGTTGTAGAACTAGTTTGTATATTACACAGTACACATAATGCACATTTAACAACAACCTTTGTATTAACATCAGGTGAGTGTAGAATGTATCACATTGACCCGTCCCCTTTAACTTCGTGCAGTTCCCATCCTTCATCCACTCTCAGAAGCGTAATCCTCAAACCCACATGAAAGACCCTGACATGGTGTGGGACTTCTGGAGCCTGAGGCCTGAGAGTCTGCATCAGGTAGGATGTTGTTGGGAACAGATTCTAGTGGCGTGCACAGAAAAATATATTTAAAAAAAAAAATGACTTAGTTAATGGCACCTGCCTCATTGTATCTTTCGTTGCAGTAATTGCTTGGTTTACACTGACAGTAGTTGGCATAGAAAACCCAAATGGACTTGTCTTTATCTTGTGTTTCCTGTCCAGGTGTCCTTCTTGTTTAGCGATCGAGGTTTGCCTGATGGCTACCGTCACATGAACGGCTACGGCTCTCACACCTTCAAACTGGTCAATGGCAATGGCGAGCGTTTCTACTGCAAGTTTCACTACAAAGTCTGTTTGAGCCCAAGTTGAACACATTCCTGTGTTGTTTTTTATGTTTGTTTGTTTGTTTGTTTGTTTTTTTATCATTACTCGGTTTATCATATGTCATGTTTTTTTTAGACTGATCAAGGAATAAAGAATCTGACAGTAGAGGAGGCAGACCGCCTGGCTTCCACCAACCCAGATTATGCCATCGGAGACTTGTTTAATGCCATTGCCAATGGGAACTTCCCGTCCTGGACTTTCTACATCCAGGTTATGACCTTTGAGCAGGCTGAGAAGTTCCAGTTCAACCCATTCGATCTTACCAAGGTACCACAGTCAAAAGTTATCTCATAATGCTTACATACTCCCATACAGAGCAGGACTAGACTGTACTCTTTCTAATCTGTTGTATGTATGTTTTCTCATTCAGGTTTGGTCACATAAAGAATACCCTTTGATCCCTGTCGGCAAAATGGTGCTTAACAGGAACCCAGTCAACTACTTTGCAGAGGTGGAACAGCTGGCCTTTGACCCCAGTAACATGCCACCAGGCATCGAGCCAAGCCCTGACAAGATGCTGCAGGTAACACTGCAATAGATTTGTGTTTATGTTGTTAGTCAGATAAAATTGGAGAAAGAAGACTGTCATAGTTAAATCTAAACATGTATTCATGTTAAAGAGTTTTGTTTGTATCATAAACAACCAAGATGGACCTTTCTGGGTCTCTCTGGAGCGTCAGGTCATGTTCTGCTCTTCCAGCAGAACTGAAGCTGGACTAAATGCTTGAGAATAAAGTGCTCACATCGTGTTTAGTGCGTTTCGTGACAGCGCACACAGCTACAGCTGTGTAACTATGCTCTGCCTTGTCTCGTTCTAGGGTCGCCTCTTCTCCTACCCAGACACACATCGACACCGTCTGGGAGCCAACTACCTGCAGCTGCCTGTCAACTGCCCCTTCAGGGCCCGTGTGGCCAACTACCAGCGTGATGGTCCGATGTGCATGTTTGACAACCAAGGTGAGTCATAATCCAACCTGTGTCTGTTTCTATGGCTGCGAACACACAAATGCTTTACTGCACAACAAGAAGTGGCTCAGTGATTCTTCTTAATGATCTTATATGAGCTATAGAATATTGTGTTACCCAACAGATGTCACCATTCAGACTATATTGAATAATTCGACTCACCATGTGTTGTTTATTTGGCCAGCTCATCCATCATCACACACAAATAAGATTTACAGCATGTCATATGAAAGCCTGACATGTCTGATGTGTTGGGCATTGTGTTGTCACTGAACCTCTTCCTACTCAACTCACCAGTGTTTGGTCTGTCTGGCCTCTAGGTGGAGCTCCAAACTACTATCCAAACAGCTTCAGTGCCCCGGAGACCCAGCCTCAGTTTATGGAGTCCAAATTCAGCGTGTCTCCAGATGTTGCACGTTACAACAGTGGAGATGAAGATAATGTCACACAGGTAATAAGGGCAAGAATCGATCTGTCTATCTGATTGTGTTTCATCTAAAGATGTCTGGACTGTGCTTTATTATTATTATTATTATTATGCTGTAAAATCATGCTGTTTTCAGTTTTATATTATTCTAAAGCTGCACCCAATATATCAATAATTTATACATTGCATACTGTTTTTTTTTTTTTTTTTTTTTTTTTTTACTGCACTAAACACATTTCATTTTTAACTGATCATCTTTGAACAGGTTGTTAACTCTTGTGTTCTTGCAGGTTCGTACCTTCTACACTCAGGTGCTGAACAAAGAAGAACGCCAGAGACTTTGCCAGAACATGGCGGGAGCCCTGAAGGGAGCCCAGCTCTTCATCCAGAAACGCATGGTGAGTCCACATCACGTCATTGTATTCAGAACTGCAACAGAAGCTGTAAACAACAGGATGTATCAAATGTGTCAACGTGCATCTGCTCACGAAATGTGGTTCTGTGGACAAAGTTTATTTTTAGAGCACACAACAAGCATTGACCAACAGTGTGGCCCTGCATGTCCATGAGCAATGTGGAAGTTTATACAATATTAAAAATGAAAACAGACAAAAATGAATGAACACTTGAGAGTGCAGCAAAAAATAGTAGTGAGTGACACATTGTAACTGTTTTTGTTTTTTTGTCACAGGACCTGAGAAGGTCTGACAGATTAGAATTGAATCTAAAGGAAAGCCACTTTGTGATTCATATAGAAGCAGTAAGAGTTTGAGACATCCAGTTCGAAAGTGATATGTAAAGTTTGAGTGTCTATGTGTCTATGACTTGCTATGGTGCTTTATGACGTAGCAGAATCTTGTAGATATTAAATACAATGAAAGAACATTTCAGAGGTTACAAAATAAATGTTTTAATGCAGATATGACAAATGTCAATTTCTTTATTTATTCCCTAAAGTAATAACTGAGTCCATTATCTTGAAATCACATATTCAGTTTTAAAACCCTAACCAAAAACAACCCACGCACAACCCTGCAGCGAGTTTAGTGTTTCGTTTGGTTTTGTATCTTTGTCAACCATGAGAAACTCTTTACTTCCATCTCCCCTGTTGCCTAGCAGGAAGACCACAGAAAAAAGAAATCACAATCTCTCTTTAGAAATATCAAAAACATCTCTCTAACTTTAGCATGGAGAATTGTTGTAAAATGACTTGTAGTAAGATGTTGATCAAGAAAAAATGTGTTCAGGATCATTAAGTATCATTGTCTTGTCCTGCACGCAGGTGGAGAACTTGAAGGCAGTCCATCCAGACTATGGAAACAGTGTTCAGACCCTCCTCAATAAGTACAATGCAGACGCCCAGAAGGTAAGTCATCGTTAGCTAATGCTTTCAAAACTTCTTATTTTCCCATTAGCATTGCTTTGTTCTCAAAGTCTAATGCTAACTAGCAAATGTTAGCATGCTAACACACTGTGACTGTTAAAATTGCAAAAATCCTAACATTACCTGCTAATCATTAGTTTGTGTATGAGTATAGTCATTCTGAACATGTACCTCAAAGCACTACTGTGACTACCACAGACTCGGTCTGTTGTTCATCATGCTGGCCATGTTCTGCTCGTTAAATTAGCTAATCATCTTTCTCTCTCCCTTCCTTCCACTCCACCTCTCTTAGAACACAAACGTTCATGTTTACAGCCGTCCAGGATCCTCGGTTGTTGCCGCATCCTCAAAGATGTGATGCCTTAAAATGCCACTGTGGGGAACCCTCTCATTTATCTAAGAGCACTTATTGATTATCAACTGCTACTACCAATAACAAGACTGGACCTGACTTCCAGTTACAGCCAGTAATGAGTCTGAAATATTAACATTTTAGTGCCCAGATTGGAGTTTGGTCATTTAATTCAGTAAGGCAAATTGTTGTTTTTCTTCAGTTGTCAAAGTTAGAGATGTTCAGGAAGCTCTTGATCTCTGTGAGGTACATATGTCTTGATTGAACAGCTGTTTTGAAAAAAAAAAAGCATACCATCATGCTAATGTTGACTGATGACCAATGTGAGTGCTTGACTTTTACCACATAAAGCCTTGAAAGTAATTTCTAAGTTTTATTTTTATTCTGCATGAATCATTTAACCCCATCTGCTGTTAAGTACTTTGATTGTTAGCTTCTCAGGTTGAGTGTATATACTACTATGTGAAGATCCAACTGTTTTTAAAGAAAACAAATGCAACTGTTTCAAATTACTTTTGTCAGCATTCAAATACTTTGACTTTGTAAAATAAAAAAATGTCTGTCATGTCTGACTGAACCACCACTAACATCATACTTCATATTAAGAGTAGAAATAATTGAATAAGAAATCATCCGTGTATACGTCTTCAGATAAGCAGAAGAAAAGAGTAGCGCTAACTCCGACTCCGTAGTTTGTCTTTTTTGTGTGTACAAAAAATACCAAATCCAGATAACTTCAACCTTAGACCTGAAGAATCTGCTGTGAACTGACATTTGTGCCTTTAGTAACTTAATGGTTAAAGATCTAAGTTGATAGTAAACATACAGACTAATAAATGACAAAATCTGGAGAGGAGTCTAATCTAAAGATATGTCATATGACTTTCATCTTTGGAAAAGACTGCAAAGATCCTCAACAGGATGCAACCAATCAAAAGGTATCAGTGTCTGATATGAATTGTCCATGTAACCTGCTTTTGTTTGTAGCTCAAATGTTTTTGGTCTGAATGTAATGTTTGATCATCTGTAAGTAAAACATGTAATATTATAATAAATATGTTAATAACCCAGTATCTAAATAGGTTAATAATAATAATTAATAAAGCTGAAATAAAGTTAAATAAAATAAATATAAAATGTATTATAGGCCAGGCCTAACATTTCACATAAATGAATTACATGTGGGTCCCTGTTCCGTTTGTCTCTCCTCCAAGGACTGGTTGAAGGTTGAAGACCCCTGATTTAAAGCAACAATATGTAGAAACTGGTATTTTGGGGATTAATCGCCCCCAAGAAAAATCAGAGAAGTCTTTACATTAATTTTCCATAACCACTTCTCTTTCTTAGGGGCCTGGCATTGGGTGATAGGCAGGTGGCCCTTTAGAGTCACCAGGCTGTGAACATGTTTATTTATGCTGTGATATTTAACATTTTAACATGGAGGCTTATGGAGACTGCCTTGTTCTGTAGCCAGCTTCAAGCAGATGTTAGAGAAGGTATAATTTTTGGTACTTGTGTATTAACATCATTTCACAGTGTTAGAGGGTGGACCCCACACACACAAGACCAAGTGTGCCATACCAAGCCTCAATATCTGTGCCACGGCCCTGGTTTCTTTCATGATCCTCATTTTGATTATTGTACCCATCATCCTGTCTGTACAGCATTAGTATTAGTAGAGCTGCCTGCTGCTGTGACTTGTTCAGTTGTTTCACTGCCTAATGCTCCTGATATTATTTGTAACCTTTTATTGTCAGGGTCTATCATGTGTCAGTTTCCTGTTTTATTTTGATAGTCTTGTGTCCGTGTCAGTTTCCTGTTTTTATTTCGGTAGTCTTGTGTCTGTGTCAGTTTCCTGTTTTATTTTGGTAGTCTTGTGTCCGTGTCAGTTTCCTGTTTTTATTTTGGTAGTCTTGTGTCTGTGTTAGTTTCCTGTTTTATTTTGGTAGTCTTGTCTGTGTTCTCTTCCTGTTCCCTGTGTGATTACCTGTCCTCGCCCTTATGTGTTTCACCTGTGTCTCGTTATCCCCTCCTGTGTGTATGTAACCAGTGCTCCCCTGTGTATCGCTGCCAGATTGTCTTGTCTCACAGAGCAGCATTCCAGTGTTTCGTACAAGAGAGTATCCCTGTGTCAGACCTGTCCTAGTTTCTAAGTCTTTGTCTCCTGATTTTGTACCTCTGCCTGTCTGATTGCCTTTCTGGATTTGACCCTTGGACTGAGTAAAAGACCTTGAGAACTGATTACCGTCTGCCTGCCTGCATCTGTGTCCGCCAGTCTCTTTGTGACATTTATACGTATATCCTCAAGCAGCACAGAAATGGTCCATCGATCAATTGGTACTGGGCCGCACAAGAAATAATTATTTATTTAATTATTTTTATGTATTATCTGATTCTGGACGATCTTTTATTTTGAAAAAACTTTTATTTTGAGAAATGATTCTCTCGATGACGTATGAGTCTTTTGCACTGTGTTGTGTTGTGTTTGTGTTGACTTGGTTTCCTGTACCAACAACAGACACACTGGGTCCAGGTCCAGCTCCTTATTAAAAACCCGATCTAACTTCAAGGCCACTTCTACCCAGTAATCCTGGATATGGACACAGTACATACACAGTGTATGCAGTATGTATAAAGCTAACAACTCCCTTATTACACTTGATACACAAAACTGATTTCTTTGATCCATCTTATGTCTGAGTTCAGGTGATATCTGAAGGCGATGCAGTAAATTGTGATTCCTTTGCTCAATTGCATATGAATATGTTGTTAGCATGTTCCCATATGTCCACCTCCTTAGCTTCATCTATTACCACCCCTAGGTACTGAGCCCATGTTATTACTGTAACTCCACCTATTCATTTAATTACAGGGTATGACCCGGAGATGGCGCTTCTCTCGCAGATTTTGGACGCACATTTGTTCTCCTCCTCTGTCTGTTTGTAATAATGATTACTAATACTACTACTACTGCTGCTGCTGCTGCTACTGCTACTACTACTACTACATACAACAGGGCCTGCCAGTCAACGGGAAAACGATCTCCCCACTGTTTAAAACTCAACCTAGGAACCTCTAACAGAAGCTGATCCAAAGAGTGCAGGGCTGTGCCACAATTGCGAAACGTTAAAATCTCTGACAGGTAAGAAGGACCGGAATGCTAAAACGGACTGGAAGCCAGTGAAGTGACGACAGCACAGGGGTAAATGTCAGCAGCATTCTGCACATGTTGGAGACGGGAAATTGAAGCCTGACTGAGGCCAACGTAGAGGGCCCTCTCTGGATTGCCTTCTTGAGATCCTGCCGAATAAGAAAAAGTATATTTAAAGTAGGTTTTTGGGGAGTTGTGATAATCTGGTACCAGAACCAGAAGATGGCAGCAAAGCCAAAAGTACTTGGAACTAGAGCTCAGGCCAGTGTGTGAAGAGTTGGGGCAGCATTTCTGGTGACATTTTCATTTGATAAAAAACTGTGCTTTTGTCTTTTAAAGATCAGAAGGTGACTTGAGGCTGGGAGAGTGCCCAACACCACACACCACACACCAAACACACTGCAATAAATTGAGACCTCCTGCCTGTCTCAGGCATTGTGAAACCAGACCAGTTGCATCTGTCAATAAATCTAAGTTTCTATTTTGTAACTCTGGAATGTGTTTCTGGGATTTTGAGGATAAAAGATGTTTTTTGTGTATGGACTGGAATTATTTTCATACATATTATCATGCACTAGAATTAAGACTAAGTAAATCAATTTTATTTGAATATGAAATTTCCTCCAGTTGCAGCACAGATTTATCTGTCCTGCTTGCTGTAAACATTAATTGTCAGATGGGTGTTGGGAATGATGAATGGCAGACACACAGTTCAGGTTACTATCAGAGCAACACGTGAACTGACAACATCACTTTAATGAGAAAAGGCTTAAAATTGAATCTTCTCATAGTAAAAATCAGTTCATCTTAAGTAAAGATCTGTTTTGTGTATCAAGAATGAAAAAGTAATAAAATGGATAAAATAAATGAATAAATATTAAACCAATGTAAAAAAAAATGCAAATCAATACAAACAAATACAAACTGCTTTATTTTTTATTTATAATTGCATAATATTTTATTTCATAGATGGGATGTCTTCAGTGTTAAGGTGTGTGTGTCCAAACATTTAACTGGTACTATATACTGTAATTTCTAAATATTTTAACAGATAACAACACTGAGAATACACTTAATTGTACTTAGATGCACAGTTAAAGTTTTTGAAGCACAAATAAATAAATATATATCTGCCATTAAAATATATTGAGGGTTATTCACATTAATGGTTGTATGCAAAATAGTATACCATATTTGGACATCAGTGGAATGTTTGAATTCCACAGATTCAGTTCTGGAGTTCTGCTCCTTTATGAGGTCTGTAAATTCCGTTCTACATGATCACTTACAGACTCACCTTCACTGAGTACACTTGTGAGTACACTATTGAGAAGGCACAATGTTAATGTAGCTGATGTTGTTTTGGCAGAGGAACAGTCAATCCCGATGGATAACAAGGTAAGATAGTGTTTGACAACACGTGGATTTGGACCACGAGTTCTTGAATAGCACAGACTTTTATGCAATCTTTCTGAATGCATACAGCTTGAGAGTGTTTCGTCGATGTCGAAACGATGGCTGGTTATTTTTCCTTTCTGTCAGGTTTCAGTTGATGAACAGGGAGAGCCAAGGTGCAGTGACTCTGAGGTACCTCTGTTCACGTCAGAGACTTTCATCGACTTGTTCATCTGAAACGCCTGACAGAAAAGTAAGTCTGCGTTCAATTTTATCAAGCAACCTGCTGCAGAAATGAAATATACAAATGTATATATGTGTATACAGTATATGTGTAGCCTATATATTAAGGCAGTCAAGCTATTAGAAAAAATAATCTAAATAATTATAGGCTCTGTGATTAATTAATCGTACATATTTTTTTCTGTGAAAAACATTCAAACATATTCAAACATATTTCAAATTATGTTTGAATTTGGTATAATATAGCATCTCAGGACAAACCTATAACCTCAACCTCAACCTGACAACAGAGTAACAGTCTCTTTGACTTCAGGACTTTTTTCCAACATTGTATGTGCAAAAATAAACTTAAGTTATCTCAGAGAATGCTATCTGTAAAACCTCTGCCTGTCCCCTACCACCGACATTAGCTTGCAGACCATTTTGCGAGGGAGTTCATTAATCAGTCACTAGTAGACTTCATTTACATATGTATGGATTAAAGTTCTCCGTAATTATGACGGTTTTCCGTCACTCAGAGTTGACAGAGGCCACTTACTAGGTGAATATAGATCCAAGGAGAAAAAAGGTGTTGGCTGTTGGCTGATTTTCATTGTCAGGCTGTCACACTCTACAGCCAATGGCATTTACAGCGTGGCCAGTGACAGTTTTTGACTGCGTTACACAGCGACACAGAGCTGTGTTGTAAACCTGGTTTGTAAAGTTTAGTCAACATATGAGAACTCATCTGACACAGAGAGTCTTGTGTGCTACATGTGTGAAATAACTATAGTCTGGACTAGTCTGGAGTGTCTCTATGTATACACCTTCATTCAGTGTTTCCCCCTCCCCTACATTGAAAAGACAAAAAAGAAAATCAAAAGCCAATGTCAACAGTGAAAAAAATAACAGATTAATCAGGCTGTGTCCACTAGTGGAATTAGGAAACTTCAGCCCACTCTCCAGCACAGTAGGTGGCAATAATGCTCCTTAAACACTTGTTGCCGTCCATCATTAAATAAAAGAAGAATCAGGCCACGTGGTACCTGCTGGTGCCACCTTTGAGTCAGGAAAATGTTCCCCCCACACCTGCTTTGTACACATGATGGAGGCAGACGAGAAGTGTTACAGTGTTGTGCTAGTGTTGGCTGCCAACCTTGTAAAGCTACACAACCAGGAATTCAGATGCAAACTGATGAAGTCTACTAGTGACTGATTAATGAACTCCCTTGTAAAATGGACTGTAGGTCAATGTCAGGCTTGACAAGCCTAATGCATGTTTGCCTTCAAAACATGATTTAATTTCATAATGTTCATGAAACATATGGATGGTTACGCGATGCACAACAAATATCAGCTGAAGCCAGTCCTACTGATTTTTATCCACTTTTAACTTTAACATTTAGTAAGTCCACTTTTTGCAGCAGTTAAAGCAGCACATCATTCTGGCATTAGCTAAATTAGCTCTATGGGGTTGAACCAGTTCATCATTTTCAATATTTTAGCAGTTTCCTTCTGTCACAGATAGTTCAGACAATAGTTCAGACAAAGTATGTTTATGGTCATTATCTTGGAAAATATATCCAGGCCTAATAAGATAAATTCCAGAACATACTAAATGTTAAAGTTAAAAGTGTATAAAATCAGTAGGACTGCCTTCAGCTGATATTTAATTCTTTGTATCTTTGTTTCTTTGTTTGTTCGTTTCTTTCTTTCTTTCTTTCTTTCTTTCTTTCTTTCTTTCTTTCTTTCTTGTGAAGAAGCATTTCACCACAAGTGGCAGATATGGACACCTGGAAGCTGACGAAGTTTCCCAAGATTCTGTCTTTCTTTCTTTCTTTCTTTCTTTCTTTCTTTCTTTCTTGGGCAGAAGCATTTCACCTGCAGTGGCAGTCATGGATACCTGGAGGATGACTAGGTTTCCCAAGATTCTTTCTGTCTTACTTGTGAAGAACCTTTTCACATCCAGTGTCAGACATAGATGCATGGAGGCTTTCCCCAAGATGCTTTCTTTCTTTCTTTCTTTCTTTCTTTCTTAGAAGCATTTCACATGGACTGGCAGCCATGAATATCTGTACGTTGACTTGGTTTCCCAAGATTCTTTCTTTCTTTCTTTCTTTCTTTCTTTCTTTCTTTCTTGTGAAGAAGCATTTCACCACAAGTGGCAGACATGGACACCTGGAGGCTGACAAAGTTTCCCAAGATTCTGACTTTCTTTCTTTCTTGGGCAGAAGCATTTCACCTGCAGTGGCACCCATGGATACATGGAGGCTGACTAGCTTTCCCAAGACTGTTTCTTTCTTTCTTGTGAAGAACCTTTTCACATCCACTGTCAGCCATGGATACATGGAGGCTGACTAGCTTTCTCCAAGATTCTTTCTTTCTTCCGTTCTTCCTTCCTTGTGCAGAAGCATTTCACCTCCAGAGGTAGCCATGGATAACTTGAGGCTGACTAGGTTTCCCAAGATTATTTATTTTTTTCTTGTGAAGAACCTTTTCACGTCCAGTGTCAGCCATGGATGCAGGGATGCTGTCTAGGATTCCCAAGATTCTTTCTTTCTTGAGCAGAAGCATTTCACCTCCAGTGGCAGCCATAGATACCTGGAGGCTGACTAGGTTTCCCAAAATTCTTTCTTCTTTTCTTGTGAAGAACCTTTTCACGTCCAGTGTCAGCCATGGATGCATGGAGGCTGACTAGCTTTCCCCAAGATTCTTTCTTTCTTTCTTGTGCAGAAGCATTTCACCTCCAGTGGCAGCCATAGATACCTGGAGGCTCACTAGGTTTCCCAAAATTCTTTCTTTCTTTCTTGTGAAGAACCTTTTCACGTCTAGTGTCAGCCATGGATACATGGAGGCTGACTAGCTTTCTTTAAGATTCTTTCTTTCTTCCGTTCTTCCTTCCTTGTGCAGAAGCATTTCACCTCCAGTGGCAACCATGGATACCTGGAGCTTGACTAGGTTTCTGAAGATTATTTCTTTCTTCCTTGTGAAGAACCTTTTCACATCCAGTGGCAGCCATGGATGCATGGAGGTTGACTAGCTTTCGCCAATATTCTTTCTTTCTTTCTTGAGCAGAAGCATTTCACATGCACTAGCAGCCATGGATACCTGTACGCTGACTAGGTTTCCCAAGATTCTTTCTTTCTTTCTTGTGAAGAACCCTTTCATGTCCAGTGTCAGCCATGGATGCATGGAGGCTGACTAGCTTTCCCCAAGATGCTTTCTTTCTTGAGCAGAAGCATTTCACCTCCAGTGCCAACCATGGATACCTGGAGGCTGACTAGCTTTCCCCAAGATGCTTTCCTTCTTTCTTTCTTTCTTTCTTTCTTTCTTTCTTTCTTTCTTTCTTTCTTTCGCAGAAGCATTTCACATGCACTGGCAGCCATGGATATCTGTACGTTGACTAGGTTTCCCAAGATTCTTTGTTTCTTTGTTTCTTTCTTTCTTTCTTGTGAAGAAGCATTTCACCTGCAGTGGCAGCCATGGATACCTGGAGGCTGACTAGCTTTCCCCAAGATTCTTTCTTTCTTTCTTGTGCAGAAACATTTCACCTCCAGTAGCAGCCATAGATACCTGGAGGCTGACTAGGTTTCCCAAGATTGTTTCTTTCTTGTGAAGAACCTTTTCACTTCTAGTGTCAGCCATGGATGCATGGAGGCTGACTAGGTTTCCCAAGATTGTTTCTTTCTTGTGAAGAACCTTTTCACTTCTAGTGTCAGCCATGGATGCATGGAGGCTGACTAGCTTTCTCCAAGAGTCTTTCTTTCTTCCGTTCTTCCATCCTTGTGCAGAAGCATTTCACTTCCAGTGGCAACCATGGATACCTGGAGGCTGTCTAGGTTTCCCAAGATTCTTTCTTTCTTTCTTGTGAAGAACCTTTTCACCTCTAGTGTCAGCCATGATGCATGCAGGCTGACTAGCTTTCCCCAAGATGCTTTCTTTCTTCTGTTTGTTTGTTTGTTTGTTTGTTTGTTTGTTTGTTTCTTTCTTTCTTTCTTTCTTTCTTTCTTTTTTTCTTTCGCAGAAGCATTTCACGTGCACTGGCAGCCATGGATACCTGGAGGCTGACTAGTTTTCCCAAGATTATTTCTTTCTTTCTTGTGAAGAACCTTTTCACATCCAGTGTCAGACATAGATGCACGGAGGCTGACTAGCTTTCCCCAAGATGTTTTCTTTCTTGAGCAGAAGCATTTCACCTCCAGTGGCAGCCATAGATACCTGGAGGCTGAATAGGTTTCCCAAAATTTTTTCTTTCTTTCTTGTGAAGAATCTTTTCACGTCTAGTGTCAGCCATGGATGCATGGAGGCTGACTAGCTTTCTCCAAGATGCTTTCTTTCCTGAGGAGAAGCATTTCACTCCAGTGCCAACCATGGATGCATGGAGGCTGACTAGCTTTCTCCAAGATGCTTTCTTTCTTGAGGAGAAGCATTTCACTCCAGTGCCAACCATGGATACCTGGAGGCTGACTAGGTTTCCCAAGATTATTTCTTTCTTTCTTGTGAAGAACCTTTTCACGTCCAGTGTCAGCCATGATGCATGGAGGCTGACTAGCTTTCCCCAAGATGCTTTCTTTCTTTCTTAGAAGCATTTCACATGCACTGGCAGCCATGGATACCTGGAGGCTGACTAGGTTTCCCAAGATTCTTTCTTTCCTTCTTGTGAAGAACCTTGGAGGCTGACTAGCTTTCCCCAAGATGCTTTCTTTCTTTCTTAGAAGCATTTCACATGCACTGGCAGCCATGGATACCTGTACGCTCACTAGGTTTCCCAAGATTATTTCTTTCTTTCTTGTGAAGAACCTTTTCATGTCCAGTGTCAGCCATGGATGCATGGAGAGTGACTAGATTTTGCCAATATTCTTTCTTTCTTTCTTACGCAGTAGCATTTCACATGCACTGGCAGCCATGGATACCTGTATGCTGTCTAGGTTTCCCAATATTCTTTCTTTCTTTCTTTCTTTCTTTCTTTCTTTCTTTCTTTCTTTCTTTCTTTCTTTCTTTCTTTCGCAAAAGCATTTTACATGCACTGGCAGCCATGGATATCTGTACGTTGACTAGGTTTCCCAAGATTCTTTGTTTCTCTTTCTTTCTTTCTTTCTTTCTTTCTTTCTGTCTTTCTTTCTTTATTGTGAAGAACCTTTTCACGCCCAGTGTCAGCCATGGATGCATGGAGGCTGTCTAGGTTTCCCAATATTCTTTCTTTCTTTCTTTCTTTCTTTCTTTCTTTCTTCCACAGAAGCATTTCACGTGCACTGGCAGCCATGGATATCTGTACATTGACTAGGTTTCCCAAGATTCTTTGTTTCTCTTTCTTTCTTTCTTTCTTTCTTTCTTTCTTTATTGTGAAGAACATTTTCACATCCAGTGTCAGCCATGGATGCATGGAGGCTGTCTAGGTTTCTTCAAGATTCTTTCTTTCTTTCTTCCTTTCTTTCTTCCTTTCTGTCTTTCTTTCTTTTTTTTGCAGAAGCATTTCACCTCCAGTGCCAACCATGGATACCTGGAGGCTGACTAGGTTTCCCAAGATTATTTCTTTCTTTCTTGTGAAGAAAGACAGGCTGACTAGGTTTCCCAAGATTATTTCTTTCTTTCTTGTGAAGAACCTTTTCACGTCCAGTGTCAGCCATGATGCATGGAGGCTGACTAGCTTTCCCCAAGATGCTTTCTTTCTTTCTTAGAAGCATTTCACATGCACTGGCAGCCATGGATACCTGTACGCTCACTAGGTTTCCCAAGATTATTTCTTTCTTTCTTGTGAAGAACCTTTTCATGTCCAGTGTCAGCCATGGATGCATGGAGAGTGACTAGATTTTGCCAATATTCTTTCTTTCTTTCTTACGCAGTAGCATTTCACATGCACTGGCAGCCATGGATACCTGTATGCTGTCTAGGTTTCCCAATATTCTTTCTTTCTTTCTTTCTTTCTTTCTTTCTTTCTTTCTTTCTTTCTTTCTTTCTTTCGCAAAAGCATTTTACATGCACTGGCAGCCATGGATATCTGTACGTTGACTAGGTTTCCCAAGATTCTTTGTTTCTCTTTCTTTCTTTCTTTCTTTCTTTCTTTCTTTCTTTCTTTCTTTCTTTCTTTCTTTCTTTATTGTGAAGAACCTTTTCACGCCCAGTGTCAGCCATGGATGCATGGAGGCTGTCTAGGTTTCCCAATATTCTTTCTTTCTTTCTTTCTTTCTTTCTTTCTTTCTTTCTTTCTTTCTTTCTTTCTTTCTTTTTTTTGCAGAAGCATTTAACCTCCAGTGCCAACCATAGATACCTGGAGGCTGACTAGGTTTCCCAAGATTATTTCTTTCTTTCTTGTGAAGAATCTTTTCACGTCCAGTGTCAGCCATGATGCATGGAGGCTGACTAGCTTTCCCCAAGATGCTTTCTTTCTTGAGCAGAAGCATTTCACTTCCAGTGGCAGACATAGATACCTGGAAGCTGACTAGGTTTCCCAAAATTATTTCTTTCTTTCTTGTGAAGAACCTTTTCACGTCCAGTGTCAGCCATGGATGCATGGAGGCTGACTAGGATTCCCAATATTCCTTCTTTGTTTTTTGTGAAGAATCTTTTCACATCCAGTGTCAGCCATGGATGCATGGAGATTGACTAGATTTCGTTAATATTCTTTCTTTCTTTCTCACGCAGTAGCATTTCACATGCACTGGCAGCCATGGATACCTGTACGCTGTCTAGGTTTCCCAATATTCTTTCTTTCTTTCTTTCTTTCTTTCTTTCTTTCTTTCTTTCTTTCTTTCGCAGAAGCATTTCACATGCACTGGCAGCCATGGATATCTGTACATTGACTAGGTTTCCCAAGATTCTTTGTTTCTCTTTCTTTCTTTCTTTCTTTCTTTCTGTCTTTCTTTCTTTATTGTGAAGAACATTTTCACATCCAGTGTCAGCCATGGATGCATGGAGGCTGTCTAGGTTTCTTCAAGATTCTTTCTTTCTTTCTTCCTTTCTTTCTTCCTTTCTGTCTTTCTTTCTTTTTTTGTAGAAGCATTTCACCTCCAGTGCCAACCATGGATACCTGGAGGCTGACTAGGTTTCCCAAGATTATTTCTTTCTTTCTTGTGAAGAAAGACAGGCTGACTAGGTTTCCCAAGATTATTTCTTTCTTTCTTGTGAAGAACCTTTTCACGTGCAGTGTCAGCCATGGATGTATGGAGGCTGACTAGCTTTCCCCAAGATGCTATCTTTCTTTCTTTCTTTCTTTCTTTCTTTCTTTCTTTCTTTCTTTCGCAGAAGCATTTCACATGCACTGGCAGCCATGGATATCTGTACATTGACTAGGTTTCCCAAGATTCTTTGTTTCTCTTTCTTTCTTTCTTTCTTTCTTTCTTTCTTTCTTTCTTTCTTTCTTTCTTTCTTGTGAAGAACCTTTTCACGTCCAGTGTCAGCCATGGATGCATGGAGGCTGACTAGGATTCCCAATATTCCTTCTTTGTTTTTTGTGAAGAATCTTTTCACATCCAGTGTCAGCCATGGATGCATGGAGATTGACTAGATTTCGTTAATATTCTTTCTTTCTTTCTCACGCAGTAGCATTTCACATGCACTGGCAGCCATGGATACCTGTACGCTGTCTAGGTTTCCCAATATTCTTTCTTTCTTTCTTTCTTTCTTTCTTTCTTTCTGTCTTTCTGTCTTTCTTTCTTTTTTTTGCAGAAGCATTTCACCTCCAGTGCCAACCATGGATACCTGGAGGCTGACTAGGTTTCCCAAGATTATTTCTTTCTTTCTTGTGAAGAAAGACAGGCTGACTAGGTTTCCCAAGATTATTTCTTTCTTTCTTGTGAAGAACCTTTTCACGTGCAGTGTCAGCCATGGATGTATGGAGGCTGACTAGCTTTCCCCAAGATGCTATCTTTCTTTCTTTCTTTCTTTCTTTCTTTCTTTCTTTCTTTCTTTCTTTCTTTCTTTCTTTCTTTCTTTCTTTCGCAGAAGCATTTCACATGCACTGGCAGCCATGGATATCTGTACATTGACTAGGTTTCCCAAGATTCTTTGTTTCTCTTTCTTTCTTTCTTTCTTTCTTTCTTTCTTTCTTTCTTTCTTGTGAAGAACCTTTTCACGTCCAGTGTCAGCCATGGATGCATGGAGGCTGACTAGGATTCCCAATATTCCTTCTTTGTTTTTTGTGAAGAATCTTTTCACATCCAGTGTCAGCCATGGATGCATGGAGATTGACTAGATTTCGTTAATATTCTTTCTTTCTTTCTCACGCAGTAGCATTTCACATGCACTGGCAGCCATGGATACCTGTACGCTGTCTAGGTTTCCCAATATTCTTTCTTTCTTTCTTTCTTTCTTTCTTTCTTTCTTTCTTTCTTTCTGTCTTTCTGTCTTTCTTTCTTTTTTTTGCAGAAGCATTTCACCTCCAGTGCCAACCATGGATACCTGGAGGCTGACTAGGTTTCCCAAGATTCTTTCTGTCTTACTTGTGAAGAACCTTTTCACGTCCAGTGTCAGCAATGATGCATGGAGGCTGACTAGCTTTCTCCAAGATTCCTTATTTCTTGAGCAGAAGCATTTCATCTCCAGTGGCAGCCATGGATACCTGGAGGCTGACTAGGTTTCCCAAAATTATTTCTTTGTTTCTTTCTTATGAAGAGACTTTTCACCTCTAGTATCAGCCATGATGCATGCAGGCTGACTAGCTTTCTCCAAGATGTTTTCTTTCTTTCTTTCTTACACAAAAGCATTTCATCTGCACTGGCATCCATGGCCAAGATTCTTTCTTTCTTTCTTTCTTTCTTTCTTTCTTTCTTTCTTTCTTTCTTGTGAAGAACCTTTTCACGTCCAGTGTCAGCCATGGATGCATGGAGGCTGACTAGGATTCCCAATATTCCTTTGTTTTTTGTGAAGAATCTTTTCACATCCAGTGTCAGCCATGGATGCATGGAGATTGACTAGATTTCGCCAATATTCTTTCTTTCTTTCTCACGCAGTAGCATTTCACATGCACTGGCAGCCATGGATACCTGTACGCTGTCTAGGTTTCCCAATATTCTTTCTTTCTTTCTTTCTTTCTTTCTTTCTTTCTTTTTTTTGCAGAAGCATTTCACCTCCAGTGCCAACCATGGATACCTGGAGGCTGACTAGGTTTCCCAAGATTCTTTCTGTCTTACTTGTGAAGAACCTTTTCACGTCCAGTGTCAGCAATGATGCATGGAGGCTGACTAGCTTTCTCCAAGATTCCTTATTTCTTGAGCAGAAGCATTTCATCTCCAGTGGCAGCCATGGATACCTGGAGGCTGACTAGGTTTCCCAAAATTATTTCTTTGTTTCTTTCTTATGAAGAGACTTTTCACCTCTAGTATCAGCCATGATGCATGCAGGCTGACTAGCTTTCTCCAAGATGTTTTCTTTCTTTCTTTCTTACACAAAAGCATTTCATCTGCACTGGCATCCATGGCCAAGATTCTTTCTTTCTTTCTTTCTTTCTTTCTTTCTTTCTTTCTTTCTTTATTGTGAAGAACCTTTTCACGTCCAGTGTCAGCCATGGATGCATGGAGGCTGTCTAGGTTTCCCAATATTCTTTCTTTCTTTCTTTCTTTCTTTCTTTCTTTCTTTCTTCCTTTCTGTCTTTCTTTCTTTCTTTTTTTTGCAGAAGCATTTAACCTCCAGTGCCAACCATGGATACCTGGAGGCTGACTAGGTTTCCCAAGATTATTTCTTTCTTTCTTGTGAAGAATCTTTTCACGTCCAGTGTCAGCCATGATGCATGGAGGCTGACTAGCTTTCCCCAAGATGCTTTCTTTCTTGAGCAGAAGCATTTCACCTCCAGTGGCAGCCATAGGTACCTGGAAGCTGACTAGGTTTCCCAAAATTATTTCTTTCTTGTGAAGAACCTTTTCACGTCCAGTGTCAGCCATGGATGTATGGAGGCTGACTAGGATTCCCAATATTCCTTCTTTGTTTTTTGTGAAGAATCTTTTCACATCCAGAGGTAGCCATGGATGCATGGAGATTGACTAGATTTCGTCAATATTCTTTCTTTCTTTCTCACGCAGTAGCATTTCACATGCACTGGCAGCCATGGATATCTGTACATTGACTAGGTTTCCCAAGATTCTTTGTTTCTCTTTCTTTCTTTCTTTCTTTCTTTCTTTCTTTCTTTCTTTCTTTTTTGTGAAGAACATTTTCACATCCAGTGTCAGCCATGGATGCATGGAGGCTGTCTAGGTTTCTTCAAGATTCTTTCTTTCTTTCTTCCTTTCTTTCTTCCTTTCTGTCTTTCTTTCTTTTTTTTGCAGAAGCATTTCACCTCCAGTGCCAACCATGGATACCTGGAGCCTGACTAGGTTTCCCAAGATTATTTCTTTCTTTCTTGTGAAGAACCTTTTCACGTGCAGTGTCAGCCATGGATGTATGGAGGCTGACTAGCTTTCCCCAAGATGCTATCTTTCTTTCTTTCTTTCTTTCTTTCTTTCTTTCGCAGAAGCATTTCACATGCACTGGCAGCCATGGATACCTGTACGCTGTCTAGGTTTCCCAATATTCTTTCTTTCTTTCTTTCTTTCTTTCTTTCTTTCTTTCTGTCTTTCTTTCTTTTTTTTTGCAGAAGCATTTCACCTCCAGTGCCAACCATGGATACCTGGAGGCTGACTAGCTTTCTCCAAGATGCCTTATTTCTTGAGCAGAAGCATTTCATCTCCAGTGGCAGCCATGGATACCTGGAGGCTGACTAGGTTTCCCAAAATTATTTCTTTGTTTCTTTCTTATGAAGAGACTTTTCACCTCTAGTATCAGCCATGATGCATGCAGGCTGACTAGCTTTCTCCAAGATGTTTTCTTTCTTTCTTTCTTACACAAAAGCATTTCATCTGCACTGGCATCCATGGCCAAGATTCTTTCTTTCTTTCTTTCTTTCTTTCTTTCTTTCTTTCTTGTGAAGAACATTTTCACGTCCAGTGTCAGCCATGGATGCATGGAAGCTGACTAGCTTTCTCCAACATTCTTTCTTTCTTTCTGTCTTTCTTTCTTTCTTTCTTGCGCAGAAGCATTTCACATGCACTGGCAGCCATGTACGCTGACTAGGTTTCTCAAGATTTTTTCTTTCTTTCTTTCCTTAGCAGAAGTATTTCGCCTCCAGTGCCAGCCATGGATACCTGGAGGCTAACTAGGTTTCCCAAGATTATTTCTTTCTTTCTGACTTTGGGCTATACAAATAAAATTTGATTTGATTTGTGTGTGGGTGTGTTTTTTGTGTCTCCCTTCTCTCTCTCAGCATTGAGGAAACCTCCTATTGTCCCGTCAGCTTGACCTGACTTAAGGAGGTGTCTCTTTTGTCCTGTCTCTCTACTCTTTCTACCTGCAGGTGACCTGGTGAGGAAGTTGAGGCGCCGGTTCCCCCTGCTAGGAGTCCGTTGGTTTTGTTATTTTAGTTTTGGTTTGGAAGTTTCCTGGCAGTCCTGTTTTCAGTCTTTTCTTTTCAGTTTTGTTTATTGGGTTTTAGGCAGGTTTAGTTTCGGGGTGGACACTGGGTACGACGGCCGTTGACTGGCTCAGTGTTCCCCCCTTCTTTTGTTTGTTTTGGCTGGAACCTCCAACCCTTGTTTTTTTTTTTATTTTTTATTTGGAACTACTTCGTTTGGTTTTGAATTAATAAAAGTTATTATTGTTTTAGTGGCAACTTTTGTCTTCATGTTTTCTTTCAATATGTTTCAGGCCTTGCAAGCCCTTGCAGTCAGTAACAGTGCTGACTACGAAATCCTCTCGAAAGTGTTGGCAAATAGGTTAAAAACGATGGAGCTGGTTGTTCACATTGATCAATCATGTGTCCCTGGCAGATCTGTTAGAGATAATATTTCGGGGATCGGGTGGAGCACAAATTCCTATGGAAAACTCTTGAGGCTTTTGGTCCCCCCAGTTTTATTGCCTTGTCTAGGACTCTTTATTGTGACATTGAAAGTGTAGTGAAAGTTAATGGTGGTTTAAGCACTCCTTCCACTATAGAGAGGGGAATTATTATGAAAAGACAATTAATGGGTCAAACTAAGGGATACCTCTTTACCCTTGCATCTTTCTATATAGTCAAATGACATTATGGTGGCTGTAAATGGTGAAAGTGATGCTGAGAAACTAGCAAATATTACAGAATGCTCTTCAAAGGTAAACTGAGGGGAAACTGAGAGAAGAGCATGGCATTGATAGTAGGGAAATGGCAGGGGAATGAGCCTAAGTTACCTGCTAGTATTAAGTGGTTGAAGAGTGGGATCAAGTATTTAGGCGTTCACTTGGGTGCCCAGTCAGAGGAAGTGAAAAACTGTGAGGGGATGGTAGAAAAGGTGGAGGGGAGTTTAAAGAAGTGGAAGTGGCTGTTACCTCGAATTTCTTATAGAGGGTGTACCCTTATTATTAACAACTTGGTGGCCTCTACTTTGTGGCATTGCCTGGCTGTAATAAAACCCCCAGCTACCTTATTAGGGAAATTACAGAGTCAAATCAAATCAAATCAAATTTTATTTGTATAGCCCAAAGTCACAAAACACATTTTACAATCTGTACAGGGAGTGACACCCTCTGTCCTTAGACCCTCGGTTCGAGTAAGGAAAAACTTGCCCACAAAAAAAAGAGGTGGTAGAAAAAGAAAATCTATTTTTTGGGATAGGTTACACTGGATATCTATCTTACTTTTGTCAAAAGAGGAAGGTGGGCAGGGTTTGGTACATCTAGCCAGCAGGAAGGCTTTTAGATTAATTTTTCTCTATGGCTTACCAGATTTACCATTGAGACAGATTTTATTTTTGGATAAACTGATGAGTTAGGTTTTAGGAAGGCACTGTTTTTTATGGATTGTTCTAATTTAAATTTGTATTGTGTGTCACCTTTTTATAGCAGTTGTTTAATGTGTGGAGACAGATGGAAACAGGCAGACTGGGCTGTGACGCTTCCTTATATTGGCTTCTGAGGGAGCCAATTCTTAGGGGTACTTGGCTAGGCGTTGCCCGGGAAGAAGCACCACTGATTTGTGAGACTTTTAAGGACAAGGGCATAACAACATTCCGGCCTCTGCTGGAGCTGGCTGGAGGTCACTTGGACAATGCTGCAACTCTGGCGCAAATACTGGAGGTCCGTTCCGCTTGGGTTATCGGTCTGGTGTTGGACAGCTTCAGGAAGGCGTTGTCCATTGAGGATAGAGCGCTGGTGGCAGGATGGTATGCTGGACAACTGACACCTGATGATTCTGATCCTTTTCCCAGGTTGTGCTGGAGCAGGGTCAAATGTGGATGCCACTGGACTCTGTGAGGGGAAAGATATTCTGTCAAGGCTGTGTCAAGGTCTTAAATAAAGGAAAACTTAACGGAAGAGTAGACACACCTTGGAGCAAACCTGGGCATTGTATGGCCCCCAGGCCACGGCCCTTTGGTTGACTCTGACTGGCCCGTGTAAGGTTAATTGGAAATTACAAAATAAACATTTTCTCATTTTACCTCATGCATGGACTAAAACTGCATTGCTTTTATATTGAAGTTGTTTTTATTCACGTACGTAATGACGCATACATATATCAAGATGATTAGATCCTTGTTACAAGCAAGTGATGTGACTTTGACTTTAGCCCTCAAAAATGTCCGGTAACGCTAAAAAAAAAAAGGTAGATGCAGAATGCAGGCATTTCAACAGAAATTGGGCTGCTAAGTACTTATTTACTGAAGTCGGAGGTAAAGCCATGTGTTTAGTTTGCGGGGAGCAGATTGCTATGTTTAAGGACTATAACTTGAGCCGGCGTTACGAGACGAAACACGCAGAGAAATACAAAACCTTGACTGATGCTGAAAGGGCGCAGACATCGGCAGCGTTGCTAGCTGAGCTGCAAATTCAGCAAGGCTTTTTTTTTTTTTACCAAGCTTCATGCATCCAGGGATGCTGCAACCAAGACCAGTTTCACTCCACACTTTATCGTTGGCCTTTAAAGAGCAGTTTACAGAACAAATGTTCATTTACGGTACGGTAAGAATAAGAAGAAAAAAGGCCAATTAATGAATTTCCTGTTTGGTCAGGCAAAGTTCGCTATTTATTTAAGTAGAAAGGAAAAGTTGGACAGAGGGCAGCGGACGGCAGCAGAGGTGTAATTGTTTGCTAATTTTTAAGAGGTTGGTTTAAGAGGTTAGAGCACTTATTATGTTGGAATACAGATATTATGTTAAGATGAAGGATGTGGGAGCTTTTCAGAATGTGTGGGATTATGAGGGTGTACTTTTTTCTTGAGCTTGGCCCTTGGCTGGTTGTTGGCTGGCTAAGTGGACTTTTCCTTATAGTGTTTGGGTATTTTTAATTTCTTTCTTTGTGATTAAGTAAAACTGTTAAGTTTGTTCATTCCTAATCCGTTGCTCTCTGGTCCTCCCCATCCAGGTGCTGAGCCTACGGTGGAGGATTGGTGTCCTGGTGGTGGTGGTGTCCCCTTTTTATATAGTTTGCACTAGTTTGATTGAGCTCACCAAAATCACCTCTCTCGTGGATGGCTTAAAGAAATCATTGCTATCCTTGCTATCCTCGTTTCAGAAGAAACACCAATAAAACTGAGTGCCGCTTTGAAGACCTTGACGATGTCATGACAGCAACGACAGCCACTTAGCAACACTGGAGGGTACGTGTAATGAGCTGCATGTGGCTAACAGTCTCCTCAGAGCCAAAGTGAACGATTTGGAGGGATGCTCCCGCAGGCTCAATTTCAGGATCGTGGGCATTAAAGAAGGGGAAGAGAAAGGCAGCCCAACTGACTTTGTTGGTAAGCTGATCCCAGAGCTACTCGGTCAAGACAACTTTAGCAGACCTGTTAAAATAGACTGGGCACACCACAGCCTGAGCCTCAGCCTCAGTCTAATGAACGGCCACAGATCATCATCTTGTCCATAACGACTGGGACGTGTTCAACATACTACGACTCAGCCGCCAGCAAGCGTCATTGTACTACCATGGTGATAGAGTCTCTATTTTCCCTGACTACACAATGGAGGTCTCGGCACAGCGACAGGCCTTTACAAAAGTGAGGAAGCGGCTAATTGAAGCTGGTGCTAAATGCTCCCTGCGCTTTCCAGCCAAGCTCTGTGTCGACTATAACAACACCTCGAAGATCTTAATGTCACCAGCTGACGCCAAATGGTTTGCCAACTCCTTAGGCCCAGCAGATGAATCTTAACTTCTATGTTATAGATCATCGTGGTGTATTTTCTAAATATATACATTGGACTAACCATTTTCCTACACAGCTTTTTGATGTTCTGATCCAATGCTTTTACTTTTTAGTTGATTGCAGATGCAGCATGTTGTATGTGATTAAATAGCGCCTCACGCCACGCTTCTTCAGGGGCATGAATCTGGCACATGGGCAACTTTACTCACTACCTCCTGTCTGTATTAATATTGATTCATGCTCCCAGCACTTATTTACGCGCTTACCTATTCTTGCATATGCAAATGTTCTTACTGGATTTTCTATTTGTTTCTTTTTTTTTTTCTTTTTAAGCCTGATGTTTTATATGGTGCACCCATCACACTTTTTTTCCTTATATATCTGACTAAGCTTGTGTTCTGAATATTGCTTACACTGTCTACATTTTTGTGTGTGCAGTTTAAACATCATTTAGTGTGTTGGAGATGTGCGCAGTTCGGTTGGCTATGTTACCCAGCAGCCTCCTTGTTCTTTAGTGGGATGTACCGCTTAGTTCTTTTAGCAGGTCTGGGTTTTGAGAGGGTATTTTTTCCCCTACTATTCAATTGACAGTTTTGTTATTTGTTGTTTTTGCTAGCCCTTTGTATGCCCTCCTGTCCCTCTACATAGATTTTTGCCATTTGCTTACCTGGGTTGGAGATGAGTCACATCACTTTTACTACTTGGAATTGTAGGGGTATGAGCAAGGCTCTTAAATGGGGTAAAGTGTTTTTGCATTTAAAGTCCTTGTCTTCTGATATTGTTTTTCTGCAGGAGATCCATATCAAACCGTTAGAGCAGAGATGTTTTCACCAGTCCACCTTTTCCTCTAAGGCAAGGGGGGTTGCCATTCTTGTTTGCAGAACCATTCCATTTGTATTCAAGTCGTAGGATGCCGATGCAGGTTGGAGGTACATACTTGTCACAGGTACGGTTAACTCAGTCCCTTTACTTCTTTTAAACATTTATGCCCCCAATTTTGACAGCCCTGATTTTTTCTGTAAAATATTTAACCTTGTCACGCAATATAATGATCATAATATAATTATGGGCGTCAACTTTAATTATCTTGATCCACATATGGATAGGTCTTCTTCGTCTGTGGCCCACATATTGAAATCTGTTTCTGTACTCAACAATCTAACCAAATTTCTAGACCTGGTTGACATTTGGAGACACCAGCACCCCACAAGAATACAGTATTCTTTTTTTCTCCTGTGCATGGAAGTTTCACTAGACTTGATTATCTCCTGGTTGAGACTTATCTCAAATGTAATAAGCTTGTCTTACCATAGTATCTTAATTTCAGACCATGCATCTCTCTCAATGGTAATTGATTTTAATCTTTATGCCCATCAATATAATTGGAAATGTTACCTCTCTCTATTTAGATGACACTTTCAGTGGCTACATATCGACCAAGATTCTACTTTGTAGGAGTCCTTTAAAATCGTTATTAGAGGACACATCATCGCATACTAGTCGTCCCGCAAAAGGAGCATGCACAGGCGCCGCACTCATATTGAGGCTGAATTGGCTGTACTGGAGGAAGACTATCATAACACAGACTGTGAAGATACTTTTAGCTCTATTTTGAAAATGAAATATGAATACAACCATACTTTGAGCTGGGTAAGAAGGCCGATAAATTGCTTGCCATGCAACTGAAGGGCGTCCAATCCGATAGGGCAATACATAAAATCTCCTAATCCACTGGTCAACTTTTTTTTTTTTTTTTTTTTAAAGATTATTTTTTTGGCTGTTTTATGCCTTTAATGATAGTGCAGCTGAAGATGGACAGGAAACGGGGGGCAGAGAGAGGGGGAGTGAGTAAACGCAGTAAATGGGCATCCGATGCGGGAGTCGAACCGGAGCCGCTGCAACGAGGACTGTGGCCTCCATACATGGGGCGGTCGCTTAACCCGCTACGCCACGGGCCGCCCCCCCCTGGGCAACTTTTAACTAATCACAAGCAGATCAACGACAGATTTTTTAGCTTTTACAGTCAGCTATATACTTCCAGATCTACTGCCATGGATGTGAACATCGCTAACTTTTTTCATACTTTAGACATTCCAGTCCTTTCTGAGTCTGGAATTGGACTCTGACTTT
Organism: Nibea coibor; assembly: GCA_023373845.1. Taxonomy (NCBI): domain Eukaryota; kingdom Metazoa; phylum Chordata; class Actinopteri; family Sciaenidae; genus Nibea; species Nibea coibor. Next base: position 1,788,314 of record CM041721.1, on the reverse strand, counting down.
ATGCTGGAGGAGATCAGAAATGCTATTCGTTCTTTTCCCAGCGGCAAAGCTTGCAGTCCAGATGGATTTGGGATAGAATTTTGTGAGAAACACATTGACGTTATCACTCCCCTCTTGCTTTGGATGGTCAACTGCTCAATGAGGAATGGTATCTTCCCTCACACACTTTATGATGCCCATATCTGTGTCCTCTTAAAAAAGGACAGAGACGAAACAAATGTTTCATCGTATCGCCCCTTAAGTCTGCTTAATTCTGACCAGAAAGTTATTGCAAAAGTCCTGACCAACCGATTGAACAAGAATATTGCCACTTTCATCCCGATCAATCAGGTTTCATCCCCAACAGATTTTCCTTCTCAAACACAAGGTGCTTACTAAATTTAATGTATTCAACTAAATTGCCTCACTCTGCTGTGATCTCACTAGATGCCCAGCAGGCTTTTAACCAGGTAGAGTGGAGATAGATGTTTTCTGCTCTTGATAAATTTGGTTTTGGATCGAAATTTATGAATATTTTAAAGATGCTTTATGCTGGTCCCCAATCTTCTGTTTTAACTAACTATGAAAGGTCTCTCCATTCCTACTGCATCGTGGCACCAGGCCACCAGGCTGGCCATAGCCATTAGAGCCCACCCCCAAATATGTGGCAAAAGGTGTGGCACACCCAAGTGTACCATGAGTCTGTATGCAGATGATGTAATTCTGACTGTCTCGGATTTAAAGCTATCCCTTTCACCCCTTCTGCTATACTATAAATTGGGGGAAATCCATTTTAATGCCCTTGTCTGATGGGCTTGATTCCACTTTTCTTCGCAAGTTGCCCTTTCGAGTTACTCATGATCACATCCCCAGGAATCCAAAACTTCTTTTCAAGCTTAATCATACCGATCTGATTGATAAGCTTAGGTATATGATAGATAAATGGAAACTTCTCCCCCTTTCATTGATTAATCAACATTGTTAAAATGGTCGTGCTCCCTAAATTCACTTATCTTTTTCAGAATGTGCCCATATTTCTTACCTCTTCCTTCTTCCAGATGCTGGACTCTATTGACGTGCCCTTCGGCTGGGCCTCCAAACCCCCTTGTATTTCAAAGGCCCACTTGGAGAAGCCCACAGATGAGGGTAGGGTTGCATCTAACGATTATTTTTCTATTGATTGATCTAACGATTATTTTTTCAATTAGTTGATTAATCTTATTAATTAATCTTATTTTTTATCAATTATTCTAACAATGATTTTTAATTACTTGATTAATGACAATGAATTTACCCAAATAAAAAGCAAAAGCATGTATTCTTAATAATTCAAGACTTTATTCAAACACATTTCTTGAAAAACAAAACCTTTGTTTCAAATATAAGATGAAATGTATGCACCAAAAATATGCACCAAAAATAGCTGGTTAACCAACATAAATCTCTCCAAAATAAAGTTATAGAAAATGCTTGCTTATTCAAGTAAAAAGACATTGTGCAACCTGTGCAATTTAAGTAACACTTTCTTTTTCTAACAGTGCATTTTTATCATTCTTCTTAAGTAACACACAGTAACAGTCCAGCACAGACATTGGCCTCCTCTTTGAAACCGGTGGCTGGGCACTGGCTGTGTCATCCTGCTCCACACTTGCCTGTAGAAGCTGTTCCTTCTGAGTGCTTTTGGCTTGATGTGCAAGAGTCTGAAGTTTGACTTGCACTTTGAGGTTATCATGCGATGACAGGAACTTCAACTTGTGGAACCTGGGGTCAAGGGCAGCAGCAATGACACACACATTTTTATGATCTGCTCTGAATGTAGTTTCACCCTGCCACTTTGATGCTCCTGTGCAGCAGCTGTTTGTAAAGTGTTGATGGGAGCAGACTCAAATGACGTTGTCTGTGTCTTTTTGTAGGCCCTTTACCAGTGGAGGTAGAGCAGAGATGGTAACATAAGCATCTCCACTCAGGAAGACAGTGGCTTGCTCAAAGGGTTTGAGGACTTGCTCCGGTTCCTCCAGTAGGTTACATTGGTCACTTTTCAGATCTAGGTAGTAGGGGTGGGTATTGGCAAAGAAGTCACGATTCAATTCGAATCACGATTCATATGCCACAATGCGATACTATCACGATGTATCACAATACTTGAATTGCGATGCATTGTAATACTTCAGTGAAAATGTACCAAAAAAAGAGGATAACTTTATCAGTGGCTGTGTATCAGGGTAGCGTCTTCAATTGATACATAACTCTGAGCAACTCAATTCATAACTGAATTTATTGAATAACAAAAAAAAATATTGCGAGTGTAGCTACTTTACTAACTACACCTCTTTCCCGGAGTTTCTGTGCTTTCTCGTCCAGCAGGTTCTCATGGATCGTGGCTGCCGCCGTGGTCTGTTGCTGACATCCACCATATTTAGCATTACATGCCATATATAGTCATTATTGCTACCATCTCCACTACAGCTTTGTTGGTTAATGACTTATTGCTGCTGTGCATCTGTGTCTCTCTATCTCTATCACAGATTCCACTGCTACTGCAATCACTTTACCATTTATTGTAATTCATTGTAATTGTACAATATGTTTAGTGTTGATTGTTCTGTATATGTGACATCCATTGCACGTCTGTCCATCCTGGAAGAGGGATCCCTCCTCTGTGGCTCTTCCTGAGGTTTCTTCCACATTTTTTCCCTGTTAAAAGGTTTTTCCTCACTGGAACCGAGGGTCTAAGGACAGAGGGTGTCACTCCCTGTACAGATTGTAAAGCCCTCTGAGGCAAAATGTGTTTGTGACTTTGGGCTATACAAATAAAATTTGATTTGATTTGATACTTTCATAGGTTTCATTTCAGCGACGACCTCCTCAGCAGCCGTTATGCCACACTCGGTAAGGGTGCAGATGTCCTTCTCAGACTTCCGTATTTCGGCAGACAGGAGTGCATTGTGAATGGCAGGTTGTTGCTCTAAAAAACACTCCAGCATGTCGTGCGCACTGTTCCAGCGAGTGGCGACGTCTGTGATCAATTTGTGGCGAGGGATATTTAGCTAAGTTTGCTTCTCATGCAGTACATGGGAGAGAGAAACCAAACTTCTCTGCTGTCTGTTCCACCCAGCCAGCAATATTTCCCGCTGTATGGCGCTCTTCAAGTGGCGTTGTGGTCAGACTGTATGATGTCAGCTCCCAGTCCCGATTAATAAAATGGCAAGTGACTCCCAATGCTTCAGTTGCAATACCTGTCCAAGCATCTGTCTTAGTGTGATTTTTGATTTAGCATTTTTGAGTTCAGATTTCACCTTTTCAAGAGTAGCCTCATATTTCTTCTCCATTATATCTGTAAAGTGATACCTGGAGGGATGTGTATATCCTGTGTGAAAATTTGTTGATCATCTCATGAAAGCCTTGGCCTCCACAATAGCAAGGACGTCTCATGTCCTTGGTAATCATCTGTAAGATGCTGTCAGTAAGCTCAGCAGCTATCTGGGGAGAGCATGGATTCGGGTTCTTTTTGTGATAAAAGTCCTCCACACTGCTTTACCTCACCCTGGAAAAAGACACATAAAGCACATTAGAATAAAGATAATGGTGCCACATTTTAAAAGTCTAGTCTAAATTCCACATCACTGCTGTTATGATATTAATAATAATAGATCAAAATAAAAAATACTGGACCTACAATTCAAAAGGATTGCTGTGACACAGATTAATTTACTCACTGCATGTCATGTTATCTTAAATGGTTATAACATGGAATTATTGTATCACTGCAGTAATGTGCAGTTAAGATAATAACTGGCAAATATATTTTTTAATCCGTGTGAAGTTAAGGAAAATAATTGAATCGATTTCGATAAAATTTGTAACAACAGTCTGTAATGTTCTTTAGTTTAAGCCATTGTATCACTCATACAAGCAGTTAAAGTAAACAGAAAATATAAAATAATATTGTTGTCCTGTCTTGACTATTTGTGAAAATAAAATAAAAATATGAATATATAAAAAAATAAATAAATAGAAATCGGACGAATAACAGCGTTAGATGACGCATGGTGTAACATTACATTATCAAACAGCAGCGGTGAGGAAAGCACTTTTAATATCTGGGTGACTAATAAACATTACGATAATTACTTTTAAGTGACTAACAGAAACATGTTTCGCATGCTGCTTCGTTACTATGCTTCAGTTGGGAAAAAAGTAAACTTACGTTGCTGTTTTGCTGTCATCTTTGCTGTCAGCTTCAAGTGCTCATTCATTGTTGTTGTACTGCTGTGATAAGCCATTTCGATCTTGCAGAGCTTACATATCACAACATTGTTGGGGCAGATCATTGTTGGGACATAATCGATTACGTCGACGAATCGCTCCACCCCTAGATGAGGGTGGTCTAGGCCTCCCTGTCTTAAGGCATTACTATTGGCCTTGTAACGCCAGAGCTTGGGTTTTCTGGAATCAGTCCACGGCTGGGGATGTAGTGGAGTGTGGACCCTGCCCTAGGTGGCACGGGGTTGAGCTTAGTAATGCTGTATCACTTACTGGTGCTTCCTTAACAGCAATGCTATTTTCAAAACCTGACATTAAAGTTAAATTACTTAGCAATAATTTCTTTCTCTGCAACTCACTTAAAATCTTCAAATCAAGGGAGTTCTGAACCTTCCCGATATATCAATTCATGCTCCCATATGTCAGAACCCCTGTTTTTAGCTAGGTCTGATGGATGCTGGTCAGATAAAGGTTTAACCACTATCAAGGACCTCTACATTGATAACCATTTTGCTTCAAAAAGTGGCTAAATTATATGGTTTCCTCTTCACACCTGGAAGAAGTTTGTTTTTTTATGTCTAATACGTAAGATCTGGGGTCCTTTCATTGAACATATCAGTAAGGACAGACCACAATCTGGGACTTGATTGGACTGCATTGTTTTCACTCTTATTACAATATCTGTTACAGTGGTTATCTACACTGAGACTTTGCCACTCTCCTCCTACTCATGCTTCCTGGAAACAATCTATGTGGGACATTTGTTCAGTGACTTGTATATTGACTTTTGATTTCTCTGCAACGATGTACTTGTTGCTTTACGGACCCAATATACTGCAAACTAAAATAAATAGACATGTGGCAGATCTACATGCTCACAACGTGTCATATTGTGCATTGTGAACTTGTAGATCAGCTATTTTCAAATAGCTGTAAGCAAGCAATTATATATAGTGCTGAGGTGGTTACTGTATGTTTTGTAATATTAATATAAATCTACAAAGTAACTGGTAAGTTGTCAAATAATTGTAGTGGAGTAAAAGTACAACATTTGCCTCTGATAAGTAATAGAGTAGAAGTAAAAGTATGACATTTTTTAAATACTCAAGTGAAGTAAAACATACCTAAAATTCTACTTAAGTGTACTTAGGTACTTTCTACCATTGGTAGTCTTCCACCGTCTTCTTGGTCTTCTGAATTGCAGGGTACGCATGGCCTGTAATGTAAGCACGTTGCGCCACACTAAAAAGAATCCGTGCGAAGCGTGAGCTTTAAATTTAATTAAACAAGGAATTGTTTCAGCCTTAAAATTGAGCTTTTTCTCTATTTCTGTTTTCTTTTTTCTGTATTATTTCTGTGTGATGTCTTTGAGTTGGTTTAGTGTTGGTTTGGTTGTGTTTTTGTAGCTCAGTGTTTTTTTGTCACTTGTTTTGTCAGCCACACTCTGAGGAGCTGAGGCATCTCAGACGCCAGTATGGCGTCCAGCAGCGTTTTCTCCAGGCTGATACAGAGGCACGGCATTAAAACCGGAGCCATCTCTCTGTGCAGCGTGGAGGAGGTAGCACTGGGAGAGGTGATCGGGCACGGATCTGTGAAGTCCGTGGAGACGGGCATCACGGTGAACAGGATGTTTGAGCTGGTAATGCCGGCCACAAAGATCACCCTGTCAAACGTCCCTCCATTCATTAGTGATGACTTGCTAATCAGAGAGCTGTCCAGACATGGAAACATGGTGTCACCCATGAGAAAGGTGTTGTCAGGCTGCAAGTCCCCCTTGCTGAGACAAGTCGTGTCTCACACAGGCAGCTCTTCATGTTGTTAGACAACAAGGATGAAGACTTTGATTATCGCTTCCGTGTCCGCATGGATGAATTTGAATATGTGCTGTTTGCAACGTCAACCACTGTAAAATGTTTTGGATGTGGCGGAGAGGAACATCTGATTAAAGCCTATCCTAACCGTGGTGCACGGGCGGCGGGCAGCTGTGACCTCCGCTAGGGTCGCCGATGGGGGAACTGGTACCACAGGGGAGAAAAAAGACACTGGAGCTACAGGGAAACCGAAGGATATGCAGAGCCAGGCTGAAGGGAGCACTGAGGTGAATGGTGAGAGGGAGGAGGTGGGAGGTGAAATAGGTGAAGACACAGGTGATACTTCCGGCAGGTAAAGTAGCAGAGGAGCTGTGTGAAGAATTGGAGGTCGCTGGTGACCAGTGTGAAGCAGCTGAGGCTGAAGGGATGGAGGCCTGTGAGGCTGGGTGGGAGTCTGCTCCTCTGAAACAGTGCAGTAAGAGGAGAAGTGTTTTGACTGTGATGGTCGGTGGTAAGGTAAGCCTCGTCCTAGTGGATGACGTGCTCTATCTCCTGAGCCCTGCCCACTACAGCTCCACTGCCCACTGCCTTTTTTATTTATATCCTGAAATTTTTAAAAATACATTTATACATTTGAATATCTTGTGAGGACCGTGTCAATAAATAAAAGAAATAAATTAATATTTCTTTCTGTTTTCTAACACGTGCTTAGAGATTATGAGGATAATAAAACATTATGTATGTGTATGCACTTGGTAGCACAACAGATGTACAGATCTGATCAGATGTAATCTGACATGACCTTCTTGCCTGTTCCTGGCAGTGCTTGTATTAATTAAGAAGGGAAATGTCAATGTTTCTTACTGTCCTCATTGGCTTTTAGTGGAAAAAAACAGGTCTGTGCTAACCATTAAATAACCCAAAAAGGAAATAAACACTGACAGAGAGACTTTTAATTCTACCACACCTTCCTGCAGCCTTAGTTCCTTAGGTTGAGTGCAATGATTTTAAAAAAATAATATTCTTCGGTCCAACCTCTGTAGTCATATCCTTATCTTTATTTGTGTTACAGAAATCTTAATTTGAACTAATCTGTCTCTTGAATATCAGTTTGTTATTTGTCAAATGTCTGGTTTGCCAAAGTAAATTGAGATTTCCTGTCTGAAAAACCTCTGACTTCACAGTTCTTTTGTGAAAAACAGACGATTCTTCTGCCTGTGTGATAATTCTCTAACTTTCAAGTTAAAGAACTTCTCCAACCAAAATGAAATCAGGGTGTGCCATTCCTTTATCTTGACACTTCGCCAGTGTTATAGACAACAGATGAACTAACCAAAATGCTATGTGTACAACAACAGCAGGTATATTGCACTCACTTCCCTTTTCTTTCTGTCTTTTTCTCTTTTGATCCAGTCTAGCACCCAAAATAAATAAATAAATACATAACAACAACAACAACAACAATAATAATAATCATATAATGTGAATGCTACAGTCCATACATTATATGATCCCAAGAAAGTGATACAAACACACTGAAGACTTCCAGGATATTTCTGAGTGAGCAAGTCATTTTTGACTAAGTTTTGACAATCTTTAGGTTGTACCTGCAGGAGCTGCTGTATGAACATGTCATAATGACACACACAACTGCTAACTAAACATAACTGCCACAATGGCGAAAACATCCTTAAGGGAGGGGGGACGTGTTAAATGGTGTAATTAAATTTATGCATCGAGCCATGTCAGTGTCAGAGCTGAATTTGATTTGAAACTGTATCAGAGGCCTTAGCCACATCTTCACGTCTGGTGGTTGGTTTGTACAGGAACATTAAGTCTGCCTCATTTCTTTGTTTAGTTTCTTTGCTATATTGCTTTTTTAATGGATTTCTGAATTATTTAAGGCATGCGATATGATTTTTTAAATTGTCACATTGCTGCACTAAACAGTACTATAAATCTTCCAACTATTAGGAATGGTTATATACTTTTTTTAAGTACATTAATCGACGACCTCCAAATATAAGCCTTCCTCCAAATAATCCTCCAAATTGTGTCAAAGACATGAACTTCCTTCACTTAAGTACGGTATGATACTGAAGGTTGGACACTTGATGGGAAATTAGTGTGTTTAAATGTCACTACATTGGAGCACAATGGTGCACTTCAAGTGTCAGCTGCGAATGGATTACTGAGAAGTTCAAACCTGCTTTTTTGGGGGCTTCAAAACTGGCAAATCACCGTGTGAAGTCAGCACCAAGTATGACAAGTTTTTCAGCAAACTGTATAGTTGGGAAAACTGCAGCAGCGACCTGCTCTTTCATTGTTTGGCAGTGCGGAAAACAGCTCAAGTTTTCCTGCAGCATCTGCGTCTCCCACAGGCGCAGCTTGGTTTTAAAAGCCCTCATTGTAGAGTGACCATCACCTGTCAGTGATGATACGGCCTCAAGCCTGAAGCTGCATTTTGATCGCATTCAAGTATATAGCTACGCTGCCTCCCACCTGTCTTGAAACCCCTGTTTTCAAAGTCCACCTTTCGTTTAGCCATTTTTGGGGGAGAGGGATAGTTGCCGTGCAATACCAGTGGCGTGCAATACCATAAGACTAATGATCGACGAGTGAGGCGCGCGTTCACGGACCCGAGATTGACATGCAGATGTATGGGCAGTGCATTGTGGGATTTGTAGTATTATGGTGGTAAGCTCTAATAGTAGATAGATTTTATCTTGCGGGCCAAAGATAATTCATTCACGGGCCAGATGTGGCCCATGGGCCTTGAGTTTGACACATGTGCTAGAGTAATCATGAAGTAATCATAAAAATATATTACATGACACAACCAGGAATTGTAGTCACTGCTCGCAGGGCCCAGAGTCGAAATCATTTCAGTTCCATATAACAAGGCACCAACAGGAATAATAATCTGCACAAAGAGGCTTCAAAGCTGTTGCTTCCATGACAAAATCAGCTGCATGTTATGTGGCATTAGCAGTGATTGCCGTGTTTTTTCCCATCATACAACATATTGGCCAGGCTGTAAAATGTATCCTTTAATGTCTGATGTTTTTCGTCACATACCCTCTTATCCTCCTCACTTTGACATGCATTCTTTCATATGCATACTTTGTGCCAAGCTTTATCACTGGGCTACGATGCCTCCTATTTGATTCTGCGTCAGACATCTATCATCCAGCTCCCGACAGCAAGACACCCTGAGATCCTTTCCCTGGGTTCATGGGAGCAGCAGCATGACTTTTTGCTCAAATGAAATAGAAAATGAAAAATAATGATGATTTTTATTTGAATATTTGTGTCATTATATAGTCTTTTCATGTTGTATCTTAATCTTTAAAGTCTGAAGCTGTGTTTTTCACTTCATTTGGAAGTTGTTGTGCAGGTTGTATTTTTGTTGTCTGTTTATTTCTGAGAAATTACCCTCTCAGTTTCCCTTCCAGAGGAAATTTATAACGTGTTGAGCAATGTCCCTAGCCCCTTTCAGCACAACATTAAATCCCACGTCTTTCCAGTTTTTGTAATAGTGAAAAACATAGTGCATAACAACATACTCATGAACTCTGCAAACTGGCCAGGATAAAGAAAGACCTGTGTCTCAACCAAAACTGGGTGGAAACTGTTGGCTCACAGCACTATACTTCCCAAATGATATGACATCATGGCTTCTCTCTCTCTCTCTCTCTCTCTCTCTTTCTCTCTGTCTCTCTCTCTCAATGACTATGTCTATATATATATATATATATATATGTCTATATATATATATATATATATATATTGGTGATCGATTTTAAAAGATACGTTGGTTTTCAAAAGCGGGAGGTGTTTGGACTCAGATTATCATTTTTCTGTTATTTCCCAAATGAGGCTACACATCAGTTGTTTACTCAAGCCTGAATCCCTCATACAGTGGAAGGAGTGAAGAAGAAAAAGATCTGCAGACCATTGCAAGTTCATATATAGTGAGTTACTTTCTGTTATAATTTGGTGTTTTGCTTGACTTTGTACATCTGAAATAACTTACACTAATGGATAAAAGTAGAGAAAGATGTCACTACTGATGTTTATAGTTGTATAGTTATAGTATGGTAGTAGACTTTGACATTTTCAAAATTTTTCACCAAAATGTATTACTTTTCTGAACACTCCACTGTATTAAGGCTAGATTTAACTTTGACATACTTGTCATTATATTGTACCAGTCAAAAGTTTGGACACACCTTCATCATTTAATGTTTTTTTCTTTGTTTTTCATTATTTGCCACATTGTAGATTAACAATTGAGACATCAAAACTATGAAGTAACACATGTACACATTATATGTGGTAATTTAAAAAGTTTACACAAATTTAAACAAAATATATTTTATATTTTATTTCTTTTGCTTTGGTGACAACTTTGGTGACTCTTGGCATTCTGTCAGTCAGCTTCATGAAATTATCACCTGGAATGATTTTTAAGAGATAAGTATGTAATTTCTTGTCTTCTTATGCATTTGAGACCACTAATTGTGTTGTTCAGATGGTAGTGTTGGCATACAGCAAATAGTGCTATTCATAGTAAATCATATCATGATCTGCATGAACTGCACAGCTAAGTAAAGAGAATTAATGGTTCTCATGATCATTATTTTAAGAGATGAAGGTCATTCGAATTACTTTCCATGTAGTGTGTGTGTGTGTGTGTGTTCCTCGAAATTTTAGCATGTCTTAAAGTGCAGTTGCAAAAACCACCAAACACTGTGATGAAATTGACTTTCATGAGGGCTGCCCCGGGAAAGGAAGACCAAGAGTTACCTCTGCTGCAGAGGAGGTTTGCAAAGAGCAGTCATGGGGTGGGGTAATAATAGGGTGCACTGTCTCTGTGATCTTGTTTTCCATGGTGATTAACATTCTCACTAAATAAGCTGAGCCAGGATGCAGAGGGCCCAAAACAAAATCTGCCCGACGCCAAGCACAAATCTTGGCGTTCATGTTGTTCATTACAACAGAGTCAGTCTGAGGCTGGATTCTGCTAGGGCTTGAGAAGCTGATGAGGTGGGCCCAGATGAGCTTTAAACCATAGGTTCGGGCAATAGGTTCCAGTTCAGTGTTGCAGGCACAACCATCTTGGCAAGGTGTTTGAGGGATGCAGCATCCGTTCAACCTGCACAGGGATGGAATCTGGCTGAAACCTGTGGACCACACTGGACTACCGGGTAAATTTAAAGTATGGCTCTACCAGTGTGGGACACTGCCCAGAATCTTGAAGTGCACAAATATATGCAGCAGAGCAGACATTGGAGCAGAGGGTCCCCTGATGGCTCGGGCTACTAAGGAGCCTCAACTGTACCACACTCTATAGACACAGCAACAAGCTCCAACTGCCCATCAAATCATTGACACAGAGGAATTCAACAGAGGAATTCAATCCAGGAAGACCTGCCCTCCAAAATAAACCGTTACCTTTGCCACCTTTGCACGACATTTCCAAAAGCAATTTGAAATGTGGTCTCACAGCCTCAGAGAAGTCATCTATGTTTCTGGATGTTGTGTGTTTCTTTTTGTATGGTCAATTCTTAACCTTAACCTGTTTTCGGTTTTCTGAAGTGCTCCTGAGCCCATGTAGTAATATCCTTTATATAGTCATGTTGGTTTTTAATGCAGTGTTGCCTGAGGGGTCAAAGGTCATGGGCCATGACCTTCAGCCTTGCCCCTTACATGCAGAAATTTCTCTGGATTCACTGAATCCATTAATGATATTATATTGTAGATGATCGCAGTATTGCTTGCAATTGTGCATTGTTCTTAAACTGGTCTACCCACACAGTTTCTCACAAAGTGGTGAACCTTGTCTCATCCTTAGAAGTGAATGACTGAGCCTATTGTGTTTCACACAGCATTCAGCATTTAATTTTTGGATTGTATTGTAGAGTTCTGCACTGAGAGGATGAGGCTGCACTTGTTATTCTCCATCTTCTGCATGATGAATAATATCACAGTAAGTTTTTGATTACAAGATTTGACTGAATACAGTTTTACAGTCCTATATCATAACAGAAGTTTCGTGACACATTCCATGTAGTGCTGTGTGTTCCATCCTATGAATGGAAAGTCTAAGAGAAAGAAGAACAGTTATAGTTCTATCCATGAAAAAATGTACAAGAAGTAAATATACATGAACATGTACATTGATGTTGAACTTATTGTTAATTTCACAGGCATTTATAATTAATCTCAAAGGTGAGAAAGGAGATCCCGGTGTCCAGGGACCACCTGGGTCACCTGGGAGAAATGGTTCTCCTGGGCCACAAGGCTTTAAAGGTGGGTACTTTCAATTCCACTTCAGTTGTGTTCTAAAGAATATTATTTTTGACTAAACTCAGACCATCTTTCAAATTCTGAACAAGTCCAACAATCTACCTACAATCTCCCCTAGATTATCCTATGTCCCTTTCCAAATAAATCCTTTGGCTCTTTGTGTCCTATAAACACTACAGTCCATCACTGACTTATTGAGTGGGTGAGTGATGAGGTTATACCTTTGGTCGGTCGAGTGTTGAAGAATCCACGCATATATATTCAATACATGTTCACGCATGGTCCTTGAATTCAGTCCAGACAGACTTTGCCAAATGTCTACTCCTATGCTCTTTAGGGGATCGGGGAGTGCCTGGACTGCCTGGAGTACCAGGAGAACCCGGACCACGTGGACCTCCCATAATGTGTAGACAAGGTAAGACAAGGCTATACAAATACATATACATATACAGTTGCAATCAAAATTATTGAACCACCATTAAAAAATAGGTTTATTGACAAAATTAACAACCTTTTAGTTGTTTGTGATAAACAAATAGCAAGAACAATATAAATAGCTTAAGAAAACTAATATTACAAATGGTTATATGATATTATATTCGTATAATAATATTACAAATTCAACACAAAATGGCACTTTCAATGATAACTGCAGTTTTAATTTTCTAGACTAGTGTCTATCTTAGTAGAGCACTGTTTGCTGAGTCATGATGCATAGCCAGACACAAGGTTCTGGCAGTGTTCCAGAGGAATCTTAGCCCATTACTCATGGGCAATGGCCTCCAGTTCACTAATATTCCAGGGTCCAGGATGAGATAACGGGGAACCCAGCAGCGCCCCTCAGGACCTTATCCCTCCCAATCCACCAAGTACTGGAAACTGCGTCCACGACGGCACACATCCAAAAGCCACCGGACAGTGTAAGCAGGGTGGTCATCGAATAACTGAGGTGGAGGAGGGGCTGCTGCTGGGGGGGCAGGGCACTAGAGTGGACATGTTTAATTTGGGACACATGAAAGGTGGGATGGACATGAAGGGAAGCTGGGAGTTTCAGCCGGACAGCAGAGGGGTTCAGAACATGATCAATGACAAATGGCCCAATAAAATGTGGGGAAAGCTTTTTGGACTCCAACCTCAAGGGGATGTCCCAAGTAGAGAGCCAAACCTGCTGACCTGGGACATAGGCTGGGGTAGCAGCACGGCGACGGTTGGCACAAGTCTGAGCTCTAGTAGAAGCATGTAGGAGGCAATGGCATGGATGGTCCTGAACAGAGGGCACAGCAACCTCTCTTTCTTGAGAGGGAAACAGGGGTGGTTTCAGGGGTGGGTCCATTCAAAAGGTGACATACCTGTCGAGGCATTGGTGAGAGAGTTATGGGCATATTCCACCCATGGCAACTGGGAACTCCAACGGGTCTTGACTAACCGTACACCCAAGAGTGGAACAGAAACCCATCCAAACTTGGGAAATGAACTGGGGTCCTCTATCAGACACAATATCAGCAGGGATACCATGTAAACGAAAAACATGGTTCACCAGGAGGTCCCTGGAAGTCAATACAGTACCATCTTTCTTCTCCACAAAAAAAACCTGCACACACCAGAGAGGACGAGGGCCTGATGATGCCTGCAGCCAGTGAGTTCCGGATGTACTTTTCCATAACCTCCTGTTCAGGACGTGAGAGATTGTACAGGCGGCTACTGGGAAGAGGCGCTCCAGGCTGCAGATCAATGGCACAGTCATAGGGCCAGTGTGGAGGTAATGATAGAGCACTATGTTTGCTGAAGACAGGAGCCAAGTCATGATAAACAGATGACACTGAAGACAAATCTGGAGCTTCTGGAACAGACTGAGGCACAGATGAAGCTGGAGCAGGGGCAGAAGGCAGACAGTGCACATAACAAAAACTACTCCAGGAGGTCACCCTTCCCGCTGACCAAACGATATGAGAATTGTGCAGCTCTTGCCAAGGGTGACCTAGAACCAGAGGAGAGCTGGGCAGTCAATGACATGCAAACTGATCATCTCCTGGGCCCAGTATTTCAAAACTGATCTGACAGGATTATCCTGATCAGATTGGATTAAATCTAGATCTGATCTGAAAACTGGGTATTTCAACACAGATTCAGATAATCCTGATCCCGAAGATCAGAATCCTGATCTGGTAATCCAATTCTCCCTTGAATCCAGATAAGCTGGATTTGGGTATTTCAAAACTTAAGGCAGATTCATCATCATATCAACTTGATAGCAAAATTTCAGGATTATTTGAATCCCACCTCAGAGGTGGATTTCACTTAGACTGACAAAGTCTCAGCTCCACTTCTCCTAGATATTGTTACTCAAGGTGTTCATTACTGTTAATCTTTAAGTGTTTAACTGTTAGTGTTTTATTTTTAAATAATTAAAAATTGTAATTGTAAGAAATTTCAAGCATATTAAAATATTTTTTACTACACTTTCTGAAACTGCTATAAATACAAGTAACAATTACAGACCTATGAGATGTGTGCACTTGCATTTTTTCAGTGTTTATATCGTGCTGCATCTTGAAGCAGAAACATGCAGCAATGTATTTCAGTGTTTGTGTACAAACACTGAAATACAATTATTTCAGTGTTTGTACAAATTATTTGACTTCATCAAATCAGATGCTATTTTGCCATAATTACCATAATTATGTTCAGTGAGAGCCTTCTATATATAATTATTATATATATAAATTATAATTAGATTATAATTAGATTATTATGTTTCTAATTGTGACACTGATCAAGCTATATACCATGAAAGTAATGCAGTTACAATTTCAAGCAGTTTCAAGCACTTCATTCAAAATCCAATAACTCAATCTTAAAGGTACAATTAAAGCGTTTCCAAGGATTTCCAGGGGTTGTCCCTAACAGCTGAGTGGTCCATGGCTGTGAGTGGACTCTGAAAGCAGAAGACAGAGAAGGTGTATGAGTATATCTTTGTTTATGACATCAGCAGCAGCATCACTGTAGCATCCTGACACTTCTGAATGAACCGTGTAGTTAATACTCGTACTGTGTAACGTTACATTTCCAAAGTACTGCAGGAGCTTGGTTTATACACATGGAGCCTATGACGTAACACTAATAAACTCTGAACAGGTTGGTGTTAGTTTAAAGAGTTAACGTATGATGTACGTCGGATTAGTTCCCTTTCAAGTTAAACCATAGACAGCTAAATTCATCAACAAAGCTACCTCGCTAGCGGCTTAACACACAAGTAAATGGAGCAGTTAGCTACTGTTAGTGTTGAGACCTAGATGTGAATAGTCTATTATGATTTAATTTACATTTTGATATTTGACATTTTTAATAAATAAGATGCCAGTGAGCCAGAGATATATTATTTAATATATGTTTTTTTTTTGGACTGAGGTCAGAGTTCATGTGACATCACCGGCCAGCGCTGAGGGGGATTGTTTTTTTTTCCAGCATCCAATAATACAGAAGGACAAAGAGAAAGTGGTTCAACCCTGAATGCAACAGCTGCTGTAGCTAGACAAAATGTGTCTTTTGTCCATCCGCTGTACAGGAGAGAGTTAAAAATAATCTGACAAATTGGAGAACCAAATCAAAAGGACAAATTAACTTGCTCAAGTTTGGAGAGACAGATTCAAAGGGCACTAAAGAAGGATATGAGGAGGGAGAAGTTGTTGAGGCTGTTATTCAAGCAATAGCTCCAGGTACAAAACTGAATTTTGAATACTTTAGAAAGTAGAATAGAGTTGACACTGCAAGCCCTCAGGCAAATTCTGCGGACCCATTACATTGAAAAAGATGCTACAGAGCTGTATCACTCCCTTACACGTGCAGTTCAGGAGCCCAAAGAGACGCCCATACAGTTTTTGATGCGAGCCATGGACCTGAGACAACAAATTGTCCTGGCGTCAGATAGAGACCAGTCTGGTTTGAAGTACAGTGCAGAATTTATTCAAAATCAGTTCCTCCAAACAGTAATGACTGGTCTTCATGATGACACTATGCGGACAGACATAAAGCCATACTTACAAAATCCCAGAGTTACAGATGAAGTCCTTCTGGAGAAAATGACAGCAGCATACAGTCTGGAAATGGAAAGAAAGAACAAGCTGTCAACCACATCAAAAGAAAAAATGATCAGAGTGGCTGCGATTGGTGAGGAAAATGTACAAACTGAACATGTGCCAGCACCAAACAAGAATAAAAGTGGTGAGACAAACAAACGTGATGGAAAATGGAAAAGGTTGATCAAGGTAACAAAGCCATATGTGAAGCTATTCAGAACCTCACCACACGCATCGCAAGCCTTCAACAAGCCCCGCAGCCTCCCGTTCAACAAAGGAGAGGCAGTGAAGAGCCAAGTCGAAAATACAGAGCGCAGCCTAGGACTGTTAAGAGCAGACAATGTTGGAAATGTCAACTGTCCATTCCTGATGGAAAGTGTGATCACTGTTACAAGTGCGGCAGCGCAGAACACTGGGCAGTGGGATGCCGAGTGAGAAATGTCACAGCCAGCACAAGCAAAATTGAAGTCCTACATTGTTCTGCTGAAAACACAGAAAAAGCTGAACTTTTCAGTCTAAGAGCACCTCTCACTGGTAAACAGCTGCAGACGGCGAAGCTGGTTGGAAAGAAATGTCTAGTTCGAGCTTCGGTAGGAGGAGTTGACACCACGGCACTGTGGGACACTGGTTCACAGGTATCAATGGAAAACAGAGTACCTTCCAGATGCTGAAGTGAGACCAGTGACTGAGCTGCTTGAAGACGGCTCATTAGAGCTTTCAGTGGCAAATGGAACTGACATTCCATATAAGGGATGGATGGAAATTGAAGTCACCTTAGCCAAAGATGCTGTAGCTGGAATGAGTGACAAACCCGTCCTGGTACCCATTCTTGTGGCCAACAGTGACATGGAACGCCCAATCATCGGCTTTAATGTGATCGATGAACTGGCCCTGACTAGTGACACAAGTGAAGACTGTTTTTCATCGGGTCATATGGTTAAGAGACTGAGCACAGCCCTGGAGGTAGGCCACAGAACTGCAAGAGCTGTTTTATCTGTTTTAAAAAAACAAAAGTCTGAAAACCAGCCCCACTTAGCCAGAGTAGGCAGACAACCAGTGACCATCCCAAGGAACAAAATGATGGTTGTACAGTGTGGTCGGCTAAACAAGACTGCGGTGAGTGCATCACATATGGTGTTTGAGCCAAACTTGAGGCACCATGGCTGTCCAGCCTAGCCATCAGAGAAGAATTGATTGAGCTTCCTACGGGAGATAATGGTAGAATCGAAGTGACTGTGGAAAATATGACCGATAATGTATCGTGCTTCGCAGTCGCACCACACTTGGCCTGTTGCACAGTGTGGTTGCCATCTACCCATTGCAGGAAAAGTCGGCTGAGGAACACATCAAAAGCTTCAGACAGCAGTGCTACTCCGCCTGAGCAGCAGTTGAGTGGAGAATCACGAGGTGAGTCCTGGGATCCGCCGGTGGACCTAAGCCATCTGTCAGAAGACCAGCAACAGCAGGTAAAACAAATGCTCAGGGAAGAATGTGGTGTTTTTGCAAAGGATGACTGGGATACAGGGTGCATTAAAGATTTGGAGGTGGAGATACAGCTAAAAGACAACCAGCCTGTCCAAAGAACATACAATGCAATCACTAAACATCTCTACCAGGAAGTAAAAACACACATACAGGACTTACTCCACTGAGGCTGGATCCAGAAGTCCTGCTCCTCATACTCCTCACCTGTAGTATGCGTCAGGAAGAAGGATGGGAGTCTGCGGCTGTGTATAGACTACAGGCTGCTGAATGGGAAAACACTGCCTGAACGCCACCCCATTCCGAGGATTCAAGAGCTTCTGGACAACCTGGGAGGCAACTCCTGGTTCACGGTGCTGGACCAGGGAAAAGTCTACCACCAGGGTTTCATGAGTGAGAAAAGCAGACCCTGCACTGCGTTCATAACACCATGGGGACTTTATGAATGGGTCAGGATCCCATTCGGGCTGACCAACGCCCCTGCCTGCTTTCAACGTTACATGGAGGGATGCCTGAGAGACCTCAGGGATGAGGTATGTGTCCCATATTTGGATGATGTATTGGTTTTTAGCTCCAGCTTCAGTCAACACATTGAAGATGTGAGGCAGGTGCTCAGACGACAGCAAGAGTGTGGCATAAAATTGAGACCAAAAAAATGTGACTTTTTCAAAAGTGAGGTCTGTTATGTAGGTCGAGTTATCTCTGCAGAGGGATACAAGATGAACCCTAAAGAAGCAGAGGCGGTTCAACCACTGAAGCATGAAACACCAACTACTGTGCGAGAGGTGAGAAAACTAATGCGATTCCTTAGTTATTACCGATCATACATACCAGACTTTTCGAGAACAGCCAAGCCCCTTTATGAACTGTTAGCAAAGCCCAAGTCTGAGGTGAAGCAAAGAAAAAGAAAAAAAGAGCTGGGCTGCAAAGCTGCTCAGTTGCCACCGTCCCATCCAGTACAGTGGACAGCACTCCACAAAGAGATACTGAACCGAATTGTGGATCAGCTGACAAATCCACCAGTCATGGCATACCCTGACCTAGAGAAACCCTTTGTGCTTCATGTGGATGCCTCTGAAGATGGTCCAGGTGCAGTTTTGTACCAACGTCAAGAGGGTGTTCTCTTGACAGCCTATGGATCAAGGACCTTAACAGCAGCAGAGAGGAATTACAAGTTGCATTCTGGCAAATTAAAATTCTTGGCACTGAAATGGGCCATAACAGAGCGGTTTCGGGACTATCTTTTCCATGCACCTCACTTTACAGTTTACAGTGACAATAACCCCCTGACCTATGTCACAAAGTCAGCAAAACTGAATGCAGCTGGACACCGCTGGGTGGCAGAGTTAGCGGATTATAGATTTACATTGAAATACAGGCCTGGAACAGCAAATAGGAATGCAGACTTCCTGTCACGCAGACCAAAACCCATTGAGGATGTCGTCCAAGAATGCACAGAGGAATGCCAACAGGACACCATCAAATGCATCAGTAAAGCCCTGGACATGGACAAGACAGGAGAAGTTAATTGGATATCTGCTGTCACCTGCAATGAAGATGCGCTGCCAGAAGGGTGCAACATCTCAGAGCCAATTCAGCCTCTTGCAGCAGATGACATAAGAACAGCTCAAAATGCAGATCTAGTCATAAACAGAGTAGATCTAGCAGATCTAGTCATAAACAGAGTAGTGACTATAAACAGAGTAGTGACACCTGAAACATAAAGACAAGCTGGCAGAGAACAAAGACGTCCGACAACTGCTCAGGGAATGGTCCCGTCTACCGATAGATGGTGATGGCATCCTCCAAAGAAAGACTGCGACAAGAAAGCAGCTGGCTGTCTCTGAAACCAGTTGTATACAAACATCTACACGAAGAAATGGGACACTTAGGTGCAGACAGAATGGTGGCTCTAGCAAGGGAACGCTTCTTCTGGCCTAAGATGAGGCAGGAGATGGAACACTATGTTACCAAAGTGTGTCGCTGCATTAAGAGAAAGAAACTGAACAGAGTAACTAGAACAGCTATACAGAGTATAGAGACTTCTGCACCGTTTGAGATGATCTCCATTGATTACTTACATCTGGACAAGTGTAAGGGAGGTGAGGAATACATACTTGTAGTTGTTGATCATTTCACTAAATATGCACAGGCATATGCAACAAGAGATAAGTCTGGGAAGACAGCAGCCAGAAAGCTGTTTGATGACTTTATCATGCGTTTTGGTTTTCCATCCAAGATACACCATGACCAGGGAAAAGAGTTCGAAAACACTCTCTTCCACAAGCTCCAAGACTACTGTGGTATTCGTCACTCCCGCACTTCTCCATATCATCCTCAAGCAAATCCTGCAGAGCGTTTCAATAGGACACTGCTTGGAATGCTGCGGACACTGGAGGAGTCTCAGAAGTCCAGGTGGAAGGAGCACCTTAACAAAGTGGTCCATGCCTATAACTCAACTGTGCATAAAGCAACAGGATTTTCTCCATTTTTCCTTCTCTTTGGTCGTGAACCAACACTACCAGTGGTGCAAGAAGCCTTTGCATTGCCATTGCAAGGCAGAACATGAAGAAAAGTGCTAGAAGAGGAAAGAAGAATTACAATCAGCGTGCATGGAGTTCAACACTTGAGTCAGGTGATCACGTCCTGGTGAGAAACCTCACTCCCAGAGGTGGCACTGGAAAACTGCGCAGCTACTGGGAAGACATGATTTATGTCGTCAAGGGAAGGAAAGGCCCCGATAGTCCAGTGTACGTGGTTGAGCCATTGCAAGGAACTGGGTGAAGGCGTGTGTTACACCGAAACCTACTCCTGCTGTGCCCCTAAGTGGTTGAAGAGCCAGAGGCGGGTGAATCCAACCTGAAAGAGAAAAATGGTGGAAACAAAACAAAACAGAGAACAAGAAGACGACATACAGCCAAGCACAACACTTACCCAGGTGATACAGACAGTTCGAACGAAGAGGAGGATCACCTGTGGACAGCAGTGAGACATGCAGATCTGCCTCTCAACGCAGAAGCAAAAGAGTTCTGCCCCATGAGTGAATTACCCAGAGACAGACCTGAGGTGGCATTGATGCCTGAGGAGCACTCTAAAGAGGAATATGTGGAGGAAGAGGGCGACGCTTCAGCTGTGGAATCTGAGGATGAGCAGAGCAATGCTGCAACAGGGAGACAAAGGCCCAAGAGAGTTCGACAGCCCAAGCGTGGCTACACCTATGACCAGCTAGGCCAACCAACCTTTCAACAGCTGAAAACCTGTCCTGTCGGTGTGAGAGAGCCCTCTGAGACCAGCCACGACCTGTCGACCAGATCATCATCTATGTATCCTTTCGGTCATGAATAGAGATTCACACACATACATGATGCAATTTAATAAGTTAATTTCTAATTTGTTACATGAGTTATAGTTCATGAGAATGTGGTGATTGACAGACATTACAGAATAGAAAAACAGGTTATCTGAACATTTATTTTAATAATAAGTACAGAAATTGGGGGTGCTATTCTGGTATTTTAGAGTCAAGATGGTAGTGTGGTACATATGGTAAAGACAGAATTAGTAGTGTGTGCACATACAGATTTTACTTGACTTATGGGATATATGGCTATGAGAATTTCCTTGTCCTGTTTGTGAAGATTTGGGGGGCCCACCAATACTTCTATGGACTATGCACTCTTCAATACTTATGGACAATGAACCTTTGATCCTGTATTGTGGCCATGAGAGACTTTTGCAAAGAAGAGGAAAAAATGGACTGTTGAGATAGTACAACCTCATCATCGTGAAAAAAAGTGTTGTGTGTCAGACATACCTAGTTCCTTACCTGTTCACCAAGTGTTCAATAGTAGAGAGATTAAGAAAATGTTTGGCAACATTTTATTTAGTGGGGGAGGGTGTTGAGACCTAGATGTGAATAGTCTATTATGATTTAATTTACATTTTGATATTTGACATTTTTAATAAGTAAGATGCCAGTGAGCTGAGTGAGAACTTAGTAAGAAGTAAACAGTGGTTATTGAAACTGTATTTTTATTTTGCTTTTATTTAATATATATATATATATATATATATATATATATATATATATATATATATATATAGCCTGAGGTCAGAGTTCATTTTTTTTGTTTTTTTTTGGTACATGTGCGCCGCAACGGCCGTGAGTCTGTGCATGTCTGCTATAAAAACGCCCATAGAACCGGGACAAATAAAGTTGCCAAACTGTGAGACGGAGTCATGTCTGCTTGAGAGTGCAACATTAGCATGCCGCAGCTCACTTAGAGATCGCTACGGCCTGGTTTGAATTGGGTGACAATGCAACAAGTTGGTTGCATGATATGTTGGTTGGCGTTCGTCCATCCGTCCATCCGTCCATCCGTCTTCTTCCGCTTTATCCGAGAGCGGATCGCGGGGGCAGCAGCTTCAGCAGGGAGGCCCAGACTTCCCTCTCCCCGGCCACTTTGTCCAGCTCTCCCAGGGGGACCCCAAGGCATTCCCAGGCCAGCCGAGAGACATAGTCCCTCCAGCGTGTCCTGGGTCTTCCCCGGGGCTGCCTCCCGGAGGGACGTACCCGGAACACCTCACCAGGGAGGCGTCCAGGAGGCATCCTCACTAGATGCCCGAGCCACCTCAACTGACTCCTCTCGATGCGGAGGAGCAGTGGTTCTACTCCGAGCTCCCCGCGGATGGCCAAGCTTTTCACCCTATCTCTAAGGGAGAGCCCAGCCACTCCGCGAAGGAAACTCATTTCGGCCACTTGTATCCGCGATCTCATTCTTTTGGTCACTACCCAAAGCTCATGACCATCAGAACCATCAGATTTAGAGGTGCTGATTCTCATCCCAGCTGCTTCACACTCGGCTGTGAACCGCTCCAGAGAGAGCTGAAGGTCACGCTCCGATGAAGCCAACAAGACCAGGTCATCCGCAAAAAGTAGTGACCCAATCCTGAGGCCACCGAACCGTAGCCCCTCAACGCAGCCCTGGAGTCCAACTCTCACGGGAAACAAGTCCGACTTACTGCCGGCAATGCGGACCAAGCTCTAGCACCGAGAGTACACGGACCGGACGGCCCATATTACCAGGTCCGGGACCCCATACTCCCGGAGCACCCCCCACAGGTTTTCCCGGGGGATACGGTCGAACGCCTTCTCCAAGTCCACAAAGCACATGTAGACTGGTTGGGCAAACTCCCATGCACCCTCCAGGACCGCACTAAGGGTATAGAGCTGGTCCACACTTCCACGACCAGGACGAAAACCACACTGCTCCTCCTGAATCCGAGGTTCAACAATCTTGTGGACCCTCCTCTCCAGGACCAGGCTGAGAAGTGTGATCCCCCTATAGTTGGAGCACACCCTCCGTTCCCCCTTTTTGAAGAGGGGAACCACCACCCCGGTCTGCCAGTCCAGAGGCACTGCCCCCAATGTCCACGCGATGTTGCAGAGACGTGTCAACCAAGACAGCCCCACAACATCCAGAGCCTAGAGGAACTCCGGGCGGACCTCATCCACCCCCGGGGCCTTGCCACCGAGGAGCTTTTTGACTACCTCGGCAACTTCAGCCCCAGAGATTGGCGAGTCCACCTCAGGGTCCCCAGACTCTGCTTCCTCAGTGGAAGAGGAGATTCCAGAAGAGAGTGGGATTGAGGAGGTCTTCGAAGTATTCCCTCCACCGACCCAGGACATCTTCAGTTGAGGTCAGCAGCACCCCGCCCCCACTGAACACAGTGTTGACAGTGCACTGCTTCCCCCTCCTGAGCCGCCGGATGGTGGTCCAGAACCTCCTCGAAGCCGTTCGAAAGTCCTTCCCCATGGCCTCACCAAACTCCTCCCACGCCCGAGTTTTTGCCTCCGCAACCGCAGAAGCTGCGTTCCGCTTTGCATGTCGATACCCGTCAGCTGCTTCAGGGGTCCCACAGGCCAAAAAGGTTCTGTAGGCCTCCTTCTTCAGCTTGACGGCATCCCTCACCACCGATGTCCACCAGCAGGTTCAGGGGTTGCCGCCGCGACAAGCACCGACCACCTTGCGGCCACAGCTCCGGTCAGCTGCCTCGACAGTGGAGGCACAGAACAAGGTCCATTCGGACTCAATGTCCCCCGCCTCCCCTGGGACGTGAGTGATGCTCTCCCGGAGGTGAGAGTTGAACCTCTTTCTGACAGGAGATTCAGCCAGATGTTCCCAGCAAACCCGCACAGAACGTTTGGGCCTGCCAGGTTTGCCAGGTGCCGCCATCCTCCCCCACCATCGGAGCCAACTCACCACCAGGTGATGATCAGTTGACAGCTCCGCCCCTCTCTTCACCCGAGTGTCCAAAACATATGGCCGCAAATCTGACGACACAACCACAAAGTCGATCATCGAACTGCGGCCAAGGGCGTCCTGGTGCCACGTGCACATATGGACACCCTTGTGTTTGAACATGGTGTTCGTTATGGACAATCCATGGCGAGCACAGAAGTCCAACAACAGAACACCACTCGGGTTCAGGTCAGGGGGGCCGTTCCTCCCAATCACGCCACTCCAGGTCTCACTGTCGCTGCCCATGTGAGCATTGAAGTCCCCCAGGAGGACGAGGGAGTCTCCAAAGGGAGCACCCTCCAGCACCCCGTCCAAGGTCTCCAAAAAGGGTGGGTACGCTGAACTGCCGTTCACGACAGTCTGTTAGGCACAGACGACAGTCCGGACCTTTCCCCCCACCCGAAGGCGAAGGGAGGCTACCCTCTCGTCCAATGGGATGAACCCCAATGTACAGGCGCTGAGCCGGGGGGAAACAAGAATTCCCACCCCCGCTCTGCGCCTCTCTCCAGGGGCAACTCCAGAGTGGTAGAGTGTCCAACCCCTCTCGAGGAAAGTGGTTCCGGAGCCCAAACTCTGCGTTGAGGTGAGCCCGACTATATCTAGCCACTACCTCTCAACCTCACGCACCAGCTCAGGTTCCTTCCCTACAAGAGAGGTGACGTTCCACGTCCCCAGAGCCAGCTCCTGCAGTCGGGGGTCAGACCGCCAGGGTCCCCGCCTCCGACTGCCGCCCAACTCCCTACACACCCGCCCCCTGTGATCCCTCCCACGGGTGGTGGGTCCATGGGAAGGGGGGCCCATGTCACCCTTTCGGGCTGTGCCCGGACGGGCCCCATGGGTGAGGGCCCGGCCACCAGGCACTCGCCGGCGAGCCCCTCCCCCAGGCCTGGCCTAGGGGAGGGCAACCCACGTCCGGGCAAGGGAGACCTGGCTCCTTTGATCTTTGTCTTCATCAGGGGGTGAATGAGCTGCACTTTGTCTGGTCCCTCACCTAGGACCTGATTGCCATGGGTGACCCTACCAGGGCATGAAGCCCCCGACAACATAGCTCCTGGGATCACTGGAACATGCAAACACCTCCACCATGGTAAGGTGGCAGCTCCAGGGGGGAGGTTGGCGTTCGTATGGTCCTAAAACTGCTACACATTAGACAACGGTAAACTTACACTTTTGAGGTGAAGTCGTGCTCCCAGTTGCTCCTTTCATGAGGTAGTCCGCCATGTTTTCAGTCATGAGATTTGGAAACCCGTATCCGCCCAGATCGGGATCACGGTGATCCAATCTGCCAGTGTTTTGAAATTCAGATAAAGTGAGCAAGATTACCTTGATCCATGACTGAAAAAAGGAAGATTTCATTATTCATGATTATCCTGAACCAGATTACAAGTTTTGAAATACCGGGCCCTGATGATTACCAGAGTCTGTCAGTCCGTCAGGCTCCTTTTGTGACACTAGCTCATCTTTGTGCTGATTTTTGTCCTTGTTTACTCTCACCTAAATCTGCTGTAATGGCAGAAATTGGAAGACAGATTGCACATTTGTACACATGGACACAGATGGGACACAACTCTCTATTATTGCAAAGTTTGGTAACTAAGCCTGATCTATTTTATCCAGATGCCAGTGATTCCAGCTGCCTGGACCTCAAAGCCACAAAGGAGAGCCTTGCTAAGTTAGAGATTGGTAAGTACTATAATCACTACAAGGGTGGAGATGAATTTGTGAACAAATGTTCAAGAGACGCTTCCTTGATCAATTTTTTAAAATCAAATTCTATTTATTCAGTTGTACTTATTTGCAGTTTTTTTAAAAATATATTTCAGTTTCATAAGAGTTTCATTCAGCTTTCATGACCAATATTACAATATATGATAAAACAACTAATTTGTCCATTCCTTTGCATGTTTTTTTCTCTCCTTCAGCTATAACCTATGACTTTGTCCGAAGAATTGGTCAGAAATACTTTGTGTCCTACAAGGAGAGAGACTCCTTCTCCAGGGCTGTCGAGTTCTGTTCACAACGAGGCTTAGAGGTGGCTTTGCCCCAGAGTGAGGAGGAGAACGACATACTCACTCAGTTCTTTGGAAACGTTTACAAATCAGCCTGGATCAGTGTCAACAATAAAACAGTAGAGGGGAATTTTCTGACAGATATGAAAAATCGACCTCTGACCTTTACCAAATGGGGAGCAGGGCAGCCAGACAAATCCATTGTGGACACAGGCTGCACAATGATATCAGAAAATGGCATCTGGCAAGTGACACTCGAATGCTTCCTGAATGCTTTCATCATTTGTCAAATGTAGAACAGAAACATTTTTTTATACCTTATCTTATATGTCTACAGAAAAAAACATATCCTTAACCATTTTCATTTATTGAGAAACTGTTGCAAAAGCACTTTAAAGCTTAACCTTTGTTCTTTGACAAATAGAAAATATAATAACCTGCATCTGTTTATAAATCTGTCATTATGACTCTGGCTCAGACATATTCCTCTTTGTAAGGAGTGTAATAACAACAATAAAAAAGCATGCTTTGAAACTACTAAAGCAAGCAGTGGTGAAGCCTCATTTCATGAATAATTTTATTTTAAGCAGCATCTAATGGTGTAGCTGCTGATTGCTACCCCCTCGTGTCACCCTCTCCTTTTCTAGCATGAAGACATGAAAGACTGCTGCAAAACACTTGAAAGGCCCTATCTAGAGCCAGTGGTTAATTTGTCTGTTCTTAAACATACAAGCAGTTAAAGATAGGTAACAAGGTAACATTCTATGGTAAAAAAAAACTAGAAAAAATTCTAAAGAAATTTTGAGTGTGCCACTCATGTTAGCAATTAGCATGATGCGCTAGCCACTAAAAATGAAATAGATGCCAATGCTAACATGCTAATGCTACCACTAATTTATAGTCAAATCAGATGACTTGTGTCTGACGCACATCAGCAACAGTGAAAATATGTATCTCATATGTATATGAGATATATGACAGACGAGGGCTGGGCTACCCGGAGAGAGCCTGGTGGGGCCGAAAGAAGAGAGCCCCATTCCGACGTGGCCCTCGTCCGTGTACAAAACTAAACGGTAGCGGCCACTTGCAGCAGCGCAGAGATACAAAAAGAGAGAAAGTAGGACCAATTGATTACGAGGTGTGACTTTTTCGTGGACATCGGTTTTGTGATGCAAATAAATCACTCTTTTGAACACATGCTGTTTTGAGAAGAAAAACTTTTATTTAAGTATCCCAGCAAACCTGCTGGACTACTTTCGTTGTTGACCAAACCTGGACAGAACTCGGCCCACAGGACACTGTCGGGGGTAAGTCGGTGTGGCTGTGCGACACTACTGACGGGGATGCCATACAGCTTCATGTCAAATATCCCAAACTATCCCTTTAATCAAATCAAATCAAATCAAATCAAATTTTATTTGTATAGCCCAAAGTCACAAAACACATTTTGCCTCAGAGGGGTTTACAATCTGTACAGGGAGTGACACCCTCTGTCCTTAGACCCTCGGTTCCAGTGAGGAAAAACTTGCCCACAAAAAACCCTTTTAACAGGGAAAAAAAAAATGTGGAAGAAACCTCAGGAAGAGCCACAGAGGAGGGATCCCTCTTCCAGGACGGACAGACGTGCAATGGATGTCACATGTACAGAACAATCAACACAAACATGTCGTACAATTACAATGAATTACAATGAATGGTAAGGTGATTGCAGTAGCAGTGGAACACAGATGCACAGCAGCAATAAGTCATTAACCAACAAAGCTGTAGTGGGGATAGTAGCAATAATGACTATATATGGCATGTAATGCTAAATATGGTGGACGTCAGCAGCAGACCACGGCGGCAGCCACGATCCATGAGAACCTGCATGAGAACTCTGGTTATGTACAGTTGTGTTTTCAATGATCATTCCTTTAAGAAGAAGTTTCCTACTGTATGTTGGATGGTTTGCGTGATGATAAAGACATATTATACCCATAAATGTACTCGAAGCCTGCATAAGAATGTTAGTGGTAATGATTTATAATCAAAATAACTGTTCATAAAATCAGAAATGTTAGGTATCCCTGAAGCACCACTTCTCTCCATTTCTTACTAAAAGCTTTGACACGCCTGACTTTGTTTGACCAATCAGATTCCATTTCAGTACCTGCTGCTACCGACTCAGTACCGACAGGAGAAGATGAGGATCACACACTCATCGCAGAGTTTTATTGATAAATAAATCAAATGTTATTCATATTTCTGACGTGATTTATAAATGGCAAGTCCTGTGTATTGAACTGGTCAAACATTTATTGTACTTAATTAGTTTGCCATCACCATGGACTTTAGGATGTAAGCTGACGAACACAAGCCATATTGAAAATTTTCATAATAAATAAACCAAAAGTTATTCACACTTCTAAACCTGTTGAATCACCCCAGTTGTACGCTGTGGTTCGCTTTACTAGCTAAGAAATCAAGGATATAAGTCTAGGTCACTGTACTGTTGGAGCAACTGCAATTATACAACATTAGTTTCTGAGAGAGTCCAATGGTTATTGTTATTTAAAGCCTTTACAATGATATTTGCACATTATTGTTTTTACAGGATACATTATGTGTTCTACAGGTATTCCAGTATTATGTTCTACTACATCATAATAATGATTAGAACACATCTTAACACATTTTCTTAATAAAATTTTAAAAATTGGTAAGTTGGAGATTAGACTTAAATTATGCCTGTACTATAGTGTTATTATATTTAATAATACAATAATTCTGTCTTTCTTTTTAGATATAGTAAAAAGATAAATGGACTGTACAATATATTGCCTTTCTAGTCTTCCGACCACTCAAAGCGCTTTATACTACATATCTCATTCGTCCATTCACACACATTCACACACTGATGGCATTGGCTACTATGCAAGGTGCCAACTGCTCATCAGTTTGAGGAGCTAACCATTCATACACATTCACACACAGACACAGCCTTTGGGAGCAGTTTGGGGTTCAGTATCTTGCCCAAGGACACTTCGACATGCAGACTGGAGGCAACTGAACCGCTGATTATCTGATTAGTGGACAACCCACTCTACCTCCAAGCCACAGCCGCCCCCAAAATCACTGATCACCTGACCTGTTGACCTTTAATCTGTAATCCTGTTCTATTTTAATCTGATGGTGCTACTCCGCCCTCTGCTGGTCAAAAGCAACCACAACAATTAACCTCATGGGTTATTTTTGTCCCAGTCCCTTGACTTCTATTTGCTTGTCATTTCTTTCTGTGATTTCTGCATATGTAGGTATAAATGTCACATCATGTGTTATACATCATGAGGGAAAGAACATTGGATAACAGCTCTACACATCTGACAGAGAAAGTGAAGGAGAAGCACAGTGAGGAGTGGCTGCAGCACCTGGCATAGTATTTTGGTAAGAGTGCAGACTTCACTGTTGTCTGTTAGGAGAACCCGGAGCCTGCCTCATTGTCAAGTGCACAATGAGGCAACAGAAACAGAGGTGTGGTGTAGGCTTAGCTCCAGAGCATACTGTGTCATGTACACTTCACACTGCCCTCACACTTAATGACTCCTCTCTGTGCAGGGAGAGGAGACTCACTATCTATTACTCTATCATCTTTTCATATCTCATCACCTCTCTGGACTTTTTTGCCTTTTTTTTCTTTTAGAACTTTGTTTCACAGACAAAAGTAACATACAAATCATTACAAAAGCAAAAACACTAGCATATTTAATTGTTCACAAATATTAACAATTTTAATTGCTTTTTGGTTGTTAGAAAATTTAATAGAAACAAGGTACTGCCTGAGCTCACTGTGAAAAGTAACAAAAGATGGTTTTCTTTGAGTAAATTTACATTTATGAATATGACATTTCGCCATCAGTATGATGATATTGATAATGTTTCATTGATTTTTTCTCTATTTTTGTTAAAGTCAAAAAGCCCAAACAGTACATCCCTCCAAAACAACTTAAAATATTTATCAAAATTGTTAGCAATAAAGTTACAGATATCAAGCCACAGACTTTGGACAAAGGGGCAGTGCCAAAATAAATAACTGTTTCAATATGTTCAGAACAGAAAGTGCATTTCACATCAATGTCTTTTTTGAACAATATGGTCATTGGATGGATAAAATCTGTGAATTATTTTAAATGAAATTTCAAAATGTCCTGTTGTTCCATATAAAATAGTTATGAGGTGAAAATTTATGTTTGAAAATAAGGGACCATGAGGGACCACTGGTCAAACTGTGTGCTCTTGGTTGGTTTGAACAAAAACCTGCGGCCACACCAGCCCTTTGTGGAACAGTTTGCCCATCTAGATCTAGAATCTAGAGACCCCCTTCTCACCTGCCTAGGCATCTCTGGGGATGGTGGAACTGGATTTTTTTAAGTAGAGGGGACCTTCAGTCATGTGCATTATGGGATATAGCCCTACAGCTTGTGGCGTGCCTGTTGTGGGAGGGGCATATGGAGGTGGGTGTATGGGTGGATTTCCTGGTCCTACCTTGGATTTGGTTGGCTCCTTTTTTTTTCCTGTCTGTGTAGATGTTTGATACTCTGCCATCAGACCACCAGTTCAGACCATTCTCTTCGTTCTTCTTCTTGCGCTTTCCCTTCCATTTTCCACTTTTCTTTGCTTAAAATACTTGCTTTCTCCTCCTGTTTCTTTGCCTCATCTCTCTTAACTACACATTCCCACTCTTTTCCCCATAACCAGGGCCCTAACAGCCCTGCAGTTTGATGCCCTTATCTCTGATTAACCCCTCTACTCTCTCCCTTACTGCCTTCAACCTCCTTATCACTGGTCACCTTAGCTGCTGCTAGCATTATATTGTCAACCTGTGCTGACAGGGGTTTCCAGGACCCTACTACAGGGCCCCATCGTCATCTATCTCCCTATCAAACTCCCCATCGATCTCTCTCTCCTAAACCTCACCTAAACTATCCTAATTATGTCTAAACTCTGAGGCCAATTGGTTTGTATAGAGTTCACTGATCCTATTCAGTGTTAGAGTCAAGACAGCCAGTCAGTTTGTATGGCATACACCTGAGCAACTGACCTTTGTTACAAAAACGGCCACTTTTGTTAACACCACAAAGTTTTCTGGTGCCCAGACAGATTACGTTAACACCACAAAGGTTTCCTCCATCTGTTTTTTACGATTTTGTCAAGACACTCTTATGTGACTCCTTACTGAAGACTCCTCCGAATTTTATTCTCCCCACACCCAATAACCCTAACGTATTATCACTCATACAACACACTCACACATTCAACATGGATTTTACTCACCTTTTATTTTCAAAATTTACATAGTTCCAGCTTCGAGGGACGAGGGAGGTATTTCACTCTGAGGGACTCTAACCCAGCAAAATTTACAGAGCTTTTCACTCCAAAGGTCTCTAACCCAGCATAATTTATGGAGCTTCTCACTCTGAGGGACTTTAACCTAGCAAAATTCAGGGCTCCTAACCTCCCCAGGACTCTAACCCAGCTGCCTCTTCGGCTCCATCCCCTCGTCAGAGGACAGTATCCCCCGTATTCAGTCTGTTTTAAAGCCGTATCAGGAACTCTCCTCGCATCCCAGATGAGCCCCCAAATTGTTGAAATCGTTCCCAGATTTCCCCGAGTTGGTTGATGTGAGAGAGAGAGAGTCAAAACAGAGTCGCTGAATATCCTTGATCAAGCGAACATTTATTCAGTTTAACAGAGATCTCTGGGGATCACACTACAGAGTATACATCTGTTACAGCCAAGCACTAAGTGAGATCTGACTAACAGTTGTAACTACATAGCTATATAGATTTCCATAGATTTTAGGAACCTGCTTCTAACCACGCATACACTCAGTCATTTGTTTCAACACGTCTCAGTTGTTTACTGCTATCCATTCTTTACAAGGTCAATGAGAGTTACAACTGTATCTGCCCATTCTGCTATTTTTCAGCACTGTTGAGATGTCAGTTCCTTGAGACACAGTGAGACAAACAAGTGACAGATTCACCTCAATTCACCCTGGGTATAGAGTCATAACATTATACACACAAAGCATTCACATATAGTCAGTTATACTGTCATAATATTATACACACAAAGCATTCACATATTGTCAGTTATACTGTCATAATATTATACACATAAAGCTTTCACATATAGTCAATAATACTGCAAGTGATCCTGATCCACAATTATTAAGCCCACCATTTTCATAGTCATTCATTAAAACAGATTTCTTCACATGGTGTGTTCTATTTTTCCACAAAACAATACATAGAGCTGCATATGTTAAGCGTGATATTCCTTCTGCCTTAGTGAGTAAAACTCTACCTCTGAGAGAGAGATCCCATAAAAGCCACTGGTTTAACCTTTTTTTAGGGCCCGAGCACGCACTGTGTGCAGGGCCCTATTGTTTTTCGTTTGGTCATTTTCTTCCCCAAAGTAAATCGCGTTTTCGACGGCCTATATGTACTCGAAAACTCACGAAAATTTGCCTACCCCCCCAAAGTCGGGCGATCTACAGACATGGGCGATGTTAAATTGTGAAGCTTTTATCTTTTCATCAAAGGAATTTTTCGTGGCGGCGTTTTAAATTTTGATGTTTCGCCAGGGAACAGGAAGTGGGAGTAATTTGGCTGTAACTCGCACATACATTGTAGAATCAGACTGAAATTTCACATGTTCGATCGTAGTCCAGGCCTGAACAAATTTATACAACAATATTCAGTTATGGATAGAGCGCCACCTGTTGGTGACAAGAAGTGTCATATTTTACTTGACGATAGCCTCCTCCAAAGTGTTTGAGTATATCCACCTCAAACTAGGTGTGGATGTTGTCAAGGCCTTGGTGTTGACATCTGAGACAGAATTTCAACTTTTCATCAGAGGGCGTGGCCGTGACGGCACGTCAAAGTCGAACGTGCAGATTTTTTCGATAAAAAATGGAACTCCATTGACTTTTTGGCTGATTTTCAGGCAAACTGGTTGTGCTTTCATATACTTTCTCAGACCTGTCTGAAACTTCTCGTGGTTGTTAAGAACACTAGTATGCAACGTTCGGCTGCATAATTAATGAGAGGGCGGTGCAAAATCGCTCTATAGCGCCCCCTTGAACTTTTCTTTGAGGCAGCCCCGCCACAGTTTTGGACGCAGACTTATGAAACTCAGCTGAATTGTAGAACAGGGCAAGACCTACAAAAACATCTCTTGGAGCAAGGGGCTAAAAATTAACAGGAAGTGAGATATTTAAGAATGAAAATCACCATTTTTGGTGTTTCGGGCTGGTTCAGAAGGAGTCATATTTGAACGAACTCCTCCCAGAGATTTGGTCAGATTGCCTTCATATTTAAACTGTAGAGTCTGAAGACACGAGTGATGTTAAATTGCGAAGCTTTTTAAAGGGATAGTTCGGGATTTTTGACATGAAGCTCTATAGCATCCCCGTCAGTAGTGTCGCACAGCCACACCGGCTTACCCCCGACAGTGTCCCGTGGGCCGAGTTCTGTCCAGGTTTGGTCAGCAACGAAAGTAGTCCGGCAGATTTGCTGGGACACTTAAATAAAAAGTTTTTCTTCTCAAAACAGCATGTGTTCAAAAGAGTGATTTATTTGCATCGCAAAACCGATGTCAACCAAAAGGTCCCACGTCGTAATCACTTGGCCCTACTTTCTCTCTTTTTGTATCTCTGCGCTGCTGCAAGATGACAGACGAGGGCTGGGCTGCGCGGAGAGAGCGTGGTGGGGCCGAAAGAGCCGGAAAGCGCCCCATTCCGATGCGGCACGTCCGCAAACAAAACTAAACAGTAGCGGCCACTTACACCATGACTGTAAGTGTTACTCTAACTTACACGTACATGGTCTGACCTGCCCCAAATTTGCATTGATGAGATGTCCACCCTGAACACATCTGCATTTGAATTTTTGCGATGAGCAATAGCGCCACTTAGATACATTTAACGAAGCAGGCCCGCCACAGTGTTTCACCTACGTGTCTGAAATTTGGCGTACACATGCACGATCACAAGGGCTACAAAAAAATCTCTTTGAGCTAGACTGCCCAATGTAAAACGGCTCTGTAGCGCCCCCTAGATATTTTCAAAGATACCGCTCACGTTTTCCGCCTGGTGTCAGGCCTGTTTCCCCCCCGACAGGGGGAACTCTGATATGGTATTTATTGCTACAGAGACTTGATTTTCATCCCTAAGAAACAGAGTGGTGTCTCTGCCTGCAACATTCTATGCCATTTACCTTACTTGATTTGATGTGGTCAGCCAACAGCTGAGCCACAAGTAAGAACAAATACAGTGAAGCAGGGCACCCTTGTCTAACACCTCTAGAGAGATTAAATCTAGGTGACATGCCACCCATTAGTGTAATTGAGCTATTACTTTTGCGATATAGACTTTTGATAGCAGAGAAAAAATAGTTACCAAAGCCAATCTTCTTAAGGGATTGTAAAAATGAACTGATGTTGATGGTATCAAAGGCTGTGTAGAAATTCAGAAACAAAAAGAACCCATCATCCTTCACCATTTCTGGATAATCCAAAATGTCTAGGACTAGCATGATATTATTTGCAATATGCCTCTTGTTCATAACGCCTGATTGTGTTTCGTCTATAATAGAGTCAAGTACTAATCTTAATCTTGTTGCCAATAATTGAGTTTAGCTTCAAACAATGTTTAAAAAACTGGTGTGAATTTTTGAGTCACTTTTTTGCACATTTACAACAATATTTGCCAACTTAGGAATATTTAAATCGAAATGTTAAATCTAAATGTTAAACCCAAATCTAAATGTTAACTCATGTTAAATCTAAATCTAAATGTTAAACCTAAATGTTTCGGGTGAAACTAAACATTTAGCTAACATGCAAATTCAAATGTCGGTAACCGGGAGTACCAAATAGAAGCTTGACGAGGTCAGAGTGTGTTTATAGTGGGAAATAACGAATAAAACCCATGTTATCCGGGGAAATGGACTCTTGGACATGGATTATCGCGATAATAACTACCTAAAATAACAAACGTGTTTGGAGAAACTTTACTTGAAGAGTACTTTGAGTTTTTAGTGTCACTTTTATGAAGGGTGCGGGACTTATGAACTGTAGTCACTATAGCCAGCCACGAGGGGGCTCACTTTGACTGATCTGTCATGTTCGTGAGTGTAGGATCTTCTACACCCGCCCGCCACGGTCCATTTGCGAACATGTCAGTTCATGAAACAGCGTTAGTGGACAATATCGGCAGAGCAGTTCTAGCGGCTGTACAAAATCTTTCTACCGCAACGGCAACAGCGACAGCAACCGCTGCAGGCCACCTCTAAGTATGTTTTCCAAATCATGTAGCGTTGGATTGTTGTCAAGGCTAACTTAGCTAAACTAGCTAACGGTAGCCAGTAGAGATTTGCTACTAGCACTAGTGCACTTTATGTGTAGCACATGTATTTCTGTAATCAGTAAAACACACACTGGTAAGTGACGCAGTGGGGCGAACCCAAAAAACAAGGTGTGTAAATGTGAGTTCAAGATTACGTGAAGATGTTCTGAGCAGCAAAGCATAAATTATAGAATTTAGCGTTACAGCTACACTATACGAGAGATGTTGTGTGCTAGCATACCGAGCAGTATGACGTCCCAGTGGAGGTGGTGGGTGTGGCTGGCCCAGGGGTCCGTTTCACAAAGAAGGTTCAATAAAGTCTGAGTCAAATCCTTAACTCTGAGTTGATCTACTCTCAGATAGGAAACTCTGAGTTTTCAGTTTCAGCAGCAGCTGCTAAAGAGAGGGAGAGGGTGTGGGAGAGCATTGCTGCTCAATGCGTGAGTTTAAATGTAATATTTTGCAATCACAGTGACTATTGAAGGGCAAATTGCATGAATGGAGCCTATTAATTTATTTCATGTAGGTGCAATCCAGCGGGAGAGAAGCGCACTTGGCAGCAACTTAAGATGAAATATAAAAATGTTGTTCAAACAGGTGAGACATCTGAGACATCATCTCATGGGGGCGCCTCATTTTGATCACATTTTACATTGTAAAGTAAATTATGTGGCTGCTTGACTCTGAACTTCTTTGATCCCTAACATAATGCTCTTTTAACACTCAAAGATGTCTTCTAATTTATATTGTGTTAAACAATGAAGCCTAATAAACTAACTGAAATGTGCCTCATGTTTTTATTCGTGGTGGTGCTTTAAACTCAAAAGTGATTCATGCAAATAGTGTCTCTGACTGCTCGGCCGTCCTGCATAGCAGGCAGGTGGACGGGGTCTTCATCAGGATCATCAATTTGTAGGGCGGGGTGTTGCTCTCCTCTAATAGTGGCAATATTATGAAGAACAACACATGCCACAATAATATCGCAGGCCCTCTCAGGGGTCACCCTGAGGTGACGTAGGCACTGGAAACGGGCTTTCATCAGGCCTATGGTCATCTCCACCCGGGCTCTTGTCCTGCTGTGAGCACGGTTGAAGTTTTGTTGGGGGCCTGGCTCAGGGTCAGGGTAAGGGGTCAGCAGCCTTGGTTGGCATGGGTAACCCCTGTCACCCAGCAGAAGGCCGTCAAACTCTCCTGTGATGTAGAGTGGATGCATGGGGTGTTGTAAAGGAGGGAGACAAGGCAATTATACTGCAAACCTTCAGGTTTCTCACCACGCTGCAGTCTGGCACTCAGGTTTGACTCGCGGTATATCCTTGAGTCATGAACAGACACAGGCCACTTGGCCTCCACATTCGAGATGATGTGTGCAGCATCACAGATGATCTTGACAGTGCAGAGAATGACAGATATTAGTTAAACTATGAGGAAGTGCTTAACACTGTGAAACTTCTTGGTCTACATGTACCTGCACATTAATGCTGAAAATCGACTTCCTATTCACATAATCAGCCTCATTATGTGAGGGAGCCGTGATGGGGATATGTGTGCCATCTATGCAGCCAATCACACTGGGAAATCCTAAAACAAATAAAAATGACTAATCCAAGTCTGAGGTGGCAGCCCAATGTCGTGGAACTCTTCCTTGATGGCCCTGACATGTTTGTGTCCAGGGAAGACGGCAAATGTGGGTAATAGCGTTTTCAGGGCGAGGCAGACTCTTCTGATCGCCCTGCATACAGTTGCCTTGCTCAAGTGCTCAGCATCTCCAACACTGTACAAAAACTGCCATTGGCAAAAAAACGCAGCGCCACACATAACATCTGCTGCGATGTGAGGGCATGACTGCGACGGGTGATGTTTGAAATGTGCGGACGGATGAGTTTGTGTATGTAAATGATGGACTGGGAAGTAAAACGGTACCGCTCAAAAAGAAAATTGTCCGGGAGGGCTCTCTTCCGACAGATATTTAATTCCCTATGCAGGATTGCTGCACATTCATCCACGGGATTGCGATCGAAAGGGCACGCCATGCTCATGGGAAAAAATTGACACCAAACGTTGCCTACTGGAATTAGAAGATGACTTAAATCTGTCAGCTGGCGAGTTCTGACAGTGCAGGAATGAGGAAATCAAAAGGAGTGTGTGGCTCTGAAAGTGGGCGGAGACAGAGAGAAACTCGAGGTTTCTTCAGGAAAACCTGGGGTCCGTTTCATAAAGCTAGAGAGAGGGGTAACTCTAACCTGTTTCACAAAGAGAGGTAACGTAATCTCGCGGTCAGTTGCCGTTGTAACAGACTCCGTAAATCTAACCTGGTCGGGACCAGGTTTTCCTGAGGAATGATTTCCTCATTCCTCATTCCTGCCCTGTCAGAACTCGTCGGCTGCCCAAACGGACCCCTGGTCCCGACCAGGTTAGAGTCACGGAGTCTGTTACTACGGCAACTGACCGCGAGGTTACGTTACCTCTCTTTGTGAAACAGGTTAGAGTTACCCCTCTCTCTCTGGTTTGACTGACCCTCCTTTGTTGAAAACTCTTTCTAGTTTCTGTGATTCCAGGGTTACCAGACTCTGAGTTTTCCATAAACCTGCTTTGTGAAACGGACCCCAGGTGTGTTACTGTTTCCTGGTGGGAGCCTGAAGAGACATTAGCAAAATATTAGCAACATAATCTTTCATGTGTTTTTAATGTTTATACGCTCAGCAGTCAAAAAAACAAGAATGTGATTGGCAAAGGACAAAAAAGCAGGAAAATGTAGAAACAAAGAGAGATAAACTTCATGCTGTTCTACAGTATGCACTCTGCTGCCTTATTCACATTAAATTAAATGTCTTTATCATTGTGACTGCCTCTGTCCTTCATCAGCATAACTCTCTCTCTAGCCGAGCAGAGAACGCTTTTATCTTGTGTCCTATCTTATGTGAGTAAAGGCCAGCAGGTAAGCCTCGGCGAGATCTCTGACTGAGGACAGAGGCAGAACTTACATTTGACCTCCGCTAGCTGTAACGCTAAATTCTATAATTTATGCTTTGCTGCTCAGAACATCTTCACGTAATCTTGAACTCACATTTACACACCTTGTTTTTTGGGTTCGCCCCACTGCGTCACTTACCAGTGTGTGTTTTACTGATTACAGAAATACATGTGCTACACGTAAAGTGCACTAGTGCTAGTAGCAAATCTCTACTGGCTACCGTTAGCTAGTTTAGCTAAGTTAGCCTTGACAACAATCCAACGCTACATGATTTGGAAAACATACTTACCG
This sequence comes from Nibea coibor, assembly GCA_023373845.1. Classification (NCBI taxonomy): domain Eukaryota; kingdom Metazoa; phylum Chordata; class Actinopteri; family Sciaenidae; genus Nibea; species Nibea coibor. The sequence continues at coordinate 1,749,427 of CM041721.1, read as the reverse complement.
AGGTGGCCTGCAGCGGTTGCTGTCGCTGTTGCCGTTGCGGTAGAAAGATTTTGTACAGCCGCTAGAACTGCTCTGCCGATATTGTCCACTAACGCTGTTTCATGAACTGACATGTTCGCAAATGGACCGTGGCGGGCGGAGGCGGGCGGGTGTAGAAGATCCTACACTCACGAACATGACAGATCAGTCAAAGTGAGCCCCCTCGTGGCTGGCTATAGTGACTACAGTTCATAAGTCCCGCACCCTTCATAAAAGTGACACTAAAAACTCAAAGTACTCTTCAAGTAAAGTTTCTCCAAACACGTTTGTTATTTTAGGTAGTTATTATCGCGATAATCCATGTCCAAGAGTCCATTTCCCCGGATAACACGGGTTTTATTCGTTATTTCCCACTATAAACACACTCTGACCTCGTCAAGCTTTTATTTTGGTACTTCCGGTTACCGACATTTGAATTTGCATGTTAGCTAAATGTTTAGTTTCACCCGAAACATTTAGGTTTAACATTTAGATTTAGATTTAACATTTAGGTTTAACATCTGGATTTAAATAGCTATCCGCTTTAAAAACGGCACTCCATAACCAATTGTCTAAGTCCTTGGGTCAAAGTGCTGGGGAGACATTCGTTATTTATACATTCAATAAAGACTTTATGTAAAAAGGGAGTCAGTTCACCAGTAAAAGATAAAATTCAGCAGTTAGTGGCCTCTAGACTGCACACAGAACCGAACAGTACCGCACGTCACGACGTAAGGCATGAGCAATAAGAGTGAAAGCTGCTACGCTCTTTACGTACACCGTGTGACGTCAGAAGGAATGGTTTCCGCTCATGCTCGCGAGGACAGGAGGAGATGAGGCAGACTGCAGCTGATAGATGTGTTGTAGTGATGTAATGTTGCCTGTTTGGTGACTACGGATGGCTGTTTGTGCCAGGCTCTGCGGAGTGGGGCAGTCGCGGAGGTGCAGGAGGCGACAGCGGCAGAACCAGCAGGGTCAGGGCAGCGATTCCGACATGGACGAGGAAGAAGAGGAGCGGATCGTGGGCCAGAAGCAAGGCGACGTCGGAGCTGGTGGAGCTGGAGGCGCTGGAGGCCCAGACATCGGCGCCGGCACTGCAGGGCCGAGCGACGGCAGCGGTCATGTCAACAGAAGAGGCTGTCTGCAGAGCACGGGACCTGCACACCCGCAGTCATTAGCGGATTTACCGCCGGAGCTCTTAGTAGAAATCTTCTCTTTGCTCCCCGGAACGGCGCTGCCGAACGTCGCCCTCGTCTGCAAGAAATTCAAACAAATCCTCAGCACGGAGACCATCTGGAGGAGACGGTGCATGGAGGGTAAATATAAGCTTTATTCCAAAGCGTTGAGTCACGTTCATGTGTAGAAATGTGGAGCAGATCGAGTGAGATTCCTCTAGGTCAGGTGATTCTCTGCACAGCTGCGCCTCCTCGGAAATGTCCTCCATATAAAAGCATTCCTATTGATCTGTACGGGAACCGGGAAGGAAATGACCGTAAACAGAAAGACAAACAGACCGAGGCCTCTCTGCTGTTATTAGGCCCATGTCAGCCATTCTGTGCAGCAGCTGATAAGACTGCTGATGCAGGGCCGGAGCCTCCTGGGGGTCAGCGTTACTGATCAGTGGACTGCACTGTAGCCATACCTCAGAATATTTGCACATGAATACTGTGTAAAACATATAAAGATACAGTGACCGCTCTCTACAAATGATTCATCATTCCATATGGAGCAGCACTGCTGGAACAAGTAATGAAACTGTAGAAAAAATATGAATTATTGAAAATGAGAACCATACATCCAAAATCAAAGCACATTTTATGTCATGATAAACTGTGATATCACAATCTTTTCTGATAAATCAATTTATTTATAATAAATATTAAGATACTTTATATCTGCAGCACCTTTCAAAACAGTCAAAACTTAGTGAAATGAGTTTTGCTGAGTTGGAACAAGATTCATATGTTTCAGGACTCAGACAGAATGTATAGACAGAGACGAATAATACAAAAACAGAAGGCTGTATAGAAAAACAAGAATAAGTGATAATTGTGAAAAGCTGCTGAAGCGAAACTGGATGAAATGACCAAACAAAGATCCGGTATCACAACAAAGCAGTTCTGTTCATTGATGGGCAACATTGCTCACTAAAGCTAGCTTACACCCACATCCTTTCACAGTATGCATGCTGCCACATGAATGGTGCCGTACCATCTCTCCCAGTGAGGGATGAAATATCTGAAGTCATTCATTAAGAAAAATCCTTGATATTTGCTGATATTTACTGTTTCTGTTAGTTATTTTCAATGTCAAACATTTGACATGACATTGTCATTTTATAGATTAAAGCTATTTAGAGCCCAGGTGACCTATCGTATGGCCATTTGTTATCCAGTTTGGATGCTATCTCTGTAAAATTGAAAGTTTTACTAAAGAACTTTGAACTTAAAATTAGCATTTGCATCAAATGCTGCAGCTCTAAACAGTTCACTTCTGCCTTAGGCGGCTGTGTGTTTCAGAAATGTTTTGATCGGGTTACAGTGTAGTCACATCATGCTGGCTAGTTTCCTGTTCTCTCTAATCCATTCAAATAATCTAACTCGTGTGAGAACCCCATGATGTGTAGGACCAAGATGTACACTATGAATTCCATGAATATGAAGTTACTTGATTACAGTGTTTAAGAATCTGACGTCAATACTGACAATTTGGCATGGAATATGTCACAGTAATAAATGTTTTTACTCCGCAGAGTTTGGTATGAAGGACGATCTGAGGAAGATGGAGGTGGGAGGAGTGTCCAGTCAGGATCTCTATGTTAAGCGTGAGTTTGACCTGCTTTCATGTCACACATGAATCAATCTAATCAACTATTCTACCACCCAACATCTACCATCCTCATATTTTGCCGTACCTTTGTGTCTGTTCCACTTTAAGTCACACTGTTTTGTTTTTTCATCTAGTCTCTCCTGTCTGTTCCTCTTCTGTTTATCACCAGAGCCATCAGGCTTATTTTGCCGTTTGAAATTCCAGCTGCCACAAAACATGCCAGGCAAACCTGTGGCACGTGCTGTCTCTTTTCAAATAGATTATTTTGGCACATGACTGCATTCATTAAATGGCTAACTTGGACCGAGCTCCAGTTTGGGCCCTGGTGGCTGCTGTACACATACCTGTGTTGTGCCCGTCCAGGTGTCAACCCACGAGTGAAGTCTGGGCGCTTTATGAAGCTCCTCCCGGACTACGAGCACATGGACTATAAAGACGTGTACACACACTGTATGTACATAAGCCTCATGGTGGATGGCTGCAGCATGATGAGTTTTGTGAGTGTGTATGTGAGTGGAACTTGGTGTGTATGCATCATCCTGTGTGAACACTTCTCCTCGGCACTGTCTGCGGTGAAATTAACAGTGAAATGGGAGGCGGGATCATTTGGTGTGATGTGTGTTGTTTAAGATTGACTGACAGGAATGTGGTCAGTTTCTTCCCTTTCACAGACTCCATCCTGACAGACAATGAGCAAACAGATGACTTTGCAGCTTTTAACATCTCTTCTTTTTGTGTTGTCGTCTTGTGTTTTTAACCATGCACAGTGTAGCTCATAGTAAACGACGGGTCTTGCATCGCAGAAATTGATCATGTGGTGTGATGTTGTGCTCATGTGTTGCAGTGCTTCACCCATACAGACATATCTTGGGCTTATGGCAGCCTGACATAGGACCTTATGGTGGATTGCTCAATGTTGTGGTAAGTGTTGTTTCTCAGTCAAGATATTTGCATAAAGTTGAGGAACACTTACCACACTTTCTAGTTTGTTGACTACTTTTGTATTACAAAACTACAAATCCTGCTCATGCGGTGCTGGCAGGAAACCTAACAAGAGTTTAAGCACTGTTTTAAGGAAATTATTCGCTCATTCACAGGTGGATGGGCTCTTCATCATTGGCTGGATGTATTTGCCACCTCATGACCCCCGTGTGGAAGATCCAATGAGAAGGCGGCCACTCTTTCGTATCCACATGTGGGAGAGCAAAAAGGCCACTGTGGAGTGTATGTATGGACACAAGGGACCCCACAAAGGAGACATACAGGTACAGGCGCTCACACAGCACAGAAGCCTCTCTATACACCATACTTTAACTTCAGGTTAGAAGCTAATGAAAGTAGGTCGTCCTTTAATATGTGTCATATTGTGTTAATTTTAGACCGTGAAGAAGGATGAATTTTCAACTAAATGCAACCAGACTGATCATCACCGCATGCCAGGGGGCAGACAGGAGGTGGGTCATATCTGATATATGAAAATGGTTCTGTACTTTTGATATGATTTGGCTGCTGTTCAGTAATTTTTGTGTGTGTGTGTGTGTGTGTGTGTAGGAGTTCAGGACATGGCTGGAGGAAGAGTGGGGTCGGACGTTGGAAGAAATCTTTCATGAGCACATGCAGGAGCTCATCCTGATGAAGTTCATTTACACAAGTCAATACGAGTATGAGCCTCTTCCTTCCATCATACTGCTCAACCTCTGCAGCTGAAATACAGTGTCAACTTATAGGTTAAACACCAGTGATGAGAATGCTTATTGTCTTAAAAGATGGGCCTAATGTTCCTTGTGGATTCACATGGAATCGGCCCACACACAGCTCTGTACACGTATAAATGCATGGAAGCTGTGAGTTCAGAAACCAGAAATCTATATTGGGTGGAAGTTTTTCTGACCAGTTGTCATATTCTACAAATAAATGTTCTAAATGACAAGATTTTCATTTAGAATGCAGCAGAAACATTGTGAGTAGTTCACTCAAACACAGCTAAAACTAAGCTGTAGTTCTGATAGCCAGTTGGTAGAGGCTCTGATTAAAAGCTGTGACTTTCACCTGCTTCCTGTCGACAGTAACTGCTTGACATACCGAAGGATCTACCTGCCTCCCGTGATGCCCTCTGACCTGCTGCAGCCGGGCCTCTTCAAAGGCACCTATGGCAGCCACGGCTTGGAGATCGTCATGCTCAGTTTCCATGAGGCTTCTGCGCGAGCCACTAAGCTCACTGTAAGTTAGTGAATAATCACAATCGAAGGCTTAAAAAGAAATACATTATTTAACTGACAGAAAAAAATATTCACACATTTTAGCCCTGCAATATAAAGAAATCACAGCAGGAGTTCAATTCTCTGAACTTGATTTTGTATGGAAAGACACTGAATCCTATAAAATCCTGTGAATATCCTCTGGGTCATCCTCCTTCTCTCTTATCAACTGTTGTATTGCTAAAGTCCCTCTTAACATGGACTCCTACACAGCCAAGTCATTTTGAAAGGAACATTCCCACATTTGAACCAGAGATGTAACACTGACCCAACAAACTGCTCTGCTAGTAGCACAGACTAGAATTGTATTCCATTTGCAGGGAGACCCCAATGTTCCTGCAGGACAACTCACTTTGGATGTTGACCTGAGCCGGCCAGTGGTCCTCCCAGATTTAGAGCAACAGCGCAACATAGAGGAGCTCTCCCGCCTGGTACTGGGGGTACACAAGGAGGTACAGAGAGAAGCAGAACAACAGGCCATGGTCACTTCTGCAGCAGTCAGGGGTGCAGCCGAGGGAGCCTGCGGTAGCGATGGTGCGGCAGAAAGTGTAGAGCCAGACTGGGGTGCCTGTTCAGACAGCTGCCAGCCTGGCCCCAGCAACAGCACCACCAATCACCCTGAAGAGCAGCCTTTCGTCCTGCCCCTGGGGGTCACGGCTCGCAACGAGGTATACCCTCGCATCTGCAGGCAATGGTAAGAACTCGGCTATAGGGGCATTTGGAAAATGTCCACAGTCCACAATGTAGAGGTGGATTGATTGTAGCTGCCTTTGCCCCTGTAGCACACAGTGACTTTTGTTCCTGAGCTGTTAGAAGCTGTTGAAAGTTCATGAAACACTATCAGTCTCTAATGAACGCTGGTCAGTGAGCATGTTGTATGTTAGTGTATAGTTGAAGTTAATAGTTTTACAGATGTTCAGCCAACAGATTTTAAATCATGTTGATGTTACACTGACATCTGTTCTCACACTGGTGTTCCTCCATTTCAGCTTCTACGGGACAGGCCTGATCGCCGGGCACGGCTTTACAAGTCCAGAGCGCACCCCAGGGCTCTTTGTGCTGTTTGATCAGGACCGTTTTGGTTTCATCTGGCTGGAGTTGAAGTCTTTCAGTCTGTACAGTCGCCTAACGGACCACCTAGCCCATGCTCATGCCCCAAACATGGAGCGATTTGAGGCCATGCTGTGCAACATGCAGTCCTGGACATCCTGATGCGTCACGCTTTAAGTCTCTTCCCACTATAGGGTGCATAATAACAACCGTCGCACACAAATTCACCTCTGTCCTCTGCTGACAACGCTATTATCACGATAACTTGCCAGGTTCTATCTAGATCTGTTTCACACACATTGTGTTTTACTACTAATTAAGCTAGTTTTATCACCCCAAGCACTTTGAAAGGCCCCAATCATCATTTATCATCTCAGCTCTGTATGACCATAACCCTCCAGTGCAGCATGATAACAGGTCACATTAACCTCTTTTTATTTATTTATTTATTTCCTGCAGGAGAAAAGGAATGATACTTCATACCACTTATTACAGATCAAACTGTACGTGCCTCTGATTCTAAAACATGTCTGTACTCGGTAGTGCTTGAAAAAGATAAAGGTGTCCAATGTATTCTACTATATAGTATTATACTGATTTTAGTGCCCAACACATTGAACTGCATGCTGCGTTTTAATTAGATTTAAGCGTATTACACATAACCATTTTCTAAACATGATGTTTATTTTCAATGAAGCAGCATGCCCTGCTTTTTAGTTGCTTATTTAATTTAATTTAATTGCTTTAGAGACATCATAATTTAAAGACAGCATCTCAGGTGTTTTTCTCTTTACATCACGTCAGTGAAAAACAGGGAAAAGTATTGATGTGTATAACTAAAAGGCTTTATGAATTGTCCAATAAAAACATTGAGTGAGTTTTACAACTGGGCAATTTTCTAATCATTGACGAGAGAGGATTTGCTGTCTTATCTAACACTGGAGCTCCATCAGCCGGTCTTTAGCCAGACTGACTTTTTTTGCCCTTTGTACTTAAAAGATTGTTTTCAGTGATTCATCAGACATACACCCAACATAATAGTATGTAAAGTGGAAAGATATATTGTACTGCAGTAGAATAACATAACCTATACGAGCTGGATTAAATGGAAATTCAACAGTGTATGTGCTCATATAATGATGTTAAACACAAATATCTTTTACCTTCTGAAATGTATTGTATTCGTTGTTTGTTGAAATGGCTGACGTGGCGTTTGCCCAGCTTTATACTTGCAAAGTGGTTTTCCTCCAGCTATCCTGATTTATTTGGGACTTGAGACCAGGCTAGCTCAACATTCTACGAACCAACAGCTCAAAGTACCAAGTAAGTGTCTGTATGTCTCATTACGGCCTGATGGTGAAGCCCAGTAGCTTTCCTACTCCAAGTGCACTTTTCTGGGCGGTATAGAGAATCATTCAAAACCAGTGGCCAGCACTTTTATATCAGACTGCAGCTTTACTAACATTTGCAAAACAAAAAAAATGTCTGCTATAACATTATCCATGATTTTTTTTTACATTCTCCCTCTGCTACTTAAATGATTTGCCTTTAAAAGTTGCTTTGTACTATTTTCAATGTCATGCGCCTGATTTGGTGGAAACAAACTTAGTTTGACCTATTGAACTACTCACATCAGACTTCAGGGAGCTTTTCAGCTTAGGCGCTCTTCTCAATAATAAAAAAAAATTAAAAATGCAAAACTGAAAACCTTTTTGTGAAATTGTTTTTATGTGTATCCCTCTGCTCTCACTCAAGTAAACTGTTCTCACCAATCATCTCAAATGATTCATCTGTCACTGCTGCTTTATTGACGTGCCACTGATGGTTAGTTATGATTATGTATAATAAAATCTGTAACGCTTCACACACCCTGTGAGATACAGCAAAGTACTGCTGTGAGCCCACAGCCCCTCCATCAATCCAGCAGTCATTGGTGCTTTTAGTATCTTTGGTTGTCAGGCAACCCCTTTTCCCATGGTGTTTTCATCGATGCTGGAGTCATCAGGCATATACATATTAATCTTTTCACATAAATCTTTTGTGTTTGTATGCGTGTGTGGAGAATGAAAGTGATAGATACAATCATAACTGAATAAGAACATTTGACATCTTCAAAGTTTTTTATTTTATATTTGAATCAAGATCATAAAAAAAGCACATTTTACCCTGCTATGACACTTTTTGAGATTAAATGTGGAATTTAAAAAAATCATCTGAAGACATTTTAAAAAGGATCTTTCCAAATTTAACACAACATTATGTGCTTTGTATACTACATACTTTGTTCAGATGTCATCACATTAGCTGAACAGTGGTTTTACAGTAAGGCTAATGCAGTTTTGGATGACTTGGTAGTGGTTACAGATGGAATCAAACAAAGAGGACGTGACTGTTCTACAGCTCGCTGTGCTCCTTCTCTGTCATTTGCTGGCGCTTCTCTGGGAGGGTCTGAGTCAGGAAGACAAACCGCTCCTTCTTCAAGTGCTGACCAGTTGACTGCTCCTTTGCACGAATTTCCAGGTACTTTTCTTCTACTCCGTACTTTGGCCAGTGGACAAGATTGTCCCCATTAGGAGACCTTTACACACACACACACACACACACACACACACATACACACATATTAGAATATACTTTAGTCTTGTCTTCATATAATGATGGTTAATTCTTACCCTGTGCGAGCAAAGTTGCCCCAGTAGCTCATCATGGTTCTGCTCAACTGCTCCTCCTCTTCAGCGCACACACCTAAAATTAAGTTGTCTGGTAAAACACTGCACAAGAGAAAACTGATAATCCGCTGACATAAAGATTTTTTTTTATTGCACTTACCCGTTAATGTGACATGTGAGGTTGTGAAGCACATTCCTAATACTGTAAAGATCTCATCTCCGTGGTCAGACCCTACAAAGCTCGGCCTTTTTGCCTGCAGGAATTTGGGGGAATGCCGATACTGGTACAGGTATGTGGGGGCGCCAGCATCTAGTTGTAGATAGGTGTAAATGGGTGTGGTATAGCTTGTTTATGAGTGACATGGTGGTAAATATTAAAGCAATGCTGTGTAACTATTCTCACATAAACACAATAACAGATTTCAAATCATGTTGAAAATAGATTTGCATAGTCTTGTGTAAACAAACCTCTGTGAGCATTAGCAGTCTTAATGGCTGGAATGTTGAATAGGATATCTCCAAGCAACTCAGTGAAGCCATCTCTATTCTTCACACGATCTTCACCGGTTCCAGAATATTCTTCTATGATCAAATCTCTCAAGGTTGCATCTTTGGGCTAGGGAAAATGAGCTACACATCTGTCAGATAACTTAGCTTACAGAATGATAAAATACACAAATGTTACAACACCAGGCAGCTTGTCTTACATCAGGGAAGAACATGTACAGAACGTTCATGATATCCTCCCGACCAATTCCCTCTGTCCAGTTTGCAGGCGCGAAGAACTACAAGAAGACACAGTTAGAATGAACATTTCAGGCACGAGCAAAAACTTTTCATGGGCTCATCTGGAAATCTGTAAGAATTTAGCATTCACACTTACAGTTTGAAGTAACCAGCCCCCTTCATCATCATTAATGCCAGTCATGAACGGTACAGTGAGGAGTTCATGTTTACTGAACAGCTCATCCACAGGTTTTTTAAGGAAGTATCCATCAATGTTGACGGCAAATCTCAATGTTGGATCCTTAAGAGAATAAAATGGGTAAAAGAATAGACAACTTAATAAGCAGACACATACTAATTTATGAGTTTTGCATAGAGTATCTCACCCGCGTAAGATTCACATAGGTATTCAAATCGAGGTTTCTCATGCAATCAGCGATCTCTTTTGTGCTCTCGATGCTACAGCCAGATATGTTTGCTATCACCTGAGGACAACAATTTAGAAAAGACAAAGATGTTGTGTTATTCTCAATTTTGTGCACTGAAGAAAGTTTACACACAGAACTGAAACACTGATCAACCTGTGCCATCGAAAGAGGATCATTTGTCAGGAGTATGTCCAATGCAGCAGTGCCACTCTCAGCGATGCCACGGTGGAGTAGGCCATTGGACAGCGGCGAGAGGAGCTGTTGATTCAGTAGACAGAAATATAAATGAGACTTTTGTGTGCAGCAATGATTTAACTCTGCAATACCTGCAAAAACATCTTACCTGGAGAGAAACGCTCACTCCACCAGCAGACTCTCCCATTATGGTGACTAAATCTGGGTTTCCCCCAAAGCTGTGAATGTGCTCCTGGATCCACCTCAGAGCCTGGACCTGGTCCAGTAGGCCATAGTTCCCTGACATGTGCTCATCTCCAGTACTGGACACAATACAATTATCATCTGTCAGGCTATGTTTACACGAAAAATGTAAACAAATGTAAAAATGATTTGAATTTTTGTTCACATGGCACAAAGCAGATCAAAAGTAGCAGAATGTGATCATTGTATGTTCATTCTAATTACTATTATTTACCTGAGAAAGCCCAGAAATCCTAAGCGGTACTGGATCAGAACCACAACCACATCCTGGTATGCAGCGAGGGCGGAGCCATCATACATTGAAACTGAGCCCATACCAAACCCTCCTCCGTGGATCCAGACCATGACCTGGTGAGGTGACCAAAGAACTTTTATACAAAGCATAAACAAACATTTTTACTTTATTCTACATCAAATTAAACAAAGACTTTAATCTGACTTTAATCAGTGATATGCCCTTTACTGTCAGGTTCTAAATATGATGCTAACATTCATACATCCAAACCTGAAACGAGGTTTCTTACTGGGAGCTTGGCATCATGAGCTCTGTTTGAAGGAGTGTAAATGTTGAGGTAAAGGCAGTCTTCTGAAATGTCTGGGACTTCTACCATGATGCCACCAAGGTGTTCTAGCAGATCAAGGGTAAACTGTACATTTTGAACACACCTGAAAAAGATAAGTGTTTTATCAGTAAATCAAATCAAATCAAATTTTATTTGTATAGCCCAAAGTCACAAACACATTTAGCCTCAGAGGGCTTTACAATCTGTACAGGGAGTGACACCCTCTGTCGTTAGACCCTCGGTTCCAGTGAGGAAAAACTTGCCCACAAAAAAAACCTTTAACAGGGAAAAAAAAAAAAAATGTGGAAGAAACCTCAGGAAGAGCCACAGAGGAGGGATCCCTCTCCCAGGACGGACAGATGTGCAATGGATATGAAGTATGACATCATAACTGGACATCACTTTCTCCAAGCATGGTATGAAACAATTGAAGCATGTGAACGCAGCCTTACATTGGTGGCTGGTCGATGGCGTCCCTCACTCCTTCCCACCCCTCTACAGGCTGAGGAGCAGTCAGTCTCAAAGCAGGGCCTACGGGTGGCTTGGCGAATGGGATACCCTGGAAGGCATGGACCCCAGACTCCTTCCCCTTTACGTTCACGTAACTACCTCTCAGGCTGCCGAGCTTTGTGTGGACTTCAGGTGCTGTCAGGATATTAGGGCTGAGTCAGAATGAGTCTGAGTCATGTGACACTTCACCCTTTACTCAATTCAATTTCTACATGTAAATATGTAAAATCCATTAGTTGGTTGGTTGGTTGTAGGTTATGTCACAAGCAGGCAAGTGTTATTTGACTGACATGTCAAACCATTTGAGAACACATTCCCCCTCTCCAATTTTTAAGACAGACTTTATTGATTGACAACAGGGAAATTCACTCGTTACAGCAGCTCCCAACACACAAGGTGGATAAGACAAATACCCATGCATGATATATGGACATACAAGATATAAAAGAGATATAAGAGGTAGGCTATATACACCTTTCCAGTGTACAGATATGCATGACGGATCATTTATTGATTACACACACACACACACACACCTTGAGCTCTGGGGTAGTTTTAAAAATTTCCACTGGTCTGTTCAAACTAGAATTCATTAAGTTAATGATTCATCAAAATGTACTGATTAATCAATTTAAAAAAATGTTATTATGTAACACTAGCAACGGTAGCAAACGTTTTAGTTTCATGTACACCACTTTTAGTGGATCTGCAGTGACAAACAGACACATATAAGCAAACATCCATTCAGAGCCACACCTGTGACCCACTGAGTGAGTGCCACTACACTCATGTTCCTGCACAGCATCACAGCAGTGAGTGTGTAGGTGAAAGTTACTGGATTGTTTTTTGTTCTACTCACCGGGCAGGTCTGCAGCAACATGGAGGAACAAGACAGAAAGACAGAGGAAGGTTTGCTTCACACGGAGCTCCATGGTGCTCTCTCTGCTATGGACTACAACACTGTCGTCTCCTCTCCGCGAAGCTTCCTCTTTGACTTTGACCGAGGCAGGCGGTGCTCCACATTTGGTTACGTAATGGCCTGCCTGCCTGTCTGCCTGCCCGCCTGTCTGCCTGTTTCCCACCACAGCCATAGGTAAGCAATAGGACACTAGACGAGCTCCAGACCAGGACTTTGACATGGCAAAGCCAGCTCTTTATGGTAATGACAACAGTTCTCCACTTTGATTGGAACTGAAGAGGGCGCTCTTTGTCTTCAAGAGACACAGTGGAGGTGTCCACTCCGCGCACAGTCTAATGTTACAGCAGAGCTGTGTGGTGTATGAAGATAAACGCTGTGTTCAACTCCACTCCACCATGAAACTCCCTCCTGCTCTCTGTTTGACCCAAGCTGCGTCCTCCGAGGCTGTGAAGTGAAGCCAACACAGGAAGTATCACAAGTTCCTCAAACTTCCACTTAAGGCTGGCTAAAGAACGAGTCAGTCTCCATAAGTCCCCGGCCACAAAAAAAGTTTTGTGTTTTGTATTTCTATAGATCATATTTAGACATATTTGGATCATTTGCCTACTTGGATAAAACGTGTAAACTTGTGTTTTGTGATTACATTAATGTAGTAGTAGTAGGACTACAATACCCAGAGGTCAATAGTGTGTTATGGCGCTACCTGGTTCACAGTAAAGAGTTACGTCCTGAAGCAACACGCCGGTGTCCCATGTCATTATTATACAATTAACACAGAATGGGACAAGGACACATAAAAAACGCAAGATTAATAGGTAGTTAAGGGCAAATGGCAAGATGATGGTAATAGTGCTGCTGATGATAATGCTATTGTTAATAACAGTATATAATTATAATAATAGTAGTATAGTAACAACAACAATAATAATATATCTATCGAGATACACGTAGAAATGTGTATAAATATATATATATATATATATATATATATATATATATATATATATATATATATTTACCCGTGCAAGGTGTGCATACATACATACATACATACATACATACATACATACATACATACATAACTGCAATATATAATATGCACAATGTATACATATATGTATATATACACAATATATGATATGATATATATAAGATGTAAGTATATGTATAATATGCATAATAAATACTTACCATACTTACTTACTATACTTACCATACAAGGTATACATACTATAAATAATATACTATTAATATAAATATGTAATTATGTGTGGCTCTTCCTGAGGTTTCTTACACATTTTTTCCCTGTTAAAGGTTTTTTTTGTGGGCAAGTTTTTCCTCACTGGAACCGAGGGTCTAAGGACAGAGGGTGTCACTCCCTGTACAGATTGTAAAGCCCTCTGAGGCCAAATGTGTTTTGTGACTTTGGGCTATACAAATAAAATTTGATTTGATTTGATTCTATGCAATACATGTGTTCTAACATTTTTAGTAGCTTTTGACAGACAAAAGTCCCGCTTTAACTGTATATTTGTTGATCTCAGTTTGAGTCATTGATACCATAAATATTACCTTCCATTGAATGCCTGCTATTGATCATTTATTAAACATCAATTGTCAATACTTTTACTTTTGTAATATTTCAGTAATGTAACGGTACTTCCACTTGAATACACATTATCAGAACCCTTTCCACCACTGACAACTGTAGCTATATAAATATAAAAAGGGGTTATCATATAAATGATTAACATAAAGTGCACTGCATGCTCTAATTTCATCACAGAGGATAACTTCAGTGAGGTAGCTGCTAAAAAGGCTGCTGCTCAGTGTCTTTATCTAAAAAAAAAAGTCTTGAAGCAGAAGGAAATCAAATAGAGCAACTAGAGCAGAAATATGTCAAATACTGTCAAAATGTAGTGAATATAAGACAAAATTATGTGCAGTGTATTGATTGTGTCTTTCTGCAGAATCACCCAATGTGTCACTTCCTCATTCTAAACACTAGATGGTAGGCACGACTTAATGGAGACTTTTTTGTTCAAACATCCTTGGTTTCACATTCAGATATCACATTTAGAAAACAATATTGCATCCAAATTCTAAGACTGCTTGCTAAATTAACTTTTGCACTAGTCCAGGAACAAAAAGAGGACATCCTTCTTTATTCTTCCTTCTGTTTGCCTTTGTTATTCATTACCTTTAAGGAAAAGATTGACGTTTTAGTTCTGCTGTTTGAATTTAATCATTTAAGTCCTGAAAGCAGCAGTGCAGTAGGATATGCATCTATAATGCACATTATAGATCCTGTACTGGTCCCAGTACCGAAATGCATGGGTAAAATACTCAAAAGCCTGATGTGACTTCTATCTTGTCCATTCATTCTTAAGTCCTGCTCATAATTTGAACCCTGGTTTTGGCAGTCCCGTGTCCAATAGAGATATTTAGCAATGTGTGTACAGTGTAACTAACAATATGTTGCTACTACCTTTCATTCATGAGTATTCTCATTCCTCCTTCTTTCCATCCATCTCTGTCATTTTTTAATCCCTCCATCACCTTTTTACAGTGTTCCAGTGTGCAGTGGCTCTGTGGCTGCCATCTTCTCTCATAATCTGTAAAGAATATCAGGACTCTGCTGCAGTCTGATCCGCTTTAGTGTTATTCGATACTTTACCATCAGAAGAGAGAGAGAGAGAGAGAGAGAGAGAGAGTGCGTGTGAAATCCAAAAGTAGATCCCAACTTATATTTCACCCCTGCCTCCCTGCCTACCAATCGGAACTTGACACTTGATCCTCATTGTTAATATATTCATGCCATATATATCTGTAAGCACATATTTCAAATCCAAGGTAAAATATATTTTCTCTGTGTGTTCATATTAGACCTGACTGATGTATATCATCATCATGTCCCTCTATTTCTCCATCACCAAGCTCTTAATGAGCTCAAATGGGGGTGACCTTCATACCAGATAGCAGCAAATGATGACTGGACTCTGCATGACACAGGTAAAAAAAGAGCAACTTTCAAAGAGATAAAGAGGAAGCTATTGGCTATTGTAATGGTGGTATGTAGAATTGTAATGAGTGAATGGGCTTCTATATTCAAGTAAGAAGTGAAATTAAGTTCATTTAAAGTTCTGTGTGCAGGATTTAGTGGCCTCCTCTTCACTTCACCTTCTCCTTCCCAAGGTGAAGGGAAAACAGCAGCAAAGCACAAAAGCCCCAGTCAGTGTTTAGTTTGTCCATTCTGGGCTACTGTACAGCAGCATTTTGTTGCGTGGCCAGTTGATCGAACATATTGTACTACCAAGTTACATGTTGGACTCAGTAAATGGGGTCTAAAAGGAAAAAGGCTCATTCAGTAACATAAACACAGTGATTCTTATTTTTAGTTGATTTAATACTAATGCAAACTTAGTTATGAATATAACTGATTGTTTGGATTCTGCTCTGTTCTTTTTGTGTGTGTTGACTACTACTTTAATAGTCTGTACCTATCCTCTGTACATACATACATTAGAGAGAGAGGGGTGGGTAAGAGAGGGAGAAATGTGCAGAATTGTTGTTTTGGGAGGAGGAGGAGGAGAGGAAGTAGCTGTTAATGGTTGTTTGATCGATCAGAAGAGCAGCTGTTCCTATCCTGGAAACAGAGAGAGAGAGAGAGAGAGAGAGAGAGAGAGAGAGAGAGAGTAGGACATCCAGGGCATTCACTGGATTCATCTGAGAGAGAAGCATTCTTCTGCCTTACTGTGCCGAGACCATAAAAAAGGAAAGAGTTCTTTATACCAACAGACCAGAACAGACCACGTTTTTGCTTTAGCCTTCCTGTAGACCAAGGACCACCACTTCATTAGTGATCATCTGCCCAGGATCACTTCTTGGTAAATCTGGACTTTCTGTTAATCAGTCTGAGGACAACTTCTTCAATGGACGCTGCTTCAGTAGACAGGAGGATCATTCAATAGATCGATGAACTCTGCTTCATCAGACCCAACATCATTTCTTTAGTAGACCCAGAACTACCTCTTCATTAGACTCATGTAGGTTACTTCAGTACTCCTCAATACAACCTGATCTTTGCTCAAGGAGATCACCTCTAAAATTTGCCTACTCCTGCTCCAGTAGATCCAGGACCACCTCTTCAGTTGTCCCAGATTGACTGCGCCATCTGACCCAGGACCATATCTATAGACCAAGGACTGCAAATCTAGTAGAACCAGGACCTCTTCCACAATAGACGCCAGACTGTTACTACAGGTACCATCTCTTCCATCAACCCAGGTCCACACCAGTAAACCAGACCTGATATACTGCTCCAATTAACCAGCAGTAGCTGCAGTATTATCTTTTGTTAATCCAGAAAGCAGACGGCAGTGAAACCAGCTGCAAGTTCTAGAACACAGCACAGGCCTAAAAATAATTCCAGTTACCTTTAGACATACGGGAAGCAAAGAGAACTCCAAATTTAGCTCCATTCAGAGTGACTGCTGAGCCCCTCCTACCTGTCCAGTCCATGCTGCTGCTTCTGGTAATGGACCCTGCTGAGGATGGGGAGAAGTTGGAAGACCAGTGGGAGAAATGGTACACTGATTCTTTATGTTCTTTAACTTACTATGAGTAGCACTACCCACTTTTTTCCTTTCACCATTCCTGAGTATCTCATTCTTCTGCCACTACTTCTTTGCCTAAAAGTTGTTGAAGACTATAAATATTCTATAAATATATCTAAATATTTTCAGATAAGATATTTGGCTGCTGTTTAAAAACTGGTAGTGGTTCCAGCTAGCTAATAGGTTTGGATATTTTCAAACTTATGGCTCCTCTTATTTCCTTTATTTTTCTTAAGTTAAGCATCTATGACATTCATTGTTTGGTACATTTTTATTTATAATTCATTCATTCATTCATTCATTAAAATGTATTATTATTATTATTATTATTATTATTATTATTGTTGTTGTTGTTGTTGTTGTTATTATTGTTATTATTATTATTATTAGTAGTAGTAGTAGTAGTAGTATTTAATACAGAATAAATGAATGACATTAATAGACGACTGCACAGATACATTCCATTCCAACTATAACTTTGTATGTGTATGTATATATGTATGTATTGCTCAAAGAAAGTCCCTACTGGCAATAATTAGCCAAAAGTTTAAAAATGTAGAGGTTCTGCGAACAAGCTGGCATTAATGAATGTTTTCTGACAGTATTCATGGTCTTCCATTGTCACAGTGTTTGCTGGTGTTCAGTTTTTGAGTGTATGTGTTGTGAACATTCTGCATTATACATCCTGTTCTGGTCCCAATACCAAAAACAATGAATAACATAGGACTCCAAAGCCTGCAGTAATTTGAGAAGTGAGAAACATGAATGGAAAATATCTAGGACATTGTGGATCTATTTTTTCTGTTAGACTATTTTCAAGATATTTCTATTTAATATTTTATATTTTCAAGCAGCTGACAAAGTTTGGTTTCAGCTGTAAAACTTGTCAAACGTTAGACACTGCCTAACATTAGCATACACAGACAATCTGAAGGAAAGAAAAGTTGAGTCTATTAAACTAGCTGGATTATCCTGGAACTACTTACATTATCCTGTGGTAAACTTGTCTCCATTGGCTGGCACCTCGGTATTTAGAAATTGCATGGTCCACTTAAGTGGTGTCTGACATGACATAACAATGTTCTTCCAGGCTTGAATGTGAGAGATACATTGTAATACTTACAGTTACAGGTAAGACAGACATATGAATGTTTACTTTTCTTCTGCTTCTCAGGTTGACTGATGACTTCAGTTTGAATGAATTTGAAGATGAAGACCTGTCTGAACTTACAGAGATGACAGATCAATACCACAATCAGGTAGGAGAGATGCACCATTTAGATATTTATAAAAAATGTAACAAACATGGTGGCAGCTGGTCAGTTTGGGCAACCTTTGTAAATATCTGACTAACTAGTCTCCAGTAATCAACACTAATTAGCATTAAGAAAATATTTATTTGGTCCAAATTTGATTCTGATTTTGTTCTATGGTCCTCACATTCTAACAATATTAACAGAGTCAAAGCATTTTGTTGCGTACCCAGTTGATCAAACATATTGTACTACCAAGTTAGACTTGAAACCAGTTTTTGTTGGTTTGCTGCATGCCTCAGTCTGCTAAACAAACCATGTGTCATTAACATAAACCATCCTAACATTTTCTGATACTTGCTTTGACCGTGTTTGTTTAATATTTTTGATTTGACCATTAAAAAGGGCAACAACACGTGCCTATTGCTGCAAGCCCCTCACTCACAGGCAAATGAACATTAAATCAACTGTAATGCACATTTGATCAGTCAGGAAGTACAGAAGCTAAGAATGTACCATGCTTGCAGTAATATTTTAATACTGTTTTAATGCTGAGATAGCAAGGCTCATTTACCCATGATAACTGGTTAATTTATTGGATTATCTCGAAAAAAACAAATGGCAGATTCTCAAGGTAACAACGTCACTTATAATGAAAAAAGTGCTCTCATCTGTGAAGTTGCAGCTGGTCTAGTCTTCCAGTCTTCTAGTCTGATCTGAATGTTTTCTCTAATGCAGAGACACAATGTAAGTTCTGTCTTGGACCTTGATTGAAATACAGTCGATCAGTAATTGATACTCCAGGACACTTTATCTGGAGTTGTCAAGATGCTATGTATGCAAGCTGGCGATGCAGTTCTCATCTCTGATCATTCTAGAAGAAATTAAGGGAAATTAATAATAAATGGTTGATCACTTTGCAAGCACAGCCAACCCCAGCTTCCACAATGAAGTGCTTGGATTATTGTCTTTTAAGTTAATATGTACGCAAGAAATTGGAAGGTGTAACATTGATATTGACATCTGATGATTTCGCTCACATTGTGCCTACATTTTAGCAAATATTTGATCACTTTTATGATACAATGTACGGCCTGAAGGACACCGAGAACTGTGGAGAGAAATCAGAGATAGTCTTCTATGGCAGTCTGACAAACATCTCTTTACATAGTGCCCCATTGATTAGATCAGTTCTCCCATGTATGTTGGGATCAGCTGATCATGTAATATAATATAATAATATAATAATAATGGTCATTGGTCAGTTTATTAGTAGTTATATCATAACTGAAATTTTCACCAAAGTTGTCTTCTGATATCTGTGGAGGATTCACCATATTCACATGGCAGCCATTTTCTTGTGACATGCCCCTCATTGCAGGGTGGGAAGCTCCAATGTTGTAAGGCATTGTTCCAGGTTGCAGGTTGTATAAATGTAGGGAGTCTGACAAATCATTATCATTTCACTTCTCCCTGAATGATTGCTAACTGAAAAGACAATGGATAGTGAAAATACGCAGAGACATGGGGCCATATTTCACGGTAAAACTATATATTTGATAACGCATTAGCTAACATTAGACTAACAGCTAATGCCAGTATTTAAACACTTCTTAGTGCTATTTACACAATATGATAGAAAAGGCCTAATGGCCTAAGGGCTAATTTATTTAAGCCTAATAAATTAAAGTTCAGCATTGACTGAGCTCACTTTGGAGGTGCAATCTTGGCGGTTAACGCATACGCCCCCTTATAATGAGTGACACGAACATGGATACATGCGCTTGTATTTTCACATGCATTTGCAAAATTGGGATATATACATGCACTACTTTTATACAATACTACAGTATTTACAATATTTACAATACAATATTTTATACATACTTTTATGCCACCTGAAACACAGCTGTACACTATCTGAGCTTCCCACCCTGAGCTTGATATCAGAGGAAAGTGGCCATTGTGCGAATGTGGCCTATATGGCGTTACTGCATTCCCATAATTTGACGTAGAATTTTATGAACAGTTCTGGAAGTTAATGTATCTTGCCTGCCACACCTCTTCAGAGCTGGTAGGTTTTTAGGAGCTGAATGATTTGCTAGCTAAGCAAGAGCAACTCACTGACTGATCTGTAGGATTTAAATTAACTGACTGGAATGTTAGCTAACATTGTCGCTTGCAGATTAAGTGACTAACTGTTTTCTGGTCCACTGTGTGATCTTTTGCCTGAGTAGTTTGCTGGTGGGTAGACTGAATAAATGACAAATCGTTTGTTAATTTTTGCTGGCTCAGTAATTTAGATTTATTAATGGACTGAAATCCAAAGTTGTTTGTTAGCTGCCAGCTAACTATGGATAAAGATGGCTGGTTTGTTGGCTGGTGGACTGAAAAAGTAGCTGACTGACTGTCTATTTGTTGATTGCTTGGTTGGCTGGCCTGATGTTAATTGGTGGTTGATTGGCTAAATGACTGGTTTGCTGGCTGCTTTTTTGACTTACAGACCAGAAGACGGTTTGGCTTGTTTACTGACTGGTCTGCTGCCTTTGTCTCTCCATGGAATCACTGTTACAGTATAATCTTATTTAACCGAGTTATGCACACACACATGCACACACACACACATGCACACACACAGTGTTTATTAGCTTTAGCTCACACAAAACGCCACAGGCAGATGAGCTGATGATGTCATGCCTTGCTGTTGGTTGGCTCTGACTTTCTCCTCCCCCTCTCAACCTCTCTCTCTGTATCTCTGTGCCTCTCTTCCCTGCCTTCTTTGCTCTATCAATCCTTGTTCACCCCATCTCTGTTCAACACCACCTCTCTGTCTCTCTGTCTCTCTGTCTCTGTCTCTCTCTCTCTCTCTCTCTCTCTCTCTCTCTCTCCCTCCTTCTGTCTCTCTATCCCTCCTCTCCGTTCCACTCTGCTCCTGCCAGGAAGATGATGGTGATGATGATGATGTGACACTGTGGCCGGCCAATGATCACATGAGGAGTGAGTGGAAGGGGTGTGTCCAGAGGCAGAGCTTGGAGCTGATTGATGCTGAGAATACACAGGAGGAAGAAGAGGCAGAGAGGGAGGTTGAGGAGGGTGGGGGAGGCCTTGTCCGAGCTGAGGAGCTCCTGTGCTGGCTTAATAAAGGAGGTGAAGAGGAGGAGGGAGGGAGGAAGCTGTCACCTGTCAGAGGGGGATCAACCTGTACTGTCATGGACAAATATCGACCAAAAAGACCGACCACCCTGGCTCTGTTTCCACAGCTACCACAAGCCGGCACCCAGGTACGGAGGCTGGGAGGATTCCCTGTGTTTAAAATGGGCAAATGGGTTAGTGTGTGTGATCATGGGTGGATCCTGTGTTTAGGATGATGCAGCAGTAACATCAGGCTGAATAAATGGGTTACTGTGTATGTCTGTGTGTGTCAGAGAGAGAGAGAGTGTGTGTGTGTATTTCCTTGGTGGATGCTGTCTTCAGAATGAGACAGCATTGGCTAGCTGTTTATCTGTGTATGTGTGTGCCGTTAGATGTGTGCGTGTGTGTGTGTGCTGGCAGTGGGTCAAATCTTAAAAAGGTTCAGCAGTGGCTTTATGTTGCTGTGCTTGTTTCAGTAAATAGGCCCCTGTTTTGTGACAATATTCTTGATGAATCCTTGATTATGAATAGGTGTATCGTGAGTCAGTCATGTAGCTGCTTTTTTTTTCCACAAGCAGCCATGAGTTCAGTCACTTGCTCAAGGACACTTTGATAGAACTCGGTGGCTATTGTGGGAATTGACCCTGATTGTGTTATTAAAACAACAGCCTCCAAGCTGTTCCGCCATCTCATGAAATATTTATTTTAAAGATGGACCGGCTGTAGTAATATCTACTAGTAAGAGGACAGAAGAATATTTACAAGACCTAGACAAAAGAGGAAAATTGAAGTGGATGATAGTGAAGTAGTTAGCCTTGGCTCCTCAGGCAGTACTCAATAATGAGTGCTCTCTGGAGGGAGACAGCAGTAGCAGTAGTAGTTTCTTGGCGTATCCCTTCAAATGAGTTGTATCCTGTTTACTGTGTCAATATAGATCAGAGCACAGTCATTTGACCATAAAGTAGGTTTCCCTTTGTTTCTATAAACACTTATCTGCATATGAATGTAGAATCTGTTAACAAGATGCCGAAATTTTGGCACAGGAAGTGTTTTCTGGTTTCTGTTAGTAGTCCGAGTAGTATTGACCAATCACGTTTGTGCAGGCTTGCGTGCAGGTAAACAGGTTGTGTGGAGAGCAAAAGGGGTGGAACACGACAGGTGAAATGCCATTGCAGAATCCATTGATTGTCTGACAATGATTTAGCTCTTTATGACCTTTTTTAAAAAAAAAACAAAAAAAAAAAACATATGTGCATTCAAATGTGGCTATCTATTTATAGATATTAGCCAAAATGTGCTTCTTGTTTATCGAGTTGCTTATCGGACTCCTCGTCTCAGGTTACAGAAGCCCTGAAACATTTGCTGCAAATAGATGCTAAATCATGATTGACGATAAGCAATTCAGCATAGAGATGATGATTAAAACATAATTTTAAATTACTGTTGTGACAGCTTTTGGGTACTAAGTCCCAAATAATATGACAATAGAAATATGGTATAGATGGTTACATTTGGCCATATATTATGAAACAAACAAGACAGTAGGCTGGTGTTTTTTCTTTGAATGTAGTCAAATCATCAAATTTAAACCCTTAGCCATATTTATTTTTGACATTTGTAAGTAACAGGAGTTGTTCAAACTAAAACATGTGTAATCACCTTTTCTAGCTGAGAATAAATTATATTTTTAAGCTGTAGATGAGGGGAACAGCAGAGGATAAATTGTGAAATGTTAATTAACAGAGCAGTAGCTTACATTAAAATAACATCTGTACCCACCTGAGCTTCTTAGTAAGAAAGATAAGAAATTAGAAATCATATAAAAAACAGCTTATAGTTTTTATTTCCACTGGGGCAGACATGATTAAAGATTTGCAAGTCTGGAAAGAGTCTGGCTCTAGAAAGGCAAAACTCTGGACTCTTCTTTCTTCAAGTCTTTACTAGTCAAAATCCCTTCATCAAAAACAAACTTCCAAGAAACTTGAATTCACTCCATTCGCTCCACCAGCACTTCACCACTATGTGTATTGCTGCTCTTTAATTACATTTAAAGAAACTGATTTGTTCAGAAGACTTGACAGATTTCTTTTGTCAGCTTCATTCCTTGTGTTAATTAGTTTATTGGTGGTTCAATATTTTAAACTTACAAAGATATAAAAAAAAAAACACTGTAAAACTCACACCCTTGGTGAGTTTACCATCATAACTCATACATGCTCTCTTCTAATCTAATTTGAGTTTTCAGTAAAGGGAGATATGGCTGCATCTTCAACCAATACCGTGCCTGACTAGGCATAACCCTGAAAGAGACAGACAGAGACAGACAGAGAGAGAGAGAGAGAGAGAGAGAGAGAGGAGAAGGAGGGGGAGTCACCCTGGCAGTCTAGTCCTACAGCAGCATAACTAAGGGATGACCTGAGCCAGCCCTAACTATAAGCTCTATCAAAAAGGAAAGTCTTAAGTCTACTCTTACAGGTGTTCACTGTGTCACTGTCTGCCTCCTGAACCCAGAAAGGTAGTTTGTTCCACAGAAGAGGAGCTTGATAGCTGAAAGCTCTGGCTCCCAATCTACTTTTGGAAACTATAGGAACCACAAGGAACCCAGCATTCTGAGAGTGCAGTGGTCTAGAGGGGTAGTAAGGTACTATGAGTTCTTTTAGATATGATGGTGTCTGGCCATGAAGAGCTTTGTATGTAAGGAGAAGAATTTTAAATTCTATTCTAGATTTAACAGGTAGCCAGTGCAAGGAAGCCAAAATGGGAGAGATATGATCTCTGATCTTAGTTCCTGTCAGAACATGTGCAGCAGCATTCCGAATTTGCTGCAAAGTCCTCAGAGACTTATTGGAGCAGCCTGATAACAAAGAGTTACAATAGTCCATCCTAGAAGTAATGCAGTCCTCGAAATGTGTTTTATGTGGAAATTAAAGGACAAAAACAACTCCAAGATTCTTTACGGTGGAGCTGGAGGCCAGGGTGATCCTGTCTAAGGTAACTAAGTCTCTAGAAAGAGAGTTTCTGAGGTGTTTGGGTCCAATTACAAGAACTTCAGATTTGTCTGAGTTCAACATCAGAAAATTGTTGGTCATCCAACTTCTTATATCCCTAAGGCACGCTTGGAGTTTAGTTTACTGATTGGTTTCATCAGACTTGATCAACAAATAGAATTGGGTGACTTTACTAGTGTTATGGAATTTTCTATTCTTGTGGTGTTCTGAGTGACACATACATACTTTTAAATGGAATATAATAAAAGCACAAACATACAGACATTATACAAGGTGCTTACATAGAACACATAGTTAAGTCAAGTGAAAACAGACTAGCTAAATCATGTATACAGACCAGATGTGAAATGCATAATACGTAGGCTTAGCTGCTCCTGTGAAGGGCTCCTATAGAAGTTAGGCAGTCATCAGTAAGTAAAGATCAGTAATGATCTGACTGTAACAGATCACTCAACAGTCAATGATCCACTGTGAGCTGACAGAGTAGGAAGACGATGTGCTGACAGGCAGATATAGAAGGATGTTGGGTCTTCAGTTCAGTCCTTCAGAAGCTGCATGCTGCTGAGAGTGCCTGCTGTGTTTAATACAGCAGCACTGTAAACACCTGGGACATAAAGGTTCAGACACAACTACAGGAGGGATTTAACAGTATTTTGCTTACTTTGTCAAGCGTGATAGATTGACTTGACTTAAAATAGCTTTTGCATATTTAGGGCCTAAGTGAATACTTGGATTTTCATTTTTAATCTTGACTTTTTGAAAAAAACAGCCAGAAACCAAAGCAGGATAAAAACACGGACACTGTATATGGGCAGTAACAGTAATGTAAGCCAGATGAAGTATAAAGATAGATAATGTTACCACAGCTTGAACAATAAAATTCCCTCTGAGCAGCAAATGTTTGACCTCCTGATTCAGCTTCACATATTGTTGTGTCTTCAGTCTGAACCCTTTCTGTAATGTTTACACCCATTAGCATAATAATATTGACATGATAATGACATTGATTTGTATGGATATAGTAGTCTATATGTTACATTAACACGCTGCTTTTAATATTTATTGGTAAAAACAAGCAATGATTCTGATTCAGGTTTATCCTGAAAAGAAAAATCATTTATATAATGTACAGCAGGATGAAAAGTCAGATATTATCCATGTAATTACATATTCATAAAGTAATGACATAGTATTGGAATCAGTGCATAAACATTGATCATGTCCTGAGTCCACGTGTCATGAGACACGTTGCATCTATTAATAAAAACCTGCTGTATGCTGATGATCCGTGTGATTGGCTGCTATAAACAGTGTCCTCACTAACCTGTCCTGCTGTCCAGTTGGAGTTAACATGTATAAGCCCTAACTTTTGTGTGTGTTAGGGAGGTGGCATCATCACCATTATCATGAAAGAAACAAATGTGATACAGTGTGTTAATTAATAAGCATCAAAGGTGGCAGGTGGATTTTATTTCTTTCAAACAGAGCCAGGCTAGTTATGTCCCCTGTGTCCGGTTTCTGCCAAGCTAAGCTAACCGGCTGACTGCAGTTTTGTATTTACTGTACAGATATCTAACTGTAAGTAAGAAGGTGTGTTTAAGCCATTCCTTCCAGCTAACTGCAACAGTACCTGCTACAGCCTCTTTGTTGACTGGAAAAAAAAACTGTCATGGCTAACATAAACACAATGTCAGACTGAATAATGAAGTGAATCCTGGAATATGTTATTTCCTAACATGTTCTTCATCTTCTGTTTTATTTTTTTATCATGTTTGTGTTACACTTCTAATCTTGATGTTATTTAAAAATCCAATACACTTTCCTGCTGTTTTATTTGAAATTTATAAGAAGATATATTTGTAGTTTTAAGAACCAGAACCATTTTGACAGATTTTCTGTCTCCTCTTTCACTTCCCTCTGGAGATTTAGTGACAAGAGGGCGCTTTGTGTTGGGCTTTATCTCATTAATATTAATGATCCTCCTCTTTTCAGATTGGCTGGCTGTTTTCTGAGTAACACATGGACTGTAGGGCAGTGCTAGGGGTGTGGCTGAGGGCGGTGACTGTACAGTTGTGACACTGCAACCTTCTGAAATCCTGATGGCCCAGTTTTTGGAATATGGGCTTTGTACATTTCTGCATGGATTGAGGGATATATAGCACCTCTAAATTGTTGCAATTGCAATAAATTGTTATCTACCATGCAGGCATTTCTTATTTTCCATTTATTTCAGCACACAATGAAAACTGACTTATGGATGTGTTAAAGCAGCTGTATATGCAGAGTCATCTGAACAACGGTGCATTCACGTGCTGAAATCTGAGATATGATGAGCACTGACTTTGCTCTGCTATGGAACACTCAAACTCTGTGGACACACAATAAGAAGACATAGACGTGCTGAAAAGTAGAATGTACATTTGAGAGCTCCATACATTGCCCTATGGTATGGTGGGATGTTGTTTTGGTTTTAAAGGCACTGGTCGACATAAGATAGAGGATGCAGCAGAAGACAATAAGGCCCATGAAAGAAACTCTGAAATACACATCTAACAATAAATATAGCTCTTCTCTGTGGCTTCTGGGCGACTGGCTGAGACTGTTTACTTCTGACTGTCTTCCTCCTGAAGAGGAGGTCGTTGATTCTGCCTCACAGGCGGCCACATTGATCTGTTATGTCCATCCGAAAATCATTTTACGTTCACTTGCACAGGAGGCGTCTGGTGTCTGAAAAGAGCTAATGACATGACAATGTCTGTTAGCCAATAAGAAGTCCTCAGTTTGTTTTGGTAATATGGTATCAACAGTCAGCCCATATGAGGGGGGTCAGTGCAGTGGAGTTGCATGTGTAAGTTTGCATTCATACTATTACTTAGAGTGACAGAAAAACCTAAATATTTTAACCATTTATCCATTACTTTTAGCTAGCTACTTTGACCATCTAGTGTTGACAAATTAGTGGACCCACAATAGCACCTATCAAAGCATTTAGCCATTAGCAGGATGCGCGAAAAAAAGTAACGTCTATTTCGTGATATATCAAGCCAGGCATTAAAGTTGAAGTCCATGTAAAAGCAATTCTGAAATTCTCAAAATACATTAAATATGTTGAGAAATAGTTGCTGAAAACATGTGAAAAGACTTTGAACGATACATTAGTGAAATGTGGAGTTAAAGGTTCAAACAGTTTTTCACCAGTTTTCAGTCCAGGACTTTGTGGGCGGTCCTTAAAGGGGGGCTTAAAGACACGCTGAGGCCACACCCCTGCACCCCTAGCAGAGAGACAGAGATGACTTCATCTGTCTTCAAAGTTAGTGTTTCAAAGTTAGTCATGTCATTTTCTGAACTCATCTGACACGTTTCAGTCACTTCAAAATGGCTGCTTGACTGCTCCAAGAGTGGCCATGGCTTAAATGCATACAGAGGACATGTCCCCACAGTCCTGGAGCTGAGATTTTTTCTGCCGATTTTGACACCAAATTTCATAAACGTGTTGATATTTTTAATCATTCAAACTTGGCTGGATATTAATAACACTTTCTTCTTTGGTCTGACAAACTCGGTACACATATCTAACATGATGCACAGCCCAGAGTCTCTTTTCCTCCACTTTTTCTACACCCTGGAACACCCTCAAAACCTTCTCTCTAGCTCTTTGTTCCTATCATCGTGTCTCATTATCATCTCTCTCTCTCTCTCTCTCTCTCTCTATAAACCCTGTTTAATGATGATTCCTTTAAGTGTTTTCTGATCTGCCGTCTGTTGTGTCTGTTGCATGTTAGTGCATGTCAGTCCCTCCTTGTGAGACAAGCCAGAGTTAGTAACTGTCCAGATGAGTTGGTTCCTGTCCAGTTACAAAGTTACAATGGTAAAAGTGTTGTCTTTTGCTGTCTGGCAGCAAGTGATAATGGCTGTTTTTGGTTAAACAAAATGGATCCTACTCTTTAACAAAAAGGTAGATTTCTGAAAGAATTATTTTTATTGTTACATCTAACTTGATGGACTCAAGGGTTTATTCTGACTAAACAAGATGTGGATGTAGTGGCAGTATATTTTGTATGTATAACCTTTAAGTAGCTAAGTGACTGGTCTCTTAAATGTCATGTAAATAAGCTGACAAGATTAATCAGCATATTGTGACCCTGTAGGAGTTCTAAACAGCTCTGTGCATCTGTTTGTGCTGTCATTAAAACAAGTGCAGTTGGCTCTCTCCTGGTTGTCACTCACACTGTGCACATTTACATTAAGTTAAGCCTCTCCCAAGAATGACACCGCTCTGTCATTTATACGCTAAATATGAAGCAACAACTAGCAATTAGCTATAAAGAGTTAAGACATGGGGACACAGTTAGTCTCTGCGCTCCAGACCTCACTGTATATTAATACAGCAATACCACTAAAAGGAGCAACATTGAATCATCACCTACCTATGAATACTTCACAAAGTATTACTTTACCGAAGACTGCTGAGTGTCAGTGTGTCCCTGCTCAAAGTGACGAGAACAACAAAAAGCTTGTTTGCCTTGAAAAGATATGAAGAGCTACAACTGAGAATGATAGATGATCTGTGTGCACCCTGAAATCACCACAGAGTGTTACTGAGGGAGGATGTTCATCGGAGAGAGAGGGGTGTGCTTTACACAGAGATATGCTTTGATTCTCTGACTCACACACACACACACTGAGAGACTGAGTAACCATAGTAACAGAATGGGTGTGAAACAGGGAAAGCAGATGCATGATGGGATGTCAGCAAGTGAGTCAGCGTTCGGAGTGGATGAGGCTGAACCATTACACACTTCCTGGTCGATGCTCCTCCTTCTTCCTGGCAATGATGCCGTCAGAGAGCGAGAGAGAGAGAGAGACAGACAGAGAAAGACAATGTGGTGAAATGTTAAATATTAATATTATAAGTCATTCCCCTTTATTTCAGATGTTTTTTAAGGTTTTTATTTTGTGCGTGTGTGTGTGTGTTAGATGACCAAATCATGTGTTGTGTCTTGTCCTCACACTGCTGTTCTGTCTCATTAACTCTGTCCAGGACTCCATCAACAACAACTCTTTAGGCAAGAAGGACAGCTGGAAGGACTCCCACTCTTCCTCCCCACACATAACAGGTATGGACACTACATATACGTGATCAGTCAACGAGTACTCACTACTTGCTGCTCAGCTCCACACTAGTAAAATCTGATCAACAATATTTTATTCATGTGTAATTCCAGTAAACGACAAAGGTTTTGAGCGTATTTGATCAAGAAAATGACAATAAGGTATGCAGACTGTGTAAATTGGCATATATTTACAGTTAAACTGTAAATCCCAGCAGAGCTGTTTTGAGAGTTTAGGCATTGGATGGACCTGGACACAAATCAATCAGAGCAACGAAATATGTAACGTGACACTCCTCGGTCAATCATATCTAAAATAAATGGTTGTGATTTGCATTCAAAAACACATGTGACAGTGCTAATGATGTTTCTCACATAGTTTACCCATCAAAGGAGCACTACTTTATCTGTTAAATACGTTTTTTTTTGGCCCCCATGTTTTCCTGAAAGCCTGTTAAATAAGTTTGATAATGTTTTTCGTGTTGCTAGATGAAAGAGTAGTAGATTTCCCAATCTGAGAAATCAACTCTGATGATGTCATCGTGGTTTATTTCTCTTGTGCTCTTAGAACACAAAGTCTGTGTCACAAACATATCAATATAAACATATAAACATAGCCTAAATACACAATGTGATGTGACTTAATCATATATATATATATATATATATATATATATATATATATATATATATATATATATATATATATATATATATATATATATAAAGAGAATATGTTCTTGAAATATGAAATATTTCAGATTAGTGTGTGGATTTTACTCTATTCCTGTAACTCGTACACAGGATAAATAACTTATTTTAGGCTACTTTGATAATCTCTTTGCAAATGTCTGGTTGCCTAATGCATAATCTGTTTGTTTGTGTGTGTGTGTGTGGGTGTGTGTGTTAAGGGGATCTAACACCATCGGCTACTCAACCAAAAGCAGAGGACAAAGTCCGGCATAGCACGCGCCGCCCGGCCCCAAAACCACCCATTGCCAATGGAGCCAACAGTAGAGCCAACACTCAGGCTTCTGCCACCAGCGCAGACACACGTGCTCGACCACGGGAAAAACTGGGCTCCGGGGCCACACACACACTGTCCTCCAGCACACAGAGGAATCAAAGGAGAGGAGTAGGAAGAGGTGGAGGAAAAGGAGTGACAGCAATGAGAGAGAGGAGCCTGGGTGACATCAGAGGAAAGGATGGAGTGACAGTAGGGAGGGAAGAAAGAAGAGGAAAGCTTTGCGAGGAGTCCAAGGCAAAGGAGAAAGAGAGAAATGGACATCAAAGGCCAAGGGAAGCAAATGGAGTGAAAAGTCGAGGAGCTGATGGAAAGGGAAAAGCAGGTGCTAAAGGAGCTAACCGAGCAACGGGAATCAAGCCAAATAACATGCTGGCCAAAGAGGAAGTTTATCTGACAGCCATGGTGGTCCCGCGTACGCCTGTAGCACCAAGAAACCAGGACAAGACCGAAGACCAAGGTACTGAATCCATGTTTAGAGGGCAGAGTAATCAGTATGATCTGAGGGGATATGTAGAGCTGATGATCATTCTCTCTGATCCATTGTTAATATAGTCACATGGACACAGATTACTGAGAAGAGAACATAATGTTAGTATAAAAGTCCAACTGTGAGCCTATTGCTGTCTCTAAATACAGATACTTCCCTTAGTAAACTTCTATGTAGTAGGCTTTGTACACTGTGTACTTCCTGGTGTAGTGCGTAGTTATGGTGGGGTAGTGTTGTCTCAGTTCAAGTATGGCTGTCGTGAACAACATTTTACAACCGTGTGGTACATCAGTTCCAACATTTAACTAAAGATTAAATGTAAAATATATGTACTACTGTACATTATATAGTATATTGCTCTGTAACCGCTTCAGCTCTAGCACCTTCCCCAGCCACCATTTACATAATGCTGGTGGTCCCTCCCACTAAGTAGCCAAAATGGTGACCACTGAGGGTGAGTCCAGTGTTCCACACTCAACTTTTTGACCATTATGAGCACCATCTGGTTACTCACAGTACTCTAACTTTTGACATAGCATGTTTAAGTATGGTAGTATTAGAATTAACTACTAGCCATTGAGGGAACTGAAAATACCTGAGTGGTGCTGTGAAATTCTTTGAGTAGTTATATCTAATCTGTGTGGTGCGCAAATACCTTGTACAAACAAACAAACAATTCATGAATTACTCTATTTACTCCTTATATCTACCCACCATCCCTATGTTGTATTCTCAGGCCAAAACCATGACAGGACCCAGGACAACCCACCTGCCCTCTCCAGGTCCAGCAGTGAGGGAGGGTCAAACAGAATGTCCCTCAGTTCAGACACAGAGGGCCCCCCACCAGGACCACTGCATCCTTCTCTATGCCACCGAATCAACCCTGACATCAGTGAAGAAGAGGGGGAGGGAGATCCAACTCCCTGCAAGAACATCCAGAATGGTCCAACCCACTGTCTTGCAGATAATGAAAAAATGGACTATACCAAGTCAGAGGTGGACGCATGGGGAGAAAAAGGTGACAATAACACTGGGATGGATGGCACGAGCTCTGCCACTCAGGGAGATCGTGCGGCTGCTCAGACTGTACCAACAAGTGAAGCTACAGCAGGGTTCAATTATGACTCTGTTAAATACACTCTAGTGGTCGATGAACATGCTCAGTTGGAGCTGGTCAGCCTAAAGACCTGCTTGCACGGTTACAATGAGCACAATGATGACAGTGATGCAGAGACGGTCTATCAGTCAGCCAATGAAGAGGAAGACCCAGAGTATCAGGAGGAGAGGAAGACAAAAGAGGAAGTGAGAAAGCAAGGTAATGAGCCTTACTCAACAATTTTTTGAACAATTTGAACACTATATTACAAACATAGTGCCATTGTCTTGCCATAAAAGGTATATATATATATATATATATATATATATATATATATATATATATATATATATATATATATATATATATATATATATATATATACAGATATACAGATCTAGGCTTCAGCCCACAAAATAAAAATCCTATGTGGTTTTACCATCTCTTCATCTATCTGATACCAAGGTGTGACAACATTCTCTTTGCACCAAATTGACAATTGCTTTATTTGAAAGGACCAGTAGTATAATTTAAAGTCAGGTACTGCCAAGCCTCCAGAGTGTTTTGGTCGCTGTAACGTGCATCGGCGAATACAGGCTCTTTTAGCGTTCCATATGAATTTAGTAGTCAGGGACTGTAGTTCATCAAAGTAGTTACGTGGTGGTGGAGGCATAGAGAACAGGAAATTCACCCGGCCAAGTACATTCATTTTCAGTATCGCAGTTCTGCCTTGCAGTGACAACTTGAGATCAGATGACCTCTGAATATCCAGTACAATCTCCGTTTTAAGTTTATTGTAATTTCCCTGTGATATATATCTGGGCATAATTGTATATTGGTTACAGTTATGCCCAGATATGTAAATGCAGAGTTATGACATTGAATATGTTCGATGACTGGTAAAATGAGGTGATTTGCAGGGGCATTTAAAGGAGCAAGGATGTTTTTTCCTAATTAATTTTATAACCAGAAAATAGGCTAAACTGTGTGTGAGTATTTGAGGTAGAGACTCTGAAATTTTAGTTAAAAGTAATACAGTAATACATCGTCCGCGTAAAGTGAGATTTTATGTATTGTATACTGATGGGTGAGATGTGTGAATCTAGTCTAATCATCTGGGCTAGCGGTTCCAGTGACAAAGCAAAAAGGAGTTCCATGCTGCAGAGGGAATGTTTTGGACAAAATATTATTTTTTTGTATGACTGCACAAGGGTTGGTGTATAGTGTTTTGATCATCGATATTCATTTTTTGCCAAATCTGAAATTCTCCAAAACCTGCCACAGATATATCCAACTCACTCGATCCAAGGCTTTTAGAGCATCCAAGCTGAACATAGCTGCAGGGTGTGTATCCGATTCTGATGCATACGGAAAAGGCGTCGATTATATTCCGATGCAAGTCGCCCCTTTAAAAAGCATGTTTGGTCACAATGAATTAATTTACCTACACACGGCTCCAATCTTCTGACTAACACTTTGGCAAAAAGCTTCAGTTCTGTTGTGATAAGTGATATTGGCCTGTAACTACTGCATCTCAAAGGTGGTTTATCTTTCTTAAGCAGGACCGATATGAGAGATGTATGTCACGATGGAAGGAACCAGTGTCTAAAGCAATGATATCCCACAGTTTCAAAAACAACTCTGGAGGAAGTCCATCAGGCCAGCCGATTTCCCTTTTTGCACTGAGTTCAATGCCTCATTAAGTTCTAAAAGAGTAAATGGTATTTCAAGGGATTCTGCATCATTGCCCGTCAGTGATGGTAATTTAAGTTGTGACAGATACAACTTAAGGGCCGTCAAGTCAGGAGCAGGGTCCGCCACACAGAGATGAGAATAAAATTTTGCAAAAGTATTATTTATTTCAACTGGGTCATAGGTGACAGGTCCAGGTGTTGTTTGAATTGCACTGATAGTGGAAAAGGATTCATTTTGTTTTAATCTGGCAGCCAAAAGCTTGTTTGACCTTTCACTCTGATCATAATGCATGAGTCTCGTGCGATGAATTATAAACCCTCACTTTTAATATGGCTGAACACATTTAAGTGTGCAACAATGTACCAGTGGTGGAGTCTGTGGGCATGCATCGTTTTTCTGAAAATGTATACTTGAACACACATAAACCTCATACATGTTCTGGTTTAGTTTATGTGACTTGTGTGACTGCTTACTTGAACAAACACTGCAGTCAATAATTGATGCCTTTCATATCAGATTGTGTAATACTATGAAATGATAACATTAGCTTTTGTCTAAAGTGGGTTAACAAATATGTTGTTTTACCTAATCACACAAATGTATCAAGTATAATTATGCAACAGTAGATTTATGTTTGCAGTAAATATGCCAAAAAATATTTTTTTCCATCTGGATCAAGTTAATGAAAAATCAATTTAATAATTGCTGGAAAACAACTGTATTTTATTTGTATATTTAAGTATAGTAGGCACAGTTGAGGTTTTAAAACAATTCACTGTTTTAAACAAGCTATAGTAAACTCGGCTAGTGCTTTCACCAGTCTATTTTTGCCATATGGTGCAATATCTCATATATTTTGAGATTTGTTCAGACTTGACTAAAATTAGAAGTACTATTTTAATTTGCACAAAGAAATAACAGGTATTGGAAGGTATTGGTATTGGTATTTGTATGTAGAGCTTTGTGTCATCTGCATATCAACAGAAACAGGTATGTCATCAAGGAAAAGAGAAGAAGACCCAGTACTAAGCACCCCTGAACAGATCATGGTTAGAACACCACACTTAGATTGTGCTAGATGACTGTGCAGGTGTAACCTCAGGAGCAAAGATTGACAGAAGTTTAAATCAAACCTACACCATCTGTTTGCAGGGTTCATTGGTTCTTGCTGCTATCAGTTTAACCTTTCTTGTTTTCTGGTCCAAGAGAGGAGGAAAGAGGAGGAAAAGAGAAGAAAGGAGGAGGAAGAAACGAAGAGGAGGAGAGAAGAGGATGTGAAGAGGAGGAGGGAGGAGGAGATTAAGAGGCGAAGGGAAGTTGTAGCAAGGGTCTGCAAGCAGTCCAAGGTAACATCAACCACAACTTCAGAGGAAGACGAGTCTAATGGAGGAAAAGCAGGAGCTTCCAGAAGTAGGAAGTTCCTCAACCTGTTTGCCAACAACAGCAACCATTACAGTGCCACTGGTTTGTATATTCTACAAATATTTCTGTCTCCTGTGACACATCCTGTTCGTCTTTTAGACTGTCACTTCTATATTATATTATATCATATTGTATAGATAGTGAAGACAAATAGAATCTAATACAATCTACAGTTATCAGTATATGCAGCATATGCATTAATTCCAAGAAATATATGATATATGATATATTCTTGATTGAGTTGATGTGTTTATTAATCACCTCTACATGTATTTTTGCTTACAACTTCAGTTACTTCAGTAACTTACTGTAGTTGGTACCTTTGTCAGTGCCACATATTTGAAGTCTTAAAGAAAAAAAAATAGGCTAAAATACCATATAAATGTTAAAAGAAAATACCTACCAGAAACACACTGGAAGAAGTGAAATTAGTTATTGATACCAGAGTATGAAGTGAAAACCCCTGATTTAGAGACATTGGTGGTGGTTTATTAATAATTTGTCACGGAGGCGGTGATGTTCTCTGAGCCACCATCTGGTGTGTCCTGATAATCACTGATTTATCATTTTGTCGTGCTTTTCACCATTTGTCTTTCATGAGTTCAGTTAAGTCAAGACGATGGCCCTTGTAGTCTAGTGACTGCTGTTGTTTGTAGGTACATGTAATATTACTATTTTCCATTAGAGTGACGAGTCACTACAGGGCAGGAATAGTTTAGTGTTACATGAAGGACTCGAGACAAGAGCTATCCTCATAGACATGATCCGAACAACAGCCCATTTCCCATCTTTGGCTGAGCTGAGGAGAAAAAAAGATTTATTTGTGCTGTTGTTGCTAGCCCATGTAAATTAAATTATACCAAATGAAGTTGCCATGTCATCTAAACATATTACTTAGGCATTCCTCCTCAGGACACAGAGCTGCAAAACAATAAATTAAAAAAGTGCTGTTGTGTGAGGGCTCCAGGTGAGTCTTTTTAATTTGTGGAAAAAAAGATGACCTGTGAACATTTTTTTCTCCACATAAACTTCCAAACTTCCAAACTTGTCATGTACACCTTACATTGCATATTATTATGCTATAGCATGAACCAATCTTTGCTAAGTAATATATAGACAGCAGTATACAGGTTTGCATGGGACCAGGCTACATCTACTGACAAAAAAAGTGTTCACTTAAAAAATAATCTGTTGAATTTTAAATTATTGGTTCATTCATTTTCAGGTCCGAAAGTCGAAAGGGTGGGAATAACCGTGTGTGTTTATGTCAGTTTCATAATACTACCAATGTCAGCATTTTCCAAATCCTCATTGACTCTTAACGTTGTCATGGAAATGGCCGTTTGGGCTCTCCATTCCTCAGTCGATGTTTTTTTTTTTTTTTTTTTTTTTTTTTTTTAATAATGAAAGAAAATACAAAATGCTGCAAAAGTATAACATCAATGTTGTATCATTCAGGTGCTGGGTCATTTGGTCTGTTCTCCTGTGTTTTGGATGGAGTGGAGAGACAACAGAGTCACAGAGCAGTCTACAGGTTAAAAAATATGATTTCACACAGACTAATTGTGATTTGTCCAGATAAACACATAAGACTGAACTCTGTACATTTCTTAATGCCATTTTCTTTTTAGGTTTGTGCCTCGTCATGCAGATGAGCTGTGCCTCGAGACGGATGACCCAGTGTTGATGCTGGATGAATCTGAGGACCTGTGGTGTCAGGGTTACAACATGAGGACTGGAGCTACTGGCATATTCCCTGCCTTCTATGCTGTAAGGTTGGCCAAAGATATTAGCCAAGGTAGGCTGCAAAGAGCTGGACTGTAAAAAATAAATATCACCATCAAAAACAACTTTGTATAATTTGGTGTTTCTCTCTCAGTCCAGAAAGATGGGTGTATAGAGCAGTTCCTGGTGCGATTCCTGGGTTCAGTTCAGGTCCCCATCCACAAAGGCAATGACGTGCTCTGTGCTGCAATGCAGAAGGTACATAAATACACACACTGTACAACAGAACACACCATGCAAAAAGCTGATTGTTGCGACTCAGGAACTGCCCAGCACCAAATTGCATTTCATTAACAGACAGTCGCTGACCTTGTTTGAGCAACTAGCAAAAAGAAGACATCAGAGCAGATATTTCAGGGGTACACAAACACAATTCTGATATGTTGAGGTGGCTCATCTCAGCTTAGTCTGTACTGTTTGCTAACAATGTTTCTATGATGAGAACCTTGACTGCTGTATTCCCATGGAAACCATGGGCTCACATAGTTCTGTAATGGGAAGCATTAACTAGCCAGGCACTCCTACTGGTCCTAATCTGCCTCTGATTGGCTATACTCCTGCAGGTGTTCCAGTTTAACAGCTAAACATAACATTAGTCAGGCTATTACAACCAGTCCTATGGCCCTCATTCACACTACGTGGTATATAGCCATACAGGCATTTTGGCTTATTCAGGTTTCGTTCAAGAGGAAAAGACAGAAGAAACCGTTTAGAACGAGGTCTCTGATGATCCTGAAGAACTGCAACAAACCAAATGAAATAGTGTGGGATTCTATTCAGTGTGATAAGACAGAGGTGGAAATCAAGACCAAGACAAAACCAAGACAAATAAAACAAAATCTATGTGAGACTTGGTTGAACTGTTCCTTTAACTGAGACTGTTACATGACTGAAGCTGTATCTCGGAGCTAATCACTGTGTTTTCTCTAAATCCTTCACTGGCTCCAAATCCTTGTTAAGCACATTACAGCACAGAGGTAGCTACTTTAGCTTTTGGCTTAGTGTGAAAATGTTCTCTCCTTTCACTTCATGTTCCACACTTTTTACTGTGCGACAGGTTCGCCTCACTTATATAAGACATAAGATGGGATTTCAGTGATTCCTGTGGCTCATTGCTGGGATACAAGTTATGGTCATGAATACTGATTAGGTGAATTGTTGACCTCTGACAGTTGAGAAGTCTGCAAAACACACAAAAATTTCAAATGTCAAGTGTATGGTATTAATATCAGATAGGGGTGGACTGGGGCAAAAAAGTGGCCCGGGAATTTAGTACTTGATTGGCCCACTCGGGCCGGGGCAGCAGATGATGGTGGTGAACGCTGTCAGTGTTGGCTAATGCCACTGAGTGCTGTCTGGCCTTAGTCCATACACAATACTGATGGTTTTACAGCCAAACTAGCCTAAATGTGTTGTGCTAAAAGTTAGCAACCTAGACAAATAATATTATCACATTACAGCCATCCACCTGACTAGCATCCCCCTCCTGGTCACACAGACCCGGCTCTCTCTCATAATTTTCACTCAAACAAACAGACCATACTTGAAAAAGTATGTATGGGGTCTGTGGGCACTCCCCCAGAAAAATGTTGTGACTTTTAACACATCCTGGTGAACTCTGAAGAGAACATAGAAGGAAAAGACAACGTTGCGTCAGATTAAAAAGTATTCAGTATTCAGTATTGACTGAGGTTCCTATCATTGTAATGGCAAGAATGGCTGGAGTGTATGAACCCGGTCTGATGGGGACCTGAGGCTGGAGAGCAAAAACAAAACTCATTTTTCATTCTTTACTTTCTTCCACCACTTCTGCCCTATTCTCATCTGTATCTGACAGCTTTACACGCCCTGAGATTTTCAGCCAACTCTGATTATAGAATATATTAGCAGGTAGCCTACACACACACACCTGTTCAGACTAATTTACCACACATTTGGAGTAAATTCATGTATGAAGACATGAATTTTGAGCAATGTGAGTCAGTAAAGAGTGTAACAATACAAAGCAAAGTCAAATACATAGAGCTTTGAAATCATTTTGGAAACAGCTCTGAGTTCAGCTCATCTGGAGGCATGGTGTTAAACTTTCTAGACTTCAAATAAGTGTCTTGTCTTTAATTTTGTGAAACTGTTAAACTTAAAAGATCAATGAACAACAATGGAAGACAACATGTTCCCTCTCAGGCAGAGAAGATGGTTGGCAGAACATAGTGGGATATTTTATTACACCAGCACAACAGAAATATCAGGATACAAGATGACTGTGGAGAAAGTAAAGCCAAGCCAAGTAAATTCCATATTGACAGGAATTAAAGAAAAGCATGGAGAAAATTTTGAAAGTGGAACTTTCATTTTCATTTCATTTTACTTTTCATTTTAAGTTATGTACTTGAGAAGAGGGAACCAGAGAATAATAAATAATAAAAATGATATTTGGATACAAATGAGGATATAAATGAAAAATATACTCATCTCTGATCTACTAAACTTCATGTTTAATTGTAAATTTATTTATGTTCATGTTTATTTATGTATGAAGTATGTATGTTTGTGTACAAAAAAAAAAAACTGTTAGACTCATAGTCTAAAAAACTGTTAGACTCATAGTAGAGACTAACTGAAGAGAAAAATGTAGCTCTCTGACATTCACACAGACTTCACACTGTGATTGGTTAGCTATGTGGGGGTAAGAAAGGAGAAGTTTGAACTTTTTTCTCCAGTGTCATTTGAACAACTGAGCGCAACACTTAATAACTTCCAGGCCTTTCCAGGATTTCCAAATTGGTCAACCTGCTTTGGAACTTGTTCTGATTGTGTACACCAAGCCCTTAAGTCTTAGTCAAAGCTCTGCAGTTATATTCATTGACTGATTCCCTCATTGTCTGTCTTAACAGGTGGCATGTAACAGGCGGTTAGCAGGCCAGCCTCCCTCAGCTTGTGTGCTGGAGGTCAGTGTGAAGGGTGTGAAGATCAGTGTCCAGGACCAGTGTCACTCTACTCACAGGGTATATGCACTTACGTACTTTCACAACTGATGGAAAACCTTCTGCGGGTCATTGGGATGTAGGATGAGGATAATTTGCTGTAATAAGGTGTTTAGCACACAACAGTGGCAATCAGCAGTAACTACAAGCTACTCCAAAAAGTGACAGTGTAGTCAGTACTCTGACACTTTGGATAAACATTTGAGGATATTTTCAGATTTAGCCAAACTCAGCATCCCATAGACAAACTGGACCTTCAAACTTTACATTTTATTCTGTCTGTGTCTTTGTCTGTGTTTGTGTCTGTGTCGGTCTGTCTCTGTGTCTCTTCAGGGGGACCAGTGTTTCCATTTCTTCCAGTTGAAGAACATTTCATTCTGTGGCTGTCATCCAAAACACAGCAAGTGAGTTGGACTACCTTTTTGTTCTAATCAATCTTTGCCAACAAACATGATGAATATATTAAACTTTATATTAAATTGTGCCATTTCTCAGAGTTTGTTTAGTAGCATTTCATTCAACTCAGTTTTATTTCATTTATATAGCACCAAATCCTAACACAAGTTATCTCCTTACATTTTAGATATAGAGCAGGTCCATACTGTACTCTTACCCAACAGTTCCCACCCTGAGTTAGCACTAAGTGACAGTACTTTATGTTCTACAGCGGGATTGCATCAGTGAATATTTGTAAGTTGTGAGTTTCCTGAGTCTGTGATTATTGCACTCTGCAGGTATTTTGGCTTCATCACCAAACATCCTGACCAACAGCGTTTTGCTTGTCATGTGATGATGTCAGAGACAACATTACATCCTCTGGCTGAGTCTGTAGGGTAAGACCTATTAACTTACGTTATGTTTTATGTTCTGTACAGATTTTCTGACTTGTCTGTAGTGGTATCTCTCCATGCACATGAACAGAAGTGTCAAAGGCCAATTTGGCAACACCAAATATTGAAATCTCAGGAGCAGGAATTAACTCCTTGTCACAGATGTAAGAAATCAACAAATCAGAAATTCAGGACTAAAACTGTATCAATTTCGGGTAAGCCCAGAACATGGATCCATCCAAACTAGAGAGTGATGATTATACACCTAAACGTGTGCTATCATTTCTTCTGTTCTGTCAGTTCATTTTCTAATTTTCTCCTTTGGTGTCCCACAGGAGGGCATTCCAGCAGTATTACAAGGAACACATTGGTTACTCCTGTCCCACTGAAGACATCTTTATCGAATAACACCTTTCCTCCATCCACGTTATGTACTGAATACTCACTTTGTGCTTGTAAGGCCTGGCCTTCCATCACAAACTGGACCACAGATTTATCTTTGTCAGAGTAGTTGCATGGTGGATTTTTTTTGTAGCTGCATCCACTGATACAGCAAGCTTTTCCTCCCTTTCACGATGTCACAATATAAATACCTCTATGGATGGACAGGATCACAGGAGATATTCTGTACAGTGAGAACAAATGTAACATAAATCTACCCAAATTTATTTTATGGGCTAAAATGACTTATATGTTACTACACATAGATATTGGATGTAAAACCATATGGGCAGCCTTCAGGACTATGGAGTTAATTTAACGACAGAATGTATCAGAATATATCATCAATTTATGAACTTGCAGCGACACTTTTGGTAACTGATTAACCATTTGAGTCATGTACCAAAAAACACAAGTCTCTATGTAGGCACAGCAGTGCTTTTATTGTAAATGCTAATGTCAGCATGCTAACATACACACAGTGACAATGTTTTGTTGACCGTATCAGCTAATATTTGCTAATTACTAATATTTATTTGTTAATTATTCCAAGATATGACGAGAAAATTAGCTTGAGATAACAGGATAAGTAACTTGTGATCTCAAGATAATATGGTTAGAAAAATATTTGCAAGCATGGCTGTTTTCAGCAACAGTCATCATCATTTTTATTTCCTGTAACCGGTTTGTACTCATTTTGATAGCCACATGATCACTTCTGAATCTTTAATTCCAGTTTGCAAACTTGCTATTTACTTCTATGTAGAAGTAGTTCAAAGAAGACAAGTTCATTGACCAAAAGGAAAATGTATGAAAGTCTTGCATATTTTTTTAATTTATGCATGAATTCAAAAGTTAGTAAAAGTAGCATAACATAGCCACTTATGTCAGATTTGTATTTAATGGATCAAGCTGAGCATCGCATTTCATTTTTTCAAAGATGTTGCTGAATACAGCCACATCAACTGCCTGAAAGGCAAGTATGTCAACACATGAGAATGTAAAAAAACAACACAAAAAGAGGATACATTTTCTGTCTTTAAATTAGCTTCATCCTTCACTTTAAGGGCAACAAAAGGCAATGTTTTGAAGGAATATATAATGCAAATGGACTTCCTTGTTTCTTTGCACAGATTAGGACAGATTGATGTTTCCAAAAAATACATAAGAAGAATTCTATATCTTATACCCCCCTGACTTGACAATCTATTGCTGAAGACCTCTGAAGTTACTGTTAACGTGCCTAATTTCTCTTTTTGCTGCTTGATGTTTCTTTTCTTTCAAATGCGGTTCCAAACACATGCAGGGTTTCACTGGTCGAGCAATGTCATAATTCATTTAACCCTCTGTAATAACGAGGCCCAAATGACGTTGTGCAATTAAGTATGTGTGTAGGAGTGGCTGGTGAGATGGTGGATCACTGTGTAAATCATGTCCAAGTCTGTCTACATCACTTGGAGCTCACACTTCTTTTGCATTGCCTGTTCAAATCTCAGACCAAAGTTGGGGTTAGTCAATGTGGAAATAAACTTCCAGTCTTTTGGCTTAGATATGTTTCAAAGTAAAAAATGAACAGATGGTCACACACAGTGACAGAATAAATAATACAAATAATTATTACCCAACAATGTATTTACCCTCAGTTCTATGCAAGTTTTTTTTAGCCTCTTATAGATACACACATTACCCCAATACATCTTGTATTAGCAGCAGGCAGCTATTCTTAGCTAAAAAGCTGAGCTACCAACTCCTGCACTGAACTGAAGACAAAGTTAGAAACTAGTTATCCAGACGATTGGATTTGAGCAGGTCAATGCAAAGGAATTCTGAAATGTTTCGTGTTCAAAAAACAGTGCCTACTTTATTTGAGTTTTTCTGGTGTGGTGATGGTGACCGTCTTCTGTATTAACTGTTGGCTTCAGATGTCTCCAAATCACAGAACCTAAAAAGAACCCAGTCTCATTCAGATGAGTCATCATGTAGCTGGATATGACTTGGTACACCAAAGATGGCTGTCATGGAATGTTAAATAATGTCATTAAAGAGAGCTTATATTAGGTCAGCTAGGGTTTTGCTGGTATATGGAGCTGGTATTGCCTTTCAGTCATTCTGGTCCAATGCTGTTTGATTGTATATTTACTGTAGAACTACACCAATTTTCTATGGGAAGATGTTCATGTAAGATTGCAATGCAACAGTTTGGTGAGATTATGCAAGTCTGTGTGAATAAAAATCATCATTAGGATTATAGTAGCATTAGTCCATCAATATTAATAGTCTTTGCTGATATTTTTATTGAGATTATTTTGTCCCTTGATCTAGCCTGGGGAAGATAAAAATGCAGAGCAAATAGTAAATACTTTTACATTTGAAATGCATGAAAATGGTTAAAGGAACTGAATATATATACAAGGCATGCAGCTTCTGTCTGAAAATAGTGGTCTCAACAACTTGTATCAGCTGAACCCTTTCCATAAGACAACCTTTTTTTTAAAGTCACTCATCCAACAGGAATTTTACATCAAATTATAGGCATACAAGAAAACCACTATGATGAATTACAAATTTAAGGTCTTAAGTCTGTTGCTGTTTGATTTTTACACAGGAGCACAAGTTAAAAGAAAATCAATGGCAATGTGGAAGAAATTTTAGTCCTCATTTAAAAGTGCTCATGTAATGTGTGTCCACCATATGTTCAGTTCCATGCTAGCCATCTGATGTGGAAAGTCACAGGAAGTTGATGTTCTACCAGAAAGCATCCTTGTGTCCTTTCCATGTATTCCACTTTGTACCGCCATGGTGATCTACTGGACATGACTCATCCATATATATCCATCCTGTATAAAAACTGTATGTATGTTTGTATAGGAGTTATTATTGTATGCTGTTGGTTTGACCAAAACCTGGGTGTAACGCCGCATGATATTGATGTTGTAAAATGAAGACACAGAAGATGCACAGATTGGTGGTAATGGTGGTGGTTATTCTTGTCAATAAATCACATTTACAACTGCACTTACAGTACATGTTTTCAGTACAAACCAAATTACATTTTTATATTGAGTGTAAGTCTGTTTCATAGAAACTACATTAACACGTGATAAGGATAAGTATTATAGTATTTATAAAACAACAACAGAAGCATAAAGATGTTAAAACACGACAAACCTAAGACA
Source organism: Nibea coibor (assembly GCA_023373845.1). NCBI lineage: Eukaryota > Metazoa > Chordata > Actinopteri > Sciaenidae > Nibea > Nibea coibor. The sequence continues at coordinate 1,704,956 of CM041721.1, read as the reverse complement.
TAAAAAAATAGATGAAGAATGGTGTGATTATATGGAGGACTAAAAGTACCAAAATTAAATAAATAAATACACCATTAAATAATGACTTAAATGTGTTATGTGTATTCATTAATTGTTAAAAGTGTGTTATTAAAAGTGCCATTAATTTATTAAAATACTGATTCATTTTATTTAAAAAACAAACAAAAAACATATATAATTATTTCACTATTTCCATTTACATTTCACAATTTACATTTACATTTCATTAGTCTGTGTTGCAGTGCTTCATCACACACTCACACATCAAAGTCAGTGGTCTAGTCTAGTCTGATCCATTGCTTTGGTCTGAAGTAGAGTGCCTGGATAGAGAAAATGGAGGATCTTCATGAAGCCAGCCCTTGCTGTGATTAGTAGCACACCTGGCTAACATGAAATTACTTAGCTTATCTTGGACAGGTGGACATGATGGAGTGGCAGGTGTCTGCTATGACTGAGCCGCTCAGAACTTCCTTAATCAAATTAGCTGCTTCTCTCTGGCAACTTTTAGACCTTTTGTCCTGCACACAGTCTCTTTTGTTTAATCAGTATCTAAACTAACATAACGGTGAATACCGCCATCCAGTGTATTAGAATGTGTTCCCTAGATCTGCATCAATAGGACAGATTGATGTTTCCTGCCATTATCTGGAATTGATTTGCCTTGACTTGATGTGCAGAGTAACCAATCTGCCTACCAACTTTGATGGGTGAGTTGACATGGACATGGACATGGACAATTCATGAAGCATTGCAAGACAGGATCATGAAATATAAATGTAATAGTGAAATAAATGTTTTTGTTTTGTTTTGTTTTTAAATTAAATGAATTGGTATTTTAATGACACATTAAAGTATTTAATTCCAATTTCAATTGATTAATGACACATTTAAGTAATTATTTAATAGTGTATTTATTTATTTAACTTTGGCACTTTTAGTTCTCTATATAAATAGGTGGGTACCATGCAGAGGGTGCTGGAGCACCTGACCTTTGCCCCTTGATGCCCAAAGTGCCCTTTTGTCAAAATGTTCTTTTGTGTGTGTGTGTGTGTGTGAGTCTGTCTGTGAGGCCCAAAATTATAAATAAAACAAAATAATAATTTAGATCTACCCTCAGTCATGTAGACGTGCCCTCTGCCCTGACTAGCCCAGACATGCCCTGTCGCTAAATGCTGCTAAGCTGCTAGAGACAGTCACTGCTAGTCTAGAAACCAAAGTACTTAACCCTCTGGGAATGGATTGGGCGGATCCGCCTGGGCGAATTAGAGAGGTGTGTTTTTTTGTACTTTTCGTGAGATTCCACTTAAGACCTTGTTGTTCTATGTGCGCGTAAAAGACCAATCGAAAAATAGATGTTCGGCAGACTCCATACACAGTTGACGAATAGACACACGTTTCTAGGCATTTTTTAATTTTTTTTAAACCAATCAATGGACAGTATCTATGTCTATTCTAGCCAATCAAAAGACTCTGGGGTCTTGTGGGGGAGGGACAACAGAGAGAGAGAGAGATGTGTGCATAGAACAGAGCACAGGGGGCAGGGAGTGCACAGAGCAGAGTGACAGAGGGCCCAAAGTGACTGCAGAGAGACAGAAAAAACTTCATAAATACAATTATGAATATATAAATATCATTTCTATTGAATGAAAGGTTCCCCTCAACTTTCCAGAGGGTCTTTGCTTTGCTAAGTGCATGCCTGAGGAAAATGAGGCATTTCTTTTTACTGAAAGGGCATTATTTTATTGTTCTTCACATATTTGTCTGAAAAACTGTATATGTATGTCAGGCGAAGGGATTGAAAAATAATATTTTTATTCAAAAACAATTCACTAGTACTGTTTGGGGTATGATTTTGGTAAAAAGGTAAAAAAAAAAAAAAAAAATCTAAAAAAACCCCAAAAATCTACTTTTCATTTTTGAAATTCTTTAGTGTATTGTAAATTTTTCACTTCCTTTATAAGCAAATTACAGAGGTATTCGTTTGTGCTCCAAAGGTCTCTGCATGGCTCTGATAGTTCGCAATGTCAAGCATACATTTTTTTGTGTAATTTTGTTAATTTGAGTTGGCCTATTTGGCTTGGGAATATCTGAGAGAGGACAGTGATGAAGAGAGGAAGCAACTCTGGATGGACTGGAAGGGAGAGAGAATTAGCTCAATTTGATCTCTGTATTAAACCCAGACCTTGATCACTTCTCCATGTCATCCTACCACAAATGGACTTACATATATTTTCTTAACATTTCTGGTCTTTTATATCACCATTATTTTTCAAAATGATCTCTGAAATTATACTGCTTTCATTACACATCACTTAACAAGTCAAGTCATCGTTGAGTCTATTATTACCCAGATTTGATTTTATTATTCTTATGCCAAAACGTGCACCTAGGCTGGGCGATGCAGGCTATGACATTTCTATGCATTTCACTAAACGGTTTTGCCAAAAATAAAAAATAAAAAAAACACAGCAAAAAAATTAATGGGTGTGTATTGGAAGAATGTTCGAGAGCTAGAGTGAGTGATTTCATTGCTAGAGTGGAGAGGGAGAGAAAAAGTAATCGAAAAGTAAATTTGTAAAGTGCAATTGAGGCTGCAAATATCACACTACTGACATGATTTCCCTCTCAAAACGTAGGAAAATTTGTTGCGGTCGCAGTAATAACACTGATGAAGCTGTCAGTATTATAGTTTTGGCGTCAGACACAAAGATTCGGCAGCAACATGCATCTCTTGCCCAATCTACTCCCATGTTAATTTGAGAAGAGAAATTTCCAAAAGGAGCAGGGAGCAACTGCTCTTTTCCTAACTCCCGAGGCCAAAGCTTATACAATTTTTGCCCGAAAATCGGAAAAGAAATGTTCCACAAAACAATGATGCTGACAGTCATTTTGGCTTTTGGTTTGTGGCATACCTTTTTGGTAGTTTTGGCCTTCAAGGGGCTTCATTTGGAGATTTTCTGTGTTTCTCTGGGGGGAGAGACACAGAGTGTGTGTGCCTAATTACTCTGGCCAGCAGCTGACCCTGGTTGCTTGGCAACCTCAAGCCTGCCTTTGACTAACTTTGTTGAAGTCTCTGTATGATATCAATGGCTGTGTCCGAAATCACTCACTCATTCCCTACTCCCTACTCCCTACATAGGGAAATAAATGTAGTGGACTATATAGTGAGCTCAACAGAAAACAATTTCGGACACTTTTGGACACTTCTCTTGGCGCCGGTAATTACGTCATCGCTGTTGTACAATTAAAACGTACCACATTAACGTCGTCTCACATAATACTTGTCCATTTACTACTGCATTTTTATTAAATTCGTCTTTTGATTACTGTCCTGTACTTTTTATTGTCGTATTTTGTTTTCTATTTAAGCATATTTTCATATTTTATTCTTTTGGCTCTTTAGTAACAGAAATTATTAACAACCTATCAACAACCTGTTTTAAACCGCGGAATCAAACGTGAAACGGAAAAATACTTCCATTTGTCTCCCGTCCATCTGCCATATTTATTGTTGTTTTTTGCGCCCAGAGAATTTCTGGCAACGCATGATGGGATATCTTGCTCCGGTTAGTGATGGATGTTCACTACATTTCGCGGTGAATTGTGGGATACATGCAGTGCACTATATTGTGGACACTAAACATTCGGACACCACTACAAAATGGCGTCGTCACTATATAGTACACTATGTAGTGGTCAGGGAGTGATTTCAGATACAGCTAATGACTATCAAGACTACATTTTTAATGTCAGCCATTTTATCCTTCTCTCTCGCAAACACAAACACATAGATAGAGAGACAGGCACACACACAAAAGTCTCAGTCCCTTTAAAATAAAAGACTTTGTAAAAGTCTCTCATTAACAGACACAAGACCATACAAGCGCGCGCGCACACACACACACACACACACACACACACACACACACAACAAAAGTATTTCAAAATAAGAGCCCATTAAAAAGTCAATGATGACAAAGCTTGTTGTATTAATACTGAATTAATTACTGAATGAACCACTTGCATCAATCATGACACAGAATGGCAGCATTTCAGGCATTAAAATCAATTAACATGATCATGAAAATCAGTCTATACTCTGATGACATCTTGTTATATCTAACAAATCCCTCTGGCAAGTTGGAGATGTAACACACAACTCAATCATTCAAACACTTTCATGTCCATGATATACAGTATTTAAACCAGTTTTTTTATCATTACTCTATAGCATTAAAAATGGATAGATAAAATAAACTGCCACTCTGTTTATTGGCCATATTTCCAATTCATCCCACCAGCATCAATATATCAATATATCCAGCACTTTGATAATCCCAATTATGTCTTTCTTGATATTGACAGATGCAACTCTAACTGGCTCAAGAAAAGTACTCCTAGTACATACCATAGACACCATAAAGGTGAAACCTGATACCCATAACTTACACAAATTCTCTTCTTACTAAAACTATGTTCATTCACAACCTCCACATCACAAATCAACTCTAAAACATTCAATAGAAGGTCAATGGTATCCTATGAACAATAACATCTGTAACAGATGACTATTTCCATGCATTCTGGCTCTGCACACCTGTTGGGTGCTTGTAATCTAAGGTCATGGAAAAGTTGCCTGAGATCCATCCTTGTCACTTTTCCAAATCATCGTCTTTTCATTCACACTTTTATACATGATTCTTGACTGTATTTTTTTACTCAGCTCCTGTGTCTCCCAAACTTTGTGGAATACTGAGTCTCCTGACAAGCCTGTTTAACATCTCTAAAGTATCTCACCAAGTCCGATGTCAGTCAGTAGTCACCAACAGAAATCATCCAAATAAAGCATCACAGTTATATATTCATATATATATAGTTACATCTTTATTATTCACAGTGTAAGCAAGGATCTTCATACATGTAACACCACATTCACATATTAAACTTAATGTCATTATTTTCATCAATAAAAACCAAATAAATAAATGAGTGAAGTGCAGTGAATACAGTTCATGCTTGAGCTGTTCACTGTGCAGGTCATGAACAAGCAGGAGGAACTTATTAGGACTAGAATAAGTCCTATACAACTATATCTTATAGTTGTTTAGTTTAGTGATGCTGTGGTATAAATGGCTTTTCAGAGACTTCTCTATCTTTGTGTGCTAAGTACAGTGTGATTGCTAAATGTGGTTATACTACTCATTACTGGCAAAAAATAATGAAAAATTATGTCACTACCAACCAACACTGAGAGGAATACAAACATACAACAGTCACAGAGCAGTGGCATGCTGTGGGACTTTATCAAGACCAGACAACATATAAGGAACAATAGTGATTCAGAGTACTGCTCTGCATTCATAGGTGTTCTGATTATCATTTGAGTCAGTGCTTCACTGCTTTTCTGGGCGCCAATGCTGGAGAAAAATATGACGTTCTCTGTCTTGAGGTGGAGTGATCACTGATGTGTACTTATCCACTACTAGAAGTTTTCATATGTACAAAACAACCACAGTGTGTTCTGGACTTGATGAGTGGCAGATGGTTAGAGGTCAGTTTTCAGAGGAGTCAGTCTCTTCCGTTGAGCCGTCGCTTTCCACCTCCATCTTCCTCCTGTGGTGGATGTTCCTCCTGGGGGAGGCCTTCCTCTGCACTTCCTTCAGTCCCCCCACAGCACTGCCACTGCTGTTGCTGCCAGGGCTCACTGAGATCTGAGCGATTCTGAACAACAAAAAGAGAAGTAAAGAAGACAAAGAAGGAGAGGAGACGCAAAAAGAAAGCAAGGAAAACAGAAAGTAAAGAGCAAATAAAGAGAAGAAGTGTGACAAATACAGCCTGTACAGTATACAGTATATTGTATGTGCTTGTTGATACAGGTGTGTGTGTGTGTGTGTGTGTGTGTGTGTGTTCTCTCACAGTTTGTCCAGTTCCTGGTCCATCTCTGGGTCAATGAGCAGCTCTGCTTTGCTGGGGAGCGCTCCTGCAGGAAGACAACATGTTTTGCTGTTGATGTTTTTACAACATGTACTGCCCTCATCATACATGCTGTAATCAGCTTGGAAGTCAGATAAACATACAGAGCCTAATCAGCAATGTACTGCTTTAAACATGTACAAATAAATAACATGCCAATTCAATCCCTCATGGCTAATAAATACATAAAACCTTGCTTACAGGTTTTATGCATTTATTGTTTCACATTAATTATTTATTAATTTATTTGCTTTTAATTTAGCGTATGAACTTTAATAAGCCCAGGAGCAATGCAGTCTTTTCTAATTTGTTACACGGTAAACTTAATCATAAAGTCACATAATAGAATATATTTGAGATATTTATACAAAACGATAATCACCCACAATCATAGATAACCATGAATCAAATCAATGGGATCAGCTCACATCAAATAAAAACAGCTCTAGGCTCACCTGACTCCCTGCTAACTGGTCACATTACTCTCCCCTCTACCAACGTCCTGCAATTCTCGAAGTGACCATGAGGAGACTCAGCAACTTAGTCATAAAAGAACGCAGCGCATTAACTGACTCAAACCCTAATCCCACAGGGGACATAAGTGCCATGGAACGTCTCAGCAGCGTCCCAGCAGTGTCTCTCCGCTCCGCAGTGCTATCAATGACTTTATAATGTGATCATAAGCTGGGTGTGGTGTTTTTAGTTTGTAAAAGAAATGAACGCAGCTTTATTTTAATTAACATGGTTCAAACTTCAACATGGTACACTATGAAGATGTTGTGAAAATGTTATGTCATGGTTGTGTCTTTGCAAGAAGCTGCTGCTGCAAATTCAAACATGCTTTTCAGTAGTTCAGATAATTCTATTATGAAATAGATATTTACTTTATCACTAATCCTTACACATTAAGCAGCCACACCCTCTCTCTGAATATACATCACTTCTAGAGAGGAGGGAAGAACACAGACGATATGCTGAATATGAAGAGGGGAGATATTTATGAGTCAAGGCAAAAGTTGATTGATTCTTGCAGCAAATTGACATGTTTCATCAAAAGCTAATGCTAACGCTAATGTATCTATCTCTCTGACTGAAGGCCCGATTCAGATAAGGAGCTGACATACAGTTATTAAGGAAGATTTTTTTTGTTGTTGCCATCCTCCTAAACTTTACACAACATACAGTATGTAATTCTAACAACATCTTGGATGTGGTGTGCAGTAGCAGCAAGTACTGTGTGATGTTAAACCTACCAATAGTTTGGTTGATGGCCTCGTGTTTAGCCAGGCTCATTAAGAAGCTGTAGTAAGACACTTTGTCAGTCTGTTCCAGTGCTTCCCTCATACAGGACCTGGGAGGATGACTACACACACACAGAGAGAGAGAGAGAGAGAGAGAGAGAGAGAGAGAGAGAGAGAGAGAGAGAGAGAGAGAGAGAGAGAGAGAGAGAGATAGAGATAGAGATAGAGATAGAGATAGAGATATAGATAGATAGATAGATAGATAGATAGATAGATAGATAGATAGATAGAGAGAGAGAGAGAGATAGAGATAGAAAGAGAGAGAGAAAGAGACAGACAGACAGACAGACAGACAGACAAGCTGGGGTTAACAAACTAACAAACTGAGCTAACATTAGCTAACAGCAGCCACAGTTGTCAGCAGTTTACTTCACTGTCCACCAGGAAACTCTGAAAATCACAGAGTTGAGGTGGAGCAGCTGGAGGACATCAGAGGGAAAACCAGAAAACATTTTGTCCATAAACCATGATCCAGTTTCACCAAAATTCTTCAATTAGTTGGTGGTGTGTGACTTAGTGTCGTAAAGTGTTAGACACTTCCCGTGAGAGATTGAATCTAGATCACACAAACCAGATATATTGCAGAAACAGTCATTTGGGGCACAGAGTGGGAAAGGCTGAGAAACCATTGACCATTTATAAGTTAGCAAAATGACATTTATTGTAGAAAATGTTGCTTTAAATTGCGTTGTCAAGATTTGTCAACATGTTAACGTGCCAATGTGTTCTTAATGTGTGATTAACACATCAAAGTGTTACATTCATGTGTTGATAAGTTGTCCGCATGTTGACAATGTGTATATTCAGTTTCATCTGTTTTTGACCTCTCTGGCCTCCCACATTCTAGCACTCATGTCTTTTCTTGTAAATAATATAAACACTATAATATTGGAGAGCAGATTTCTGGAGAGCCTGTGGTCTCGAGAGTGAGGATTGGAATGTGTGTGTGTGCGTGTTTTACCTGCGTTTAAACCTGTCACAGAGGGCATCTATACACTGAGCAAGAGTGGATGGCTCCACCCCGTCCTGCTGCTGCTCCTCCCTGTCATTGTCCTCTGCAGCCACAGAGGGGAGCTGCTCGATGGAGGTGGACGTGGGGACGATGACAGTGTTAGGACTCTTCCCCGATAACAGATCCTGGTAGATCATCAATACGCTGTCCAGGAACTCTAGAGACACATGAGGTAACAGGCAGCTGGAAGTCAGATGGTTTCTGTTTTATTTAGCTTTTGATTTGGTTTAGCTTTTAGTCATTTGTACCTTGGTAGTAGAACTGCAGCTGGAAGGCGTAAAGGAAATCAGAGAAAGACATCAGACAGTCTATGGCATCGTCCATCAGAACAATCCTACAGAACAAAGAAAGAACAACAGTTACCACCAGTCTGCTGTCAACCAGTGAAGTCCAGTGGTAAACGGTTATCACGAGAACAACTTCCTCATGATAAAGTGAACTATGAAATAAAATAGTACAAACAATTAAAACATTTGGACCAAAGACAGCTCCAGGTATGGACACATTTCCCCTTGAAGTTGGCTCTTTATTCATTTAAATGACAAGATTCATATCAAAATGGACTGTGGGAGGAATGAACACATGCATCTTCCCACAAAATTAAAACAACATGCCTTCCAAAGTTCAAATCAAATCCAAAGACACAAAACACATTTTGCCTCAGAGGGCTTTACAATCTGTACAGGGAGTGACACCCTCTGTCCTTAGACCCTCGGTTCGAGTGAGGAAAAACTTGCCCACAAAAAAAAACTTTTAACAGGGAAAAAATGTGGAAGAAACCTCAGGAAGAGCCACAGAGGAGGGATCCCTCTCCCAGGACGGACAGACGTGCAATGGATGTCACATGTACAGAACAATCAACACAAACATATTGTACAATTATAATGAATTACAATAAATGGTAGAATGATTACAGTAGCATTGGAACCTGTGATAGAGATAGAGAGACACAGATGCACAGCAGCAGTAAATCATTAACCAACTAAACTGTAGTGGAGATGGTAGCAATAATGACAGTAATGCTATATATGGTGGACGTCAGCAGCAGACCACAGCAGCAGCCATGATCCATGAGAACCTGCTGGATGAGAAAGCACAGAAACTCCAGGGAAGAAGTTTAGTTCTTGCATTGTAACTAATTCCACCAGTGTATGAACGTGTGAATGCGATATGTACTGTAAAAGAGCTTTGAGTGGGCAAAAAGACATGCGCTATTTAAGTACAGTCCAATTATCATTTTTCATGAACTCTTGAACAGTGTGTCAGTGTACTGACCTGGCTGCACTCTGCACCATTTCTGCTGGGAAGTCTGGACACAGTAACTGCAGCAGAGACCTGTACTCCAGCATGGACAGTAAGTCTGGAACACAACGAGACGTAAAGCTCATGTTACAGAATATACTGTACATCAGTGAACCACCATGTTTAAGAAAGTCAAACCAAAGAGTCAAGCCACATTTTTAAAACAATAAATAAATCAATATTCATGCAAATACTGACAGTACAGTACTGTATAGTTCAGGGGTCAGCAACCCGCGGCTCCAGAGCCGCATGCGGCTCTTTAGCACACCCCTAGTGGCTCCCTGGAGCTTTTTCAAAAATGTGTGAAAATGGAAAAAGAATGATTTTATTGTTGTTTTAATGTGGTTTCTTTAGGGGGAAAACCAGACATTTTATGCTGTAAAAATGTATGTAATAAATACCGAATTTCAGAACTGCGCTAAATAGCAGAATTGCGTCATAGCCTGTGACACACAGTGTAGCACGGTGACAGGCGGGTGGCTGTTGTAAACAAACGGGGGTGTGTGATGGGCCATGGATCCCAAAGGCAAAAAGAGAAAGATCGCTGATGAGAACAGAGGCTTTAAGGAAGAAGACAAAGGAGGAAGACAAAATCGTTTGCTTTCATTGTCCTTCATGCTGAAGGATTGCCTGCATGTTTGATTTGCAATGATAAGTTGTCAAATAACAAGGAGAGCAATTTGGAGCGACATTTCAGGTAAAAGATGGTAAATTTGCAGCCGAGCACCCAGTGCAACTGCAGTTATTAATTTCAGCCGTTCTACTGTGTTTTATTTTTTAAGCAAGCTGCCTTTTAATTGCAGGCTGTTTTATTACTCTTTTGCGATTGAAGCCTATTCATTTGTGTCTGACGCCGTGTAAGGGGGAGAAGAAAAATGATTGTTTTATTTATTTTACTCATTTGCACTGACTTAGGCTACTTAACTTGGCATTTGCGGAAAACTAAAAAAAAAAATAGGATAATGCACAGAAATTGAAATTAAACTGGTTTATTTATCATTTTATATAGCCTACTTACCTTTTCAAAAGGCTGCTGTTTTATTTTTATAATTGCAGGCTGCGTGTTATTGCACTCTGTTGCCCAGATAAAGAGAAGAGTTGTATTGTTATTGAGGTTTGAAAAGGACTGCATTTCATTTCCATACTAAGGTCTGAAATTACAGGAGGCCTATTATGCACACATTCATTTCCATTGTGTTTTTTTTTCTCGAATCCTAAAAATAAAAAAATGTCACAAAAAATCTGTATTTCTATTTCTTGTATTTCTTGTATGGAAGTTAAACTTGAAGCACCAAATATTGTACAACAGAGTAGTCACGTGGTGCGTCATCCTCTCCAGGATGGAAAATAAACATTTAATCATGAATGCTTATTTTGTATTTGTAGTCTACTTAGTCATTTTAATAGTAGGCTTATATAGCTAATATACTGACAGCCTATGTTGCCTTCATATTAGGCTTATATAAGGCTTTTGATTTTTCGCGGCTCCAGACAGGAATGGTTTTTGTTTTTTTGGGCCAATATGGCATTTTGGGTTGCCGACCCCTGGTATAGTTGATGTGACTTCCTGTTATTGATTCACTTAAAGGGATAGCTTGAACTTGAACATATTGTGGTCAGGGCATCTCCAGTTTGGAGAAGCGGAGCTGTCCACTGCTGTAGACAGGATCAGCAGAAAATGTGCCGTAGAGCTTCTATGTTCCTGCGATAAATCCCACACACTTTAATACACCACAGATCAGCTGTTTGGATCCAAAACTTAGAGGGATCACTGCTGCCGTGAACAGTTTCTGCCATAATTCTGATCCAAACAGCTGATCTGCTTTAACAGATATTAATCAGATATTAAAAAGGGCCAGTGTGTCACATTTAGGAAGCTCTGTTTAACGAATATAACATAAATTAAATAAAATATCTAGAACTCTGCGCAATCAACCTGAAAATAAGAATTATGTTTTTTGTCATCTTAGAATGACACTGCTCCTTTAAAGACTATTAAGACTGTAATAACTAGCACTTTTGTGCTATAACATAAATGGCCCAGAGCCATGTATTGCAGCTCACCTCCACTCTTGCCAATCTGTCTGTAGCATCTCCAGAAGACTCTGATGAAGGAGGCTCTGTTATGAGGAGTGGCTCTGATGTAGTTATACTCTCTGAAGAGGACGTGGTTACTGTTCTTCACACTGCTGAAACTAAACACAAACACGATTATAAAAGGAAGCACAATTCCACCCTACTCATAATCAATATCAACTATCTTGGCTACCGTGACTGTCTCACATCTAGTTACACCCGACACAGTCAGCACAAACAGAGAGAGGCAAGTGTGCATCACTGGTGTCCCATCATGTTCACAAAGGAAGGATCCAAGAAAGCACTGCTTACTTTTTATTCCTTTTATTATTCCAACCCCTTACAGTGTAAACATGTGATCGTATATTAGCACTGGTTTCCGATAGAAATCAGCAACTGCAGTGGTAATTGAATGGATCTGTGTAGAGCACAAGCTGTTTTGAGTGGACTGACGGACTGACTGAAATAATCCCCAAAGAGAAATTAGGTCATCAAAGCAGCCACGTATACTTAAATACAATACTTGCCATTTTAAAAAGGCAGCTAGATAAGATGCAAATAAGTTGTAATGGCAAGATGATGGTAATAACAGTCATCATCATCAGTGGTGGGTTTGATTCGAGCCTGGCATGAACCCCCGGACGGGCTATAATGACAGTTTGACAGCACTCTATCACCGGCCTTCATCAAACACACCCCCCACCCTCACCCTCTTATGTCCGCATCCGTGAGGCTATGACATTGGGTTCGAGACTGAACTGAAGAGAGGGAAAAAGTCACTGGGACTGAGGTAAGACAGTGTGTTAAATTAACAAACAAATAAGATAGGTTAGTTAACGTTAAATTGCGTGTACAGTAACGTTATATCACTAGAACGTTGACCCAGTTTTAACGTGCCAACCATTAACCTCAACAAACGCTTGCTAGTGTAAGATTAAGATTAAAAAGGTTCAGGTTAAATCCAGCTAAATAAGGCAACCGCGCCACCTGCTGTCATAAAGCAGTTTCTGTTTATGTTATAGACATGCTTGAGTTTAATCCACTTTATGATCACCATTTTTATTGTAATGTAGTGAGTGTACCCGGTCCGCATAAACGGGGCCTAAGGTTTTATTGTTCTGTCAATCATTATCTATATATGATTGTTCTGTACATGTGACATCCATTGCACGTCTGTCCGTCCTGGGAGAGGGATCCCTCCTCTGTGGCTCTTCCTGAGGTTTCTTCCACATTTTTTCCCTGTTAAAAGGGTTTTTTGTGGGCAAGTTTTTCCTCACTCGAACCGAGGGTCTAAGGACAGAGGGTGTCACTCCCTGTACAGATTGTAAAGCCCTCTGAGGCAAAATGTGTTTTGTGACTTTGGGCTATACAAATAAAATTTGATTTGATTTGTAGGATATGTATGTATGGGTAATCCTAAAAAAGCAACGGACGATTTATGATGAGGCAGAGAATGCGCTGTTGCCCACAAGATGACGACTCTACTCTCTATTATCTTTTGTTATGAATGTAGATGAGGAATAAACCTGCTGTTACCACAAATCTGACCAGCTCCCAAAAAGTCATTTTAGACAGAAGACATCTCACAAGGCTCACACTAGCTTACTGTCAAGTTTTTCCTTTGTCAAGCTGCTTATTCCTGCCGTAATGTGTAATTTTTATGTATTTAGGACCTGAGCGCCGAACAACATTCGGGCAGCGAAAGCCCTCTTGTATCCTTAGGATTTATCTTCTTTCTTTTTTGTGCCACTTCAGGGGCATTTTTGGGGGGCTAAACACGCTTGAAAACTCACGAAACGATAAACTCAAGCAGTAAAGTATGCTGAAATTTTTAGAATCTGGAAGTTTTATGGCTGCTCAGACCAAGATAGCTCCACAGCACAAATTTTGACGTGCTATAACTTGCACAAATGTCCGGTTTTCAAAACAAACGAGGACTGCCAAAAATTCATTAAAAAGCTGCGTCTCATAAAACAGGTGTTGTACTACCTACACCCATTTTTAAATATGAGAATTTAGCTCAATAGCTTCAAGGTCATGTGTTTTTAATCACAATTTGACAGTCCTCGTTTATTTTGAAAACTGGAAGTTTGCTGTAGTAGATTCGCTCTGACTTTCTTAGTTTTTTGTTATTTTGTTGAGATACTTACATGGTAAGGAGCAAACCTATTAACAAAGAAAAGCAAGTTTAACAATTCAGTTAATTTTGTGATAAGTAGATTTAAAAAGATGCCGTTCATATAAATCAAATCAAATCAAATCAAATTTTATTTGTATAGCCCAAAGTCACAAAACACATTTTGCCTCAGAGGGCTTTACAATCTGTACAGGGAGTGACACCCTCTGTCCTTAGACCCTCGGTTCGAGTGAGGAAAAACTTGCCCACAAAAAACCTTTTAACAGGGAAAAAAAATGTGGAAGAAACCTCAGGAAGAGCCACAGAGGAGGGATCCCTCTTCCAGGACGGACAGACGTGCAATGGATTTCACATGTACAGAACAATCAACACAAACATATTGTACAATTACAATGAATTACAATAAATGGTAAGGTGATTGCAGTAGCAGTGGAACACAGATGCACAGCAGCAATAAGTCATTAACCAACAAAGCTGTAGTGGGGATGGTAGCAATAATGACTATATATGGCATGTAATGCTAAATATGGTGGACGTCAGCAGCAGACCACGGCGGCAGCCACGATCCATGAGAAGCATTAGATCTAATATCAAAATATATATCATCAAATCAATGAATATATCATCCAAATATTTAGTAAGTATATAGTAATCTACAAGAAAGATCAAGAATAAGTGCTTGTGTTTATTGAATAAAACAGAAGATCAGGATCTGGAAGAACGATCATTTCACGATAGTGGTATATATATAAAAATCACTTGTATTGGGCCAGTCTGGGCCAACAATACCAGGGCTGATTATTTGTCCCAGTCCAGCGGCATGGAACAGGAGGTGTCTGAAAATCCCAGGAAGTCTTCTTCATCCGACTCCTCATTGAAGATTTCAAGGAGGTGTTTTTTCTCCTGCTCCTGTAAGTCCTGAGCAGTCGGGTAGCAAGGTTTGAGTCGGGAAATGTGGACAACTTTTAAGTCTGTGCCTGAATTTTCTAAAACAATTTTGTAATTCACAGGTCCGACTTGGTCCACCACCTGATAAGGCCCTTGCCATTTTGGGGCTAGTTTGGCGGCAAAGGATTTTTCAGCCTTGGAGAGAGGATGGGCTCTCATCCAGACTCGGTCCCGTTCCTGGAACTCAAGGTCACGTCGATGTTTGTCATAGTTCCTCTTCTGCCGTTGACGAGCGGAGTCCAGATTTTTTTCCACAAAGGAACACATATCCTCAAGCTATGTGATTTTGGCGTATGGAGGGGTATCTGGAGCAATTTCCCGTGGTTGCAACATGGAGTCCAGGGGTCCTCTCAGTAAATGACCCAAATTAAGCTCGGCAGGAGAAACACCAGTTGATTCCTGGAATGCAGAGTTGATGGCAAACCGGAATTCAGCCAGGTTCTTGTCCCAATGTTTGTGATTATCACCCACATAGGAAGCTATCATTGTTTTTAGAGTGCTTAGAGTACTCTCTCTGTCAGGTTAGTTTGTGGATGGTATGCTGATGTTAACTTGTGTCCCACATTCCAGGTCCTGCATACAGTTTGGAAAACTGAGGAAACAAACTGTGTTCCTTGGTCCGACAGGATGTAGTCGGCAATGCCCCACCAGTCAAGATGTCTTTGACCATGATCTGCAAGATGGTTTTAGCAGTGGCATTTCTGATAGGGAACAGTTCAACCCACCGGGAGAAATAATCAACAAACACCAGTAGATACACATTTTGTTTGGAGCTTTTGGGGAAAGAACCCATCAAATCCACTCCCAGCATCTCCCAGGGGCGTTGAGCTTGAGTTTGTTGGAGTTTTCCTGCGAGTTTTCTGTTTTCTGGTTTGTACAGTTGGCATGTGGCACAGTTTTTTACATGTTCTCTGACATCCCAGCTCAGCTTTGGCCAGTAGACAAGATGTTGCAGTCTTCGGTAGGTTTTGTGCCTGCCTAGATGTCCAGAGAGGGGATCTTGGTGGAAGTAGTCCAGCAACGGTGAGCGGAAACTAGTAGGTATGTAGAGTTGGTAGATGGTTTTGTAGGGGAGGGTGACGCGGCAGTAGAGGAGGTCGTTCATGATTATATACGCAGGGTTTGAATCTTTGTCTTGCTCAGTTTCCACTACTACAGGTACGGTTGTAGGAAGGGAGTCTGTAGGTGCTCGGGAGAGGGCATCTGGTACAGTGTTATATTTTCCTTTTCTGTATTCCACAGTGAAGGTAAATTCTTGAAGCCGGAGTGCCCACCTGATGAGTTGTGTGCTAGGCTTCTGAGTTTTAAAAACCCAGACAAGAGAGGAATGGTCTGTCACCACTGTAAAAGGTCTGCCTTCCAAATAATATAGCCATTTTTCCAGGGCCCAGACGACAGCTAGACATTCCTGCTCAGTGGTGGAATAATTCCTCTCTGCCGGATTCAAAGTGCGACTGGTAAAGGCAAGAACCTGCTCTGCCCCCTGGCCAGTCTGTTGAGCTAAGACGGCCCCCAAACCAACGTCACTGGCATCTGTGTAGACGATAAAGGGCAGGTTGAAATCAGGATGACCCAGGAAACAGCTGATCCTAATTAACGGGAATAAACAATCCAATGGCTGGTCGACTGGACTCAGAGATTGTTGTGGTTTTAACCGCTCGCTTAATAAACTCTATCTCTCTCCGTGACCTGTCCTCTTCCTACTTCTCCTACCGGTAACTTGCACTAGTCCTAAATCCTCTTCCTGGAGGACGGATTGAAACTGCACGGGCTGCAGTGGTTTATTTTCATATATATATATATATATATATAAATTAATATATTTACACAGAGAGGCCACTTGCCATTCATAGTCTCCGCCACCAGATGGCCCCCGGAAAGGAGTCGAGCGTTGGGGGCGGGGTTAAACGTGGGCGTGGCTCAACGTCAAGGCACACCCTGATCTGCGGCAGCCAGGGGTACTTGGACGCGTAACGGCAGCATAGCGAACTAGCCGTATTCACGCGAGATCACGTGAGAATCCCGAACTCGCGAGTCCCCGCGATAAACTGCATATAAAAGAAACAACAACAACAAACAGCTAACTTTGCTTCTCCGACGTGGGAGAGATTATAAAAAGGATCTGTTGTGTCATAAATTATTGTTTGCTGTTCCACTTCAACAATTAATCTCTCGTTGTTCATGTTGAGACTCTTTGATTGAAAGACAGCGTCTCTCCGCTCCGCAGCGCTATCTTTCCGTAGCACTTCTATTTTTGACGCGAGTCGTTGCTAAACCGCGTCAATTTCAACAGAGCAGATTGCACCAGACAGGAAATCTGACACAGAATCAGCGTAATACACTTCCGCCCCCTTTCAAAATAAAACACAATATGCAGTTCGTGTCGCCTGTCACAGCTTCACGTCCACATTACGTCATGACCGGTAGCACCAGGTCAGCTGTCAATCAATCAAAGAGTCTCAACATGAACAACGAGAGACTAATTGTTGAAGTGGAACAGCAAACAATAATTTATGACACAACAGATCCTTTTTTTTCTCCTCCTGGAGCTGCCACCTTATCGTGGTGGAGGGGTTTGCGTGTTCCAGTGATCCCAGGAGCCATGTTGTCGGGGGCTTCATGCCCCTGGTAGGGTCACCCATGGCAACCAGGTCCTGGGTGAGGGACCAGACAAAGTGCAGCTCACCCACCCCCCTGATGAAGAGCGAAATCAAAAGGAGCCAGGTCTCCCTTGCCCGGACGTGGGTTACCGGGGCCCCCCCCTGAAGCCAGGCCTGGGGGAGGGGCTCGCCGGCGAGCGCCTGGTGGCCGGGCCTTTACCCATGGGGCCCGGCCGGGCACAGCCCGAAAGGGTGACATGGGCCCCCCTTCCCATGGGCCCACCACCTGTGGGAGGGATCACAGGGGGCGGGTGCGTAGGGAGTTGGGCAGCAGTCGGAGGCGGGGACTCTGGCGGTCTGACCCCCGGCTGCAGAAGCTGGCTCTAGGGACGTGGAACGTCACCTCTCTGGCGGGGAAGGAACCTGAGCTGGTGCGCGAGGTTGAGAGGTACCGGCTAGATATAGTCGGGCTCGCCTCGACGCACAGTTTGGGCTCCGGAACCAGTTTCCTCGAGAGGGGTTGGATGCTCTACCACTCTGGAGTTGCCCCCAGTGAGAGGCGCAGAGCAGGGGTGGGAATGCTTGTTTCCCCCCGGCTAGGCGCCTGTACATTGGGGTTCACCCCGGTGGATGAGAGGGTAGCTTCCCTTCGCCTTCGGGTGGGGGGACGGGTCCTGACTGTTGTCTGTGCCTATGCACCGAACAGCAGCTCAGAGTACCCGCCCTTTTTGGGGACCTTGGAGGGGGTGCTGGAGAGCGCTCCCTCTGGGGACTCCCTCGTCCTCCTGGGGGACTTCAATGCTCACGTGGGCAGCGACAGTGAGACCTGGAGTGGCGTGATTGGGAGGAACGCCCCCCCTGACCTGAACCCAAATGGTGTTTTGTTGTTGGACTTCTGTGCTCGCCATGGATTGTCCATAACAAACACCATGTTCAAACACAAGGGTGTCCATATGTGCACGTGGCACCAGGATGCCCTCGGCCGCAGTTCGATGATCGACTTTGTAGTTGTGTCGTCGGATTTGCGGCCATGTGTTTTGGACACTTCGGTGAAGAGAGGGGCGGAGCTGTCAACTGATCACCACCTGGTGGTGAGTTGGCTCCGATGGTGGGGGAGGACAGCGGTCAGACCTGGCAGGCCCAAACGTTCTGTGCGGGTTTGCTGGGAACGTCTGGCTGAATCCCCTGTCAGAAAGAGCTTCAACTCTCACCTCCGGGAGAGCTTCGCTCACGTCCCGGGGGAGGTGGGGGACATTGAGTCCGAGTGGACCTTGTTCCGTGCCTCCATTGTCGAGGCGGCTGATCGGAGCTGTGGCCGCAAGGTGGTCGGTGCCTGTCGCGGCGGCAACCCCCGAACCCGCTGGTGGACACCGGTGGTGAGGGATGCCGTCAAGCTGAAGAAGGAGGCCTACAGAACCTTTTTGGCCTGTGGGACCCCTGAAGCAGCTGACGGGTATCGACATGCCAAGCGGAACGCAGCCTCCGCGGTCGCAGAGGCAAAAACTCGGGCGTGGGAGGAGTTTGGTGAGGCCATGGAGAATGACTTTCGAACGGCTTCGAGGAGGTTCTGGACCACCATCCGGAGGCTCAGGCGGGGGAAGCAGTGCACTGTCAACACTGTGTTCAGTGGGGGCGGGGTGCTGCTGACCTCGTCTGGGGATGTCCTGGGTCGGTGGAGGGAATACTTCGAAGACCTCCTCAATCCCACCAGCACGTCTTCCACTGAGGAAGTAGAGTCTGGGGACCCCGTGGTGGGCTCGCCAATCTCTGGGGCTGAAGTCGCCGAGGTAGTCAAAAAGCTCCTCGGTGGCAGGGCCCCAAGGGTGGATGAGATTCGCCCGGAGTTCCTCTAGGCTCTGGATGTTGTGGGGCTGTCTTGGTTGACATGTCTCTGCAACATCGCGTGGACATCGGGGGCAGTGCCTCTGGACTGGCAGACCGGGGTGGTGGTTCCCCTCTTCAAAAAGGGGGACCGGAGGGTGTGCTCCAACTATAGGGGGATCACACTTCTCAGTCTCCCTGGGAAGGTCTTTTCGGGGGTCCTGGAGAGGAGGGTCTGCAAGATTGTCAAACCTTGGATCCAGGAGGAGCAGTGTGGTTTTCGTCCTGGTCGTGGAACTGTGGACCAGCTCTATACCCTCAGCACGGTCCTGGAGGGTGCATGGGAGTTTGCCCAACCAGTCTACATGTGCTTTGTGGACTTGGAGAAGACATTCGACCGTGTCCCCCGGGAAACCCTGTGGGGGGTGCTCCGGGAGTATGGGGTCCCGGACCCGTTAATACGGTCTGTCCGGTCCCTGTACTCTCGGTGTCAGAGCTTGGTCCGCATCGCCGGCAGTAAGTCGGACTTGTTTCCTGTGAGAGTTGGACTCCGCCAGGGCTGCCCTTTGTCACCAATTCTGTTCATAACCTTTATGGACAGAATTTCTAGGCGCAGTCAGGGCGTTGAGGGGTTACGGTTCGGTGGCCTCAGGATTGGGTCGCTGCTTTTTGCAGATGACCTGGTCCTGTTGGCTTCATCGGAGCGTGACCTTCAGCTCTCTCTGGAGCGGTTCGCAGCCGAATGTGAAGCGGCTGGGATGAGAATCAGCACCTCTAAATCTGAGGCCATGGTTCTCAGCCGGAAAAGGGTGGAGTGCAGTCTCCAGGTCGGGGTTGAGATCCTGCCTCAAGTGGAGGAGTTTAAGTATCTCGGGGTCTTGTTCACGAGTGAGGGAAGGATGGAACAGGAGATTGACTGGCGGATCGGTGCAGCTTCTGCAGTGATGCGGACTCTGCACCGGTCCGTCGTGGTGAAGAGAGAGCTGAGCCGAAAGGCGAAGCTCTCGATTTACCAGTCAATCTACGTTCCTACCCTCACCTATGGTCATGAACTTTGGGTAGTGACCGAAAGAATGAGATCGCGGATACAAGCGGCCGAAATGAGTTTACTTCGCGGAGTGGCTGGGGTGAGAAGGGTGAGAAGCTCGGCCATCCGCGGGGAGCTGGGAGTAGAACCGCTGCTCCTCCGCATCGAGAGGAGCCAGTTGAGGTGGCTCGGGCATCTAGTGAGGATGCCTCCTGGACGCCTCCCTGGTGAGGTGTTCCGGGCACGTCCCTCCGGGAGGTGGCCCCGGGGAAGACCCAGGACACGCTGGAGGGACTATGTCTCTCGGCTGGCCTGGGAACGCCTTGGGGTCCCCCTGGGGGAGCTGGACGAAGTGGCTGGGGAGAGGGAAGTCTGGGTCTCCCTGCTAAAGCTGCTGCCCCCGCGACCCGCCCTCGGATAAGCGGAAGAAGACGGACGGACGGACGGACGGACAGATCCTTTTTATAATCTCTCCCATGTTGGAGAAGCAAAGTTAGCTGTTTGTTGTTGTTGTTTCTTTTATACACAGTTTATCGCGGGGACTCGCGTATGTTCGGGATTCTCGCGTGATCTCGCGTGAATATGGCTAGTGCGCTACGCTGCCGTAACGCCCGGTGTGAGTTGACGCCAGGCAGAGGACGGAGCTGAACCGTGGCGCAGCCGTAACCCGGCGCTGACGTCCCCGGTGTGAGTCCCGTGTAAGGCTTTATGAAACTTCGGCCGAATTGTAGAACATGGCATTGTAAGCATTGACTTACTTTTGACATGAAAGATATATAATATTTCAGATCTCTTGACATGAGAATGCTATTTAAAATAAAAAGTCAAATGTTTTCTTTATTGTCTATTTAGTTTATTTTATCTCCTCCATAATTTTCTGTGATTGTGGGTCTGGGCTCTTATGGGTTAATCAGTAGTCTATATGATACTGTATGTTTACAGTACTGTTTACAGTCAAACATTGCACTGTAGGCTTGATCAATCAAAAATATGTGTAGTAGTTTTTTGAGGACAGTCTGAAGATGTTCCTGCACATTTGGTGTAACGCAAAAGCATGCCTCTAAAATGAAGAAATTCCAGGCTTGATAATGATAACAATATATCATCATAATAAAACATCTTCCCAGGCCCTACAGACGACCCCTCCCTGTAAAAGTGAATGAATGATATGTTGTGTAACTTACTATTCAGCAAAGTAGCGGATCACCCCAAACTGGGTGTATTCCTCCTTATGCTCCAGCAGCTGGGTCACGGCGTCACTCAGGTAAAACAACACGTTACTGTCCGCTGTGAGGAAGAGTCACACATGCAGTCAGCTGATGAATAATAAATCAGTGCATTCATTGACCGTACATTGATTATGAATGAGACAAACCGACTGTCGAGTGAACATACCACAAAGGTGGTGCTAACGTTAACAATGCGCTGCTAACATACCGAGGTATTCGTCCACGGGGACGGTGGAGTTAAAACGGTTCATTGTGTTCGTGCTCTCCGGAGATAAATGAAACGTTGAAATGAACATTGATAAGGTTCAGGTGTGTGAAGCTCTAATGGCCGGCCTGTCGAGTTAGCAAAATGACTTCATGTGTGAGACCTCGCGCTGTCTGACATGGAAGACCGTCACTGCTATGGAAACAGCTGGATGTTGTGAGTTACATTCATTAAATGCCCCCGAACAACGCAGCACACAAAGGTTCCTCTGCACACAATATCACAACCACTACTATCACTACTACTGTTACTACTAATACTGATAATACTAAATATAATGATAATTACAAATAAATATTTTAACGTGTGTTTAATCTAAATTTGTAAACATTATGTTGCCATGCATTTAAAATGCAAATGCAACTAAGAAATCATAAAATCATTCATTATTGGGTTAAGGGTCCAGTGTGTAGAATTTAGCTGCATCTAGTGGTGTAATCGCTGCATTGCAATCTCCTCACATCAGAAGCCAAGTCAGCTTTATTGTCAGTGCTGCCATATGTACAGGACATACAGAGAATGGTGCAAACAGCAATATATATGAATAGAAAATATATACAAGTTTAAGATATCTAAGAATAAAATTACAAATACAGAAAGATATTCACAGTGTAGATCTAAGTATAAAGCGTATGCACAGTATTTTATATAGTGTAACTATAACTAACAAAATAAAATAAAAAAGATTCTTATTATACGTGCATGAAAGCATAGTTATGAATATTATATTCCATGTCTGCCTAATTCTAAAAATAAAGGCCCAAAATCGTGACATTTGACCTTTAAAGGTATAATATGTAAAATATTTACTGTAAATCATAAAATGAATATGGTATATCATCAGTTCTTAAGGAAGCATGCTAAGTTGAAATACTTGCTTGTTGACAAAAACCAGACAGCCAAAATGTTCTTATTTTGAAATGTACTGCCCAGCCCAACACATTTATGTATTGTCCTTTGTTATTCTAACCACTTAGTTCTGTGTTCGACATCGGGTTGCCAGGTATGAAACAAACTTGCAAAGTATTTCTCTTTGGCTCTACTTTCTACTTTACTTTCCATTTTAATAATAATAATAGTAATAATAATAATAAAAACGGCAACATCATCTCTAACGTGGTTCTTCTTTCTTCATGGTACACAGTAAATACTCTGTACAAGCAGGTACTCATATTTACATAGTTTCTTGAAGTTTGGGAAGCAAATATTAAAGGTAACCTTTATTATTACTATTGTTGTTGCTATTATTCAGAAAAACAGTATTTGAGAGGTAACTGTCTACTGAGCCTGAGAGTGCGTATGAAATTAGACTTAACACGTCTCTGCCTGGTCTCTCGCTGTATATTTATTTAAATATAATAGGTGGAACAGCATTACAAAATAGACCAGTAATAGAAAGCGTTTCATAGTTAGGGACAGGGTTTGAGTTCAGTGCAGCCAATCAGATCTTTTCCAATGATAAAGATACATGAAATGGCCCAATGAGCAAATGAATTTCATATCTTGGGGGTGGACCAAAGTTCAAATGCAGCCAATCATTGGCTTCATCTGCTGACAACTATGGAAGCTCATTAAATTATCCCTAATGAATAAATAGTAAATGCGTGAAGCTATTGATTTGGAAACACATTTATATAAACGAGTGAGCGGCGCGTGCTGTGTTGCTTAGTCTGTATTTAAGAGTTCACGCGCTGAGACTGTATATAAAGTCTATGAGTCGACACAGTAGTGATGTAGTCAGGGTGGTGCCGCTGTCTCCGCCCGCCACTGTCTCTCCGCCCTTGGAGGTTTTTCAAAAAACTGCAACAAGTTGGACGCAGGCAGCAGTGACGCATCCGGAAACTGGTGTACATTTGTGTCTAAAATAAGAGCGCGAAATTTCTCAATTGAACAGAAAGACACAGAGATAATTGAAACCGTATTCCACGATGCTAACTCACGTCAGATGTTAACTAACACGGATGACATGAACTAAATGCAGTTGTCGCGGTAACCGAAAACATCGCGTCGACTGTCTGTTTTATTTTGAAACGGAAGTCATGGTTTGTCTTCACGCTGTCAACGCTTGTATAAAGCTCGACCGGGTTTCACCGTAGTAGTGATCCCACTATCAACCCCATACAACGGGACAGCCAGCATCGATTTGTCTCCGAGAGACGCAAACAGGTATCATATAATACAAAATCGGTTATTTATTTTATCTAAAGCTCGTGTTTGACCCTGACTTAGCACGCTTAGCTTCTCTGTGTCTGCAGCTGTTGTTGTGAACTGCGTTGTCAGGCCTGGCTGGCTGTATTGGCGCGGATGGAAGGTTAGCTTGTTCTAATCAGCTAACGGCGGCTACTCGCCGCTAGCAAACAATGAGGCCCCTCTGTCTGTACATTTACTGGACCCAATACGTTTATACCGTATGTGATAAGAGGCTACATATAACACCGCGACCTGTACGTATTTCTCGCCGGAGCGGCTTTGAGCAGAAGGAGCGGGTTAACGTGCTAACGTAGCAACTGTTAGTGTCGTTGCCAAGTTAGCTAGTCAATGGCGCTCATCCTGACTAGCAAACCAACGACAGCTAGTCAAGATGATGATGATGATGATGATGATGATGACCACTCCCTGACCGAGCGAAAACAGCATTTATGACAATTAGTGGATTGGTTAGATGATGGCATGGCTTGCGAACGTTTGTTAATCTAATCGGTTATGACGGATTGTGTTTGAGGGTGCAGTCTAGTTTCTGAGTGCACGGAGGGTAGCTGTGCGTGCGTCTGTCTGTCTGGGTATGTGGACCCACATTTGAAGTGTTTAGTTAACTCGGTCTACATTCCCTGACACTTGCAACCTTCATGTGTTCATCCCTGTACGCAGTTCAAAATTTCAGTTCCGGCGGTTTGCTGCAGCCCTTGTTCATACACCCATAGCTGTCATAGTGAAGAAACACAATATATAACTGGAATGACCAGCTGCAATGTATTGACATATCGGTGTTGTAATAGTGTCAAGTTGTCGTCTGTGGTTTTGATTATGGTGTTGTACTTGTTTTGTTAGTTTGTTGATAATGAACGCGACTGATGAGACTAGTGCTTTATGTCCATGCAAAGACTGAGTGCCTACTTTTCTAAAGACCCAGGTCACATTGAAGTAAGTTTTTAAAGTGTATTTGGTGCTCTGCGCCCAGGGGTCTGCTCTTATTTTTGTTTCATACGTTTGTAACAAGTGTTGTGAAGTTTTAAGGGTACTTGTTGTGGAATAATCTGGCCCAAAAACTATTTGAAAGCATTGCATATAAAAAGACTGGCTCCAAGCTGATGGCACTCTGCAGAGATGTGGCTGATGCCCTTAGCCTGTTTACTAGACTGACTTGGATCAATATGAAATATGAACCTATAGCTCTTCTCTGAATGTGCATTAGACAATCACATGCTCAGGACAGCAACTGAAGAAGTGACTTTACACTTCTTTTTATTGACAAAAATATCTCTGAAGCAGTCTTACAGGACAAGAGCTGTGTTACCCTGAAGTAGTGTTGTCCTCATGTATCATTAGTCAGGCTCTGGTTTTCTTCTTGTGTTTGCTTGTTGAAAAAATGGAAAGTCCTCTTATGTTCCACTTTTCCTTTGAATCACTTGGTAAAGTTTGAAAAGCACTGATCTTGTTTGCTGTACATAGGGAATAACATTGTGTTTATTTGCATACTGCAGCAGAATATTCTGTGAGGATGGTGTTACATATGAGCTGGACCACCTGACAATTTGGAAATTGCAGTAACCCATTGCAGGGCCAGTTATGAGTATCAATAGTGTGTATATAAAGATGATATATTATTCCTCTTGCTGTAAACCACAGATGAAATACACCACATGTAATTCTGTCTCAGTAATGCTTTTTTGGTTTGTTTTTGTGTCTCCAGTTGAGTACTTTTGGGGAAGCCCGCCCCCCGACCGGCCACCATGGGGGACGATAGTGAGTGGATGAAGCTTCCCATTGACCAAAAATGTGAACACAAGGTAACTAATTTACTGTCCCAATGTCCTCTCTGCAGTCAACTTCAAATCAAGTAATGACAGGAGATCTTTGTAATATTATATTTGGTCATATCTCCTCCAAAGAGTACACAAGGGCCCCAGCGCTTACCATGACTGTTTTTTCACTTGCATGCCGAAATGAAATGAGTCGATTTTTCTACCTGCCCCTGTATCAAATGGCAAGTGTTATATATTTAGTATTTGTTGTCATGTTTAATTTGAGCACACAACTCATACTACCCATGAAGAGCAGTCCTTAAAATGATCTTTTGTGCTTACAAACTTTGTCTTTGTATGCCGCCATTTACTTGCATGTGCCCAGTCAATGCTGCACATGATGAGAAGAAAGGTCACTGCTTTTAACTTTGACATTTTAGAGCACTCAATTACCCTATAGTTATTACTAGGAATGCATCCATCCGTGTTTTTTTTTTTTTTTTTTGTTTTTTTTCCCCCACGATATCTGAGATTTAGTATCGGCCAAAACGGATCCAATACAGAAACAGATACAGAATACAGAAAAACGGCGCAGAATTACGGTAACTGTATGTCTCATTGTGTGGAAAAGACTGGGATCATTCTTTTGTGCAAGGCAACATCAGACTTGACTTAAATGTTTCTTTCCTGTTTTTTTTTTTTTTTTAAACAAATAAACAGATATAAATGAATAACTGAATTACTTATTTATTTAATAACTGTGCACTTGTACAACAATCTTAAAAAAAAAAACAATAGTTTCACAAGATTGATAGACATTTAAAATAAACAGTTCTTTGTAAGGGGTTAGTTTAGTGCAAAAATGATTTTACATCCAACACAAAAGTGTAAATCTTTCATCTCTTTCTGTCATCGCCTTCAAAGGTAGCTGCTTTGTACCACTTCTGTTTTGTTTACTCAGATCAATGAACTCTGCGTGCTCTTTAGCATGAAATTTCTGTAGGTGTTGGCTGAGGTATTGTGAAAAAGTTCCAGATAGCCGATCCTTTCGCTCACTCCATTTTGAAAACAAAGTGGGCTTTCGCGCGGCGTGTTGCTTGCGTATGACGTCACTCAGAGCGCATGGCATAGAATTAGACTGAATAGATCGGCCGATATGTATCAGCCCGTTGTCACGTATACCTGATTTAGGATTTTCTTCAATAATCAGGACCAATTTTATATAACATAAATGATAGCTATGTTTAGCTGTAGGTAATGTTCACCATTTTCCGCTACACAGAGCTCAATCTGATCAGGCATTAGTGATGTTTGGAAGTATTTCAACAACATGAACCTGCATTGCATGTCGCAATGTATGCAATTTTAAATAACTGCTTCTTATCCGTGTCCAGTTAGTCATTTATTTAGTCATAGTATGAGCTGTTGTGATGCGATCGGAGCAAAGACGATTAACTGGCTCACAGGTCCTGTGAGGGTTTTATTATTATTATTTTTTTTTGTGAATATTTGACTAATTTAATCATTTGTGAACATGAAAATTCCCATTCCTAGTATTTTACTGCAGTTCATCTTCAGTCCAGTGGTATTCAACATTACCATGACATCATTAATTTCTGAGCTTCACTATGATTAAATAATAAACCAGTGCATGCGTGTACAGGGTCTGCCTGATAATCCTTCTTCCCAAAAGGGTTTAACTAACTCAAATCTAATCCAAGTCTCCCTAGAGCCTTGTGAACCAATCATGCGTGACTTCAGTCTTAATGATATACTGTAAGCATCTTAACAGCAAACAATACAATTTTTAAAAAAAAGATTTTTTTTTCCAGCTTTATTTTGATAGAGACAGCTTGAAGAGTGACAGGAATGTGGGGGGAGAGAGAGATGGGGAAATGACATGTGGGAAAGAGCCACAGGTTGGATTTGAACCCTCGGCTGTGAGCCTTCCGCAGCAAGGACCGAGCCTTTGCACATGGGATGGCTGCTCTACCAACTGAGTTAAACGCCACCCCACAATGCCATCTAATTCTGTAGTTATTTTTAGTGTTTGGTTTTGCTTTGCATCAGATGACCTCCCAGCTAGTTTCTGCTGCTTTATACAGTGCAGTAGCATCTGACATTCTGCCTGGATGGTTAAAGGGCATGTGTTTATGAAATAATCACCTTCAGTGTTTGTGCACGTACGTTTTGGTGTCTGGAGTGGCGAGCTTACAAAGACAACCTAGCCAGTGTTTTGAGGACTGGTCAGATGACATGGCTTTTAACAGGCCAATTTAGCTCCCCCTCCTACATAAGGAGCTGGCTCATGAGAATTAAGGTTCTACCCAAAGCTTGAAAACTAACCCCCGCTGAGTTTAACTGGTCTCTGATGCTACATGGAGGATCACACATGGGGGCTACAGTAATCACTAGTTCTTGCTTGGCGTTTTTTCCCTGCTCATGCCTGTGCTGAATCAGTGGTGCAACACTTCAACCCCCGTATACATGCGCAAGTTCTAAATTAATGCACAGAATCTATTTTAGTGTATGACATACAAATAAGCACAAATAATTATTTTGATATCTGGGGGGGGGGGGGAAATACTTCCAGCATGTATTGTTAAACTTCCTGATCATGTGAGCCACAGTGTTAAATTTAAACTCCAAATGCGATCAGTGTTAAGACGGGACCATAGCAAGAAGCAGACTGACCACAGGTGAAACTCAATTTCCTGTGCCGCTGTCATGCAAAAGTCTGTACACCATCAAACCACAACATCGACTCAGCCACTTTGGAAGGCCTTTGCTTAAAACCAAAGAAGCCAAGAAGAAAAGCCAGCTAACCTTGTTTAGTGTACACTGGACAAAGAACAACATACTATGATGGCCACATTTAGCCACTATATATGTAGGTCACCTCCCATTCATTATACAGACATCCTTCTTCCCATTGGGAATGGAAAGACGTTTGTGTCCATATTTCTTTCCCCTGAGCATGGCTGACTAGTTTAGACAAACTCAGTTGATTTGATTTGTACACCACCCTTTCAGTTCTTCACCCTTTTCTGACTGGTCCTCTTCTTCAGGTGTGGAAAGCCCGTCTGAATGGTTATGAAGAAGCTCTGAAATTGTTCCAGAGGATAGAAGATGAGAAGAGTCCAGAGTGGGGGAAGTACCTAGGACTGATAAAGAAGTTTGTCACTGACTCTAATGCTGTGGCTCAGCTTAAAGGCCTGGAGGCTGCCCTGGCTTTCATTGAGAATGCCCATGTAGCTGGCAAGTAAGTGAACAGTTTCAACAAGAATTACATCTGCAAGTTTGTTTCAAAGGTGGGTGGATGTTGCTTAAGGTACCACCTAGACAATGAAATACAGTCAACTTGGGTTATTTGGAGGTTTATCAGATGCCGGTACACCAGGACAGTGCATAAGTTTGTAATCATCACAGACATGAATTTACACAGTACAACCCCACCCACCATTTACTTCTAAGACAATAGTTACAAAGGCAGTGGAAGTGATCAGCCTAAATCAAATACAGCTATTATATTAGTTCTGTCTGTCAAGTCAAAAGGTCCACTGTGTGACTGGTCTGAGCACAATGGAGCAGCCACACCTAAGCAGTGTTGGTAGTCAGAGCTAACTGGCTCTGCACATTAATGCACCCCGTTGAGACTTTCTGTGCCCATATGTACAGTCCTAATGTTACACGATGAGTGGTGCTCCTGCTGTAATATAGCTCAGCCTGAATAACATGCGAGTGTGTGTTGTGTTTACTGACACAGAATAGAATGGATCACTGTTTGTGGCATTGCTCCCTCTGTGTCTGTGAAAACTGTAAGACTTAACTAGGCTGCATGAGGTTGGAAACAAGTCTCCAGCCTCTGTTCAGAGCAGCAGTTCTGACAAAGTAACGATGCAAAAACCATTCACAACTGAACATCATTATAATCCATAAGCGACAGATAAAAATCATAAAAACAGCCTGTGTCCTGAATCAGATTTTTGTGACAGTGTAAACATTTAAGTACATTTTCTTTAATGAAAATTTGCATGTGTTGTAAACTACTGATGGAGACAGGTCAGCCTTATTTTAGTTTTTACTCGCAAACTGCTTTAATCTGCACACCTTTTGAATATTTCTTTGCTCCTCCATTACAATAAACTGAACATCTTTGGACAGAACAAGACATTTGAGGAAACACTGATCAGCATGTTATTTTTCTGATGAACAACTAATTGACTTCATTTTCAGCCCTGCCTCAATGTGACATTTGAAAACGGTAGAGCATGGCCTTGCTGTGATTTGAATTTTTTTTTTTTTCCCTAAGTTTCCAAGATCGGAACGTAATTACTACTGTCAGACAGCTTTCAGTCTGAATGTAAATGGATGTCAGTATTGTGAAGTAAAGATGGTTGGAAATAAAATCCAGATGTCTCTGACCTTTTTAGAAATGCCCACATATGTCAACCTTGGTCATAAGACTGTATCCATATGTTTGTCCAGTGTGTCCTCATGGGTTGTGTTTGTATGTACGTGCTTTGCTACAGAACGACAGGAGAGGTGGTGTCGGGCGTGGTGACCAAAGTGTTCAACCAGCCAAAGGCCCGAGCTAAGGAGCTGGGCACAGACATCTGTCTGATGTACATTGAGATAGAGAAGGCCGAGGTGGTTCAAGATGAGCTCCTCAAAGGACTGGACAACAAGAACCCCAAAATAGTGGTGGCTTGCATCGAGGCACTCAGGAAGGCTCTCAGGTCAGTGCTAGCCTCGGGGTTGACCACACGCAAGAAAACTTTCATGTAAACACAAACACACTAAGTTGTGTCAGTGACACTAACCATTTATTACCTCTTGGTTGGTCATCATTTTCCCATAGTGAGTTTGGATCAAAGATCGTGACGTTGAAGCCTGTAGTGAAGGTTTTACCCAAACAGTTTGAGTCCAGAGAGAAGGCGGTGAGAGACGAAGCAAAGCTTCTTGCTGTGGAGATTTATAAATGGATCAGAGATGCTCTGAGACCTCCACTGCAAAACATTAACTCTGTGCAGGTGTGTCACGCTCAACATCATTACACATACTCACCCACTCTTTTAATACTTGTGTTTGAGAATGAAGTTAAATAATGGCTGTTTGCTCTGTCCATGCAGCTGAAGGAGCTGGAGGAGGAGTGGGTGAAGCTGCCTTCATCTCCTCCAAAGCAAAGCCGGTTCTTGCGCTCACAGCAGGACATGAAAGCAAAGTTTGAACAGCAACAAGCCCAAGGAGCAGATCAGTCTGATGGTAGGTTTGAGTGCTTAGTGAACTAGTAATTAATTCATTCATTCATACAAAAGTTCCTTTGTTGCTTTCCTTTGCTGAGTTACCGTCCGGTACCATCTCTTTCTGTTCCTCTTTCAGGAGAGGATGATGCAGGCACAGTAGCAGCAGTGGATCCTTATGAACTGCTGGAAGCTGTGGAAATTCTGTCCAAGATGCCCAAAGACTTCTTTGAGAAAATAGTAAGCTTATCTACCTATCTATCTATGCAGATGACTCTGTTAACTCACCTCCTCTTGGGTTGCCTCCTAAGGTATCCAAAGGCAAAGTTCTTAGTGACTTGTGTGCAGTTTAGTTTCTACTACCCAAACTCTCAGAACTGGAAAAATGGTATGTGTGCAGTGTGTAACTTTTTGTAATGAAGCTTTTGAGCCCTAAATGTTGCACCGTGTGACATTGTGTTTCTGCAGGAAGCTAAAAAGTGGCAGGAGAGAAAAGAAGCCCTGGAAGCTGTCGAGGCTCTGACCAAGAATCCCAAATTAGAGAATGGAGACTATGGAGACCTCGTCAGAGCACTGAAAAAGGTAAATTACTTTGTACATTTTCACACATCATGTAAAACGAGCCATCAAAGCCTGAGGGCCAAAGAAACAGTGTACATTGTACGCTAACTAGTTTTGTGTTACAGGTTGTGGGGAAAGATGCTAATGTGATGCTGGTGTCAGTGGCAGCTAAATGTCTGGCTGGATTGGCCACTGGTCTCAGGAAGAAGTTTGGCACATATGCTGGACAAGTAAGTTAAAGGAATCCCTTCATATTATGACTGCCATATTGTTAGTTTTTCCAACACTCCAAAGAAGGGTCAGCCATCATTTTATCAGCTGATTCTTACCAGGACTAGTCAAATATTGACTTGTGCAATGATACAACAGTCTCACTCAAGTAAAACCTCTAAATCACAGTACTATTCCATATTTTAAAGTCACTGATTGCTGCTAAATTAGAATTCTGTGTGTGTTTAGGTTGTTCCAACTATTCTGGAGAAGTTCAAGGAGAAGAAGCCTCAGGTTGTCCAGGCCCTCCAGGAGGCAATTGATGCCATCTTCCTCACTGTAAGTATAGTCTCAATACTTCCATGAAATATTGAGCAAAAGTGAGCAGGTCTTCTTTAACCATCCAATGAAATGTGAAAGAGCAGAAATAGTAGAAGTAGCTACTGTGATGAAAACAAGTTCAGGAAGGGCAAAAACACAGACAGTCAGTACCTTTTACATGCAGCAAGAAATTGAAAGCGCTTGTAAACACCTTAGTCCGATCCTCTTCGGACCTATTTCGGACCACATCGGACATCTCAAAATCAGATAAGAACACCTCCCCACACAAACACCCAGGTATACACCCATGTAACAATCGGATCTGAAGCGGATTCTGCATTCTGCGCATGCGCGACATTTCCCTCTGGGGCATTCACTCGGAAGCCAAAAGATCCGTTGTTTGTTTTTATATTCATTATTAGGATGAAAATAATGCACAAAATGTACACAGCTGTAGCATCGTCCATCTCCTCGTATGTAATCTTTGTTTGAATGCTGTCAGATAGTTTCTTGTTGCAGATAAGTAGAGGTCAACTGAAACTGGCTCTGTGTTGAGAGGGCTACAGCGCCACCTAGCGTCAGCCATACTCCGGATGTTTATCCGATTCTCTGAATGGCATGTATACTCAGACAAGTGATCCGGTCTTATGCATGTCATTATCAGATCAGAAATTCAAATTTCTTGCTGTATGTAAACGTACTGTGTGTGAGGTTCTCTGAGCTCTTTCCACCTCTGGATTGTGTACCTTCTGTAGGACGTGGACCTCTGTGGACAGGTCTTAGCATGCACATTAGGCTGGGAGTCAGTGCTCCTTAATATGCACACTTTCACTTAAAACAAATCCAGGAGTTTGTACACAGGCCCAGTCTCAGCCTAGTTATAAAGTGTTTACTGAGTGAACCCAGTGCCGGTGTCTCTCCCCTCTGTTTAAGAGAGTTTCGCACATACCTATTGGTGTATTTCACTGTCTGTGTATGTTTGTCATCACGGCAAAATGTGCTCCTGGAGATTTTCAGATTTTTAGAATCACGACCTCCACAGAATAATCAGGTTGGTTTTTAATCCAGTTCAATTGATCTGTTGTAGGATTGTAGTGAAATTATTAATCTAGTCATCTGGCTTTAATGAGTTTGAGATGAATTGAATCAAATCACTCACACACAAACTCTAACATAAGCTGTGTTTTCCATTTTAATCTGTTCTGCATATAATGTTTTAAACTTTATTTATTATTTATTTGGATGAAATACACTTTTCTACACTGTTGAACTAGAGTCTGTTTAAGTGCCCTGAACATGTCCTCCTCACATTACTGTTGAAGCCATTGTATTGCATTCTTTCTACATCAGTTTTATCTGATTTCCTCGTGCTGTAAATCCTGAAAGATTTGAAAGCTGAAAAAAACCCAGGTGGGCGTGCCCTTGAACATTTTTGTCACCTTTTGAACCTCTGCTTAATAATGCATCCATTAATGAAGGAAATAATTGTCAGACTAATTGATTAAAATAATCAGTAGCTGCCAGTAAGATTTTGAAGGTGCACTTTACCTAATACTCAATGTTCAGCAAAAAAAAAAACATCTTTTGGTAGGCTTGGTGTGATAGGCTTCTACAGTCTCACATCAACTGCTGCTATTTATAGAACACTTTACTAACTCTCTAGTCCAGCTTCTAATGCATTTCAGAACACACCCTGATCTAAGACAAATGCATTGATGGATTATGTTCCTGTAGTTCATACAGTATGATATTACATTCCGGGATCTTTTTTCCAGACCACTCTCCAGAACCTGTCAGAGGATGTCCTGGGTGTGATGGACAATAAGAACCCTTCCATTAAGCAGCAGGCCTCTCTGTTTCTGGCCCGCTCCTTCCGACACTGCACACAGGCCACGCTGCCCAAGAGTGTCCTCAAACCCTTCTGTGCTGCTCTCCTCAAGGTACACTGGCTCATGATGTCTTCACTGTCACAAAATTTTTATTATTATTTTTGAATTTTTTAAAATAAATGTGCTGTTTTTTTTACAATGTACCTGCACTTTTCTCTTTAATCTTAGCAAGTGAATGACTCGGCCCCAGAGGTGCGTGATGCTGCCTTTGAAGCGTTGGGGACGGCCATGAAAGTGGTGGGAGAGAAGGCTGTGAACCCTTTCCTGGCTGACTTGGATAAACTCAAACTGGATAAGGTACGGATCAGTAGGAGGAGGGAGGGAATAAAAACACTCTTTGGATGAGAAGATCAATTCAAACCTGTTTTTATTCATTTGTCTCAATAGATAAAGGAGTCTGCTGATAAAGTGGAGCTTCCTGGGAAAAAGAGTGGAGGAGGTGGTGGTGCTAGTGGTGGAGGGGTGGACAAGAAGCCAGCAGCTAAAGCTCCTCCTGCTGCTGAAGCTCCTTCCAAGTCCTCTGCTCCACCCAGGAAGGCTCAAACTGCTACCAAGGTATACTTGGAGCACTGCATTTATTTATTGGTTTACTGACCAAATGACTTCTAACTGTTCACAGTTGTACTTGAAACATGGTGTCTCTTTTCTGCAGGCATCAGCAGGTCCACCTAAAAAAGGAAAACCAACCAATGCAGCAGGTGGCAAAAACAAGAAGGCTGCTGAGAATAGAGACATCGCAGAGACTGAACTGTCTGTAAGTCATACATTTATCTTCCACGTGGAGTTTGTGCATATAGTATTATAGAGATGAGTTACTGTTGTCGATGTCTCTCTTTCTGTAACAGAAAACCTCTTATCTTATCATCTCACTTAACCTACTTTCTGAAACATGGCAAGGATCTATTCTGTCATGATGAGCACTGGCTTTCTCATTCAGTGAATCTGAAACGGTGACAGAAATGATGAATGATCTGCCACCTATGTCCTCTCCATTCTTAACATCAATGAGATGTTTTTGTGTGCTGCTTTTGTAATTTCTGCTGAAAAAATCTTGTCTGTGTTTTCATGTCAGCCTGAGGTGTGTGAGGACCTGGCAGCAGGTGTACTTCCTGCCTCCTGTCTACAACAGCTGGACTCGTCAAACTGGAAGGAGAGACTGGCCAGCATGGAGGAGTTTCAGAGGGTGAAGTCTTTTTCTTTCTTTTTTTCTTTTTTGTGTTAATACAACATTTACCAGATAGAACACCCTAAACATATAGCATTAATATTAATAAAGCTGAAAAAGGACAAATGAATAATTAAATAAATGTAGATGACAAAACAAGTTACTGCGCACTGAATATTGGGTTACAAAGTTCATTCCCAACAACAAATTAGATATTTATATTATCTTATTCTCCCATTACTTCCTCCAAATCTCCATTCCTCAACAGTTCCAGAGATAACTTCCATATGTTGTAAAGTTCAGAAGTCTTCCTTTTAACAATATAGGTCAGTTTCTCAAGAGCCAAACTCGATATTAAGTTAAACGAGGGGCCACCAACATTCTTCCAACACAATGCAATACAGCTTTTTGCCTGTAGTAAACAGAGGTCAACCATCTTTCTTTCCTTACAGGACAAGGTAGAGTTATCTGGATAAATGCCTAAAATACATAACTTAGTGATCAGGTATATCTCCCAGATCACAACTTCTCCAGTTCCAGAATTTTTGAATCTCTTCACATTTCCATAAACAGTGATATAATGTACCTTGGTAACTGTTACATTTATAACATGGATCAAGTATATTAGGATCAAATTTAATTGTACAGGAGAGATGCATGTTCGTATTATCCAAGTGAATTGTTTCATCCTCAAACGAGTGTTGATGGTTCGAGTGTGTGTTTTTTAAGCATATTTTACTCATTCACTGAGTGAAATATCTACTTGTAAGTCTCGTATCCACTCCTGTCTTTTAGTATCAGTGTTTTCCTTATGGTTTTCAACAAACATGTTATAAAACTGGGAGACCAGTCTTTTACCGACACAGGTTTTTGTAACAAGTGAGAAATCTAAATCTAATCTAAAATGGAGAATGGGGGTTGTTTAATTGTTTAAATGTGTCAAAAAATGCTTCTGAAGGACTCCAAATAGACATCTAATAATGGGACTATTAATTTTGCTTTAAATAATTTAAAAATATCTATCTAGCCCGTCTGGCCTTACCTCCTCATATTAGTAATGGTGATGGAAATGTCGTTCAAATTTAATTCCCTCTCCAATTCTCCCAAAGGAATGACCAATCCATCCAGGAAACTGCTTAGGTTAACCAGGTCCAGTGGGCTGTCAGAATTGTATCCTTTTTTTTTTTTTTGTATTGAACCATCTACGATAACCTCCCTCTCTAATTCTCTAGTCTAATTCATTCATTGTCTGTAAAAGCTTCCCACCTAATGGCCGCACTTGGTTCGTATTTTCGTATTTCCTTTACACATACAATTAGTTATACTGGGTAGCATAGATGTGGAAATTAAAACCCCAACAAAAGGGAATTCTCATTCTACTCAGCAGTATTTAAAACCCACTCCCAAATAGATTATTTTTTGAGTCCTCCACGGATCACAGAGATTCAGGTCTTTCATATATTGCTGTATTTTCTTTCTTGTTTGAGAATGGGATGTATCTAACCCTGATGAACGATCAATCTTTGGATCTAAGGATTAATATTAACCAGATTAATATTTTCTCTAGAGTTCCTTGAACCACCAAAAATCTACCAGATTTATCATAAGTAGTGTTAGTTACTTGGAAAGGTACCAAATTATGAATTAACACCATAACCCCTCTGGAATTAGACAGGAAACAAGATGCTAACACTTTGCCTG
The DNA here is from genome assembly GCA_023373845.1 of Nibea coibor. Classification (NCBI taxonomy): domain Eukaryota; kingdom Metazoa; phylum Chordata; class Actinopteri; family Sciaenidae; genus Nibea; species Nibea coibor. The sequence goes on along the minus strand of CM041721.1, from coordinate 1,668,192 downwards.
GCCATCTCCTACCTACTTTCACCAGGTCTTCTCTGAGTAAATGAGTCTCCTGGAGAAACACTATTGAAGACTTAAATTGTTAAAGCCTGGTAATAACCTGTTTTAGTTTAGTCAGCTTCCCCATTCCTCTAACCTTCCAAGTTGTACATTTAAAATTCTTATTTTAAGTCATCTAATCTTAACAATAGAACAGATTGTACATCATCTTAGTTTCAGGAAAACCCATGCTGTATTGGGAGTGCACTAGTAAAATGCAACGTTGTGAAAAGTTGTTGGTTGTCAACTGGAACAGGAGCAGTTAAGTGCATACACTGCTCCAGTGTGATCAAGGGAGCAGTTAGAACAAACTAAAACTAACTGGCCAATTGTGTCCCCTGGCAAAGGGAAATCATCTACACAAACAATTATATTTGAAGATGTCCAACATAGTGTTTCTTGTAGCTTAACTCTCATTCAGGAAAGCCGACAATATAGTGGATATTCACGCTTCCACTAGACAAATCAAACCCCATTTGAAAAGGGTGCGTGGCAGTTTCTATTTAAAGCGTGAATTAAACACCCATTACATCTCACTTTGATCTGTTTGGTATTAATCATCCTCACAAGACATAAATTAATATATTGGGTTAAGAGCTGCAGTGACTTAATTAATAGTTGATTGACAGAACATTATTATTTTTCATTATAACTATTTTGACAATTAGTAGTTTGTTTCCAGCTTCTTAATATGACAGTGTATCAGCGTTGAAGGAACCCATGTTTTTTGAACCTGGTTTGAGTTTTCAGTGAGAAATACTCTGTTGAAATCTGAAGCCTGGCGCGTCACTAAGCTGTTAATAATCGATAATGTGCAGGAATGTTAATCCATGCTTTCATTTCTGCCTCTAGGCTGTTGAGACCATGGATAAGGCCGTGATGCCCTGCCAGGCCTTAGTCAGGATGTTGGCCAAGAAACCGGGCTGGAAGGAGACCAACTTCCAGGTAACTGTCTCAGTTACAACAGCTGATGTTTCACTGACTCTGTCTTGAAGCGAAGTGGAAACATCACCTCCACAGTCTTCCTTACTTGGTGATTTATGGTTGGGTTTGACTTTGACAGTAGCTCTTTGGGTTGCATTGATATAAAAAAAGTTAGTTTGTAGGAGTCCATAAATCAGTTTGTGATTAGAGTGTTTTTATCATGAAACTTATAGAAAGGATGTACTAGCCCAAATGTTTAACTTTGGGCTGGTACTACCCAACTAATTTCTACCCATCCCATTCCCAGCAGACAGCTGCTTAAGTTGAGAAGCCTCACAAACTGAGCAGACTGACTGAAAAGATGATGATTATTATTTATATTTAGAGTTGGTTCTGTTAGTCTGCGATCACGAACTAAAAATGTTTCATTTCATTTAGTAAAAGTCTGAACCAGATGGCTGTCATGAAAAGAGTGATTGGCTGCATGTGTTCTAATGTTGTGCTCTCGTCTCCCTGTGCAGGTGATGCAGATGAAGCTGCACATCGTGGCTCTCATAGCCGAGAGAGGACAGTTCTCCAAAACGTCAGCCTCTGTTGTTTTGGACGGCTTGGTTGACAAGGTCGGAGATGTCAAATGTGGTGGGAATGCCAAAGAGGGACTGACTGCTATCGGAGAAGCCTGCTCACTACCGTGGACTGCAGAACAGGTTTTTAGCCCTTTCCTCTGAACAGAACTCTTAATCTATCAGTGTCGGTAGATGTTGATGATGGGTATGGTGTATTTATTTTTACTTTGTTTTCAGGTTGTGTCTATGGCGTTTGCGCAGAAGAACCCCAAAAATCAAGCAGAGACACTCAACTGGCTAGCAAATGCTATGAAGGAGTTCGGCTTTGCCGGGTAATTTCCAATCTTCATTTTAATTATTGAAGATTTCAAGAATGAGTGAATCTAAAATGCAGGTTTTAAGGACAATGGGAAGTTATTTCTGCATGTCAGGGGTATCTGTTGACCTTTGACCTCTCCTCTCTCCAGTATCAACGTGAAGGGTTTCATCAATAATGTGAAGACCGCTCTTGGAGCGACTAACCCTGCTGTGCGGACGGCAGCCATCACCCTGCTAGGAGTCATGTACCTCTACATGGGAGCTCCACTGCGCATGTTCTTTGAAGACGAGAAGCCTGCTCTCCTCTCACAGATCGATTCTGAGTTTGAGAAGGTAGGCACTCTCTGCATGGATCATACAATAGAAAGAATTTTATTTTCCATTGTTGAAAGATTCACTGCTCACAGTACACATGGTAGATAAGAAAAATATGAAGGTTAAAATGGAGAATCAAAAATTTACTGGAAATTTAAAAAAAAATACTATTCCTTTTCATGGGCATCTCCCCATTTATTGATCCTGACAATAAGGCCGGTAGAGGACATGAGACAATGGAAAATAAAATGAAACATTTTCGTGTCTCCTTCACAGATGCAGGGCCAGTCTCCACCAGCTCCGATCCGATTCACCAAGAAGGCGGCGGCGGCAGCAGCAGAGGAGGATGGTGATGATGGAGACGAGCAGGAAGAAGATGGTGGTGGAGGACAGGACATCATGGACCTGCTGCCCAGAACAGATATCAGGTAGCCAAACACAAACAAACAAAAGGATTAAACTTCTTCCAGCCTTATTTCTGAGAACAATTAATCAGTCAGTGATGAGTGGATAAGTCCTCAAAGCTTGAGTGAATCTCAGTGAATGAGAACTGAGTATCTATGGACAATTTATTTACATATTTAACTTTGAAGAAGGTGATTTACTTTACTTTTCTAATCCCTCAATGGCGAAACGCCTTTTCACTTTTAAAACTCCTTTTTATTGTTTCCACGCATATGCGCAAAATGTATAACCACACACAGGACAGCCACATAGTGGTTTAGGGATTCAGTGCCCTCAGCAGTGCACAGGAGGTGAACTGGCCTGCCTCTCGTTCCTACAGCATGAGCTACTGCCGCCCACAACAACAACTTGAAACAACAGGATTAAAAAGCACTGTATGCTGTGCTTAGTCTAATACCAGATTAGACCAGACAAGTTTAAGTCAAGAATCCCATTCCAAGACTAAAGTGGCTTTCACCACCCTATCTTTATTTATATGCACAGTATTGTAACTGATTTCTATCTTCCCTCCTGTCTTTTAAGTGATAAGATCACGTCCGATCTGGTGTCTAAAATTGAGGATAAGAACTGGAAGATCAGAAAGGAGGGACTAGATGAGACTGCAGCCATCATCTCTGAGGCCAAGTTCATCACAGCCAACATCGGAGAGCTGCCATTGGCCCTGAAAGGACGACTTGGCGATTCCAACAAGATCCTGGTTCGTTAGAGAACATGCCTGTCTTGCTGTGTGTGTAAACAAGTGGTGCTCTGAACTGGCTCACCAGAATTCACAACCCAGATCTTGTTTGACTCGACATGGAAATGTTTGTGTTCTTCAGGTCCAACAGACCCTGACCATCCTCCAGCAGCTGGCTACAGCCATGGGACCTGGACTTAAGCAGCATGTCAAAGCACTAGGAATCCCTGTCATCACTGTACTGGGAGACAGCAAGGTAGCACACATGCATCAGAAATGCAGACAGCACACAGTCACACAGGAAGCACACTCAGCAGCGAAGGCAATGCAGTGTATATAAGTGCTCGTTTCTGTGTGCCTCAATGTAATACAACAACAAAGCAACACTGTACTGTATATGAATGTACAGCAGAGGTTAGGCATACTGAAGCACAATGAATGAATAATACTGGAATGTGTGAACTACTGTAACCTGTGATGAAAAGGGTCAAATAAATGGCATGAGGAGGCATGACAATGTGTTGATCCAGGGACAGTGTCACATCCCTGACTGTATGGTGGTGATGAATATGTCTCTCTGTACCTCTGCAGCCTAATGTAAGGGCAGCTGCCATGACCACCCTGCAGGCCTGGGTGGAACACACCGGCATGAAGGATTGGCTGGAAGGAGAAGACCTGTCAGAGGAGCTGAAGAGGGAGAATCCCTTCCTACGACAGGAAGTATGCACAGACACACAACTCTTGACTTCACTCTTCTTCAGAAAGTAAATGCTGAAATATAGACATGATACTGATCAGAAACCCATAAAATCTTCTCATCATGCAGTTGCTAGGCTGGTTGGCAGAGAAGCTGCCCACCCTGAGGACAGTACCTGGAGATGTGATACTGTGTGTCCCTCATCTATATACCTGCCTGGAGGACAGAAATGGAGACGTGAGGAAGAAGGCTCAGGATGCCCTGCCCACTTTCATGATGCACCTGGGCTACGAGAAGATGGTCAAGGCTACAGGGAAACTCAAAGTACTGAACACACCCCAATCGCACTATGACTAACTAATGACTAAATCAGTTTTAGACATTTCATTGCCTGACCCTACCTATCTGCAGTGTTTTCTTTAAATTCTTGTGTAAGCAGAAAATATGGTCAATGGTGGTTAGTCTCTAATGCTAAGTACGCTAATAAGTTGTTAATATCAGCAGTTGAAGCAGGTTTTTATTTTCTTAATTTAATGTTCTGCCTCAGAACAAGTGAGAGGACAAACGGCTGTAGAGCCAGAGCCAGTAATTTGCACTAATTAATGATGTCTCCCTACAGCCTGCCTCTAAGGATCAGGTGTTATCCATGTTGGAAAAGGCCAGGGCAGTGATGCCAGCTAAACCTGCTGCTCCTGCCAAAGCTGCTGGGGCCAAGGCCTCTGCGGAGACGAGCAGAGCAGCTTCAGGTATGTATGACCCCAGCTTTAGACCTATTACATCCTCAGTTCCAAACCATATTGGTCATGCCGCTTTGCACTTTATAACAACAAGCTGTAGTCATCTCAAGACTAGACTACTGTAATGCCCTCCTGACGGGCATGCACAGTCAAACCTCTTCAGATGATCCAGAATGCGGCAGCACACCTGGTCTACAACCAACCCAAAAGCTCACATCACCCTGCTGCTCATCGAACTCCACTGGCTACCTGTAGCAGCCTGCATTAAATTCAAAGCACTAATGCTGACCACAATGCACCTACCTACTTGAACACCCTTATACAGACTAGTGCTGTCACAGAAATCAAGTTTGAACAAATCTAAAAAGAAAATCTCATTGTTCAAATATATTTAACCCATTCGTACCTTGATTGTTTCCCTTCCCTATAAGTCACTTTGGATGAAAGCTGAGTGACTACATGTAAATCTCTGTAGTCAGTAGCGTTGCATGATACCCACGGTGCCCCGTGGTGCCAAATCATAACGGTTCTTACTATACTAGAAATTTTACACGACGGTACTACCGTGGATTACTACACTACCGGTGCCAGTTTCCATTACGTCCGGGGATATGATAGGCTGTTTCTGCACGCGGGGTCCGCCCATCTGTTAGCTGATTGGCTGTTTGTGTGTTTCTGCTGGCAAGAATGAACTCCATGAAGACAGCTGTGCTTCAATCGAATTTCAGTCTAATTCTTACTTCACCAGAATTATGTTTATCATGCACCAAACAACATTATAAGCATTTACAAGTATTTATATCTTTAATAATAATAAAGGCCGCAGTATTGCGATAATACCCGCAACCATAATACTTTATCTGCTAGAGTTGTCACAATACCAAAATGAGTAACCACGATACTATATCAGACAAAGTATTTTAAAAATTTGTTATTAGATCCACAACATACTAAATTCATCCAGCTGCCATGTTTATGGTCCCCTTATTCACCCGTTTGGTCCCTTAGTGTCTGCTCCTCTACCCTATAAATTGCAGGGTTCAGTCCCTTTCCCTGGGCAACACTCTGAATTCCTTTTTATTTTTTATTATTATTTTTTTCCCTGTATGACGTGAACCTCTTCCTTGCAGTCTCGAGGTCTCAGGCAGCTAGTGACGACGTTGACAGTAAACCTGAAGTGAAGAAGGTTAGAGGAGGAGCTGCTGCTAAGAAGGTAAGTCTGTCTGGATCAGCTCCTGTTTTTTCTTGTTTCCTTTTCCAGCATGCACACAGGAACACAAGTGTTTATTTGTATTGCCTAACAAATCTAGCTGTCTGCCCAAATATTTATGGTGTGTACAGAGTGGGTTTCTAGTCATTCTGAAGAGAGAATGTGAATGTAGGAATTGAAATCACACCCAAAACTGAACACATCTCTCTACAATTTGACACTTGAAAAAACAGCCACCATTTGTAGTCATCAGCTGTACAAATCACATGTACATGTTACGTTGTTTCCTTTTTTTTTCTGTGTACACATTGGGCATTTATGAGTCATTCCATGACCGTGAAGTGTAAACATAATGTGGTTTTTCTGCTCAACCAGCCTCCCTCCCCCCCTGAGGATCCTGTCCCTCCCCCTCCCACCAAGGACAAGGACAGTAATGCTAGTAAAAAGCCCCCCAGCAAAGGGAAGGCTGCTGGCAGTCAACAGGTAGATGTGTAGCAAGGGGTCTGTGCCCATGCTGAAATTCGTCCGAGAAAGACTGAAAGACAGACGTTAACCCCTGTCCAGCTTCTGCCTTGACCTGATCAGGTCTCGGCTCAGTCTAATCCTGTCTCTAATCACTAACACTACCAGTGAATATACAGCTGTACAATCAAATGCACATGGACACAGTTGTTGGGTGAATGGACGAACAATGTGCTGACTTGACAAGAGTTTACGCATGTCTACAGAGGTCACATGTCACGTTAAGGTTTCAGGTCACTCCACTGCATGAGTGTGTGTTTCATGTTCAAAAGAATCTCACATCAGCGTTTCTTGCACTCTGTATTAACATTCACTGAGAACATAACTGCCCCTCTTTCTCCTGTTTGTACTGACTGACTAAAAAAATTAGAAAACCCGATTACACAGTCAGACAGCTCGTTGGTTGACTCACTTGCCGTAAACACTTTATCGCCTCCCCTTTCAGGGTGCAGCTGGGAAGAAGCCTGCAGCCAAAAGCATGAAGGATGAGGAAGACAAGTCAGGGCCAATCTTCACACTCATCCCCAACGCTAAGGAACAGAGGATCAAGGAGGAGAAGCAGCTGAAGGTACCCAACTGAAGAATGTCATGGTTCCAGTAGTTCAGTATGGGAGAGGTTATTAACTGCAGGAGTGTGTCCAGTGTGTAATACCATGAATTACTGTAGTGCATTACCTGCAATTTTTGAGAGGCACAGTCATAACGTACGTGATAAGGATAAGAATAACTCTTCCTTCAAATAGTCACACTCCATGTTAAAGGTTGACTGATACAGGATTTTTAAGGCTGATACCAATTATTTTGACATCAGTCTTAACCAATACCTGATATTTGCTGCCTTTTTTTTTTTTGGCTGATTCTTTAAGCCGCTCCTTTTCTTTTTTTTTTAATATTGCTTTTTCTCTTTCCATTTACATGATAAAAATGACAATAACAAATGTTACACAAGTCATTTACACAAGTTGTTTGATTTGTAAACAGTTTATTTTTTTTCTACATAAAAATCTATTGTGCAAAGACAACACACTAGTAGGCCCAAAGGAAGCTGTCGAAGACAGACACAGAGAGGGAGAGGGGAGCGAGGAAAAAGGAGCGTCTCGTGTTCATAGGGGAAGAGCACACGAAAATACACTGAGCGGCGCTGCAGTGTATGGACACTATTTCATGTAAAGTTAGATGCTGTACACAAAGTGATAGGTAATTGTTTTCATGTGCATTCATGATACGCCACGGCAATGTGCACACACGCAGTGGTGGCAGCTCGCCAGCTGGAGATCAGACATGGGTTTTTTTAGACAGTGGAGAAGGAGCCATATGCTAACTGTAAGCGGCTTGACCAGTGTTTAAAAACCCATTAATAAGAGAAAGAAACGCACTGCTCTGACTGCTCCAGCCAGCTCTCAGTCGGAGTGAAACAGACACTCACCGCTGCTTCCTCCCGCTCACAGTGAGACAGAGACAGACATTTAAAGTGCACATAACACAGCTAAATTGGACAGTTAAAATACATTAAAAGTTGAAAACTTAGCCTTATCTTCCAACTGTACTAGCTGCTCTCTGCCAGGGACAGAGGGGCAGTGCATGCACTTCATGTGATCTCCAGCACCTCAACAGATGGCTGCTGAATGCACTAATTGATGCTCTAATTGGCCAATATGTATGCACATATTGACCAATACCGATACAAGTAAATCCAGTAAGTCCATCTGTTGAAGATAGATTGATCTACATATAGTAATGCAATTGCTAAATGATATTTGATATCAAACAGTTGGTCTAAACTGGAGAATCTGAGTCAACTTAAAATGAATCACAACTGAAAAAAAAGCCCTTTGTTACATGAAGAGTGGTTTACTGACAAAAGTTCAACTCAAACTGTTTTCTAGATTTTGAAGTGGAACTTCATGACTCCTCGAGACGAGTATGTGGAGCAGCTGAAAACTCAGATGTCCACCTGCTTTGCTAAGTGGCTGCAGGATGAGCTCTTTCACTTTGACTTCCAAAGACATGTCAAGGCCATAGGTGTAATGATTGAGGTAAGGGGTCGCTCTTATTTCTGAGAGCATTGATTATTACGACAGGCTAGTTTTACTAATGAAGCTCGCATGCGTGTTTCTATTCAACAGAGGTTGGAGAGTGAGAGTGAAGCCACCATCGGCTGTCTGGACCTGATCCTGAAGTGGTTTACATTGAGGTTCTTTGACACCAACACCACAGTCCTGATGAAGGTGTTGGAGTATCTAAAGCTGTTGTTTGCCATGCTGAACAGAGAGAACTATCACCTGACTGAATATGAGGCCAACTCTTTCGCCCCCTACCTCATACTCAAGGTGAGCACACACAGACTCTTAAAAAAATAAAAGAAGGCTTTACAACGGCTTGTTTTTATTGTGCACTTACAGTTTGTTTTCATTCCTCCTTCAGGTTGGAGAGTCTAAGGATGTGGTTCGCAAAGATGTTCGGGCCATACTCACCATGCTGTGTAAGGTTTACCCTGCATCCAAGGTCTTCCCTCTCCTAATGGATGGAACAAAGTCCAAGAACTCCAAACAGAGAGCTGGTAGGTCTCTACAGATTGTGAGTTAACGAGTTAACTTGGTTGAGTTGCACCAATCTCTGTCAAAGAGCCTTTCAATACAACAGGTCTGGACAGAGTTATTGCATGGCTGATGGCATTCGGTGCTGTGCCAGATGTTGGCGTGTATCGGCATGAGGCCGTGCTACTGTTGACTGACCAAAAAAAGGAAAGAGTGCACACCCTTAGCATAAGTGACAGTATAGTTAAGGGGTTTATGTGGTTTCCTTTCTGTCTTCAGAATGTCTGGAGGAGTTGGGTTGTTTGATAGAAGGCTATGGGATGAATGTATGCCAACCGACTCCTGCCAAGTCTTTGAAGGAGATTGCCGTTCACATTGGTGACAGAGACACATCTGTCCGCAATGCTGCCCTGAACACTGTGGTAGCAGTCTACAACGTCTGTGGGGACCAAGTCTACAAACTAATAGGAAACGTGAGTTTGAGATGATGCTTTATACTTGTAGGGTGTCACTTTGTACAGACAGTGTTTTGGGTCTTATGACGACGTGCTCTCCTCCCTCTCTGTCCTTTCCAGTTGTCAGAGAAAGAAATGAGCATGCTTGAGGAGAGAATCAAGCGTTCAGCCAAGAAGACTCCTGCAGCTCCTGCCAAGCAGAGTGTGACAGAGAGGCCTCAAAGAGAGCACCCAACTAATCCCAATGCCACCTTCCTTCGCAAGCCAGCACAGGAAGACCCCAACAAACTCAAGTAGGTCACCTCTGACTCGAGGCTGCAGCATCTGTTAACCTCACATCAATAAAAAAACAGTGAGGAGACCGATGAAACGATCAAAACGATCAGACGCTCATGAATAGATGAAATGGATCCACATAACTCATTCAGAATTATTTATATTACAGAGACATGCATACAAACTTATTAAGACAGCCAAGTGACACAATCGTTTAGCGTCTTCACAATAAATGCACAGCAGTCCTCTAGTTTGTTAGATCCAGCTGTTTATTTTTGGAGTGACAGCATTGCACAAATAAACCTAATTTTTATATGTCAATGTTAAACATTGACCTCCATGCCGATGACCTTACATGATGAAATTTCTGTATTTACAACCAGCAGTTTGCACGGGGTATTGTATTTTGAAAATCCACCAGCTTCTCTTTGTTTTTTCTCTGTCTGTCTTCCGCCCGCCTGCTCACGTCAAGAGTCAAAAATAGAACAGATGTATATTCAGCACGTAGTCAAGCGTAGAGACGCTTCTGGGATGAAAGATCCACGTTGTGCAGTTTGCAGTACATGTAACAAAGACAGAATTTCACAGTCTGCGCATTCCTAGATATTTCTATTTCTGATTGAGTTTAATTGTTATAAGAAGAGCCTACACACCAAACCGTACTGCTGATCTAATAACAAATGGATGAATGGAGAAGAACAAACATAAAAAGTGAATAAGCCTGGTAGAAGGTGTAAAGTGAAGCTATGTATAATGTGGCTATAATTATAATTTCTAAAATGGCTTTGATTGAATGATTTGAGCTTGGTTATTAATGTCTGCAGTAATAATGTGACGCTATTCTTGCATTCACACTGATACAGTTCAGCTCTTAAAATGAGGTTGTGTAGCCATGTGAAATGACTTCAACAGTTTTTCATAAGCATGTCATCCATCCTATCAACCATCCACCTCCTTTAATGGGTTGGCTCTAGGACACGCTGTGGACAGTTGTACTCAAACGTTTGTGTTCTACTCACGACTAATCTGTCCTCCTTCTGTCTGGTTTTACTGAATCATTGCATGTTGGGTTGCTCTCACAGACACTGGCACATACAATCCTTCCTACTGTGTCTGTAAAACCAACCTTGGTGTTGAAGTGTCTGTGGCTGGCTGGTGGGCTGGCTACATGTCTTTCTCTTTTTAAAGGGAAAATGTATCACGTTTTATGTGGCTGTCCAGTCATTGCTGACTGTAAGTGTAGTCATTTGAAGCTATAAATATATTGACAGAGAAATGGCTGTAAAAATCAGTTCTTCTTCCAGCACCTGCTCTGTCATGTGACACACAATGACCTAGTTTGTATCAGAACTACAGTTGACTACAGCATGGGGCTTGAAGCTAACATGTTTAAAAGAAACACTCAAACTGCAACTGAATTTATTTACTTGGCAACATTCAGCAGCTTCTTGTAGCTCACATTGGGCATGGGCATCAGTTGCTTATGTGCAATGCATCCTGGTACACATAGGCACTGCATGTCAATATAGCACATACTGACTACATCTTCCATTAGCACTGATTGGACATCCACATGAAAAGGTGGTGGATGTTCCCTTTGACCCTTCATCTTTCTTGCTCTGTGATTTCCTCCTCTCTGCTCTGCCTGCCTTCTGCTCTGGAGCAGAATAATGTATCGCACGTATAGGATGTGAGTACCTCCTCCTCCTCGCTTGCCGTCCCCCTCTTGTCCACATTATAACAGTAACTCCACTCTGAATGCAGCCTAATGATCCATAACACTAATGAACAGACAAGTTGGAGCTTTAGTCGTGCTTCTTGACATGACAAGCTGTCATGGTCTGTTTCTTTCCCGCTGTCACATGATGTCAGTCAAACTAATGTTCAGCATGTCCTGCTGTCACTCTTTAAATACGGTTCATTTTGCTGCACCCCCTGTGTTATCTGTGTATGTTGTGCATACTGGACCTGGAAATGTGATAAACTGGACCCAATCCTGCCATCCAAGAAATGTTCCCCAGAAATCAGCTTTTTGACAGCTGAAAAACCCAAACTTGTCCCCTTTTTCATTTAATTGGCAAAGGTTTTTATTGAGTGAAATTTCTGCCTCTGAATCAAGAGGTACAGAAGTCATGACACTGGGGATAAACTTTTCAATATTATCAATGAATAATATAGATGTTAATACAAAAATGTTTTCAGTGCTATAGGGATTGGTTGGCTTTACAAAGCTTATTTAGCCTGATGTAATTATGTCTTTAAAGAAAAATAATACTGTTAAATAATGAGGTGAAGCAGGAGAAGTAATGGCAGATTTGAGTCACTGTATTATTTTGTTTAATATATGTCTAATTTCCTGTGTTTGTGTCACAGAATTGTCAGTTTGGTAAGCTGTCATCAAGCTCAAAGCAGATTTTTTTTTTGTTTGTTTTTTTTTTTCTTGTTTTGTGGCGATGATAAATGAAGTCATCATCATTAATGTGGCTGACACGCATTGAAGGAAATGTTTTCTTTTCAGTGTGTGAGTCAGTTCCTTTCTGAAGGATACAAATGCTGAATGTTTTCAGATCAGTGCTGATCAGCTCCAGTCCTGACCTTGGTCAGTTCACACTTGAATACTTTAATATTGTTGTGCCAAACGGATCTTCAGTAGACTCAGATAAACCCACTGAACTGAATTTGTTAAAATTCATTGAAAGTTATTCTCAAACATGTTTAACCCTCTGATACATCCACATATTGTCAGAGAGCTTGTATTGCTCAGGACTGGAGACAAAAGGCACTGATCGATTATTCACTGGACTAAATGTACTGTCTTTCTTCCTCCATCCAGCCAAGCCCGTCAGAACGCCCAGCTCAGCGAGTCCTCCCACCCGTCCATCCCCAAGGAGTTCCAGTTGGACTTGGACATGATCGAGATGGACCAGAGCCGAGTCTGTGAGCTGCCCGACCTCGTCCAACACAAACTGGACGAGCTCCTGGAGCCCATCATGATCCCCGAACCCAAGTAAGTCCACTCGGAGTTGTAGCGGATACTTGGCTCAGATAGAGTGACATCTTGTGATTGTTTACTTGTTTTTTGTGTTGAAAGGATGCGCTCTGTGTCTCCACACTTCGACGACCTCCACAACAGCACAGCCTCCACCATCAACTTTGTCATCTCTCAGGTGGCGAGTGGTGACATTAACACCAGCATACAGGCATTGGCACAGGTATAACACACACTCACACACACCTGTTCTCACCCTTACAGTATTACTACAGAGACACGGTGTCATTATCTGTACACTTTACTTCATCACTCACTCATGACTGTCATTAGAGCAGTTACCAGAGTAAGAAAACAATTAAAGTGGAGTGAACTGTAAGCACCCAACTTATTGTGACGGGCAGATACTTGTCAATCACAACTCGAACGAAATTCCACCAACAATGTTCTTACTCATACAAAGTTGTTTCTGGCCACAAGTGTGCAGGATTCAGTCTCTTTTAGCTTTGTTTTTGGTAACTGGCTGTTGAGATGCTAAAAGCTGCATTATGACCACCAGCCCGTCTCTAACTGTGAACCAGAACAGCAAAGTTGTGGCTAGACAGCTGCTCACATTGTCATGATACAGTGCTATTTCAGCCGTAAAGCCACAATACCAACTAGTTTGAGAATAAAAGTGTGTGCTTTGTCCCTGCAGATCGATGAGGTGCTGCGACAGGAGGATAAAGCAGAGGTCATGTCAGGACACATCGATCAGTTCCTCATCGCTACCTTCATGCAACTGAGGCTCATCTATAGCACGCACATGGCTGATGACCGACTAGACAAGAAGGACATCATCAAACTATACAGCTGCATCATTGGAAACATGCTGTCTGTGAGTCCCTGACTTGTACACTGACATGACACACTGCTTACAACAACCACTCTGATGTGGATTAGAAGACACTAACTCTGCACCACCTCTTGTCTCCTCCTGTCAGCTGTTCTCCATGGAGGCCCTGGCCAGAGAGGCATCTATGGGTGTGTTGAAGGACCTTATGCACGGTCTGATAACCCTGATGTTGGATGGCAGAGTGGAGGACATAGAAGATGGACAGCAGCTCATCAGATCAGTCAACCTGCTGGTTATCAGAGTTCTGGAGAGGTCTGACCAGACCAACATGATCAGGTCAGTAATATTGTGACGCTTTAGCCTCACTACAATTCCTTTTATGAGCCTGCTCAGTTGACTCCTTCTCTTCCTGTCTCTTTGTGTGCAGTGCTCTGCTGGTTCTGCTTCAGGACAGTTTGGTCACAACAGCTGGCCCACCCATGTTCTCTGAACTAGTGATGAAGGTAAGGACGTGTTCTGATACACTGATTCATTTTAAAAGGACAGCAAGGGGGTCAGAAATACAAAATCCTGACTTCCTCTGTGTGTTCAGTGTCTGTGGAGGATGATCCGCTTCCTCCCGGAGACCATCAACAGCATCAACCTCGACCGGATCTTACTGGACGTCCACAACTTCATGAAGGTTTTCCCCAAAGAGAAACTGAAGCAGCTCAAGAGTGACGTCCCTCACAGAACCCTCAAGACTCTATTACACACACTCTGCAAGCTCACTGGGGCAAAGGTAACACACACACACCATGTATTTAATCATGATCAGAGCATCATTTCATTGCAGATCCTGTGAGTTATTTAGTCCTTATTGGATGTGTCCTGTGTGAATGCACTGAGCAGATCCTGGACCACCTATCAATGATAGAGAATCGTAATGAATCTGAATTGGAGGCCCATCTGAGGCGGGTGGTCAAACACTCTGGAAACTTGTCAGGACTCAAGAGTGACCGTGGCAACGAGAAGGGCTGTCTGCGCACGGTGAGCAACACAACACACACCTCAGTGTCCTTTTTTAAAGGTCTATCAAGATCTTGCACAAACTCAGTCAACTATCGCCTTCAGGATGACTGTAACTAAGCGCACAACTGAAACTGACGATGTAACGAAGATTTGTCCTTTCTGTTTTGTTCCCAGGAGGATCGGATGTCAAAGGCTAAAGTCAGCGACATTCTGTCGGAGATCTTTAAGAAGATCGGCTCAAAGGAGAACACTAAAGAGGTCAGCTCCATGAAACGCCTTCAGATCAAACGACAAAGAGCCTGAAAAACATGACACAGTGTGATAATTTGTGCCATCATCTTCTTAGGGTTTGACAGAATTGTACGAGTACAAACAGAAGTACTCTGATGCAGACCTGGAGCCGTTCCTCAAAAATACATCCCAGTTCTTCCAGAGCTATGTGGAGAGAGGCCTTCGTATGATCGAGTCTGAGAGAGAGGGCAAGGCTCGCATCCAGACCTCAGCAGGTACAACTGGAAACACTGAGAGACACTAAGCATGCTGGTCAGAATAAAGTGTGTTAATATACATGTATATGTTTGTGTGTGTGTGGGTAGTGATCCCTCAGCATGGCATGGACTCCAGTCTGAGCAGTAACAATGAAGAGCTGAAACCGGCGGTCTACTACGAGAGACTGAAGATCCTCAGACAGAGACAAGGCCTGGAAAACACCGCCAGGGTAAGTGCTATGTTGTTGTTGTTGTTGTTTTTGTTTTTTTTTGTACCCATCCGACTGTTTGAGGCTTATGCACATTCAGGGTCTTACCCATACATTAGTGTTTTTTTAGTTTAAATCACATTTTCAATATTTTTAAGGGGGGGGGGGGGTAGGCATTTATAAAATCAACCTATGTGGATTGCGCTTCAACTGTACGAAGGTACTTGGACGGCTAGAATTTTAAGGGGCACCGTTTAGCTCCGTTGGAAGCATTTGTTTCCATGTTATATACAGGGCTCAGTGTGATGGCTCTGGTCATCCACTGCTGCCTCCTCCTTATCCAAAGAGGAAGTGGAGGTGGAGTGTGGGTGGTGCCGAAGCAGGCTGAATATTACCTAGTTTCTCAAACGGCACCCAAACATCAAATCAGCCAAAGTGGACCTGCTGTTAATTATATTGAGGCAAATCTAGCAGCAGTCTCAGTGAAGTCAACAGGTTTCTTCTGGAGCAGGTTCATTATCAGTGAACTTTAAAGGTACAATATGTCAAATTGTGCAGAATACTGATATCAAGCTGTTAAAAAATGGACACTGCAGCTCAAATTCATAATAAAGGAGTGTCGTCTCCCCCCAGCATTATCAAGCAGTAAAAGCTGAGTAGGTCCCACTTTTTACCGATGACGATTACATGACGTGATTTCAATACTTGAACTCAGTGACTTTATAACTTCCCACAGCGGAGTTATAGGTAGTGTCTTTGGAAAATTTATGAGGGAAATAAATGATTAATTTATATGCGAATTTATATGACTTGCCCAGTCCTCCATACTGACACTATGGTGAACTCTGTCCCAAAAAACAGCCTCTTCCTCCCGCAGTGAGAGCTGGGTAGGCAACTTTTACAATGTCTTTGTCACTTTCCACGATGCATTGTGGGTCAGGCTCTGTCATGACACAATCTTACAGCATCCATGAGATTAAACGTAGAGTGACGATGATGGTGGAGATATTTTTTTGATTCACAGAGAGAAACCCACTAAAAAAATAAACAGACAGGCACTCTGGCTCCTTTTGGGCTCTAAATATCTCTATCTACAATATTTACTATGTTTTACCACTTGTCTGCGCAGGGAGCTTCTTAGGTTGGGCAGAATGTAACGTTCACTCCATTGATCCACTTTGTTTGCTTCCATGGCTGTAGTACATTTCATATCTGGCAGGGGCTTCAACATGAGCTGTATCGTATAGTAGCTGTATAGTAATTTGTCAAGAATTTGTTTGTATTCCAGTAGAGCATGTTTTCATAATCTCTGACAGCATTCATTTTATGATTTAATCCAGTAAATATGACATACTATACTTTTTTTTTTTTTTTTTGAGATTTGAAGATTGAACAGCAGCATTCCAGAGTAACTTTCACTGTATGTAGCAGAAGTTGACGCCTCTTTTACCGCAGGGTGTTGGAGGAAGTGAGGACGAGCCTCAGCAGCGACCTGCCATCTCCTCCCTGCTGTCCTCCAAGCCGTCAGTGGCCTCCTCCACCGACATGCTCCACAGCAAGTTGTCTCAGCTCAAAGAGTCCAGAGAGCTGTACCAACAGGAACACAACACACATTCCCACTCCCCAACGCACACACACACCCGCTCAGCCTCACCGGCAACCAATCTGGATGACCTGAAGAAGCGTCTGGAGAGAATAAAGAGCAACCGGCAGTAAAGGAGCGCCGCGTCAACCGCCTCATCTCATCCGCAAAGCCTGTGGAGTTCAGCTGGTAGAAAATCCAACCTTTTTAAACTCACTCCGTGTTTCTATTCTTACTCTGGAAAATGGAAATAAAAAAAGCACTTTGACACTAAAGTCTACCCCTCCGTATCCACAAACCAGGTAGCAACAGAACCTGACTCCACCCACTGTGCCTGTACGTTATTAGAAATCAAACGCACCCTAATCTGATTGTAATTGAGTGCATTCGGATTCAACTAAGGCTGTGACTGCGATTTTTAGCGTCTATACACAAACACACATCAGTGTTTATAGCTATCCCAACTCGACAGATGTTCTGTTTAGACATTTTTGTTCTCCAGTGTCAAAAATCATCAGGGCAAAAAAAAAAACAAAAAAAAAAAACAGAATCCAGAGTGTAGGACTGAGTTTTGATGTTGTGTGTACAGGATCACTTAGTCAGCCGTAGTTCTCAGTCTGTATAGTTTCATCTTGATAAACCAACTGTCCCCCCCTGTCCTTTAGCCTTCTCTATCAGGGTGCTTCCTCCACCCTCCTGTGTGCACTGTTCACTATGTTATAATGATCAAATAGTGAACTCCTCCTCTCTATTTTAGTATCACGGCACAAAATGTTTGTACATATTTAAAAGTTGTTAACCTCTTAACTGTTATGAAGCGCTTCTCATGTGGCTGCAGGGAAAAAAAAAACAGCAAATGTCAAGAAATGTTATGATGTTTTTCTTCCTGACTCGCTGCTGCTGCTGCTGTGCTCAGATGGAGAAACACTGCTGTAAAGAGCTGAAGTCAGACTGTCAGTTGTGTGAATGCACCATGTGACCGCCCCCTTGTGGTTAAACACTGTCATATCAGTGATTTCAACTGAAGCCCTGTTTGCACTGAAGCTGTCAAGCGATTTGTAATGATTGCAGAATTGTTCACAAAATTCCAAATGAGTTGCTAGGTGCGACGTCTCAGTGCAGACTGGGATCAGAGCTGCAGCACTTAAATCAACAAAGTGTCTGATTTCTGTCAATTTCAGATGTTTTTGCTGCCACGTAACGAGTTGAAGTGCATTTCCAGTGACACCAAGCCCTCTGATGGGGTTCAAACTGACAAGACCCTGTCAGCCACAGCTATACGCTGATGTTGAAGGAAGCTTGTCTTGTCTGTTTTTAACCTGGTGTTCGGTCAGGGTAACACAGAATCTGTCCAGTCCAGATATCATTCTGAAGAAGTGGCACAAGTAAGTGCATCCTGACTTCTTTTTTTTTCAGCCAGTCAGGGACTGATAACCTGTCCCCTTTAACAGCCAGCTGCGCTGCTTCATTCAGGAAATTTGGACCAAGCAGAGTCCAGGTGTGTTTTAGGTTGTGTGTTGGATCGTGCTGTTGGTTGTAAATACTGTATGTAATGTCCTCATTAACACCTCCCTTCAGTTATTTAACAGCAGCCACTCTGTTGTGTTTGTAGGCTTTAAGAGCATGGCATGAAGTCTGTGATTGTTTTAATTTCTCATGTAAATAAAGTTTACATTAATAAAACCTCTCTTTAAGTCCTTGTTTTTCCTATGAAGATGATGATGATCTGTTCTGTTGCTGATTGTTGAGTAAAGGAAACCATAAATAACATTTGTTTTTGTATTTAATTCAAATGTCAGTACTAGTCTTCTATTGTCTAGTTGTTTCATATTTTTGTCTTTGTACAACAGAAGTGTCACCTTTTGGTTCTTGAGCTGCAATCTTTTCAGCTTAAATATTACTGAGCTCAGATACTTTAAAATGGATCCATTCTTCTGTCTTCCATTATTGTAATAATTAGCTGAGGAGCCGCCCACAATACATCTATGTCCAAATTGCAGCTTAGCTAAATGTTCCCAGAAATGCATCACACTGTAGCACCTGTCAAATGCCATGGCCAGTGTTTATTTCGTCTGTTCTGGGCTACTGTAGAAACACAAGGGACGGTTAAACACATGACTCGTGACAGTGGACCTCCAGCGTCTGCAGATCGAAGAATCTCATTTTAAGGAAACAAAAATAAAACGATTCTTATTTCAGGTGATGAAACACTAATGAAAACAGATCATATTAGACTGTGTAAATAGAGCCCCATAAATGGTAAATGGACTGTACTTATATAGCGCCTTTCTAATCTTCTGAACACACAAAGCTCTTTTTATAGTACATATCTCTTTCACCCATTCGCACACATTCATACACTGATGCTGCAGTCTTCAGGAGCTGGGGATCAATGATGTGATTATTGGACGATCCACTCTAACACACTGAATTTGTGAAATGGAATTTCATAACGCTTGTTATAATAAAATTATTAACAATGTCACTTCATGTGAGATATAAAGTCTACTGAACTCTTGATGTGAGATACAGTGACCTGTAGTGGGATTCAGCTGATTCAGGACATGTCAGCTGGGCATCATTAAATCACAGCTAATGATGTAATGTTTAGTTAGAAATATGTTCACCTTCACGACATAATGTTCAGGATACTTAAATAAATGAGAAAATATGAAGAATACAAATTTGTAAAGAAAGAACCATTTTATATTTAAGAATTTCAACAAACAAACATTTCAATCTACAAATATCTAAAAGAGCTCACTATATCTTATCCACTGTATATATACATATACTGAACTACATATAAAAGTCATATAAACAACACTGTACAGAAATATGGCACTGAGGGGAAAAGAGAAGATTCAAGCACTGCTGGTGTTTTCTTGTGTTTACCAACTGCTTTCTTTGTCCTGCCATCCTTCAAAGCGTGACAGCGTCTCTTTTAAGTGGACTGAAAAAATAGTGTCTGAATCTTCTATGAAACTGTGATTTCTTCTCCATCTGACTCAGAGAGCTCTGACTGTTTGCTGGATTCTGACGGAGAAGGACTGTGATGATGATGGTGGTGGTGGTGAAGATGTGACTCCTGACTGTCCAGCTGTACTTGGTTGGTGGGTCTGTCCAGTCTGTGGCAGTAGGTGCTGCCTACATCAGTAAGGTCTGGGTGGGGGTTGGTTTTGGTGGGGAGGGTCTGCTGGCGACAGCCCCCTGTTGACAACAGTTCCCTCTCCTTGGAGTTCCTCCATTTCATCCTGCGGTTCTGGAACCAGATCTTCACCTTCACAGGACACAGAAAAAAACAGTCCACCAACATGACTGATGTCCTCACCTCTACTAACCTCATTACAGCTGTTTTTGGTACAAATGCACAGAAAATGTCTCTGATTTTAACCTCTGGGGTCCAAACAATCAACCATACAAGTGCCAGGGCCACTGACAGGACCTCAGAGGGTTCAATGCACTGCACTATAAGAGCAAGGGAGCATAAATAGATCATCTTTGGTGTGTACCTGGGAGTCTTTCAGTCCCAGTTTACTGGCCAGTTTCTTCCTGTCTGGTTTGCTGATGTATTTCTGCTTCTGGAAAGTTCTCTCCAGGGCCTTCCTCTGGAGGTCTGAGAATACAGCCCGCCGCAGCATGCCCCTCCTAGGCTTCCCTCTGGGGGCCAGAGGCCATGAAAACGTTCCGGGCACAGGAACTACAGACGAGGAAGCTGGAGAGACAAAACACAAGAGAGTGTCGAGATTTAAATAGCTAGCTTTGTTTGATTGGATTTTGTGTACAAACACTGGACTGCGGATTTTTGATGCATTCTGTCACTGGCTCAGTGAATGGAATTTGTTAAGGCCCTCGAGACACCTGTGGACAACAGCTGGACCTTTCCAGGTGCTATTGTCAAAGGTCTGAGGTCCCCCAGTGAATGAAAAGTTCTAATTTCGTTAAAAAAAATGTACAAAGAAGAGAATTCTAGTGCTGCATGAATCTTTGGTGTATTCAAGCACAACCCCAGAGAGTAGTCGGGTTGGTGTTCATGATTGATTTGGTGTATTTATTTATTATTCTATTTTTATTATGTTATGATTTTTGAAATTTTATTTTATTTAATTGTTTTAATTTTTATTTATTGTTACTCTTCATTTTAGAGTCATATTTTTATATGATTACATGCTTTACATCTTCATCCAGACAATTAAACAATTCATTAAACATTAATAAATGAGCAATTACTATTAACCTTAAAATTCAAAATATAATATAATATAATATAATATAATATAATATAATATAATATAATATAATATAATATAATATAATATTTTGAATAGATTCAAGTTTAAATTTCAGTGATGACCAGCAGCTTTTATGCTGATTCATGCTGAGTTCTGCTCAAAGTGGATTTTTGTGAAAATATTCTACATCTGTCAGTGTTTCCCTCATCGTCTAACAGGCTCCCTGACGCTGCCTGTAATATACTTGTTCTGCCTGAAATCTGCTGTTTAAAAGCCCAATTTGTCCAGTGGTGGAAACAGAGGCTATGCTAATTAGACGGCCTCTCCAAAGCTCGGCTCACACTGCCTCTAATGAAGCATGAAGTGGTATTGTATGGGCTGCAAATGCATAGAGAAAGGTGATTGTGTTGTAATGAATTGAGTGGAAAAGGCCGTCGACAGGCCAGTATATTACAGGCCCATTAAAGACAGGTCAGCATAATGTAGAGCTGTTAGAGAGGCTTCACTCGAGAGCTCAGGCCTGTTCACACCGTCACACACACACCTGCTTCTCAGGGTTTGCAACACACAGATTTATTTTGATGAACTGAAGCTCAGAAAATTAATCAAATTAATTTAACAAATTCCAACTCCAATCTTTAAGGAGTGTGTGTGTGTGCATGTGTGCGTGCGTGTGCATGTGTGCGTGCGTGTGTGTGTGTGTGGTTTTGGCTCCTATTGGTCATGGTGCTGGGAGCTTTGTGGGCAGGCAGAGGGGCTTGGTGGGAAAACGACGGCGCGTGAAGAGGCCCTGAGTTCCTGAGCTGGGAAGATACCCGCCTCACATTTAGACCATGACAAACGGCCCTAATATATTTAGAGCGTGACAAACTGGACTAATTTGTAGATTAGGACAACTGGTGCTAATGTCAGCAGTCAGTGCGTCACCTAAATAGGCCTTCAAATTGGCGGAGCTGATTCCATGCTGTCCAGGGTATTCCCATGCTAAAAGGCTGATGACGTCTCTGAACGTCCGGCTGAGATGTCAGTGTCCACAACAGCTGGTAAACTGGGAGTGTGTTTTCACACACAATTTCAGAATGTGTGAAATCCAAACTTTTTGGACTGACTTGAAGGTTTGTTCAGTTTGAACATTTTAATACACAGAAGTAGCTGAATCTGGACATCCTGAACAGGTCGCCAGTCAATCACAGGACTATTCAATGAATATGTTCACTGTCAGGTACATGTGGTGGGACCTTGACTTATTTACCAATATTACAAGCATGTTACTTCTAGTCATTTAACAGGCGTTATTGTATGGCTTATGTTTATACTAGAGTAATACTGGCCTGTAAATGAGCATGAACATGGAATTCACAGTTTCCAAACTGCTTTTGGATTTATTATTTTAGTCTAATGACCACAGTTTTAATCTTTTAGGCTGAAAAATGCTGTGATGCTGTTTGTTTGCTCATCACTGACATGTTGGCTGAGGAAGAGGAAAATGGAATTCCACTGACTGAGGATTTTTTTTTTTTGCACACAAAAGTGCAGTGAACTGTGAAAGGCAAAGTAACAGTTGAGTCATCCAGTGTGTAACTATTGAAACATTTATTCTACCTTTCTTTACACATCATATAGGGGAAAACTAGTGTTAATATTAATAATATTAGAGTATTTGGTTTCCTTCAAACAGAACATAGATAGACAGATAGATAGATCCACCAACCTGTGAAGTAGGAAGTTCTGATGAAAGGATGGAGGCCTCCATCAAAGAAAGGCCACGGGAGGGACTTTGTTGTCTGAAAACTCTGGACTGAGGAGCAAACAGAGAGAACAAACTGACTTCACATCTGTTCAAAGCAGGATATATATATATATATATATATATATATATATATATATATATATATATATGTATATATGTGTGTGTGTGTGTGTGTGTGTGTGTGTGTGTGTATTTGCTGCTAAATGTTTATCAACAAAATCAGAACATGGTACATAGTATTTTATATATTCAGTATTCTGATACACTGTGTCAGTCTGTCAAGAATAGACAGCCTTGTAATAAATAAATGAATGAATAAATATGTAATAAATAAATATTTCGTTATATCTGATCATGTACTGTGATATTAATCACAGGCTGACCATCATCACACTCACCGCTCCGTGTGGACGGCGCCAGTATCGCACTGACACCGAACTTTAGGTAGCCGGAGTCCGGGCAGGCAGTCTGTGGAGTGCCGGCACCTCCGTGGCTCTGGTGGCTGGAGCTCTGAAGCGCAGACCGCTCTGTGCTGGGTCCCACCGTCCGGGCTGAAACGTCCGGCCCCTGGATACACGGCAGAATGTCCCCGGAACTTCTGGAAGAGAAAGCCCGGTGTATGTAGCTGACAGGCTGGCTTAACCGGAGAAGATCTTCCACTAGAAAGCCTGAAGGGAGTGACCGGTTGAGGGGCGAAGAGAGAGCCGCAGGAGGACGCAGTAAGCCCGGGTAGAGAGGAGGCGGCAGAGCGCTGCAGGGAAACATCATGTTGATGGAAAAATCCAAACAACACACCCTCTGTGCTCTATGAGCTCCGATGGAGAGGTTTTATACAAGGCAGTCACTACTGCACAGAAACACACACATACACACACACACGCGTGCACGCACGCACACAAATTCAACGGTGGGCTGTGGATGGTGGGCTTCACGAGGCTCTTTGAACACAAAGTTCAGGGTGAGGGGATTGGTCAACGGTCCCCTGATTCAGTTGTGATTGGAGCTCCGACACACACCGTGATCTGACCGCAGACCTGCTGCTCAGAGCGGGTTCATGTTTCATTCTTTATTTCATGTTTTCATTCATGAAAAATGAGACAGAAACGACTTGAAAGCATCCTGAAGTGATCCAGAAGAGACCACCATGAGACCACAACATACCAGCTCATCATCCACTTAAAATATTCTAATATATTCATCATCAACACCTCGTACTGTCAGCAGTGGGGTGTGTCTGTGGGATGAGGTGGCCTACTCCCCTTAAAATGATTTGCAGAGTGAGAGACTTAAAGTCAGCTTTCTTCAGATCGCCTTTGATCACGTTGTCTCAGTGTCTCCCGTTGACTTCAACGAGTGTAAAATGAGTCAAAGTTCAGAATCACACAGAACACCCGCTGCCCGTGAACGCCCCATGCTCACTTCAATGGACGAAGTCGTCATCGAAATGATGTCAGAAGAGAGAGTCCGAGAAAATCATGAAAGACAGATGTTTTTAAGTCAGAAAGTTTAAGTAGAAATATGCAGATGAGGCAGACATAGGCAGTGATATTATATGATATTATGGTATTATATAGATTAGCTGTCTTGGCCAGGACTCCCTTGTGGTTTTTGATCTCAATGGGACCCTTCTTAAAAAAAAAAAAATCTGAGAAAAGCGGAGAACAGCCAGTACACTAAATATGTGGACCAGTTATTTGAATTTGAGATTACTCCTAATTTAGGTGACAAGACGCAGGGAGTCATATTTCACAAGGTGTCTTTAGACCAAAATGACAAACTGTTCTCTAGTTAGCAAAAACAAAACTGGCATTACAGATTTGTCAGACATCACCCTGACCTCTGACCTTTTCCTAAAAGCAGAGAATCATAAACTCACAGGGTTTTTATGGAATAGGTCGGTTGTGTTTATAAAATGCAGTTGATGAGCTTCAGATAGACAAAGGTGAGCAATGGACAAAGGAGCTTTTCTTTCTCTCTTTGAGATCTGGTCGAGGACCCAAGGGGCACAAGATGTGAGTCCCCCAGGGCCTTGATAAGACCTGTGACTAATGGCATTCTAGCGCGTGCTGCTCTCCCTCTGTGGTCATCTTCCATGTAACCTATTTTTCTGAAACAAGCGTCATTTCTCACACACTGTCTGCAGGCTTCAGGACACAGGAAGCTCTGAATAATCTGAACTGTGCCTGGAGCACTCTTTAAGTTACAAGCACAGGAGCTTATTTTACTCAAAGCAACAGAAATGACAGCAATTATGTAACATGTGCCTTTATGTCCTTCAGCTCTGCAGCACCCAAAACAACACACACTTGCACTGCCATGAACACAATTAAAAAAAAAACTAATAACTTATTAAATCAGTACTTTAGGTGACAATATGCAAGGCTAACACACACACACACACACACACACACACACACACACACACACACACACACACACACATATATGTATATGTATATCACACTTTGGGTTTTATTTGTGTAGTGAATACTTAAGATTATTATTCAGAAATGCTGTTTCTGATTTTGTTTCACACGAATTTGTTCACTGGTTAAACAATAAACCCAGTAGACTGTCCTGTAGAAAAAAGGGAACAAATATTAAAATATATGAACAATTTCAAACCTCATGAAAAAATAAAAACAAACCATGACACATAATTTACTCAGTTGCCCAGACTTTACAGATATCATTTGTCTGGTGGTCTCAGCATCACTCATCACACAGTTGAGAAGCTTCAGTGAGTAACAGCACTCGTTTTTAAGGAATTCCAGTTAATTGAACTGAGTAGGCGCTCTGATCGCCCCATGGTTCAAATCTACATGCATTTAAATGCATCTCACTTCGGTGTAATCTTGTAAACTCATTTTGGAGGAGTCATGATGAACTGATCCACTCTTCAACAAAAGCAGGCAATCATTAAATGTGCCGCAGATTTGCTGAGTGGCAGTCCTGCCGGGAAATACGACACCTTAACCAAAAGCTCTCTCAGAGAAATAGTTGCGTTCAAAGCATTTTATTCCTTCAGAAAATCCCTCTATTGTATTGAAGTGGAGCAGATGGTTCCCTGGGAGGGAATATGGGCATTGGCAGAACTAATTTCTCCTCCTGGTCTGACAGACAGACCAGTCTGTCGCTCAATTCTTAACCAGCACAACAGCTGTTGGTGAATTAAACACCAGTTAAGACTCATTTTAAAGCTATTAGCCTCTTGAAGTCTTACAAGATGAACCCTCCCTCAAGTGATTACACATGCAAAGAGGGGAAAACAACCAAGGCCGTGTCTATGGTGACGTAATAACCAGTTAAGACTCATGTCAGGGCCTTAAGCCGCAAAGTCTTAACAAACATAAAACAAATAAGCAGTCAAAATGTCAATGCATATGAACTGCAAAACACTTTGACTGATGAATAGAACCAGGACTCCTGAGAGTCAAAATGATGAGTGTTCCACAGGAAACTGTCCTTTCCCACATTCCATCAACACTGCCAGTGTTTATTATCAGCATTCAATGATGATGAAATAATAAATTCATTTACTATAGTAAAATTGAAGTCATTACTATCATAATATCTACACTAAGCAAAAGCTTCATTCAGCAGTTCAAGAAATATTATTGAAGGCTAACAAAGGAAAAAACTACTTGAACTACACATTAGTAGATTTTTTTCAGCTATGATGGATGTTTTTTTATTTTGAAAAATAATATAGAATATGAAATATGAATATGATAAATGTTTGTGGTTCTTATTTCTTACATTTTTATTTCATCATAAAACAGTAATAATTCATTAACCAAAAGTTAAACCATTAAAACCAAGAGTAGAACATGCTAACCTGCTATGAGTAGAGTAAATTAAACAAAACAAAAATGCACTTCATAAGTTAATATAAGTTAATATATAC
The DNA here is from genome assembly GCA_023373845.1 of Nibea coibor. Taxonomy (NCBI): domain Eukaryota; kingdom Metazoa; phylum Chordata; class Actinopteri; family Sciaenidae; genus Nibea; species Nibea coibor. The sequence goes on along the minus strand of CM041721.1, from coordinate 1,641,455 downwards.
ATATATAAATAGAATAAAACTTAAGAGAAATAAAATAACAAAAGAATTGTGTGTGCATGTTTGTGTATAAAACAATAAACAATAAAATAATAAGTGATAATGAAAATAGAGATAGTATTAATAATATAAATGATCAATAGTCTTACATTGAAACATTTCTTAATCTGTGACATGCAGTGATGTAATCTGCTGCCAGTTTTCTTTAAATTTGGGAAATAATTATTTTGTAATTTCTTTGTATTTGGGGCAATTTGTGATTGTTTTGCAATTTGTGGAAATCTCTCTCTCTCTCTACACAGTTTTACTGGCATGGGAAATATATGTTAACATTGCCAAACGAAGTGTGACATTAAAAAAAAAAGCTTAGATAGATGACTTTACAGAAGATACAGGAATAAAAAATAATAATAATTGGATAAATTGTATTATTATAAATAAGGCATATAACAGTGAAATAAAGGGCCTATATACATATCAGTTAAATGTTAACTTTGTAAGAATAAGAAAATATATACAAAGTAAATGATGTCCAGCAGGAGGAAATAGCCTAGGTCTGTCCTTCCTGTCCACTGGACGTCCTTCTGTGGTCACAGCAGTTCACAAATCCTGCTGCTATGTTTGCAACTTGCTGTACTTCAGCCAGCAGGTATGGAAGTTTTTGGGTCTTGTCTAAGGTCTCAAAGTCTTTCTGGGTGTTTGTGATCTGTGGGAAGTATGTGTCTCTGATGTCTTGGTACAATTGGCAGGTAGTTAGAAAGTGCAGCTCGGTCTCCACCTCGTGTTGTGTGCAGTGGGTGCAGTCTGTCGTCTCTGGGGAGCCAGGTCTGTCTGTGATGGCCTTTTTCAATGGCGAGCTGTGCTCACTGAGTCTGTACATAGTCTGACTTCGGATCGGTCACAGTGCTCAGGTATTCTGTCACAGTGTATTTTCTATTTAGGGCCAAATAACATTCCAATTTGCTCTGGGTTTTGGTTGAATTTTTCCAGGGTGTCATGTAGTTTTCTTTTTATTTTCTTATAATTTGGTTTAGTCTGTTAGGATTTGTGTATGGTGGCTCTGTTTGTGTTTGTGGACGGAGTGCCAGAACTAGTTGGCTGAGGGGGCATCTCTCTACAGTCTCTCTGTGGGTAAGGGCTTTTTTATGGTGCATATTGTGGTTACTTTCTTTAAACATTCACTTTCTTTACTATCACTTTTGTCTTTACTATCACTATTATGACTTTCTTTACTATACTGAAGTATTGTCCCCCCCCCCCCCCCCCTTCTCCCTCTCACTATCTTGCTCTCTCTCTCCCGACAGCGTCTGTTTCCAGGCAGTGTGGAACAGAGTGGATTAGTGGGGCCTTCGATGTTGAAGCGCGGCAAAGAGCATTAAAGCCATATTAACTTTCCATTAAACATCACCTCACTCTGTCGAGGGAGAGAGAGACACAGCCCTGGAACAAAGCTGCACAGAGAGAGAGACACAGTGTGTGTGTATGTGTGTGTGTGTGTGTGTGTGTGTGTGTGTGTATGGCACCTGTTCTCTTGTTCACTTCACTGTAAGAGAACAGTGCTGATTGAATGACGTTACAATTTTACATTTAGACTCACTGTAGTTTTGTCATGTTTAATATCACTCCCGCAGTCTGTGAAGTCTTTGTAAATGTTTCCAAAAATAATTTAACAACCCATAACATAAGAAAAGAATACCTTATTCTCTGTGAGGAACATGTTTACTGGAATAAGCTTTTGTTTGTTTCAAGAATTTTCTCAAGATTATTGCTTTAATCTGAGGTAAACAAAGGAAGTCTTAAACCTGCACTAATCAATGATTGTCATATGATGAAATGTGAAATGTGCCACTCAATACCAAAAAGAAATATCAGTAACTGTGCTGCTGTGTTTGGATGTTTTTCAACTCCACGTTCTGGTTTTATGGCCTTCCTTTATGATTCAGCCTCACTCATCATCAACCTAGTTTTCAGCAGCAGCAGGTGTCTGTTTTCACTCTGATAATCCAGCTGTAAACTACCAGCCAAGAAGTAGATGCTTTTCTGGTGGAGAACAAACTAGAGCTGAAATGAGATGAGGAGTGATATGTTTTTTTATGTGCTTTTTTAAAAATACACATTGAATCTAGTAGGGGCAAGCGCTTTGGTGCAGAGTGAAATATCTCAAGATGGAGACTTTTAAACAATAACAACCTCTTGTGGGCACAAACTAGCACAAATTTTCATACAGACATTAATGACTCCAGATAAGTCTTTATGATATTGGTCATGCTTTGACTTTTCTCCTAGCATCACCATGATATAGATAGTAGTATAGTAGTGCTTTTCAATGAAGTGTCAACTACGCTGTTAACAAACAGTACATTTACATGCAGCAAGAAATTTGATTTTCTGATCGTATCAGACTTAGTTCGGACTTTTTAAAGTGCTTTTAAACACCTTAGTCCGATCTACTTTGGACCTATTTCAGACCACATCGGACATCTCAAAATCGGATAAGAACACTTAGATAATTCGTTCATAGTTGGCTTTTTAACGCCGTGTATGCGCAGCAGTCGGATCTGAAGCGGATTTTGCATTCTGTGCAATATGTTCCGATGGGGCTTTCACCCGGAAGCCAAGAGATCCGTTGTTCTTTTTATATGCTATATATACTCAGACCAGTGATCCGGTCTTATGCATGTTATTATCTGATACGATCAGAAATTCAAATTCCTTGCTGCATGTAAACGTACTGATTGTGTGATGTCTGGGTAGCTTCTGAACCCAAGCACAGTGGGGTTCGTGGGGTTTCTAACATTGACTCGAGTATCCGTGCATAGCTGCGGCGGCCACGGCACACACTGAATGCACCGCATCTCTGATCAGTGGAATTTTGCTTGGATTGCGCTCTCTGTGGCTGAAATTCTTTGTAAACTCCACCTACCATCATCATTACTTCACTGTTGTTGAATTATTCACAAGTTCAGCTTGACTAGTTAATCATTTTCACTCTATGAAAGTGACATTGTGTGCATTCTGTGCATGCGGTTCAGGCTCACATAAGAAATCTCAAGAGAAAAAACCTTTCCCACAACTGAATATTAATTTCTACAATTTAATCTGTTTTTAACTTTTCAATCATATATTCATTATATTCAAATTTAGAACATTTGTTGTCAGCCCATATCTCCGTAACATCTGAATGTTAGAATTGTTTGTTTGCATGCTGATGTTTTGTTTTGTTTCTATTCACTATGGTGCCGTTTATTCTGAATAAATTCCTGGGAATTTTTGGCCAAACAAATGAAAGTAGAACTGTATTGGCAATCTAATAAAAATAAATAAATATCTCATACTAAGGTTTTGTGTTGTTTATTTAAAATTTCTTCACAGCTGTAAAGCAATATGAGATTTTTCAAAAAGAATATCTGGACGCTTAAATGAACATCACTGTAACGTAGCTGCTCACTGGTGACCAGCCCCATGAATTTTCATCAAGCCATGTGAGAGTGTGAGAACGTCCTCAGCAGATTGAATATCTACAATAAAAGTAAAACTTGACTGAAGCGATTAGCCCGTGTTGCTGACAAATATGAGAAATTGCTTGCCTCAGTGTCCCCATCACTGCCTCGGGACACTTGTGACATAGAGCACGCTCACTGAATGCTCATTAGTTGTAGATTGGTCATGGGAGCTCAGAACAACACATTGCTGTGCTAACAATCTTTCCCATTATAGAGCTTCCATTCTTCCATTCACAGCCCATTCTGCTCTAATCTTATTGGAGTCTCATAATGTTCTGCGGCCCTCCAGCGGGAGGCTTAGAGCACCTGGCAGGTTGTTAAGAGGGAAGCTTGTAAATGCCTGTGGTTAAAATGGGCTCTGGGGCCCAAACACAAGCCAAGCACTGCCAGGGAAGAGGAGGAGGGGGACCGATTTGGTTGTCAAGTCCAGTTTACATTTTTGTCAGTTTTGTCAGTGTAGTGGGGAAAAAGTAAGTGTTGATTCAGTTTACTTACTTCTGTTTTTTTCTTGTGCTAGTTTGGACTAGGCGTCCCAAGCAAGGATATTCAGGTTTAGGAACCACATACTAAATGACTCCATATGTTTCAACAGGAGTTGATAAAATATAATAACAGATGTAATAATATTGTGAAAGAGGTCAAATTATCACTTGAAAATGTAGCTCCCCAAGAAGTTTTGCAGAACTTTATAGTGAATTTGAGCTCATTGTTGACCTGCTGGTTCTGCAACTTTACTGTTTTGGTTAACTCTCATTGCTGTCATACACTTTTCCTGCCAGAGCAGGAAGAGGTTTACAGTGAAAAAATTCTAAAAAGCCACTGCAAACTAACTGCCCAGCGGCAGACAGACACATTTAGGGACTACCCAGATAGCAGACCAATATTGAATCAACATTGAATCAATGCTGATGCATCAATGAAGCTGTCATTGAATCAGTTTGGTTCAACATTGAAATATAACAATATAACAATAAGATAGATTTTTCATCAGGTTTGCACCATGAAATAATTTCTATAAAAATAAGCTATTTCAATGATGAAGACAGGCATAAAATCAATGTTAGTTCAACTTAAAATCAATTGCTGTTTCATCATTGAACCAACATTGAAAAACCATTAAATAAACCAATCTCCAGATAGTAGACCAACATTGAATCAACATTGAATGAATGTTGCCTTTATCACTAATTATTCAACCTCAACCAAAATGATGATCCAGATTAAATTTCAACATTGAATCAATATTGCCATGCTATCTTGGTAGCCAGTGAACATAGTGGAGCTTTTAATTCAATTTTATTTATAATCTATGCAGACTGTGCCTAGACCATACTAATAATAATATTATGTACAGAGCCAAAAAAAATGCCATCCTGAGCAGCACTTGTTTGACAAGGACAAGGAAGAACTTCCTTTAAGACATGCTTGAGTTCAGAATTTAGAAGCTAAAGAGTCAGATATTACTTTCAGGAGTTAGTAGAGGCAAAAGACAGAGCCAAAAGAGAGTGAATCCTGGACTGAAACAAGACTCCAAGTGGAAGTGGAATAGTATTGCTCCATAACTGTTGAACAGTTTGCTAACCATAATTCACTGGATCAACGGAGAAAAAGATGATGATGTGTTAGCATTCACAACGAGTTTCTACTGTCCCAAAATTGACAAACAAATGAGTTATTGCAGGTTTAAATCTAATGTTATAGGTTTGCATTTATGGTGATTATAGGACAAAATTAGTGCCAGTTAAGAGCCTCATTAAGGTTACTGGTAGGTCTGCTCAACAGCCATGAAAACAAAGGTAAACAATTGTGTGACTGGTAACATTTGGACTTAAGCCATTTGGCTGGTTTGGACAAAAAATTCAATGCTGTTTCCATGAGTAACATATTCTGCATCATCTAAACATTCTAATAACTGAAATTACAAAAAATCCACACAGAGAAAGTCTATACTGTACTCTATAATATTATTTACAGAGACCAACAATCCACCACTCCTTCCTCCTAAACTTCCTGTAACAGGCAGAAACCTTGAGCAGAACCAAGCTAATTGGTGGATGGTCATCTGCTATGACCAAATATATATATTGAACATTGCTGTTCGTTTGCTGTTTCACTTTTTACTGGCCTAATGAAAACCAGAGGGCAAATGTACAAATGATGTGTACTACATTTAAACTACTGGCACTAGTACTGAAAGCAGAAAGTGCAGTGATCTGATGAAAGAGGACATGAAATATAACATGCAAGTAACTTTATGATAGGACACTGTTGAGGTCACTAGGCTACACAGCATTTAAAGGCACAGTTATTAACTTCATTTTAGATTAGCATGTGCGTACGCATTTCTGTCTTTTCATACAGCTTTGGTTGCGAATCTGGCCCACAAGCTCGAGATCAACATCTGTGACTTCATGGATGCAACAATAGAGTTGGTGGATATCATGTATTAGATAGATGACATGTTGCTGCAATTGTAAATGTATTCAAACTCATAAATGGTTCCATAATAATAATACTAATAATAATACTACTACTCATAATAATAATAATAATAATAATAATAATAATAATAATAATAATACTAACAACAATAATAAGAATAATACTAATAATAATAATAATAATACGTTATTATTATTAAGAGTAGCATCAGGACCATGGCTCTATATAAAGACCTTGTGGAGCTCCAGGGCTCCTTTTGAGAGTCACTAAACAGCAAGGCTTTTTTAGGGCTGAATGTAGTCAGAGTTATTCCAAAATACATGGTGCACTGCTATTCCTACATTCATCAATCATGTTACGTGATCAACAATCATCCTCTATGGACAAAACTGATTTGACTGTGGTTATCACTTGCATGTAAAATGTGCGTATTGAAACTTCACAGAATTTCTTTCCACACAGACTTCCTGTCTCAGTGCTGTGTGTATATTATTATATCAATAGCTATTCATTTCCTTGGCTAGCTTGGGTCTTTTGGGTAGTTCAGAGGGGTTTTTTTAGAGAGCCTGGGGAAGCACCTCATCCAAAGGCCTGGATTAAGCCGGGCCGATGGGTTGAGCATAGGGTTGAGGGCAGAGACTCATTGCTAGCTGAGGTGAAGAGACCAAGGTTGATGCTAGGCTTGAAGATGAATAAGGCCAGTCTTATTTCTGAGGCGGGCTGAATACAAGGACGCCAGCACAGCACTGCATGGCTAGCAGGTATTGAGGCGGGCCACGCCGCATAATTGGATTGAACGCTGGCCACGGTATTTATGTCACTTCTCGTCTTGTCAATCCCATAACAGGCATGGCAACGGCGTGGGGATCTCCCATGGTGACGGGACTTTGCCTTATTCAGACTGAATGGAGAGAAAAGAGCCAAGCCTCATTTAATTCACGTTTAATTCTCACTCAAACCGTTTTAGGGGCTGATGTTATTTGCATAACAGGGAAAAAAAGAGACTCTGCCGTTTCAGTGTCCCTGTGTGTGTGTTTCTGTGTGTGTGTGTGTGTGTGTGTGTGTGTGTGTGAGAGAGAGAGAGAGAGAGAGAGAGAGAGAGAGAGAGAGAGAAATAGAGAGACAGAGGGTGAACAGGAACAGTGTTGTAATTGAAAGTGTATAGTAGGCTTATATATGCATATGCTGAGGGACAAACGTTCTCACACGGATCAGCAGACAGAGAGTTTCTGTTGCAGCACACTCATGCGTACCACTGTTTATCTATACATTCAAATCATTTATGTGATGGCATCTCAACACAGTTACTTCTCTCCATTGTTAGACCTCCACACTGAACTAATAATAAAAAGTGTTTTAGCCAAGAAACTCCATCATGTCATCAATGTAATATTTAATTAAATGAATAATTTCAACATTCACTAATTTAGCAACAGATTTGCAAGATTAAACCGAAGTTCATCAGCTTTCATTAGAAATGTATTATTTAAAATGTGGTTTTAAAATACAGAGACTGAATTCCTCTACCTAATATTAATGATCTGTTTGGGAAAACTGATCATTAGACATTAGACATATAGAAATATAGAAATGAGACACTCAACAGTCACTCAACAAACAACATTAAAATGAAATATAGAAACAACAGAATGAAGTAGCTAGTGAGTTTCAGGCTCCACAAAACCTCAGCCACTTTTTTTTGTACTATTGTTAAACCCCTTATAGGGCACTCACTCAAATAGAGTCAAAGAAGTACCATACCATATATGGTCACTCGCCCACCTAGGGTAAAAAAAAAAAGAAAATCCCCAAAATATGTGGAACATTTGTTTCCAAATGAACAATCAGACATTTGTTTCACGGAACTTATTTCACTTATTTCAATCATCACTCCCGTAATACAGTGCAAAAAATGTTAGGATTAGAGTAGGATCCATTAGAGTACTCTAAACACTACCTGGAAAGTTACAGTACATGATTCTGCTCCTTCACTGAGAGACGTGGGGAACCATTTTTAAAACCTGTGGAAGTGACCATATATGGTTCCTTGCTCCACACTGAAAAGAAAAAAAGCATTTGACATTGACTCAAAGCAAATCATTTAATTTAGTTTAACATGAAAAGTAAAAAAAAAAAAAAAAAAAACTCCATGCAACCACTTGCAACAAAGGTTGATCATCACTGATCATTATTTGAAATGTATAGTAAGTCACATTTGAAAAAAAAATGCTTTTAATACATTTTGATCAATGACTACTCAGAACACTTTCCTTTAGAACACATTCATATTTATTGTTCCATAAATTGCTAACACTGAACATCTATATCAAATGTATGAAGATAAACAGTCTGCTTCAGCTGAATACCAGGAACAAGACTATTGATGTTTGGGCTATACAAATAAAATTTGATTTGATTTGATTTGATGTCATTAGAAGACAAATCATAGAGCTGCAATGGTAGCACAACTCCTAAGACATCATGCAGTACCCATGGCAAATTTGCTGGGACATACATTTTCTAATTCAGGTGTAAGCCTTACTATCAGCTAAACACATGATCCTAGTTGATATTTTCACCTTGCTGCACACAGTGCCTCATCCTAATCTGTAAGGTCTTTGGAGGTACTAACAACATCTGTCTATGGCAAAAAGGGTACTCTGACTTCACAGATTGTTGTTGGGCACTGTGTGCAGCAGATTAAAAATATAAACCACTTGTGCAGCATATGGACCACGTGTGTAATTCATTGTTAAATATAACTCATTTGCCGTAATGACTTACACAAAAAGACTTGTGACAAATTTCTTATATCATCACTAGATGACATCACATTTGTAGTAACATTGAATTGGGAAGGTCCTGACAGAATACATTTCATGCTAAAATATCCTGAAATAGAATTAAATGCTATTATGACAGCATATTACACCTGTTTCAAATGTATATGATGAAGAACGGACTCTTTCAGCTGAACACCAGAGACACATCCTGGAACTGCTCCTCAGACAGTGAATAGTGGGACTCCTAAGACACAGAGTTTCCGATTCAATGCTGTAAGCTCTACATATAAATACAAATAATTTAGGCGTAGCTCAAACAAATTCTCTGAGCCCACATAGTTGGTGACTTTAACTATCACTCACTTGATGGAATCACCAGTTAGGAACATTGAAATAGGAACATTCTTCTGACAGGAAACTTTTATCTCATTTAGATAATTAAAGACAGGAAACTTTAATTATCTAAATGATTTTACTTAAGGGTTTTAAGATGACTTGTGTGACTCTCTCCAGTTCTCAAGATAGAAAGCTCCTGGCCCTCTCCATTGGTCTGAAAATCTAACCTATATGGCGTACAAATCTGTGCATACGCTGCAATCAGTCGCTCGGCCTACTTCAGCCTTTGAGACTGGTAGTCTCCGAATATGGACATCCCCATTTGTAAATGCTGCAGTGAAAATGCAGCCTTGTAAGTGCAACTTCTTATAGAAAGGATCCAAAGTCTTGGCTGTGGAAACACCATGGGAAACCACAAATGGGAAAATAAAATAAAGCAAGTCTGCACCATTCAGCTCTGCCTAATATGTGCTGTACAGTTGGGTGCTCAGTCTATTGACTTTTGGGGTCATCCTTTTTCCATCAAGTAACATCAGGACCTTTTGCACAAATAGCAAAAGCTATTGCAACAGAGGGAAACTCGTTCAGGACTCTGTTCCTTCGATGACAATCTTATTGTCTTTAGGTGGATAGAGAGGATCCTCTTTCTCAGTGATCACCATGGTTGTTTGTTCCAGTTTTTCAACGTCATTCTCCTGCATAAAAAAAGAGGAAAAACGTGTTATTATTTCAGAAATCTCCAGATTTCATGTTAGATCATAATGTGCCAAGCTCTTCATTCAAACTTTCAAAACTTGAATAGGTGCAAATCAAACAAATGTTTATTACAAGGGGTGTGATGAGATTAAAAGTGACAAGATTTTTCTCACACAGAGAAAAACAAATGTATAACTATAATAATTATAATGATTAATTATAATAATTAATAATAATGTGCACTTGTGGAGGGAAACAACTCCGTCCAGCTTAAGTAACACCAGCATACAACATGATCTAAAAACTGAAGCGCAACCTTGCTCTGTTTGGGACTGTGAGCTGCACTAAGAGGTGCTGGAGTTAACGTGTGTGGATTTGTGGTGAGATTTGTGCCTTATCAGAAGTGTTTTCTCTAGGGCTGCACGATATAGGAAAAAACTGACCTTGCAATATTTTTCTATTCTGCGACAGTACATTGGGATATGGAAAAATCCAGGAATTTTCAATAGAGTTCAGTTGCTCTATTTGAAAAGAATTTAGCGTCCTAAAATTACTTGGCTGATTTTGTAGAGAAAAATGCATAGAAAATAAAAATAAATAAGCTGAGGATTTAAGTAATGTAATATTATTACTTTTTAAAGGAGTAATAAGTAACAATTTCTGAGTAACTTGCCCAACACTGATGATGACGACATTATTCTCATTATATTCAGATTTTTTTTTCTGGACAGACACAGATCTGTGGGAGAGATTCTGAATGTGCAGAAAGTTTTTAGCAGAAAACCTGCTGAAACACAGGAGCTGTTAAAGTCCAGGAGTTTATAACTGAATTTAAAAAATTGATTTAGTTTATCACTGAGGTGAAAAAAATTACATTTAAATAGGTTACTTCCCCAAAATTGATGGACAAAAGTTGATCTACAGGAGAAACATATCTGAAAGCAATATAGAATGCCTGAGATCCTTACTGCATTATATTCTGTTATAGTGTTAAAATCTAATCTCTCATCACATCCCTATTTATTACATATGGCTGTCTGTGAGTGTTAACTGTGTGAGCGAGTGAGAGCCCTTACCTGGTATTCAGGTACTCAACAGGTTCACCTAGGTAAATCATCACAGGTCATTTAACATCATCTGATAGAGATGTCCACAGTCTGAGTAAGAACAATTACACTTAATTAAAATTAAACAATCAATTCAGCCATGGATCTGACTGATCTCATACAACTCCTCCCTTGCTCCTGATGACTTCCATCAGTTTGGTGGAGAGCATGTCCAACTGTGTCAAGAACTTTCTCTCCAAGGGAACTGTCGTGATTCGGATGAACTCGGCATTGATCTAAAAAGTAGAGCATACAGAAAGAAGTGTAAAAGTTTTTAGATGTTAAAATACTTAAACCTAGAAAAACAGAACACCAGCACAGTCTAACCAAATTATCACCTACAAAACAAGCAAACAAACAACTTATAAGTGAATCAACAGTTAGGTCTAAAATTGTTCAACTGTAAGCTATAAGACGTTTGCTCACATGAATCGAACTGGTCATAGACAAAGTGCCATGCCTGTGAAACCACTACAGGCCAACAAATAGGTTAGTAAATGAATGGGTGACTAACCTGTCTGAGATGCTTTGCATGCTTTTTATGCACAATTTCTTGTCTCCGGTATCCGTCTCCGTATAACATCTTTGCCATCTTTTCTTTTATTGCTTGTCTGTTGTTTCTTTTCTGTAGTTCTGCCAGCAGGAAAATCCTCTCTTGTTCCAGGCTTTCTGGAGTGTCACCACTTGGCAAGGGTGGAAAATGGTTGACCTCAGCTCGTCTAGGTCTCTTCAAATTCTTTGCTGGGTAGGCCTCCTCTGGATACTTGGATTTCAAATAATTCACAGTGAGCTCTGCAGATGTTCTGTGTGCCCTAAGTAGAGTCTTGTAGTTGGCCATTTTTACCTTGTTTCCATCCATAGCTCTCATTGAAAGATCCTGGTTCTCTCAGGCAGGGGTGCTTCCTTGTCAGTGCCTCAGCAACATCACTGAAGTCAGCATCTGTAGGGTATGCTTTGTATGAGTGGTGTCAGCCTAGGTTGCTTCTTGTGTACTCCTCATTTCCCCTCTGTAGTTGACATTCTGTGTCATAGGAGAAGAGTGGGATTGGGACCTTTGGCCACTGCTGTGTTCTTAATGTGTCTGAGGAACAACTGCTAATAATTATGGTGTCACCTCTATGTGCAGATCCTGAGGAGGACTCAATCACTAAATTCTGACCTTAAACAGGTATGTATCTTTTGAGAGTAATCAGCCTGTAACATAGTGTCACTCAGTTTGTTTTTATTGGTTTCATGTCCACTAATTCTCCTGTCATTTCAGATTCCTCCTTGCAGTCAACTCATTTCCCCCACCTGGTTTTCCCCACCCATCTCACCTGCAGTCCATTTCCTCATCAGTCCCTCAGCTTATATACTGGTTCATTTCCCCTTCATCCCTGCCAGATTGTCTTGTTGTATTTTTGCCAAGCTTGACAGCAATTTCTGATTAGGCTTCCTGTTCAGACCCTGCCTGTACTTTGGATTCCTGCCTGCCCCTCATCGGATTTGTTTGCCTATCTGCTCTCCTGGTTTTGACCCTCTACTTGTACTTTGGAACTGACTAAACTGATTTTTCCTCCAAACTTGTCTGCCTCCGTGTCGTGCTTTTGGGTTCTCCTCTCCAGTACCAGCTTTGCGACACAGCCGCATCCCCCCCCCCAACTGTGCAGTTAGCCAATGGATATGGATCTGTCAGCTCGTTTGGGCCAACAAGTTCCATCTCTTTTGTAGGGCACATTTTCAGTTCATAGGCTCTGTAATGTTCCTTGTACCATGCACTCGGGTTTCTAACTGTAGAACCTGTAGAACAATCATCTGGATTATTTCAGTAAATTCTGGCAGCCCTGCCAATGAGCCATGTGCAAGGACCATTATATTCCTGTAGTTAAGGCTACTATACGTTACGCTATATGCATTTTTAGCCAAGCACACACCATCCAAGCTTGGTTGTCTCTGTTTAATAGCAAATACAATGTCCTCTTTCAAAATGTCTATAGGAAGAGTTGAAATATTTGCTACGGGGATTTAAGAAAGCTGCACGTGTAATGATGTGCCATGAGAAATGGATGTCTTTCTGCTAAGGATAGGAACACTTTTTTGAAGCATGTTGTATGCCGCGCAACTCTTTTGAAGAAGCTGTGCTTCGCTTTGAAACGCATGGTCCATAGTGCAACTAACAGTATAAACTCTCAGATTAAATTAGTTGCGTTTCCACCAATTGTTCTCTGAATAGTGAATAGTGGAACAAGATGGGGGCAATTTGTTTTTATCAGTCCATTTACAGGGAAAATCTTCTATTGCCTTGTTCAAAGTGGCCAAATACTTTTTGGAAATTAAGCAGTCAGACTATTTCAACAGGAACTATTCCCTCAAATAAATCATGGGCAATGTCTGGAAGAAAACCAGTTGTAAGATTGAAATAGGAAGCATTTCCTCGTTACACTGTAACAGTTGCAGAATTTTCCTCCAGGGTTTTAATATGACTTGTGTAAATCTTGTGGATCTTCTTGAAAATGAATTGTCAGAATCTTTACATTTCCACATGTACAGATAACTGAGGGAAAATGATACAAAAGATACTGTTAGTTAACTGAGTAGACCACACCTAATTTTATAATTTACATTTCGTTTTACTTTGTAGATTTGTTAGACAGATAAGAGAAGATTCTATACTTTACCCAGCCCGTTGGCCTAGTTATCAAAAATACCCTTTTTGTAAATAGAACTTAGTGCAAATAAATACTGAACACAAAATAATTATGAGGGTGAAACAAATGCCCTTATGCTATTGACAGCAGAAATAACCATCAGTCAAGTTTGCAGCTTGAACCTGGGGATTAACTAATGTTACCACGTCAAAAACGGAACAACAAGAAGAAGTTTGGAGCGTTATAAACCCCCTTCCTGACCAGCTAGCACTTTAACCCCACAGAGCACTCTAAGACAGTAATGTTGGCAAATAAACATTTGCTAGGCTCTTTGCGCCGCTGTTAACTATTAAAATCACTAAGCAGAACAAATGCATTGTAAGTACGAACATAACATTAGCTGTAATGTCAAGTAGACGTGGTACCTTTAGCTACCGTCAATGCCACCACAAAATAACATTACATTTACAAATGATAGCTTGCATTTCTTTTCCCACCCACGACCAGAGGATGGTTAACGTAAGTTAATGTTATAGTTTAAATGAAGAATGCTAATGTTAGCGCTAGCTTAACTTTATAACTTATAAGCTATCAAGCGGGAGTGCTGAAATTACGGACAGAGACACGGCCAGTCAGATATAATAAAAAACTAAATTAATGGTGTTGTTTGTTGTCATTTTTCTGTGTTGCAGCCTGGCTCGAGGAATCTGTTGAAGTGTACCATCACGACTACCGCTCACTGATTATTCTGTGGCAGACGTTTTTTTTAAAATTTCTTTTATTTGGACACAAACAGGTTAGAGAGCGGGATCTCAAACTCAAACAATGCGCATGTGCAAATTATGCTTAATCTAATAAAATGCTTTAATCAAATGAATAAATTCAGGTCAATGTCAATGTCAATTTATATTGTATCCAAATAAAAAAATAGTTTCAACCATAAATTAGAACGTTTAGTTTAAATGAAAACTAACACGGAAATACACATAAAACAAACAACAGCAATGTTAGACTGTTTTTAGTGCATAAAGGGTGTAGAAAATCCCCACTTCCTTTCACCTCAATGGAGGGCGGAGCCCTCGAGTCCATTTAGGCAGCCAGCTCACCTGTGTGAGCCCTTTTGCTTGAGTGAGAACAAAGGAGCTGGCTGGCCTCATCTTAATTTTTCCTTCTCCTCAATGATTGAGTTGCATATTTGATGTGAGTTATCACCTTTTTGTTCCACACACTCATAGTAGTAATCAGTAGTCAAATCAATAATATAAATGCTAATTTCTCCCTTTCTTTAAGATTGAGCTTTAGTTATTGAGACCAAGTATTGTTGTTGAATTGTGAATTGACCTTAAGTCGAGTTATGTGCATTAATATGTTGCCATTCTTTTATTTCCTCTTCTCCACCAGAAAAGAACCAGCTAACAATAAATGAATCAGATCTTCTGTGTTTGTGCACTGTTCTGATCGACAATCCATTGCATTGCTTCACCAGTAAACAAGAACCAGTCAGTGTATTCTCCACACTAAGGCAATATTTTACAAAGGGATAAAGAAGAGTGAGAACAGTCATATGCTTGTTTCATCATCAAATGTGTGCAACATTTTAATAATTGTGCACTCAAAATTTAAACAAAACTCTGTTACATTCAGAAGATGCGGGATGTCTCCACTGAATTGAATCATGATTTAAGTTATAAGCAAGTATATGATAGGCTACACCCACTTGTATCTGTCAACATGGATTCATGCCACAATTGGTGAAACTGGGTCCTTTGTGTTTTATACACATTTGTGCTGTTTGTGGTGCCTCCTATGGGTTGATGCTTTATTCCATTAACACAGCCTGAAGAAAGTTCTGCAAAACTAAAGAGTTTAATGATGATTGGGCAAACCGTTAATTAGTTATGTTGTCTTTAGTGCCGTTGTTAAGACAGTGTGGAGACTACTGAGATGAGATTAATGACTTAGCGACTCTGTTGTGTCTAAAGTTAGCTTTCAAAGTCACCATGGTGTTTCTCTTTTAGTGTAGATCACCATGGTAACTAGCCTCACACCTAAACTGCACTGAAGGAGGTTCTTCTCAGAGTTTCAGATTTTAAATCAACATGATATTCTCAGCTGTTTGCTTCAGGTGATATGAACATTTGAAATGGTCCACTGCAGCTACAGACTACTTTGGATGATGTTTGTGCGCTTGCTCCTGATTGGCTGGTACTGCAGCAAATAGAACAAGATTAGAAAATAGATTAGTGTATTGGTATTCATCACAGATGATATTTAATAAATAGTTATTATTTAAATTTGATTTAAGACCCAAGAATAATGTTTAAATTTGCTGTATCAAGTTTAAAGATGAAGAGCTCTACAATGTGCAACTGTCACATTAGAGACAGGCAGAGAGAGAATACACTGAGGGATAAAATAAATATATTAACTACTACTCATAATTACTGTATCTTTTTTTTGTTCCAAACACTCAATTTTATTATTTTTACTTTATGTGAGTGTGCAGACCTGATTTAATAAAAACAAGTTGATGCCAAACTTCAGTTTCACTGCTTCCTCCCAGTGGTTTTGCGCTCAAACCACATATTTACATGAAAAGTCTGATATATTCAGAAATTTAGATTTTAAAATGTTCCTCAGGTATCTGTATTGTCATAAAGTTACAAAGAGCACATGTTTTTAAAGCATGAGTAAAATATTGTCCAGAGATCACACTGGGGTTGACTAGAAATCCATATCCTCAACTGTTAACTACAATACTGTAGATCTTCACTCAGTCATCAGCACTCTTTTGAGATTTTCCTCTTTTTCTTGCCTACTTGGTATATTTGAAGAAAAATGATGGACTAGAAATAATACTAGAATGAACCAAAACATAATGAAGCACACTAATATCAGCAAAGTTCACATAAGGTTAACAAATGAAGCTAACAGATTACAAATAAACAGATTATGTCTTCTTTTGAATTTAGATGCAGTGTCAAACCTAACAAGCTTTAAAGATTCTTCCATCTAATCACCACTAAAATCCCAGATAACAGACCAACACTAAAATTTAAAACTGTTTTTTCATCAGGTTTGCACCCTGAAATAATGTTATTTCAATGATTAAAAATAGTTTAAGACAGACATAATTTTTTTTTCATTGAACTGGTACTGAAATAACATTAATTAAACCAATCCCCAGATGGCAGACCAACATTGAATGAACATTGAATCAATGTTTATCACTACACTTTATCACATTATTCTACCTCAGCCAAATCTCATTCAGTCATCTTTGTTTTAGCTTTTACTTTTTCCGTTCTTGACTAAGGCAATAGATTTCAATTTAACCGACTCAAAATAATATTAATAAAATGGAATAATAATCACCTAAGAAGACTGGCTATTATAAATAAATAAATAAATAAATAAATAAATAAATAAATAAAGGAATACATAGAAATGGTTACGTCTGTCTGGAAGGCAGACAGATAAAAATTGTCCTCCCTCTGCCTCTACAGCTCTCTTTAAACCTGACCCGTCCTCTGTCTGCCCCCCACCCCTCTCTTCTCTTCTCAGGCCTAATCCCTGGTTCAACCTTTGATTTTAACTTCAACTTTCTCCCTTGATCCTGACGTCTGCCCAAGCAGAGAGAGAGTGGTGGAGGGAAGAGGGATAAAGTGGCTAGTCAGCTTCCTGCTGCTTTTCTCTTGTTCTTTGTTGGCTTTCGGCCCTTTAGCTTGGCTCTTTGCTCCCTGCATGTGCACGCACACGCACGTTATGATATGCGCAGTCTACACATGTATATTCGTGTGTGTGGCTTGATCTGGTTTCCTGGTGGACTCTATTATGGTTGGGGCAGGAAACAGCTAATCCAGTCAGATCCAACCCAGTCAGGGTTCTGCAGCTCATATAATCTGACTGGCAGGAGCTCCACACTGGGAAAGAGAAATAAATCAAAATCTATTGCTCACATCCCGAGCGGGGCTGGATTCTGCTGAGAGATAGATTAAATAGAAACAAATTAAAATTGAAGTTATTGTATGAAGTAAGATGAGACAGTAACTGTCCAACAAAACACACAAAAGGTAATTTAATTGAAAATATTATGAAAGCCTGAAAAATTATTTTCATTTCCATTAAATAAGTAGAGCATTGCAAATAATAATAATAATAATCATCATTTTGGCTTGTCATCATAAGAAAAGTGTTATAGTAATGCAATGCAATATAAAAATGTTATATAATAATAATAACATTAAAAAATGCTCCATTGTATTAGTGCCACAGTTAGCCAGGATGAGCAATGCCAGGAACAGAGGCAGCTAAATGGAATTCAGCCATCAGCCATTTGATTATTTACACTCACTGTGATTTTGCTTCACATGTCACCATAACCTATAACGTATATGATGACATCATCAAGGTAATTTCCTCAACATGACAAAGCTTTTTTTGAATTTATCGTGCTGTGCTCACCTAAATTAGGGGACATCTTGTGTCCAGCACAAACTTAACTTTAATGAGGGAGAAGAAGAAAATACTTTAGCTTTTTTAGTTTATTGTTTATTTTATAGAAACACTTTATCAACTGAATTATTATTCAAAAGTGTATTTTAGGTGAGACAAGCAATGTTTTATTTCATGCACAGGTCAAGTTCAACATTTTTTGGCGTTTTTTGTATGTAATCACAAAGATTAACATTAGATAATACCTTGCATATTTAGACATAATATTTCAGAAAACTTTTTTTGCTTTTTTTTAGTCTAGTGGAAAGAAAACACTCATTTAATTTATTTGTCTTCACTTTGTCTGTTTGTGTCTGTACATTCAACAAATGTTAACATTACATAATGCCTCATTATCATACAAAAAATGAATTGTCTTAATATAAGTAATCAACTATTTTTTATGTCTGTTGGTGGTATTTTCTGATTCATGGAGTGATAAAAAGAAATGTGATAATGTGATAATTAATGTTCTGGTATGTTGGCATACATCATTTGCATGTTTAAACATTATGTTTAAACAAACACACAATGAATATGGTCTAACAGGAGTAAATCAGTCAGTTGATCAATAAAGATAGACTTTGGGAATAAAAAGTGTAAAAATGAAATGAAATTAAAATAAGTTATTAGACTAGAGAGTGGTTATGACACTGCAGTTTATGCTCATGCACATTTGTCATCCTCTCAGCAGCAGCGACTTCCTGAGGTAAAAAAAAAAAAAAAAAAAGACCACATGGTCTCAATGTGGCAGAACATTTTAGTTCATTTTTAACTTAAGATATTCAAATTGTTCAAATGACTCATTTCAATATCCATTATGAGAAAAACAAACATGTTTTCATATTACAAGCAGACTGACAGTCGCACAGACAAATCACCATTACTGCTACAAGCAAAGCGTCATGTCCTTCAGCATTGAAGAAATGTGCACAAAAAGAAAAGGATAAAAACATTTTCATTTCCTGTCTGAAGACTGTGTCCAGCCATTCTTTCTCATACAGCGAGTGTGCACAGAGACACACACACGCACACACACGTGCACACACACCAGATTATGGTCATGGTGCCCAGCGTGAGTGCTATTCATCCTACTTCCTATGTCAGCTTTGTTTGATAATTTCACATGGACCAAAATCATCAGCCCACGCAAAACACCCTGCACACACACACACACACACACACACACACTTGCTCACTCACTCACTAGAATAAAGGATCAGCCAGGAGGATATCCCCATTTCTTCCATATCAGGGCCCCTTTGAAAGATTCGACTGAGCTGAATGAGAAGTTTCTCTGAAGCCATTCACCTCAATGATCTGCTCTGATCTACTCACAATCAACCATATCTGTCATACATGGCTAGGTCTGAGACCTGGGTGGGTGGGGGTGGGCGTGGGGGTTGGGGTGGGGGGTGGTCATAGACACAGAAAGAAATAATACAAGTAAGAAAGAAAGAAGGAAAAAAGAAAGATGTGTCAACTCATGCAAATTATTATTGGTATGCCTTCTCTCTCCTCTCTCTCTCTGTCTCTCTTGAACACACACAGACACACACACATGCACACAGCTGTTAGGAAGTCAACAGTGAGTGGTGGAATACAGGAACGGTCATTTAGTTCTGCCTTTTTCACAACCAGACAGTAATGATATCAATTTACCATGGGTATTACTGGCATGAACACACACACACACACACACACACACACACACACACACAGTGAGTGAGTTAGTAAGTGTGATTTCATGAGGCTCTCTCTAATGTGTAAATCCAGCTGCTCCTCAGGTGCAGGTGCTTCCATGCTTCAGTGCTTGTTAAAGTTTCCACCTGACTTCAGAACTTCAATGGATTTTAATGGATATTGAATATTTTCTGACCTGACCAGTAAACATGGACTAAAACAGAAGCAGAACTATCTCCATTGAACCACATCAACGTCCAGTAATCACAAGCTGTAAAAATGTCCAGGCTACATGCAGAAAGTAAACCTTGTTCAGCGTATTACTGTGATCATCAGGGTTACTCTATGTTTTTTGTAATTCACTTTTTATTGCTTTTTTTTTTTTAGCAGAACACAAGCAAACACTCGACCAATGCCAGGAGACAAAGAACAGAAACATGATTCTTGACATACATTAGACGAGTCAAAAACAACCCCAACAACAACCACAATAATAATAATAATGATAATAATAACAATAATAATGAAAATAAATAAATAAATAAAAAGGAGAAAAAAAAAGAAAAAAAAAAGGCATATTGCTCACAGAGACATCATATATGGATCCCATATTTTCCTGCATTCTTCCTCCCTATTATTTAGCCTAGAAATCAAAGCTTCATAGCTGGCTATTTTGGTCATTTCTCCCACCCACTGATTAAATGGGACCTCATTTTTTGACTTCCAGTGCCTTAGAACAATCCTACATCCCGTAGTAAGGGCCAATCTACACCAGAGAATTTGTTGAGATGATAACTCCACTCCCTCTGGTATTATGCCCAAAATGCATAAGGCAGGACTCGGTATTATCCCTGTCCTTAATGCTTTACTGATGCATGAAGTTATTTTTCCCCAGAAATTTTGTGTCAATTCACATTCATACAACATAGTAACAGTGTTCCCCTACTCCTCTCACATCTCCAACAAATCTCTGATTCACAGAGCTTTAGTCTTGCCATCTTGCAAGGAGTCCAATAAACCCTATGTATAATTTTATATCTAATTAAGCGTGTCTGCATCTCTCTAGATATCTTATACCAGGACCCGGTTATGTCCTTCCACTTCTCCATCGCAATCTCACCCTGTAGATCTTCCTCCCATGCTCTCTTAAGGCTTTCCAGTTTTGGTGGGTGAGATTGTCTTATAAGACTATAATATCTTGAGGCCCCGCTTCTAACCCCCTGATCTCCCTGCATTAATTTTTGTAGTTCTGTTAGGGGTAGCAGAGGGAGTTTTTGTTGTGACGCCCTTATACAGCTTCTTAACTGCAAGTATTTCCAAAAATCTCTTTTAGGGATTTTGTATTTATTAGTCAGATGAGTGAAGCTCATTAAGTTATTGCCTTCAAAAACATCTCCAATATAAATGATCCCTGCTTCAACCCACGACTTCCAATACAGGGTTTTTTTGCCCACTTTCAGTAGGTTATTATGCCATAAAGATGATCTTCTAGTAAAAGAGGGGTTTAAGCCTGTGAGACGATGTGATGCTTGCCAGGTTTCTCTTGCAAATGATAACAATGGATTCTTTGAAGGAACTTCTCCTCCACTTTGTGAAATAAAAGCCTGTATAGGTATTGGTTCACTAAGTTCTTTTTCAATCCCGACCCAACTTGGAGCTTGGTCCTCTGTGATATGTATTTTAGCCAGCTGCTTAAGAGAAAAGGCATGGTTAAGACCTCCATCTTCCTTTGCAGCATACATTTTAATTCTATTCAGACGAGGTCTTTTACCTCCCCACAAAAAGGCAGCGACCGCTGTATTAAATCTTTTAAGTAGTAAGGGAGGAAGGTTCACAGGTAGTAGATATAAGATATAATTGAGTTGTGGAACTATCATCATTTTAAGAATGTTTATTTTTCCCAGCAATGATAACCCTAACTTATTCCAGTTTTGAAGAGTACCCTCAGTTTTCAGAAGTATGGGTAGGATGTTTTCTGTCATTATTTCTTTTAAACCTGGTGTAAGCTTAATGCCCAAATACACTAGTCCCGAAGGAAGCCATTTAAACTGCCAGTTTTGCCTTATGCCAGATGGGCAAGAACTAGACAGCGGCATTGCTTCTGATTTTCCCCAATTTATTTTGTAGCCTGAGATATGGGAGAAAGCATCAATCACAGATAGGATTTGAGGGACAGCTATCACTGGATTTGAGGTCAATAACAGAATGTCATCTGCATACAAAAATAATTTATGTTCCATCTTTCCAGCTTGGATTCCTTTAATACTCGTGTACTTTCTGATGGCAGCTGCTAGGGGTTCTAAAGCTAAGGCAAAAATTAGAGGGTGCAGAAACCCGGTGTACCCCGGTGCAGAAAGAAAGGTGGGGATATATTCCCATTTGTTAACACTGAAGCCTTGGGGTTATTATATAAAAGTTTAACCCATTTTATAAATGAGGCGCCTAATCCGAACCTAGATAGCGTCCCAAACAGGTATCCCCACTCCACTCTATCAAACGCTTTCTCAGCGTTGAGGGAAAATGCAACCATAGGCTCGGGGCTATTCCTTACTTGCCAAATTAAATGAAGTAATCTACGAACATTATCTGCCGAGGACCTTCCTCGGATAAAGCCAACTTGGTCTGTATGTATAAGACTGGGCAGGTGCGTCTCCAACCTTATGGCTAAAATCTTGGCCAATATTTTAGCATCTACATTTATTAAAGAAACTGGGCGATAACTTCCACATTGCTGGGCATCCTTCCCTTTTTTATGGATCAAAGTTATGATTGCTGATTGCATGCTTTCTGGCATCTTGCCCCTTTCAATTGCATCCTTAAAAACTATCACTAATCTTGGTGCTATCAGGTCCATGAATTCTTTATAAAAATCGGTCGGTAGCCCATCTTCCCCAGGGGACTTCCCAGAGCTAATTTTTTTATGGCTTGTTGAACTTCATCTAATGTAATATCTCACCCAATTTCTTTCTGTTTTTCCTCCGACAAAATCGGCAGATGCACTTGCGACAAGAAATTATCTATATCCTCTTGCTCTATTGTGCCTTGTGATGTGTATAATTTTTGGTAAAATACCCTAAATATCTCATTGATTTCTCCTCTATCTGTTGCTAAGGTCCCTTTCCCATTCTCCACCGAGGTTATTAGAGTACGACTGTACTGCTGTTTTGCTCTCTGGGCCAGAAATCTGCCAGCTGCTTCACCTTGCTCATAGTATCTCTGTCTACACTGAAACATAGCATACTCCGCCTTTTTCTGTAAAAAAGAATTTAGTTCTAATTTCCTTTTGTTTAATTGTGTAAACACAACTGGATCTACCTGGGACGCATGTATTATTTCCAGATCTTTAATCTCTTTCTCCAGCTCGAGTAGTCGCCTGTTTGTTTTTTTAAAATAAGAACTGTGTTGTATTAAGCGACCCCTCAAGCAGGCTTTAAATGCATCCCACTCTATACCTGGATTGGAAGTTGACCCTTCATTAAATTCCCAAAACTCAAGAATTTCCTTTCTAATAAAGTTACAGGATTTTTCATTTCGGAGCAGTGAGGTGTTAAGTCTCCAACGGCTTCTCGGGGTTTCTGATAAGGACGCAGTGCCTAGCAATACTTCAACCG
This sequence comes from Nibea coibor, assembly GCA_023373845.1. Taxonomy (NCBI): domain Eukaryota; kingdom Metazoa; phylum Chordata; class Actinopteri; family Sciaenidae; genus Nibea; species Nibea coibor. The sequence goes on along the minus strand of CM041721.1, from coordinate 1,618,177 downwards.
GGGCATGATCTGACAACACAATGTTACCAATTGAGGCCGTGATAGTTGTACTTACTAACTGTTTGGATATTAGGAAATAATCTATTCGCGAGTATGAAGCATGTGGGTTAGAGTAGAAGGTGTACTCCCTCTCCTGTGGGTGTAAGACCCTCCAAATATCAACCAGGCCCAGCTCCTCTTCCAAAACCTCGATGGCTACTTGTGATTTATGTACTGATTTAGTTGTATTAGCAACTTTTGGTTTATCTAGGGTCGGGTCCCTCACCTGATTAAAATCCCCGCCGATAATAACATATGTATTCCCCATTTGTTTCACCACATTACATATGTCAACGAAAAAATCTGGGGAGTCTACATTTGGTGCATAGATATTGATAAGGGAGCATCTGCTGCCAAATAAATCTATACTGATCGTGACCCATCTGCCATCTCTATCTGAAATTTGCTTGTGAATAGTGATGTTTAAATTTTTACGAAACAGTATGCAGACACCTCTCTGGTTAGATGAATAGGCATTGTAAAATATTTTACCAACCCAATCCCTTTGTAACTTGGTTGACTCTTCGTTATTTAGATGAGTCTCCTATAAAAAGCAGATGTCCACCTTTTTTTGTTTCAAGTATAAAAGAAGTTTCTTCCTCTTAGTAGCCAGATTTGCCCCTTTAATATTCCATGATAGTAACTTTAGTACGTCTGCCATATTAACTTAGAACTTCTATTTTATCCTCTGCCATCTTATCCAGCTTCGATATGAAGAATGACCCAAATCTGATGCCTCCCTGTATAAGAGATGTGCGCATGTGCAGCAAAAAAAAAAAAAAACTGAAATACACATATGAGAACCCTGAGAGACAGGAGGTTCTCCAAAATCGCTTAAACTAAAACAACGGCATAGTACGTCCGTGAAGCTCGACATCCTTACTAGCCGTGTCTACCGCCACCCTCATGCTTTGGTCATGATCCTCCAACGCCGAAATACGGGTCTCAGCTTCCGTCACTCGAGCTCCTAAATTCTCCACCGCCGCTTTGACCGCATCCATGCCCGATTTCAGATCACTCATATTGGATGCGATGCCTTGTAGCAGTGTTTTAATACTCGTTAGCTCAGCTGCGGTGTCCACCTGCGGTGGATCCGGAGTGGACGTCATGTGCTCGTCTGTGTCCTCCTGAGTCTGTCGAGTCGTACTTCTTAAGCCGTACTGCGTAAGGGTTTTTTGGACTGGTTGCATGTTAATATAAAGTTCCTAACCTCCGCGCACCTATTTGCTGTGTTTAAAATATGTCTATCATTATATAAAAGAGGGGGTAAGGTGAACGTTTTTTCTCCGAATTTCTCTAAGCAGCCATCTTGGGTGCTCACTCCACCGGAAGTCTCAGGGTTACTCTATGTTTTAATCAAGGACATGGCTGCTGCTTTACTCGTCTTTCTTCTCTTACAACTCCCTGACAAATAGACCAGCTTGGTCGGTGGCCCTGTGCTTCAAACTGGGACCCTGCAGGTACCCCTTGAGCCTCATCACCAGGGCTCCATGCCATCTGCAATCAAGTTAGCAACAATTAATATGCAACGTCTGGCCAAGGTAAAGATTGACGTTTAATGAGTTTAAACAGTCACAGTTTGGTTGTTTTTAGGAACCCAAACTTTTTGTTTAAGTTTAGGAAAAGATTGTAATTTTAATTAACGTGAGTGTTCAACACAACACATCACATCACAATGCAACGCAATGCAATGCAATGCAACACAACACAATGTGATGAATCACAAGGCACACCCCCAACCAAAAATAAAAATGATACTCTGCAGCTGCCTATATTAACAATATAGTCAATCTTATCAAGGTGTTTTGAATAGGAATCAAATAAACACAAAAATGTATTTTATCATCTTTTATATTCCTTCTTTTAAATAAAGTACACTCAACAACTTCAGAAATACAGCTGGAACATGAAATGCTACAACAATGTGGTCTTAACACTAAAGAGGTAGTAGAAAACTTCAAAGTGTTTTGTGTAAACGCTAATTCTTTCCAAAAACATCCTGTTAGCAGGAATACAAAAAATAATGTTTATTCTGACAGAAGCAACAATATTTGGGATCTCACTGTTCTACACTAAGAAATATGAAGAGTTGCATGTACAAAATGTCAATCCCCGTGTATTTTACTCACTTAGTGTGAAACCTGTGCATGTTTGGACGAACACAGAGAAGAAACACACACCAGGAGCTCTTCCTCAACAGCTCTCAGTCTCTCTCTGTTTTTAGTTTTTATAGGTTTGAGAAGCTCACTTCACACAGATATGGCGTGGGAAATGGAGCAATGTCAGAATAGCTTTGTTTGCCAGAATGGGCAACTCCTTGGCAGCAGTTAACCAAAAACTGTCCAAAGGTAGATCAGCAAAGCTTAGCTTTAAACCACAGTTTTGTCTCAATTCAGTTCCTCCTGCTCCTGTAAAGTCATGTCCTTTCCAACAGCTGCTGAGCTGTATGGATCTCTAACTCAGTCAAGGCATTCAGTGAAGGCCGAAGAGAAATAAAATGACATCTTCTCCTCAAGAGTTTTTAAATGTTTACCTATTATTTCACACAGTACAGCAGTGTGAACATTCTGCCATTTCTTGGTGAGTGGGAACATTTTAAGGTTGCTACATTCCACGTTGTTGCCAGAGGTGCAATAACAATCCATTTACTTGTGGGCAGGTTTTCATTTTGGCCTTGCATTCATGTGTTCAGTTCATTCAGATGATGAAAAATATCTGCCAGGTATGCCACCCTTGCAATCCTCTCATCACTTGCAAGCACGGCTAGCACCTTGCCATGCAACAGTCATGGGACCTCCGTATGAAACAGCAAGGCCTTATGTTCCACTCGCATTTTCCTCACACAAACAGGATGCATTTTTTCACAGTGTGCACAACTGTGAAATTGGCAAAACATTTGCCTCAGAGGGCTTTACAATCTGTACAGGTAGTGACACCCTCTGTCCTTAGATCCTCGGTTCGAGTGAGGAAAAAAGTCCCCGGCAGTCTGGTCCTATGGCAGCATCACTAAGGGATGACTTGAGCCAGCCCTAACTATAGGCTCTATCAAAAAGGAAAGTCTACTCTTAAAGGTGTTGACCGTGTCTGCCTTCTGAACCCAGAATGGTTGTTTGTTCCACAGAAGAGGAGCATGATAGCTAAAAGCTCTGGGTCCCAATCTACCTTTGGAAACCATAGGAACCACAAGGAACCCAGCATTCTGAGAGCACAGTGGTCTAGAGGGCTAGTAAGGTACTATGCGTTATTTTAGATATGATGGTGCCTGGCCATGAAGAGCTTTGTATGTAAGGAGAGGAATTTTAAATTCTATTCTAGATTTAACAGGTAGCTAATGCAAAGAAGCCAAAATGGGAGAGATGTGATCTCTGATCTTGGTTCCTGTCAGAACACGTGCAGCAGCAGCATTCTGAATTTGCTGCAAAGTAGTATGAGCCTGATAACAAAGAGTTACAGCCTAGAAGTAACAAATGCGTGGACTAGTTTTTCTGCAGCTGGTTGTGATACAATGTGTCTAATTTTGGGAATGATGTGTAAGTAGAAAAATGCAGTCCTCAAAATTGTTTTATGTGGACATTAAAGGACAGATCCTTTAGAGTTTAGTTCAGAGTTTAGTTAACTGGTTGGTTTCATCAGGCTTGATCGATAAATATAATTGGGTGTCGTCAGCATAACAATGAAAATTAATGTAGTGATTCCTGATAATGTTCCCTAAAGGAAGCGTATATAAACCGAATAGTAACGTGGTCCTAGTACAGAACCTTGTGGGACTCTGTGACAAACTTTAGTATGCATGGAGGATTCATCATCGATGTGAACAAAATGAGATTGATCTAAGAAATGATTGACTTAAATGACTTAAATCAGCTTAGGACGGTTCCTTTGATGTCAGTTTGATGTTCCAGTCTCTGTAAAAGACTGGAACAGGGATCGGACAGCCCGTATTAATGGGTCCAGAACCCCATACTCCCGGAGCACCCCCCACAGGGTTCCCCGGGGGACACGGTTGAACGCCTTCTCCAAGTCCACAAAGCACATGTAGACTAGTTGGGCGAACTCCCATGCATACTCCAGGACCGTGCTAAGGGTATAGAGCTGGTCCACAGTTCCACGACCAGGACGAAAACCACACTGCTCCTCCTGAATCCGAGGTTCGACAATCTTGCGGACCCTCCTCTCCAGGACCCTCGAAAAGACCTTCCCGGGGAGGCTGAGAAGTGTGATCCCACTATGGTTGGAGCATCCCCCTTTGAAGAGGGGAACCACTACCCCGGTCTGCCAGTCCAGAGGCACTGCCCCTGATGTCCATGCGATGTTGCAGAGACGTGTCAACCAAGACAACCCCACAACATCCAGAGCCTTAAGGAACTCCGGGTGGACCTCATCCACCCCTGCGGCCTTGCCACTGACAAGCTTTTTGACTACCTCTACGACTTTATTGTGTTGTGCTTTTAATTTGCATGTTTTATTTGTGTTGTGTTTTAATTGGCATGCTTGTGGTTTTAATTTGTACGTTGTTAATGTTAAAGCACCACACCTGGGGGGTTCCACCCATTTCCTCCACAGGTGTCCGTCTCGACCAATTGGCAGGGAGAGAACGGCCCTGCCAGGAAGAAAAGGTGGCTGAAGACAGAGGGGGCTCAGGAGCAGATGACAGGTTTTCAACACAGGAGTGGGCACAGGACAGACAAGACGATACAGCTGGAGCGACGGCCAAATTGAGAGTGATCCAGAGCATTGCAACGCGACCTACGCGCAGTGGCAGGGCATAATGCTCTGCTAGGCGTGTAAGTAACCCTTTGGGATTTGTTGACGCTCTGGAGTATTTGTGCCGTTTGCGCTGTGGTCTGTGTACTGTGTGGACACCCGACTGGCTGTGCATTTGTCTTTGTGTGTGTTTAGAAACTTCCTGGAAGCTGCCAGAAGGAGGCGGTCCAGGCGGCGGCAACCTTGGAGACGCGACGGTAGACTCCTCTCTACCTTTGAGCGGCATTAGCTTGCAAAGGACGTTGACATGAATCGCCATTTTATCCGGCCTGCTACGAGTACTAGGTTTTTTTCCCTTCTCGTCTGTGGACTGTTCTAGCTGGGCTGGTGTCCTTTTAGAAATAGTTTAAAATGTTTCCCTTTTACATTGTATTTTACCATGGGAATAAAAGATTGTCTATTCCCACGCATCCATGGTTTTGTCCTTTCTCCTGGTCACCGTGTGTTCCATCCCTGATTATCACAAAAACTAAACGTATCCCAATTTACAATAACCTTCTTATCAGTTGATTAATTATATTCATCTCTACCACTTATCCTCGGTCCCTCCCCTCCTTTGTAACAGTTATGCCAATCGGAGGTCACTAAAATAATCTGCATTCTTGTTTAGGGTGTTTCGTTTGGAGATTGCGTTTAAGCTTGCTTGGTACCATAGCACTGTTGGATAGCTTTTCAGCACACACCAAGCACAACAGAGTCGGTGTCATTGCATCTCCGGTGAAAGTAAATCCAAATGAGAGGTAAATCCAAATGCATCTCCGGTAAAAGTAAATCCAAATGATGTATTGCCTTGAGCTCACCGTATTTGCCTTCTTTTGACCTCCACTCATACTAGGACCTTCATCTGGGTCCGAATTTTGTCCAGGGCCCAGTTTGGAGTTAACATTTTTCCTTTTTAGAAACTGTCACTGTCACGTAGTCTTGCTAGCCCCAATGCTGCCACCACTCCCTTTCACATTCATGCATCACTAATTCTCTTGTTTCAACATACAATGCAATTTGCTACCTGCTGCCATCTAGTGATAAGGAAGAGTATTACATGATTACGCTGCCAGTGACTACTAGAGCACACTTCCATCAATGTCTCTAACTTCTCTAGGCTCTAGGCACCATAGACATGTGCATGAACTTTGAAATTTAATTTGCAGTAAAGAAGTGAGCCTAGGATGTCTGAAATGAGTATTTGTTTATCTTGTTCTGATCATTTACCTCTGGATCGCACTGAGGAGGGCAAAGCATGAGCAGCTTTCTTCTGAATCACAGGGCCAGAAAGGAAAAAGGTAAAAGTTTGTAGTTAAGAAAAGAAATTCAGGAAACTTGTGACCCTTGGAAAAAACCACCAAAACTTAAGATATTTTCGGCAGCAACAAAACATTTCTTCTACCTCCAGTGGGGCAGCTCAGCCAAAGAGAGCAAATTGGGTGTTGCTTGGGCAACTTTAGCCCGACCTCATGCACATCCTTGTGTGTGTGTGAGAGAGAGAAAGTTGTGTGTGTGTGTGGCCTGCCCTCTCTACATCTCTAATCCTTGTAATAGAATGAAAATCATGAAAAGCCCTCTAGCCTGGCCAGCCTGCTCCACTTCACCAATGATTATTCCCATCATTCACTTAAGAATCCCTCTGTCCTTCTCTTCCTCCCATCCATCCATTAATCCGTCCATCCATTCATTCATTCATTCACATCTTTGAGATAATTGTTGCTATTTTGATTGAAAAGAGAGAAAATTGGAGGGAAATCCTATGTGACCAATTGTATTTTGACATAATTCTCTCATCTCTATTTCCAGAGAGAGAGAGAGAGAGAGAGAGAGAGGAGCTCATAAAAAGTCAGATTAGTTAAACATCTAATCCACAGCACACAACACTCAACTCTATTCAGGAAGATATTCAACTTTGCACCATCTATTATGTTTGTTTGTTTGACTCGGCTGAATTCATTTCAGTTTGATACAAACTAATCACAAATTAAGCTGCTTCCCTGCAGCAGCCGGTCCTTGTTTACTCATTGACCTAAGCTAAATGTCGATCCATGTTCCTGCAGTATTAATGTGTTTGACAGTGTGTTCTGTCATGATCCCATAATTTCACATATATGTATAACGAGCAGAGGTGTTTAACACTCTGTGACATCACCACAACAATTTGACAGTGCAGTTTAGAAAAAAAAAGCTGTGTCAAAAGCTGAATTCATCCAAAATTGATGCAGAATGTCAGAGTAAATTGACCTCTTGTTCTTCTCTTGTGTGTTTTTCTCAACACCATAATCTTTAGCATGCACTCACTTAACAGAATTTCCAGCTCTGTGACAAAACTCAAATTACTGGCCAGTAACTACAGAGCAAATGTTCACACTTGAAATGAAAAAACAATTAGCTGGTAATTTGTCCACAAAACCTATTAATGCAAATGCTCTATGAAAAAGCATAACTTACTTACTATCACTTACTAAAAGATCAACATGAATCAATGTAAATGTGGTGGTTGGGCTGCGCAAACCACCTATCAACAAACTATGTGACTTCTTCATTCTAGAGAATATTGTAAGTAATCAGTTTTATGTATTGCTGTGAGATTTTCAGCTTTTATATTCATATAAGTATGTGCTGGTATTAAGTGTAAAAAGTTCCTGTGATACATGTTAGACATTTATAGTGGAATAACACCTTGTTATTTACAATAGATACATTTTTCCAGCAGCTATGGAACATTGAAAAACTAGGTTACTTGTCTCTAAAATGATTACCAAAGAAAACACTCTCAAGATGATTTATTTTATTGTGATACAAATTTTGTGATACAAATTTATATATTTATATTTTATAGTCTTCTCCTGAGGTTTAGGTGTGGTGTGGTTACATTCTGATCATTTTAAATCCAGAGAGTCTTGTTTAAGTTTCTAATATTGTGGAATGACTTTACTAAACACTGTAAAAACTAAACTGCAATGAAAACCATATCACCATCTTTCCCTTTCTGTTTGCCTCTCACCTGTAGCCTGATGAAAGTTTTTCTACAAGGCCATCAAAGAACTGCTAAGCCACGTAGAGCTCTATACATACAAACTTCGGCCACCAGAGTGCTTGGCTGATTATTCACCTCAAGTGCTGCCGCGCAGCATTTCTTTGAAGTCTCACATTCATCCATCTCTTTCTCCTCTCTCCCTTCTCCATCACAGTCTCTGTTTTGCTCATGACTAATACCATAATGATGTTAAGAGGCAGAGGAGGAGGGGATTTAAATTAGGGTGCCGTCTTTCTCTCTCATTGTATTTAATGGCTCTTATTGTTTGAGCTGTCAGGTCCCAAGGGATCCCTGGAGGAACGATAGGGCCATTCCGTCTGCCACTCCGGAGAAAAGATGAAGGGAGAAGTGGATCAGGAGTAGGAGTAGGGGCATTGTAAGTGGGGTAAGACCAAAGTAGAGATGTGAGGGGCACAAAGAGTGTCAGTGATAAGTATCCGGACTCCTTTCTTGGATTATAATTAAAACACTCTGAGGAATTCTAAACAAGCTTCTTTCTTTCTCTCACTTCAGAGATTGTGTTGGAAAACTCGCCTGGGTTATAATGGTAGAGGGATGACAGAGGAGTCGAAGAGGACGATACTGAAAGCAAATGAGAGGCTGTTTACAGATGAAGCCATTCCCATTCCTTGTTAGTCAATTAACTCATTCATGGTTAATGAAAAGACTAATTAACTCCTGTTAAAAAGGCCATGGGAGGCTTGTGAAGGAGAAGTACTGAGAGGTCTCTGAAAAATAACCAGAACAGTAGTATGCACAAATCAGCCTTTTAAAAATTAGACTCTGCTCATTAAATGTTTTAATATAAAAGGTGAGTGAAAACACAAGTGTTTTCGTCTCGGCTTTTGTCTCCTTTCTCATTCAAATCACTCTGTTGTCACCTTTAATCCTGCAAATATAGTGTTTCCTTTCCTTTCTGTAGAATGACATGAGAAATAAGGTTGGTTTGGCTTTGCCAGCACAGAAAATGTCATATAGCATTTCATTATATAAGTCTACACCAGTATCTCTTATCTGTGAAAAAATGATCACCTATCAGACTTTGTTCATCATCACAAGAATTTGTCATTTCTCTTGGTTAATGTATTTCTATAATGCAAGTATGTAATTTGATCACGTAGTTTCAATCAGGACACTCAGGAAAACAGGTTTTATTTTGAAATTTGACACATTCACATGCTGTCTCTGTGTCTATCTCTGTCAGCTCAATCTGCGCTGTGCTGCTTCTTGTGGCATCCATCAAGTATAGATCGGTTGTATATTCAGCAAAGCATAGAGCAGTACAGTAGCACCTGTATCACCACAAATAGTGCAGCCGCAGCACAGCTGGAACACGTTGCAGCCACGCCTGGTGGATTGAGTCATAAGAATAATTCTATTTATGGGTTGCAACAAAACCAACCAAACAAAAGAAATTAAAGAAATTACCACAAAGGCACAAAATCAAATGTATATTCTCGCAGTGTCCTCTCTCATGCAAGCACACACACACACACACACACACACACACACACACACACACACTTTAAGGTGTGGCTGCACCACAATAAAAGAGACAGCGTTGCCGAGCCACCGCTTCGCCCAGGCGGCAACAGGCAAGGCAATCAACCAAATTGAAACAATTAGTCCTGCAAGTGCAGCTCCAGGTGAAGCAAAAGAGTTTCAGTGAGGCACAGCAATCAGTGTAAGTAATAATTTCTTTAAATAAAGCAAAGAAGACAAGAAACAAAGCAGAAGCAAAGCAGCAGTGGTTCTACGGGCGGATTAGCTGGTGCTGCACTGATACAGTCCGTCGCCCGGTCAGGCAAACCTGGCCAACACTTAGACTACACTTCTAAATATATAAAGTAAACAGTAGACAGTAAACAATACTCTTAACAGTAAGCAGTAGAACTCTTAGCTAAATATATAGAGAGACCGCACTCTCCTAAGGATGTATCACCTAAGGATGTATCACCTGCTTTGTGTCTTCCCATACAGGTGGCTGGTGTGTGTCCAGTTTATTATCCAGCCACAGCCCGAGGTATTTGTAGGAGTCAATGTCCAAAGCTGATGAGACATAATGTAGCCTGCACCTGCAGAGACCGGCGATTGGACTGGACTGGAAATCAGCTGACAGATTTATCAGGTTATGTTATTATTCAATAGTCATAAAGGAGGCTGAGTATTTATGGTGTTTATATCTAACATGTCACTGTTTACTAAATCAACAACATCTAGGCTGATCTGTCCTTACAGAATTACTGACGCTCTCTTCTCTCGGGCTCACACACTCTTCTTGCTCACTCCTGATCTGCATGTAGTGCACAGCTGGACACACTGGTCTATAACAGCTGTTCATATAGCCATTAATATGACTGCTGTGCCGGTCCAAGGAATAAATAATCAGAAGTCGAGTGTGTTGCACAGGCTTCCGAAAGTATCAAACAGATATGGCCTTAAAAAAAGTTACAAAAAAACGCACAGACCATCAGACATTACGGGGCTGCCGCGTCAGAGCTGACGATACAAGTTTTTTTTTTTTTTTTTTTTTTTTTTTAATTATCAGTTTATTTGAAAGGGGGAGGTGGGCTCCCCAGCAATCAGCCCAGTGTGTCAGTTCAGAGTCAGTGTGTCTCTATACAGTCTACGATGAGAGCAGAACATTAAAATCGCTGATTGGCACAGCTGGTTTCCAAAAATCCACTGCATCATCCTCTGGAAGGCGCTGGGAGCGTGGATTACAAAAGGCCATCTTGGAACGGTCAGCCTTTGCCACAGGGACCTGATTGTACCCACTAGCCAGCTTCATGAGGTAATTAGGCTTAGACTTGTCGATGCTGGGCAATGGAAAGGCATCCTTTCCACTGATCAGCATATGGGCTGCTGCTCTCCCTAATGACCTGAGCCCCCAGTAGTTGATTAATGTGATCTTTAACAACCTCGTACTCAGATGGAGGAATTTGGCAATACCATTGCTGCACAAGGACATCATCTAAGAGAGGGATCTCGTGAGAAATCAAGCTGCTATCCGTTCCTGTACTGGTGGAAAAATGGACTGAGAAGCCACAGGTGGCACCTCAGTGACACCAAGTGTTTACCCCATAATTTTCTTTCAGCAGCGATGCTGCTATGTCCGTGTCCATGAGGATGCGACGGGCAGGAACACAGGCTCCATCACACTCCCTGGCAATGTGACCTGGATGCTGATATCTCCTACGGATCATGGGACCACGGGCTTTGCTGCTGAGAGACCTGCAAACCTCTTGTTCCCAGCTGATCGCCTCACTCCGAGCCTCTAGTAAAGTAGCAGTAGCCCTCCAAGGCAAATTTTGTGACTTTGGGCTATACAAATAAAATGTGATGATGATGGTGTGTCTTTCTCTCCTCCTCTAAATGTGCTGTTCACTTCCGTGGAAAAAACGCAGTGAGAAGAGAGGTTAGTGGGAATGGGTCACAGTTGGATTTAAGTAACCAAGCTCCTTTCAGTGAGAGAGAGAAACTATAAAAGAGGCAGTGAGGCATGCTGGAGGACAGGGAGTGATCTGCTGGCTTCTTCTACCTGAGAGGAAACACAGGACACACACACACCAATGGGCTGTCCAGTGCAGCTGAGAGAGGCTGTGAGTTGGGCAATAACAATAGGCCCTTGAGGATACAGGGTGACCCCTAGGAGTCTATAATTCAGAAAGGGGTTAGTCTATCATTCACCCAGTCTCATACAAACACACACACACACACACACACACATTGAACAGATTCACAGGGGCAAGACCAGCAGTTCATTATCACTGAGGGGAGGAAGGAGTAAGAGAGAGAAGAGATAGGAGGAGGGCTGAAAGGAGGGGAAGGAGGGTGAATAAAAAAGGGCAAAAGGTGTAAATAGATTTTCAGTGATTTCAATAGCCAAATAAGCTTCAATTTCTACATTCACTTTCTACATACTAACAACAGTAGAAGTAACAAACAAGAACGTCACTGAGAACTTGTATAATAGAAAATGAAAACAAATAGGATATATTTTAGGTTGTAAACAAATCGTTGAAAATCCAAGCCACCAACTCACAAAAATATGACCAACACCCAATATTCATGAGCTGAAGTAAAAGATCTAAGACATCCTCTGCACACAAAAAGTTCATTTCTTTCCATTTCCATTTCTTTTCTTTCTTTCTGTCCACAAATCTGTGCTAGTGAGCACTACTAGTGAGCGCCATATCATAACAAAAGTTATTTTGTGACAGAGAGAATGGAGATGGAGAGAGAGAAAGGAGGGAGGGGCAGACCCCCGGCAGTCTAGTTCTATAGCAAATCAAATCAAATCAAACCCAAACCCAAAATGGTAGCTTGCTCCACAGAAAAGGAGCTTGATAGCTGAAAAGTCTGGCTCCCAGTCTACTTTTGGAAACCATAGGAACCACAAGGAACCCAGCATTCTGAGAGCGCAGTGGTCTAGAGGGGTCATAAGGTACTATGAGATCTTTTAGATATGATGGTGCCTGGCCATGAAGAGCTTTGTATGTAAGGAGAAGATTTTTTTAAATTCTAGATTTAACAGGTAGCCAATGCAAGGAAGTCAAAATGGGAGAGATGTGATCTCTGATCTTGGTTCCTGTCAGAACACATGCAGCAGCATTCCTCCTCAAAATTTGTTTTATGTGGGCATTAAAGGACAAATCCTGATCAAAAACAATTCCAAGATTCTTTACGGTGGAACTGGAGTACAGTGTGATCCCATCTAAAGTAACTAAGTCTCTAGAAAACTCTCTAGAACTAGAGAGTTTCTGAGGTGCTATATACCTTTCTGAGGTGCTATATATTTGTTATAGATGTGCTGCAATAGGCTTTATTTCCATATTTATTAATGTCTTGCTGTACAGCACAGATGTATATACAAAACGTATATATCCACTGTGACAATAGGCAGTTTCTTGCTAATTTTATAAAACATACCGACTTTATAGCTGGCTGATTCGTCCTAGGATATTAGGATAAACGGAAGAATCAAACACAGATTAGATTAGATAATACTTACAATCGGGAAATTTACTTATTACACCAGGGGAGAGTAATATACATTTTAGAATTTAAGTAGAAAGGGCAAAACACAACAAACAGACAGAAGTATATTATAACGTACACAATAAATAACAAAACAAACAACCGTCAAACAACAATGTGTAAAAACAAGTACTTGAAGGTAAAAATGACATGATATAAAAAGTATTGTAATGTAAGTCTTGTGATTGTTTAACCTCAAACACAAACACAAGCACATATACAGTATGGTTAAATGTTGGCGAGTTGCATGAGTAACACGTCACCTACATGCATCAACAGAAGGTTTCTGGTGTGTGTGTTTACATGGTTACATGTGTCTCTGTGTGTTAGAAGATACCACACAGAGCTGTGACTAAAGCAGCAAAATACAGACATTTCACACAGACACACACACATAGCACACACACACAGCACACACACACACACACACACACACACACACACACACACAGCAACAGCAGTTTTTCAGCTCATTAGGCAAAGGGTTGCGTGTCTAATCAGGTTTTGTATGGATGCTGCAGGGTCATTATGATCTAATTTACCTTTAGTGGTTATTCAGCTGGGCAGAAAAAGAGGAAAGAGGAAGGAGGAGGAAGGTCCAGATCTGAGTGGAACTTGTGCAACATGTTTGTTCTTCACACTAATAAGAAAACATCATTTTTGTAAAACACTGCACTGTAGAAAGAATATGGAGGCAATCTGAGCTGCAGAATGAAGACTATGGATCAATATTATATGTGAAATTCATTTCACCAAGCATGGCTGTACATAATTTACAAAATTGTTTCTTTCATTGTTGGTGTTAGCTGTTAAAATAATAAAGAACTAAAGAATAAAGACAGAAAGATTGGGGTTGTAACTCCAGGTCCAATAATGACCTGTCTTCCTTCCTTCTGAGAACCAATTGGAGCTTTTAAGTTGCTCTGCAGTCAACCCTCAAGAGGCATGGTCTGCTGGATTGTCTTCAGATGCAACGTAAGTCCACTGATCAGGATTTGTGCTTGACTTGATTCTCTGTATTCTGTTGGCTACAAACATGTGGAATCTTTTGGCGTCATTGTTTATGTAGCCGAGAACTATGGCAGAATCTGTCCAAAAGTGCTCCTTTGGATCTTGGAGCTCCAGCTCGTTTCGGAGCATGTCACTAACTCTGACAGCAACTACGGCTGCCAAGAGTTACAATCTTGGTATCGTCGTGACTTTAGTGGGGGAGACTATCGATTTTCCCATCTCTAAGGTACAATGAACTTTGTTGGACTCACTCACAGCTCACAGGTATGTACATACACCATATCCTGTGGTGCTTGCGTCACAGAAGTGGTGGAGTTCATATCTTTTGACAGATCCGAAATGTGAATGTGAACATCTCTATCTTTCCATGTAAGATAGGTTAGATAGGTCTTTAATCCATGATTCCCAATGAGGTCTCAAGCTTCCTCCCAGCCAATTTTCTCTCTGCACATCTGCTGGAGAACTTGCTTCCTAGAAGAACAAAGGGGGACATGAATCCTAATGGATCATACATGGAGGCTACCATAGAGGACACACCTCTCATTGTAGATGGATTTGACTTGACTTGAACTCTGAATTTGAATGAATCTGATGTAACACACCACTCTACTTCAAGAGCTCTCTCCATGTGTGGTAGACTTAGAGCTAGGTCTACCGCAATCAAAGATAGGCTTTGATTTCGGTACGGTCCTCCTCTGGGATGGACATCATCACATTGTTGCTATTAGAGATGAACTTGTGAAGTCTGAGCTTGCCAGTGCCACAAAGCTTTCTGGCTTCCTTGACTAGCTGAATGGCTTCCTGCTCCTGTAGAAATTCCTCTGGATGAAGCGGATGGTATCTTCACCATATTGTCCTTGCCCTTGAACTGCCAGGTGTTTTAAGCCAAAGTTGGTGCAGCCAGAAGACGAGTCTGCTCCAAACAGGTGGACCTTCATACAGTAGGTTCTCATGGATCATGGCTACTGCTGTGGTCTGCTGCTGACGTCCACCATATATAGCATTACTGTCATTATTTCTACCATATCTCCACTACAGTTTAGTTAGTTAATGATTTACTGCTGCTGTGCATCTGTGTCTCTCTGTCTCTATCACAGGTTCCACTGCTACTGTAATCATTCTACCATTTATTGTAATTCATTGTAATTGTACAATATGTTTGTGTTGATTGTTCTGTACATGTGACATCCATTGCAAGTTTGTCCGTCCTGGGAGAGGGATCCCTCCTCTGTGGCTCTTCCTGAGGTTTTTTCCACATTTTTTCCCTGTTAAAGGGTTTTTTGTGGGCAAGTTTTTCCTCACTGGAACCGAGGGTCTAAGGACAGAGGGTGTCACTCCCTGTACAGATTGTAAAGCCCTCTGAGGCAGGTCTGAGGTCTTTGGGCTATACAAATAAAATTTTATTTGATTTGATTTGATTTAGGTTGATGGTGTGGCTTCTAAGCTACGACTCTCCCACCATAGGAATTGTAAGTAATTTGGGCCTTCAGCCTTCATGAAGAACTCATGAAACATCCATTCTATGTCACAAATAACCATGACTGGATCTTTACGAAATCTGCAAACGACACCCACCAGTGTGTTCATGAGGTCGGGTCCAGTAAGCAGATGGTCATTGAGACATTGACCTTGAAACTTGGCGGAATAGTCAAATACAATCTGGATTTTACCAGATTTCTGCTGTCAGTTTCCTCTTCAGGGATCTTCTCTGCGTCACCACAAGAGATGATGTCATTCATGAAATTCACATAGTCTTTGAAGTATGGTTCATTTCTTTCAGGTTGACAGAAGAATCAACACTTGGTGCGACCTGCATCACTACTATATGATGACTGATGCTGATGGCGTCTCCAAACTCACAAAGGGATTCCCATGGCTGACAGTACTCCTATCAGCCTGCATAAGGCTGATTTGCTTGACCGGACACGACTTCTCATGGGAGTAAGGCTTGTGAGCAACTGTAGCCGATACTTCACAGATCTGTAGAGGTGCTATGTGCCCTTAAAGGTGCTCTAGATGGGACCAAGCCTCAGCTGTTATGTTAGTGGGTATGTGAGTTCTGTTGGCAGGAATAAAGTCATGCGTGTAGGTTGGCGGTAAGGAGATTCTTTTGTCTGAAAGCCTTGAACCTGCAGGTTCTTCACTCTTTGAGACTCAACTAGTGTAGCTCTTGATGTCATAGTTGAGAGCTTCAGCTTTACCTGTTCTTTGTCTGCATCCAAAGTGTCTGCTACTTCACTGAGTACAAATGTTGTGTCACTCTCGGAGTCCAACAGAGCGTAGACAAGCACCTCCTCTGCTGGTTGAGTGGCAGATGAAAGCCAGACAGGAATTATCACAGCTGTTTACACAGCAGCCTCATGCTGAATAACTGTTTGAAGTAGAAGCTGTGATGGTTTCTTTAGCCTGCTCAGTTTGAGTCTTTTCCTTACTTACTTTTTCCTTTATCTTTATTTTGGTTGCTTGACTTCTCTTGACTTTGACTTGTTTTACTTCAACACTACACACAAGTTTTTCTTCTCAAAACAGCATGTGTTCAAAAGAGTGATTTATTTGCATCACAAAACCGATGTCCACGAAAAAGTGAATCAAATTCACTTTTAGTGGAATTCCATAGAGAACCTGCCTCTGGCCAATCCAGCTCATCATGTGGGCGCTTCCCATCCAGGCATTCTTCGTCGTGTGTCTTGGTCTGGAGCCTGCGCAAGTTTTCATAGACACGCTGGATGTCTGCCAAAAGGGCTTTGATATTGTGAAGGACTTCTTTGAGTAGACCCTTTGCTAAAGGCTCTAATGACTGTGATCATGTCTTCTTCCAGGATTTAGCGTGTGTTCTCCATTTCGTGTAAATGTAATCGAACCTTTGTTGAAGTGCTCTAATTTTATCCTCTTGCAATGCTTTTCCCTTTTCTATTAGAGTACAGGTTTGCTTGCTTCATCTCAATGCCTGTCCTTCAGGATGTTCACTTCCATGATCAACTTGCCCTACCTGAAGTGTAGACTCTGCCATAACTAACAAAGTTATAGTAAATATAAATTGTTTTAATTCAAATATTAAATGTGAATTAAGCTCCAGGGCCTGATGGCCTACCGATAGAGTTTTATAAAACCTTCCAGAAGCAGTTGCTGGCCCCACTTTTGGATATGCTTAACGAGTCATTTAATAGTGGTATATTGCCACCAACTTTAAGACTCGCTACAATAATCCATATTTTGAAACCTGGGAAAATACCGACCGACTGTTCCTCATACAGGCCTATTAGTCTCATGGGGGTAGACACAAAAATATTGTGTAAAGTTCTTGCTAAAAGGCTAGATCCACATATCCCCTTTTTTGTACATAGTGATCAGAATGGGTTCGTACGGACTCGTCAAGGATTTCATAATATAAGAAGGGTCCTCAACATAATCCATTCTAAAAATAATACCAGGGATACAGGTCAACTCGTCAGGGTTGTCCTCTCTCTCCATTATTGTTCATTTTGGCCATTGAACCTTTAGCCATGTCCTTTAGAGCCGAACCTAATTTGTCAGGAATAACAATAGGAGATTATGAACATAGGATATCATTATCATATCATTATTTATCCAACAGTATCCAGACAGTGGTACACTTAATTGATAGATTTGGTCAGTTTTCTGGATACAGTGTGAATAATGCAAAATCTTCTATACTTTTTCTGAACAAAGACGAAAGAAATAATCCAGTCATAAAAACACTTTTTTTTAAATGCGAGGGAGGGCTTTACCTATCTATCTATCTATCTATCTATCTATCTATCTATCTATCTATCTATCTATCTATCTATCTATGCATTTTGTAGGTTTATCTGGAACAACCGAAAACCTAGATTAAGACTCAGACTACTGTATTTGCCATATGATAGGGTGGATTACAGATGCCCAGTTTACAGTAGTACTATTGGGCCGCTCAGCTGCGCAGTGCTATGTTTTATTTTGTCACACATTCCCCTCCAGCATGGGTTTATATTGAACAAGCATCGATACCTAAGTTACCACTAAGCCTGTATTTATACTCAGCAGATTTTAAAACTTTAAAGAAAAACAACAACAAATCCGTTTCTTAAAAACTCCCGTAGACATGTTAGTGATACACCTCCCATCTCCAGATTTTCACCTATTTGGGGTAATGAACGGTTCTCTCCTGGCCGGGCAGACGGCGGTTTTCAAGCCTGGGCCAACAGGGGGGTGCAAAAAATTGGAGACTTATATGCTCAGGGCACTTTACTAACATTTAACGACCTTTGTTTGAAATATTCAATTCCAAAAAAAAAACACTTTTTTAAATATCTACAATATCTACAATTGAAGCACTTCATCTCATCAAAGTGTCACCAGGACACACAGGAACCGCCTCTGTCATGCCTTGAGGACATTGCGTTAAAACATATGAATGGGAAACGCCAAATCTCCATACTGTATGCAGCGCTTGTCTTACATGATGAGGAATCTAGCCATGACAGAAGGAGGGCGTGGAGTTTAGATATCAAAGAAAATATTGAAGAAGCTGAGTGGGCGACAGCTTATATGAAAGCTCAAACACAAACTATTAATACTTGCATGAAACTGCTACAACATAAGTGGCTAATGAGGACATATATATAACCCCTGAGAAAATCAATAAGTGGTCCCCTGATACTCCAGATACCTGTGTGAAATGTTTGACTGAGAAAGGCACTTATATTCATTGTGTATGAGAATGTCCTAAATTGGTAGCTTTTTGGAAAATGGCTGTTCACACTCTAAGTAAAATCACAGGTATTCAGGTACCCTGTGCCGCAAACTGTAAGACTCTGATCAACTATGGCCTCCTGCAGGCCAGGAGGGTGGTTGCTTTCTCTTGGAGAGAGACTGAAGTATCTTCTACACGATCTTGGATTAGAGAGATGGCAATGTATGTTGCATTAGAAAAGCTAATCTATGTAATCAGGGGTAAAGTACAAGAATTTGAAGAAGTGTGGGCACCCTTAATGGACTTTCTCAGGCAATAGTAGATTATATCTGTCTGTAGATCTATTGGGTGTGACAACTTCATTTTAATTTAATTTTATTATTTTATTACTCATTTTATTTATTTAGTATGTGTATGCAGGGAGGTTTGCCTGCATCCCTTGTGTTTTGTATGTTCTTATTGGAAATCAATAAAGACATTGTTTAAAAAAAATGTGAATTAAGTCTGCATGAACTATTACTCTAACACCTGCTTCAATGTGTAAATGTAAATACAGCTTGCATTAATTGTTAACGCTTACTCAGATATGTCCCTTGTCTTGTGTCTTGTATCATACGCTGAAAACCAAAATACTCTTCACTGTACTTATCACAAATAATGTGCTAAAATACCTCAAATGCACATATAAACTCAAAATGTAGCTTAAACATAAATATGACATGGCAAATAGCGCTCACTGTATATGACCAAGACACACTTTAAATCAACACATCAGAGGCTGACTATGAAATACTTTTACCCTTAGCTTTAAGGCATTCAACTTAAAACTTAAATGTTTTTAACCTTTAACTTCAATCATGAACTTCAATAAAGTCAGATGCCTAACTCAGGTGCAAGATATTAACTTTTAACTAACAGTTAACTATTAACTAACAGCTAAATCTTTTCTTGGAATATAATAATATAATAAGAGTATAATAAGAGCACAAACATACAGACATTATACAAGGTTACATGAAGTCACATGTGGGCCTTGAGGTCCTCAGCAGTATTAGCTGTTTGTCTTTGGCTGGCAGTAGCAGGTGTCGTCCTATCTCAACACTGTTGTGGCCAGGGTCGAAGGACTCTGATGCTGCATGCTTAGACATAATAGACAGCTTGCCACTGACATTCCAATCTGCGTAAACAGACATCTGTGTCTCCAGACTTAATCATGTTGATGAAGACACCATTCTTGGTAAAAGCATTCTCTTTTACCTAATTCTGTCCGTACATTATTTGTGGTGTTATCTCAGGGTTTAAAGTCTATCCACCAGCATGAGTTGGGCAGAATGTGAGACCGACTCAGGCACTTCTGATGCTTTATGAGAATGTCTCTAATTCTCCTTGGCCAAGTGTCAAATAATACAGCATAAGACATCAGAGGCTCCTGGTTACGACGAGGCTGGGTGATCTTGCTGGCTAGTTCCTGGGATTGCTGCACTTCTGACATCGATGAACAGTCCCAAGCTTTCATTGCTCCCTCTCAAAGCACGAAGAGGCAAGTGAGTTTCTTTGACAGGTTTATTCTTCAGCAAATCCTCAAAAACTGTGAAAACTAAAAACATACATAATGCGCAGTATTGTCAGCCATAAAGCTAACATATAACTGAAATGAAAATGAATAAACAAAGGCTTTACCTTGTTGGCTGTGTGCACAGTGAGAGAAAGTTAGGCTTGATATCTTCAGCTTTGTTCTTTTACAGCATTATACTTGGGAATAAACGTCCTTGCTCAAACTTGACGAGAGCATCTCTTCCGCGGCTGAATCCATGCCAGGCTAGAGTCCATCTAACGTGTGGCTGGCCTACGTTGGTTATTTTACGTCACACGCACACATAGAGAGGTTGCATATTTCAAAATAAGTTCTCATTTAGAAACTCAAGTAAGTATACAAAATACCCAAATAAAATGTTAATATAATATTAATTATAATATTAACTCCCATTTAACATCTTTCACACAAAACATTGATGTAAATGCATGCAACCATTACAGGAGTCTTCAGGAGCATTTACAGATTTACTTTTTTTTTTTTTCGCAGAAAATGATGGAGACCAAAACAGAGCTAACAGGAGAGTGAATATTGAATTAAATTCATCATGTGGACAGAAACAAGACTGCTAATGAAAATTTCTGCTAGTAAACATGCCAACATGTCAGCAGTATTCATGATAGATAACTGTATTAGACAGCTACAAAGATAGAAATACAACAGTGCTAGTAAACCCTGTCTTCTACAAAGTGGCTGGTGGTCATGAACTTTCTACCTGAGAAAAAGAGTTCTTCTCTTCTTCTACCTACCTCTACCTCTTCTTTGAGGAATGGAGAGTAAGGTCGAATTAAAAGTGACAAGTGACAAGTTCCAAGATGAGCTGTAAAAGTAGGGATTCCACATCACCTGCCACCTTTCCTCACCCGGTTTAAAGCAATACAGGGAGGTGCTCTGTGTCACAGTTTAGTTACGTTATGTTTTCAATGTAAATGATATGTAACAGTTTTGAGAGTAGTATACATGTAGTAGTAGTAAACATGCAAAATTGAGTGTGAATAAACAGAGTGCAATGAATGTAACAAAACGACAAAAAAACAAATAAAATCAAATTTCTTCTTTAAAAATGTCAATGTCACGTAGATACCATTAAATTTTGCTGCTGGTCTGTAGTGCAGGAACATTTATAGATGGGTGGGTCCACTTCCTTTGTTCAAGTGTGTTAAATGGGTTAAAGAGTGGTGTTCCAGAGCAGCAGTGTGTGTCCTGCTCAGCGTGCGGGGATAAAGGCCTCCATATGTTACTGGTCAGTCAACTCCAACACCCAGCCAGGAGGGCTGACCACCTGTCAATCAAACAGAGAACACACAACAATAGAAAGGAATCAGCCTGAGACTGTCCACACACACACACACACACACACACACACACACATTAAGAGAGGCACACAGCCTGAAAAACTTCTGCACCTGATACTACTGACACAATCAACAGCCGAACACTGCCGGTGGAAGTTTAAGGAAAGAACTGGAAGTTAGAATTGCTTAATATTTTATCGTGTTTAGACATGTCTATCACATCTTGATAGATGCGACTCATCCTAACCTAACCCTAACCTTCACATCCCAGTTTATTCACTTAAAAGCAGGAAAAGCCATCATGCTCTATGAAACCAACTTGACTCATCCTTTTTTACTTGCAAAACTCTGACGTCAGCGTTAGGAAGTTATTGTACTATCTCAGCATCTTAGCATCAAGAGGGATATTGATATTGTGGAAAAAAAACAAAACAAAACAAAAAAAACAGTGCTTGTGCATATTTTTTTGTGTATCTGGGATGTCTACCAACCCTTCACTTGTGGAATAATCTAACCCACTCTATTTTTTCAGAATCAGAATATAAGTGACCAAACATGCTGTTTAGATATTGCTCCCCTTCACACTAAGGGAGCTGGCTCATTAGAATAACCCCGCCCCTTCTTCTCAATATCTCCACTAATGGCGTGAAAGTTACCTTTGTGTTTTTCCCTCGTAAGCGGCAAGACATGTCACAGCATAGATCTAAGCATGCTGTGGAAAGGATCTGCTCATGACCCAAGCATACAAGCTCATCTGTGAAACACAGTAGAGGTAATGTCATGGCCTAGGCTCGGATGGCTTCTACTGGGAAGAGCCCATTAATCTTCACGGATGATGTAGCACATGATGGCAGCAGCAAAATGAACTCAGAGGTCTACTAAAACATTTTGTCTGTACTTTAAAGAAAGATGCAACCAAACTGATGGGGATGAAGGGAGATCCTTCATCATGCAGCAAGATAATGGCCCAAAACACACTGACAAAACAACAAAGGAGTTCATCAGGGGGAAGAAGTGGATCATGTCTTCTTCCAGGATTTAGCGTGTGAATGAAGTGGAATGAAAAGTGAATGAATTTTACCTGCTTAAGAGAAGAGTGAGGGGAGTAACCCCCCAAAACAATAACAGCTGAAAGAGGCTGCGAGCAAAGCCTAGAAAGGCATCACAAAAGAAGATTGTAAAAGTTTTGAAGTCAATGAGACACAGACTTGTTGCAGCAAATGATTTGCAACTAAATATTAGGTTTCATTCACTTGAATCTACTTTAAGTCTGTCTGTTTCAATACTTTTGCTCACATGAAAAACGTGTGGGTTCAATCAAAAGGTTCTATCTTCTACATTGTGTATCAGATCAAGATGTAAATACCTGGAAATAAAGGCTGAAATGTTGATCTTTTGTCTCATATTCATCTTTTGATGTCAACCCAAATGTTTTCAGTCTACAGTAAAAAATATAAGAATAGACCTCACTGTTCCAATTCTTTCAGAATCTTCATTTAACATTTGCTGACGTGCAAATCAGCACTAAACACAAAGTACAGTTGTAGCTTATGTGAATGCAAAATTTGACCTGATGAATATTTAGCAAACATGAAGAAGTTTAAATTTCTTACATGTTGGATTTAGCATGAATATTATCCTTCAGCATCACATAATATGAACAGTTTATTCTAACTAATATCAGTGACGCCTTGCATTTTGATATGAGGTCCGAGTAGAACCCTAAAGCAGCTGAATACAGAATACACACACACACAGACACACACATTTGTGAATATGATTGGCATTGTATTTGTGTTTTGTCCCACAGTTAAGTCATCAAATGAATGCATCCCCATTTGCTCCCATTCCAAGCACTTGCATATAATCTTTTGCAATAACACTTCAGGTCTCTGACTCGTCTGTGTACGCTGGAATTGTGTTTATCTTCAAACGCTTAGAGAAGTAATTCACTAGCAATCATCCACTCAAAGTGCAGCTCCACTACAAATCAAAGCCTCCTTAATGATGCCATTCTTCTGATGCCGAATTTTAACCATTCGTAATTCTTTAGGGAGCTTTTGGCACATTTGATCAGGAGATTACAAAAACATGAAAATTGGTAGAAGAAAAAAAATAAGAAAAGCGGCTTTGCAGGGTGTTTACCGATTTCAATTGTGTCCACTCACAGAGGGCAGGGTGTGTGGTCGAGGTATTCAAGTGCTCCTTCATAGTCACACTCATGTTTGGTAGGATTGGAGCACTGATCTGCTTAGACAAAAAAAAAATCTTTTCTGTGGAGCCGTATTTTAAAGCTGGTATACTTTTGTACTTTTTGTTTTGGAGACTAACCTGCATTGAGTTTTGAATCTGTATTATGTCACGTCACGGTAAAGGAATTCAAGAAAGCTTGGACAGCATGTTAGAATCAATAGATGAAAACATGGCAGTCGGGTTACCAGCACTGTTTCAGAACCACTCACATTAGCCCTCCCATGACCCAGAAGCACTGCGTCGTGACCTAGTATGTGGTCTCATCACTTGACCTCAATTTGCACTTTCACAGCAAAAAAAAGGGAAAGTTCACAGAAAGTTTGTGTTGACAAAGAAAAGCAGTAACTTTCAAATCCCTTCTGAAATCTGAAATCATCGTTGCTGTAGAGTTAGCGGGTAAGGATGGGTTGTGAGACCGGTCTGATGTGAAACGTCTCTTCAAACACTTTTCCCATCAAACACTTGTTGTGTCTCGACCTTCTTCTGTCTGTCTCTCAGCCACAAACACTGATTTGCTTTTGGTGGATGAAGTATTCAGATCTTCAACTTAGGAAAAGTACATTACTGTAAAAATGCCCATTTAAAATCTTAGTATTATCAACAATTAAAGAATGGATAAATAAATAATACTGATGCATTTATGTGTAAGAATAAAGCATTTTAGTAGTGCAGAGGTTGAGATGGTGACAACAGACAACAGTGAAGTCTGCTCTCTCACCAAAATACCATGCCAGGTGCTGCAGCCACTCCTCACTGTGCTTCTCCTTCACTTTCTCGGTCAGACGTGTAGAGCTAATATTATTAAGTTAAGGGACTGTGACAAAATAACAGTGATGAATAAACAAACAGAAACCCATGAGGTTAATTGTTGTGGTGGCTTTTGACCAGCAGAGGGTGGAGTAACACCAGCAGAAAGTGCAGTCGAGCTAGCAGTTGTTGAAGGAGATGAGCCAACTACAGCAGCAGATGTGACTTCTCATGAGACCCACACATTTATTTTCTCATCATTATCATTTTTTAAAATTAGGTTGTATATAAAATATAGTTCTCATTAACAGACTACATCAAAAATATTTTATCAGCACGTACAACAATTCAAACAAGTGAATCAACTGAAATAACCTGTGGCTTTATTAATATTGAATGCATAAACCTGGTTACTACTACACTACTTACAGTATTCATTTCAATTGCATAGATTACATTCATGTAATAGTACTAATACTCTAATACTAATACTAATACTCTACTAATACTCAAAATGACTCGGTTTGGGCAAACAAATTGGCTTTATTAATGTTGAATGCATAAACCTGGTTACTAGTAATAAGAAATAACAAGATTTAAGCAATAGTACTAGTACTAATAGTACTGTAGTGCTTCCACTACACAGCAGTGTAGTAGTGCCCAGGTTTATGCATTCAATATTAATAAAGACAATTTGTTTGTCAAGACCCAACAGTGAAAATGAATGCAGTCATTTTGAGTTATTACATAATTTATGTATAGATTATTAATAATTAACCATAATTCATATAATTAATCACTACCTTTTTAGAATGTTTTATCTTTGAAATGTTTGTTTTTAAATGCTTTTCATTGCCTATATATTTAAAGCACTTGAGAAAATGAAGCTGCCTTGCTTCAGGTGGAGATCAGTAAGGTCATTTAGTCAATAGGGGGAGCTGTTGTCTGTGCAATTATATTGCACATTCTTCATTCATTCACAATATAACAAGTGTAACCCTCTCAGACTGAGAAAATCTCAAGATACAATTATTGTATGCAGATTTTAGACATTATTAATTATTTAGACTTCATTAAATTCTAAACCTAAGTATTTCTGCAACACGTTTAACAGAACACAAGAGCCTGTGTAGTCTGGTAGCCCACATGGAGAGTGGAACATGACAATCGTTTTTAAAGGAGAACAATTATACCCCTTTTCCACCAGTTCACACAGGTCCCAGACATGTCTGTAAAATCCTTTGGTCAAAATTCCTCACGGATCAAGCACAGCAGCCCTCTCTGTACCCTGTCTGTAGCGCTGTGTTCAGGCGGTCGTTTTTCTTGTCTGTCTCTATAAATGCAAATGAGCTGCTGCCACCTGCTGCTCACTCTGCCCCCTTCTTCCGCCATGCTTTTTTAAAATAAAAAAATATTAGAAAATAGTGCATTTATAGAACAAACAGGGTATACGGTAGTGTAGAGTGGCACACTAAACATGAAAGGACAGAACAATGAAGGAATAAATTACAAAATATAGTCTGAGTAAGCTGTAATGATATAAGTAATGAAGGTAACAATAATGATAATAACAAAGGTGAGTAAATAAATAAACTAGAAAAATTTCAAAAGAAATTTTGAGTGTGCCTGACTCTGGCTCCGTTGCCTCATACATTAAATAGCTGTGAGTGTGTTTGTGCGTGTTTTTGTTGTCTTCTGTCTGTTAATGAGTGAGTTTTACAAAGTCTTTTATTTTTAAGGGACTCTTATTTTAAAAGACTTTTGTTTTGTCAGTGTGTCTGTGTCTGTGCATCTGTCTGTCTGTGAGAGGGGCCAGGTGCAGTCCACCAATCAGAGCAGAGCAATCAACCACAGCTGCGCCTATGAAATTTGACACCGATGAGAGTGAGAGAGGGAAAACGCTGAAAGTGCCCCTCAAACAGGATTTCTGTCCAAACCGTATATACAATCATTGAACCTTAACTTTGAGCATGTTGAGCTCTTCCTGATTGTCTACATAGGCATTTTGTGTGTAAAACGAAGAAATGTGACCTGTTAAAATCGATTCAAAGAACTTCTTACTTCTGCTTTCCTCCAGAAATTTTCCCGCCTTTTTAATATGGTAGTCCATGGGGCTGTGGATGGGTGTTGGCAAATCTTTGTTTCTGACACCAAAACTATAATACTGACAGCTTCAGCAGTGTTATTGTTGCGATGGCAAAAAAAAAAAGTCCTACGTAAATCCTGTCTGTAGCTTGACATTTGCAGCTGCAATCGCAAATTTATTTATTTTTTTTTTATTTTTTCCACTCTAGCTGCGCACATTCTCGCAATACATGCACATTCATTTTTTTGCTGTGGTTTTTGGCGTTTTTTTTTTTTGGCAAAAGTGATCACAGCCGAGCCAGTCGTTTTGATAAAAAAAAAGCATGGAAGAAATGGAAAAGACGAAGAATAAGAATAAGCCTGAGGAATATTAATGAGTGTGCTCTTTCAGGCACACTCAATCAATAAAACATGAATGAGACAAAAAAAAAGTAAAAAGGAATACAATCAAATACCTAGAAAAAATAAGAAAGGGACAAGCCAGTTATAAATAAAAAAGTTAGTCAGAGGTATTGGGGCAAAACTTTTCTTAGAAATGTATTGTTTTTTGTTGTTTATCAAGTAAAGAGATTAAATGAGAGAATTCAGAGTCAAGTCAAATGTTTGTGAATAAAGAATTTCACGTAAATAATGATCACTCCAAAATTTTTTGGATATGACACAGTCAACAGAGAAGTTGTAAAGACGTTTCTGTTTTGTTGTTACAAAAGGTACAGGAGTCATGAACAACTGTAAATTTAGCAACAATACAGTTGACTGGAATTCTTTTGCTTTGTTTGAGATGCAATATTTATGTGGTAAAAGCCAGCCTCTTCTCCAGTTTATGTCTTCAATGTGAGATCGCCAATAAAATTTACCTCTAAAAAATGGTTCTTTTTTGAAGACACTGGCGTATATGTTTGTTATTACACTTTTTATCTGTTAGTTCTATTCTGTTTAACAGTGCAGGTAAAGCTTTCATAAAACTACTGTAACTCAGGTGGCTTTTCACAAGTTGAATTAAATCTTCCAGGATAGCACAAGTTACAGTATTAAATTCTTTGAATGGAACAGGAAAACTGTGTGCATACATAAAACATTCATAAGATAGTATATTACCAGATTCATCAAAGAGTTGAAGAATATAGTTTATGTCCTTTTCACACCACTTATGGAAAAACAAGGAATTGTTTCTGATTGTGCTGTTATTCCAGAGAAGAGCTTTGTGGGGTGAGAAATTATGGACGAAAGACAGCTTTCAAACTAGAAGGGCGTGTTGATGGAATTTTGAAAGTTTAATTGGTAATCTGTTGGGTAAGAAGTCACATTTCAAGAGAAAAGACAGGCCACTTTTACCAGTTAACTTTGAAGGTGTTAATAGTGTCAATAAAATCTTGTGTCAATAAAGACTTCAAGACCTCGTCCTTGTTAGGCTCTCCACTTTAGAGAGAAGAACTCTACTGAGGACAGATAGATCTCTTTGAAGACAGGTATTAAAGATGGATTTAGTTTTATTTATTCTGTTTTAAAGTTTAAGTGTTGCCTGACTATAAGATTTTTAGATAAATATCTTACAGATTCCTTTACTGGTATATTTTCAATAACCAAATCATTGCAGGCGTGCAAAGATAAAATTTCACATTTAGCTATATTTAGTCTTAGCCTTGAAGCATTATTGAACTGATTAATCAGATTAATAGAATTAGACAGTTGGAGCTTATCTTTTAAGAAGAGTGTTATGTTAGTGTTATGTTATGTAATTCTCTGCCAGTCAGAAATAAATTTATGTATCAGGTTTGGATCTTTGGACAGTCATCCATTAATATTAAGGGCAGTTAAGGATTTTCTTTTTAAATTTCTTTTTTCTAAAGCAAAAAAGTAAGTTGTGTTCCTTTCTCCATCCTCTAACCATTTGTCTCTACACCTAATAAAAGCTCCTTTAGCCAAGTCTAAATAAAATTGATCCAGGCACAGCTGGATGTTTTTTAATTCAAGTTCTTCTGAGGTAAGTAGTTCTTTTGAGAGCAAGTGGTCAAGTTTATGCATCAAGTCAGCTTCTAGTCTATGTTTTTCCTTCTTTAGATCTTTACTTCTATTTATGGCAACAATTCTGACTTTACAGCAAACCTTGTGACTCCAGGGATCATTTTGATGACATTAGCAGCAGCTGCCTTGCCCTGTACATCATGAGGTACTGAGCTCTAAAAGATCTTACCATTTTTAGACTTGAATCTTTCAGCAGGAGCAGCTTCAGCACCAGCGACCTCCTCATCCAACTCATCAGATGATTCTTCTAGATGATATTCCACATTGTCGTCCTCCTCAGAAACCTGCTCATCTGAATCGCTATGCTGCTCTGTGTCCTCTCCTTCATTTTCAAAAAATATGATCCCAAACTTGGCTCACTGTAAATCTTCTTTTCGTGCAAATTGTAAATGTACACTCTGCAAGTCAAATGGCCACTCAAATGAGTGAATTCACTTCACATGTCTGGATATACCCATCTTTGTTTGTTTTGTTTTTGTGCAGGTACACTGGAAAAACCACACAAAATGAGAATCCCATGATTAGGAGAGAAACTGGCTGTCAGTGTGTCAGCTGACAGTGCACTTATGATTTCAGTTTTGGCTTTAAGTATTGCTTTATAATCGTATTATTATAACCAGGTTGAAACTGACCCTAACAACACAAAGGTCATAATTTCAACCAGAGCATTTTATAATTTAGGGAAAATATTTTTTTTGTTTTATTTTGTTGAAATCAAGGTTCCTGACAAAGTCAAAAAGCCTTGATGCAATAGACAAATTTTAAGTGATTCTTTTATGCATTTAAAAACTAAAACGGGTTGGTGCCGACCGTAAAACAAGAGGAAGGTTAAGTTACGATGTTGTAACAATATTGCCAATGCATAGTTGTGTGTTTTCATTAATTACGCATATGGAATAAATTCAGTACACTTGCTGCATTTTGGATGTATTGTCTGGTTATTGGCGCTGGTGCTGAATCTGTCACCTTTGCACATAAAACATTTTTGCCATTGCCTTGTGGTCACTTGTACCAGGCTTAACTATTTTGTTGAATATTCTTTGGCCAAATTCAGTTAAAACTACTTTTATATCGCACATGCTTGTGTATCATAAATGCTTTTATTGAAAAAGCGAGAACCCCCTTATAAAGTAACTGAAGTCATTAAAAGCAATTATTTTCTTAGCACCTCCACATAACAATCAAGCTCCCCCTTAGCCCTGGGAGAGAAAGGGCTAAGGGGCTTGTGTGTGAAACACAAGTGTTGCACACACACATTCAGCTCTCGTCGACAATATGGGGACGTCAGGTAAAAGTAAACTTAATCCTCCATTCTTCAGTTCCTCTCAGGCTGGGGCCAATATAGCGACTTGTGTCAGTCACTGCAGCCAACAGCAGAATAATGAACATGCCTAGGTCTGAGTCCGGTCTAAAAGCTTGTTACGTCGCAACCAGAGAGGCATCTGACTGGCATACCCAGAGACAAGCAGCAAGAGGGTGGTGCGGCTACAGCAGCTCATGCACAATGAACGCTGTTGTTGTTTTTAACACTGGGGGGGTTTCTACGCAGCCGAAATTAAAAAATATTAGTGTAGAAGAACTGTCTGTACTGTCTGTTTCCCCAAATGATAGATTTTAGTTCCTTCAAAGTCTTCAAGTTTCAAAGATCAACTTCTGAGCTGTAGTTTCTATGGTGTATACTATGCACAAATGTATTATTTAACAAAACTGAATTGAATAGGCAACATTTAATTTCTCACTGACTTGGTGACCAAAAATAACAATCTTAACTACCTTGTGTAATTACATGTCAGGCTAGTTTTAAGTACAAGATTGATCATACTTGTCCTCTGTTCAGGTTCCTGAAGAGTATAGGATCGACTGGAACGGACCTCACCGTCTTCATGGAGGCACTGCGTCAGTCCCTGAGGTTCAGCTGGCCCGTGAGCTCTCAGATGAAGAGGTTGCTATTTTGCCAGCTCCAGGAGTTTCTGTAATTGATGCACTTAGATTATATGTAGAGACTGTGCAAGTTTTTAATCAAGAATCATAGCGGAGTGATAGCAGAGTCCAACCCATGCTTTAATTTAGCCTGTTAGAACAAGCAAGGATAATCTTTCGTTTCCTTTCCTTAAAAAAATAAATAAATAAAATAAAGCTGTTTTACTTTCAAGCTCTACCATAATCACTGTTATGATCTTGTAAATGGACTTTATGTAAAGCTCCACTACTTTTTGATCTTCAGCACTCTCCTTTACTTCCTGTCTCAGTGTCCACAGAATGAATAACATGAATGCTGTTCTGTTAACATTGAAGATGCAGAACTGTTTGATTTCAGTAAATGTTTTCAAAGACACTGCACTTGTGTCAATTGACCTGACTTAACAGTGCATGCAATGACATCTGTCTGAAAAAACTCCAAACAAGTCCAAATCCAGTCTGTGCACAATTTATGGCAGAGACAAGTGCTTTCTCAAAGTCCATGTAGGTTTTGAAATGAGATGGCAGCTGTTTTGAAGCACGTGGAGGACGACTCAGGAAGGGTTCCCCAGAAATCTCCACTCTCAGTTCAGGAGGAAGCATCTCCCAGCTAACCCAGAATGTCAGCAGCTGGGCCAGCATACCTGATGAAGCTATAATTCAAAGTAATTAAAGTAAACTTTAATTGATCACATCTATCCAAGAGACATAGAAGCATTTGTAAAGAGAGCAATATATTAGCCAAGGTGTTTATACCTGTTTCAGTGAACATCCTTCGAAAGCCAGTGTGGACTCTAAGTCAAAGTCTTCATCACTGTCCTCGACTGGCCATGTGATTTTTGGTGAACTTATTTAAGGAATATGCAGATCACATTCTTGGTAAATGGAAAAATAACCAACTCAGTCATTGAAAATACATGTAAATTCATCAAGTAAAGTGACAAATATAACTAAATAATATAAGTAAACTTACCTGGGGTGTGAACTGCATTTAAGCCACTTTGGGGAAAGAAGTGCTACAACATCTGGCCTAGATGTCAGCAGGGGCAATACAATCACATCTTTCAGTCCCTTTCTCAATCTGGCGCATGATCCTCCCAATGACCAATGATTTGATGATAATGTATGCCGCTATTTAGATGTGTATTTTCCCGGGTTTCCCTTCATTTTGCAACAAATCACATTCTACCTGGGTAACAAGTTAAAGAGAGTGCTAGTTGTCCAGTTCCATTTTGTCTGTGATTGAGACTATGCGGTGCTTCATGCACACTCGACGAAACTGTTCTGCTTCATACATAACTAATGGATGAATGGGGAAATTCCACTTTCTAAATTTCAGCAACTTGTGTCTATTGCTTGAATGTTTAAAACTTTAAATCAAAGAGAAGTTAACAGTGGTAAACTCTGACTGCATCACCTGTATCACCAAGTAGATTATCAAACAGCAAATTCACATAACCAGGCATGTGTTAAGCTGCCCTCAATGTACTATAGTGTTTTTTACATTTTGTTTTTTGATAATTTTCCTACTGTGTCAACATTTGTGAAAATGGAGTTTTCTTAAATATGCCACTGTCCTATCAACATTGTCAGGCTTACCAGCAAAAGCTTTGTTTTCAGGCTCCGCACACATTGTGAAACATTGTGAGTGTAATCTCTATAAAGATGTGCTGCACTGTTCCAAATGTATATCTGAGCTGTCTTGGGAACTCTATGTTCAATGCATAAAGTAAGCCAAAAAGGTAAGCAAAGGCAGCGAGGCCAGTGCACCATCATCCATGAACACAGTGAGCACCCACATTTGGACCTTTTTTGTTTGCCTGTTTTCTGGATCGGTGTCCTGTTAAAAGCAGAAATTCAAATTTAAGCAGCATTGTGTAACCCCGGATTTCAATGTTTATCATTCAAAAAATAATAGTTGCCTTTGGTTTTTTTGCTTCATATTTCATGAGTTTTCCTAATTTGATGGGGACAACTGATTAAGCAAAACATTTTCATGATGATATTTTTCTAATGTGCTGAACACAAACTACACGCATTGGTGTTCCTCTGGGGTCAATTTGACCCCAAGCTGTTTTAGCTGTGTAAAACTGTCTGTCTCTGTGTGTGACCTAATAACCCCACACCTGCAGGTGCAGAGGTGTGTGACCATCTGAACTCACACTGGGGATTGTGGTGAGGAGGACCCTGATTTTGAGGGATTTTCATCTGATGAGAATGAGAATGTTGACCCTCCCATTGTCTCTCAACAACCAGCAGACATGGTCACCTGGAAAGATAACATGGTCCCTTTCCCCACATCAACAGCAGGGTAGACTTAGTGCTACTAATGTTGTCAAAATGGTTCCTGGCCCCACCAGATTTGCAATTGTGGCGAGAATGAGGAAACCAATGAAAAGAAAATTAAACCGAGTAATCTAAACAAAATTAGGGAAAGGGACCGACAACGCCACCCTGGGAATTTCACCCAGAGAATTTATTTTTAAGGCAAACAGGTAAGTTTACTCAATGAGGCATGAGACGTGGTTCCTTATTCGTAGAAAAAGTACAATTTTTATTGGTAAAACAGCTAATTAAAAAGGTCCATCATTCACACAAAGAGCACCAACACAGAAAAATCAAATAAAGGAGAAGGGCTGGAGCTGAGTGTGTGGACAGGGGCTTAGTGCACGAGAGGAAGATTCACCAAAAAAAGAATAAACTCAAATAACCACGTGTGACACACACTCAGTGACGTGAAGCCCACTTTCCCCGCACACAGCAAACAACAAAGCCACCGCCACCTGGGCACCAGCACTGCCACCACCAGTCTCCAGCAACTGAAAAGAAAAGAAACAGAATAAAACCAAAAAGGGACAAATACGTTTAACCAATCCAAGGAATAAACAGAAACAAACACACATTTATCAAAACACATTTAGATAAATAACCAATCCAAAATAATAACCAAATACACAGCCACCCTCGCACACACGGAGGCCCTAGTAAAACACCCGAGCGTGAGTCTGACAGGGCACGGCGTGGGCCGCAGACGCCAGGCTACCAGTCGACGAGGACGAGGAAGCGCAGCAGGAGGCCAAGCGAAGCAGTCATGCAGTCCAGTAGCAGTAGAGCAGAGCAGCAAAACAGTGGTGAATTTGTGCAAGGCGGCAGCCGGACAAAGCAGCCGTGAGACAAGGCAGCGGTGAAACAAAGCAGTAAAAAGGGACAAACAGCAGCGAACAACAAACGGCGGTGAGAGACAGACGGCGGCGAGAGACAAAGGGCGGCGAGAGACAAACGGCGGCGAGAGACAAAGCAGCAGAGGGACCTCAATCTGCTGATTGCACGTTACACCTGTTTAGGGATGCCCACCCGCTCACACCGGAGGAGGAGGAGGAGAAGGGAGAAGGCCGGTCACCGCTGACATCTACCTGCGACCACACTAGCGTTAACCCTCAGACAGCATCAGCCAGCGGCGAGAAAGGGAGGACACTTACCAGACAAACTACGCCACAAGTACGGGACACGCGGACATGAACAGCTGCCCTACAAACAAACAAATGCTGTGAGCACCAGCGAAAGGACGAGCGACCAGTGAGGTGAAGCACCGGGCAACCATACCTGTCGGGCCGGAAATGACGCACCAGTGACGACAGAGGCGCAAGAGGAATTGGTCAATGACAGGTGGTGCTTTTGTACTGGCCCACCTGTGACGCTAAATACATGGCAGCTGCGCTTAATGGTGAAGCCTGTGTATGCTGCTACACAATCAGTCACAGTAAAAACATCAAATCAGCATTTGAACTCTTCATAACACCATCAGTTGAAAATATTGTGCTTGGGATGACACATTTAGAGGGGAAGCGTGTATGGGGACAGTTGGAGAGACTTGAATGTAGTTGACTTGGAAGCCTACATTGGCTTGCTTATTTTGACAGGGGTGTACAAATCAGGTCACCAACATCAATCAATATGGTTCATTCTGTGAGAGTCATGAATGAGCACCCCAAATTAGAAAATATTTGGATGAAAGATTTTCAAGATGCACTAACTCTAGAACTCAAAGTTTGACCTGATGGTGGCGCTACAGGAAAGGTCATATCATCACCAAAACCACTAGAGTACACACTCTTGTGGTCATTAATGTTGTCAGTAAATTGGAGAAGATTTGTATGAAAACTTTTCAAGATAAATTAATTCTAATTTTGGCCAGAAGGTTTAAGTTTGGCCTGATGGTGGCGCTAGAGAACAGGTCATCTTTCATTATCAAGGGCTTATTTATGTATTCAACCAATAAACAAAGTCTCTGA
Source organism: Nibea coibor (assembly GCA_023373845.1). Lineage (NCBI taxonomy): Eukaryota > Metazoa > Chordata > Actinopteri > Sciaenidae > Nibea > Nibea coibor. The sequence goes on along the minus strand of CM041721.1, from coordinate 1,583,358 downwards.
CACAAAAACTTGGGCAACAATTTTCTGTAAGTCATTTTTTGTAAGTCAGACAGTCTGAGGGGAAAAAAACTGTTCTTATGTCTGGTTGTTTTGGCATACAGAGTTCTGTAGCGCCTTCCAGAGGGGAGGGGTTCAAACAGTTGGTGTGAGCAGGGTGTGTTGGGTCTGCAGAGATGTTGCCTGCCCGTTTCCTGACTCTCGACAAGTACAGGTCCTGGATGGAGGGCAGGCTGACACAATGTCAAGCTGAAAAGAGTTTAAACTGGTGTCACTAAAACACATTTAAGAGCAGCCACTATCCTTACCTTTTTCATCTCCTGTGATGTGCCATCCCAGACTGCCATCATAGCAAACCTCACTCTCCAATTCCCTCCCAGGAGCCAGGCTCTGCTAATCTGCAGTAAAGACCATGTATGGACCTCGGCAAAGGATCTCTGCTTTACCCCTTTTGTCCTCCTCATGTTTTTCCTTTACCATTTCATATACAAGGGGCTGTGTTCAAATTTCTCTGTTAGCACCTAGTGTACAAAAATGTTAAGTATTATTTTCCATTCAACAGGCCATTTATTCAAGTAATTATGATCACATGTGCTTCTTCCAACACAAGTACAGACACTTACCTCATAGTCCTCTGCTACCTCAGAGGGATATCTAACCTCCCGTCCAAACAGAAGGCAGTATGGGCTGTGTTGTGTTGAGTTGTTTTTTTGTTCTGAGACCAGAGCAGGAACCCCCCCCCCCCCCCCCCCCCCCCCACCACCACCTCCCCCACCCTCGTGTCCCGTCCGTGGGGCTGTGACGTTGGGGCTGAGACTGAACTGAAGAGAGGCAAAAAGTCACTGAGACTGAGGTAAGACAATGTGTTAACCTAGCAAAAGAATAAGATAGGTTAGTTAACGTTAAATTGCGTGTACAGTAACGTTATATCAGTACTACGTTGACCCAGTTTCAGTGTTTTGATTTGACTTACTCTTAACATGACAGATACATAATATTTCAGATCTCTTGACATGGGAGTGCTATTTTTTAAAAATAAAAAGTCAAATGTCTTCTTTGTTGTCTATTTTGTTTATTTTATCTCCTCCATAATTTTCCTTGAAACCGGTCTGGGCTGTGCTAGTATATGTTTACTGTTTACAGTCAAACACTTTGATGCATTGCAGGCTTAATTTTGATCAATCAAAAATCTGTGTAGTAGTTGTTTGAGGACAGTCTGAAGATGCTCTTGCCTGAAGAGACTGACATTTGGTCTCATTCACATCAGTGTGTAGGATCTGGCAGATGGACACTACGCAACCTCTGGATAGTGCCATTAAGCTTCTCCACCAAGCCATTAGTCTGGGGGTGCTATGGTGAGCAGAAGCTTCACTTAATCCCAAGAGTCTGGCATTGATTGATTGAGTCTGGCATTTTGCACAAAAGAAGTCAGCATTTACAGAATGACTTACTCCAAATTAAATAGTTTATCTTGAGTGTTCTACCTGGTTTTCAAATTCTGTCCCCTGGTCTATAAGCAGTCACTAGTTGAAGTTCACCAAATTTGTATACAAACTCTAGAATACACTAGGTCACCTACTCTGCACACTTTGAGGGTAGGCTTCTGCCCACTTATAATAAAATAAATAATCAAGCATTACACAGATGTATTGATTACCACCCTCAGTTTGACCAGGTACATGCCAACAAGTTCAAATTGGCTCTGTGACCTGGAACAATGAATGGGCCTGGGAATGATGATTAGATATAAGAAGCAGGTAGCATCTAAGCACATTTTACTGCATGGGACAGTCAGTTACACAAATCATCTCACCTCTATTAGGTTGTTTTTTTTTTCTTTTAGCCCACTAAGCCTGGCAGTCAGGACACTGTGCAATCTGATGTCAAATAATATTCAAATCATAGACCTTTGTTCATGCAGAAACACAGAGTAAAAGACAAAGACCACATGTGAACTGCTTTAGTTATTGCATTCAAGAAACTTTTCTCTCATTCACCTTTCTGTTAACGGCACCCCCTCACTTTTATTGTCTGTGGCACCCACTATTACTGTGTATAGTCGGGTGCCTATGAGTATGTGGCGGCACGAGCATGGGATCTTCCACGATTTCAATAATGAACCGAATTGCTGGACAACGCCACCCTGGGAATTTCACCCAGAGATTAAATTTGATTGAGGATTACAAAAGAAAGCACTCAGGTCCGTTTTTCAAGGGAGGACAGAGACTGTGGTTTGAGGTTACAAAATATGTTTATTACAAATTAATTTTCTTTTTAAAATACTGGCACTAAAATCGCTCTCACTCTGTAGATAAAAGGAGCCAACCAGGGCTGAGACCTACTGTGACAAATGGGTCCAAAAGAACGGGGATCCCAGGGACACCACACGTGAAGCAAACAAGAAAAGTCAAATGCAAAAAAAACCCAACAAATTAGTGCAAACGATATAAAAGAGGACACCGCCACCGGGACACCAATCCACCACAGTAGCCTCAGCACCTGGATAGGGAGGACCTGAGAGCAACAGATTAGGAATGAAAAGAATTAACAATTTTACTTAATCACAAAGAAAGAAATTAAAAATACCAAAACTCTACAATGAAAAACAAATCAACCAAAATCTATATAATCAAAGAAAGAAATCAACATTTAAAGCTGCCCAAATCCATAATAAGGAAACAACAAATTAACCAAATCACAAAGAAAGAAATCAAAATAACCAGATAATATAAACTAACAAAATAATCCCACTTAGGTGTGCAACAAAACCAATTGCTGGAAAGACACCCAAAAGAAAAAAACAAAAACAAACAAAACACAACTGAACAAGTTCCACACTGTTCTCTCACAAAGGGTTTTTTGTGGGCAAGTTTTTCCTCACTCGAACCGAGGGTCTAAGGACAGAGGGTGTCACTCCCTGTACAGATTGTGAAGCCCTCTGAGGCAAAATGTGTTTTGTGACTTTGGGCTATACAAATAAAATTTGATTTGATTTGATTTGATATGCAAACACACGTTAAGACGTGGCTGAGACAGTCTCGCCCAGACAGTAGCACTACCACTTAGCCAGCCGACAACCAGCCAGGGGCCAAGCTCCAGTTCTCGGCAAGGCAGTGCAAAAAGAAACAATAACAGAAGCAAGCAATCGTCGCAAAGTTATCAGTAAGTTATCAACTGGCACTGCTGTGCGGCACTGCTATATAACAGTCACTAGCCCTACAATAACAAGCACAGGATGAGCAACTTACAAATGGATGGAGGAGGAAGCTGCGGCCATTGCGCTACATACTGGTCAGGCGATCCTGGACAACACAGTGTGGAGCAGAGGATGTGTGGGAGCAACACACCAGCGATGAGCAATGAGCAGTAGCCAGTGAGCAGTAACCAAATGGTGAGGGGCATGTGGCCAAAACACCCAAGCGGACCTTTATAAAACAAAAAAAACAATATGTACAGGCCACCTGCGCGAACTACAGCCATTGTCAACAGCCTACCTAGCACCCGGAAGGAGAAGTGACAGACGCCAGGAAGTGACGCAACCCTGTCTCAGTCAAGCAAGAAAGAGACAAGTGGTCTCTGCCCGCCTTTATGCGTCTCTCTCTCTCCCTGTGATTGGCTAAGCCTGTGACACAGCTGAACGTCCCCAGGACCAATAAGTCCATCCTGCTACAAGTACAATGTATATTTGTATACACCCCAGTGTTCATATTTTGACCAGGGCACTTCCAGCAGAGGTTTATTTGTAGACCTCAGAACTCTACCAGGATTTCGGACAATTAAAAGCTCAGATAAATACGATGGGGCAAGGCCGTTATAAAGGACAGGAAGCCAATGAATGGAGTTAAAAACAGGCGTGATATGCACACGTTGCATTACAGTAGTCTAGCCTTGAACTTATTAAGGCATGGATGGTTTTTCTCAAGGTTATGTTTTAACTTTGGCCAGGAGATGCAACTGGAAAAAAATGGTCTTGACAACATTGTTGATTTTTTTTGTCAAACCTCAGATGGCTGTCAAAGGTCACTCCCAGATTTCTGACGGATGAACTCAGCGTAGAAGACAGGACACCAAAGCCAGCGGTCACAGTATCCCCAAACACAATACATTCAGTTTTATCATTGTTTAAATGAAGAAAATTTTGGGCCAACCACTGCTTAATATCAGTAATACAATCAAACAAAGAACATTCTCCATTACTATTTGGCTTCACTGGCAGATAGATTTATAAATCATCTGCATAACAGTCAAAAGGAAAGGTTGTGCCTGGCAATAATTGACCCAAGTGGTAACATGTACAATGAGAAGAACATAGGGCCAAGAATAGATCTTTGTGGAACTCCACAGTTAAGAGGGGCAATGGAAGAGGATAGGTCACCAACCATAACGGAGAAGGATCTGCTGGATTTGAATGCCAGTGAATGCCAACATAATTACTTAGACATGACAGGAGGACTACGTGGTCCACCATGTCAAAGACTGCTGTGAAATACAAATTTTATTTGTATAGCCCAAAGTCACAAAACATATTTTGCCTCAGAGGGCTTTACAATCTCTGTAGGGGGTGACACCCTCTGTCCTTAGACCCTCGGTTCAAGTGAGCAGAATGAGTTGGAGCAACAGGCAAATCCTTATTAGTACTCGTAATGACATTCACATTAATGTCTTTTTTGAAAGAATCCACTTTGTCAACAAAATAAAGAAGAAAATTCTCACAGGTGGCTATTGGTACATCAGTCACAGCAGAAGTGCTGAGTTAACAACAGCGTTAATCGTAGCAAATAACACCTTGGTGCTAGAAATAATATTAGAGAGATACTGACATTTCGCTTCATGTACAGCTCTCTGATAATCACAGAGAGTAGAGAGTGTGCAGTTTGTCCTTCTTCAATCTGTGTTCCCTCTGCCTGCAACGTTGTCTGATAGCACGGGTGGTGTCGTTCAACCAGGGGTCCATGTCATTAAGGTGCCTTGAACCTGTGTGAACTGGTGGAAAATGGGTATAATTGTTCTCCTTTAAGAGGTAAACATAAAAGCTGCATTAATACAAAGAAACTCTGAATGAGAAATTGTGATTATGTGATAACGTACACACATAATCACACATAATTATGTGAACTCTGTACATAAATATCTAAACCCAGTACCACATGTGGTGGTAGAAACTGTGGGGGATTCAGGACTGGTTTATAGAGAAGGGAGGGAGGGAAAAAGACACTCCATAGGAATGTCATGTTAATACATTACTGCTTGTTGTATTGGTTTTCTGTTATGTGCCATATTTTGTTAATTGCATGTTTTGTTTATTAATCTGTCTTCATGTGTGTACATGAATTCCTTTAGTTATGCTTGTTATACTTGATTTAAGTTTGCATGTATGTTTTGGAAACGAACGATTATGATTTTTAAGCAGTGAACGCAACGCCTGACTGACAGCTGCACATGCCAATTGGCTGCTGCTTCGGCCAAAACGCTTTGAGTCCGATTCCTGTAACTCTTAGCTGTAGCCTGAGGAGCCCCAAAACCAGAGAGAATCCATCCTGTGTTTGTAGAGTAGATTGCTGGGCCATCTTTTCTGTTTTAGGTCTGTAGCTGCTATGGTTAGCAAGTCCCCTGTAGTCAGCACGGTACCACCGAAGGTAGCTTCAGCTAGCTGTCCCCCAGTAGCAGCTGGGAGGAGGCAATAGCCCCAAAACTGAAGCCCACGGTACACCACCAACCGCTCCGCGTTTCAAACTAATTTTCCCCACTCAGCGACACACCCACTGAGAAGCCAACTCTGGTCATTGGCAGCTCCATTTTACAAAACGTGAAGTTAGCGACACTAAAACTAAAACTAAACGTAGATACAGTAAGATTGTTATCCACGTCGGCGGTAATGACACCCTGTCACACCAACCGGAGGTCACTGAAAACGCCAAAACGAGGTCGGACTCGTAGTTTTCTCTGGACCCCTGCCCAATTTGACCAATGATGACGTGTATAGCCACATGTCGTCATTTCACTGCTGGCTGTCGAGGTGCTGTTCAGCAAACGATGTGGGCTCCATAGATAACTGGACACTTTTCTGGGGAAAACCTGGTCTGATTAGGAGAGACAGCATCCATCCCACTTTGGATGGAGCGGCTCTCATATCTAGAAATATGGCCAAGTTTATTAGTCAACCAAACGTGTGACAACCCAGAGTTGAGACCAGGAAGCAGAGCTGAAGTCTTACATGCCTCTCTGTGCCTCCATTAGAGCAGCTGACCACCCAACCCTTTAGTATAGAGACTGTGTCTGTCCCCTGTCCAACTACATTATTTAAAGATAAACCAAACAGAAGAGGAGTTCATCATAAAAACTTAATAAAAATTAAATCAACATCTCCAACAGTCCAAAATAAGAGAATTAAATGTGGAATTGGAATTCTTGAATATCAGGTCCTTGTCTTCTAAAGCTGTCAGTAAATTAATATCTGATTATGATATTGATATATTTTGCCTTAGGATGAATATGTTAGCTTAAATGAATCCACTCCTCCCAGTCATTGTAATACTCATCTTTGAAGTAATGGTCGAGGTAGTGGAGTTGGAACCATATTTGACTCAAGTCTATTAATAAATTCTAAACCTAAACTAAATTATAATTCATTTGAATGTCTTGTTGTTAACCTCCCTCACCCAACCTGGAAAACATTAGAGCCAATTCTGTTACAGTATATTGTGCTCCTGGTCCTTACTCTGAATTTTTATCTGAATTTGCATCTGGCTTGATCCTTAAAACAGATTATTGTAGATGACTTTAATATTCATGTGGACAACCACAATGACAGTCTTAGTACTCTTTATTGGATTCAATTGCCTTCTGTCAGAGTGTAAATAAACCGACACATTGTCTGAACCACATTCTTGATCTTGTTCTCTCATATGGCATTGAAATTGATCATCTAAGACCATTATTGTTATAACTCTACTGTACCTCTGAAAAAGAAGATAATTAAACAGAGGAGGTTGGCACCATGGTATAGCCAGCAGATTTGCAAATTAAAGCAAGTTGCAAGTAATTCTTAGCACGCAAATGGCGTGCACTAAAATGGAAGAATCTCGTTTAGTCTGGCAAGATAATCTTAAAACTTACAGGAAGGCTCTCCGTAATGCCAGAACAGCCTATTACTCTTTATTAATAGAGGAAAACAAGAACAACCCCAGGTTTCTCTTCAGCACTGTAGCCAGGCTAACAGAGAACCACAGCTCTATTGACCCATCTACTCCTCTAGGTCTAAATAGTAATGACTTCATGAGCTTCGTTAATGATAAAGTGATGACTGTTAGAGACAAAATTCATCATGCCTTGCCTTCGACAGGCACTGATGTGGATTCTGATTCATAATGACTTCTGATTCTGACTCATAATAACTAATAATTTCTTCATCTAAGCCATCAACTTGTCTCTTAGACCCCATCCCAACCAGGCTGCTCAAGGATGTTTTACCTCTAGTTAGCCCTTCTTTATTGGATATGATTAATCTTTCTTTATTATCGGGATATGTACCACAGTCTTTTAACCCTGTAAGACCTGACCCATCAAAAAATAGCCAGAAAATTCTGATTTTTTTGGAACTGAGATGTTTAATTCTTATAACAAAATCCACATTTTTTTTTTTGCAATATCATGTTATTGTATCATATTTGATACAGTGGGCGTTTTTGGCAAATTTTTGTTCACAACAATGTTAATTTTAGCCCCAAAAAAGAGTTTGGTCAATAACATTTTGAAATTATAGAACATGAACATGAACTTTTTCCTCTTTTTTCTTTTTCACATAACACTTTCAGCACCTTTTAACACCTTTTTATTTCATTTTGTGGTAGGCGGAAAAACAGTTTCTGTCCTTGTTCAGGCAAAGATGACCCTTACACTTCCCACAGTAGACATATGAAAAGTGATTGCCCGTACAGTGCTTGCATATCTGTCATTTTCAATGTGCTTTCTCTTTCTCTCTTCTTCCTCTAGCCTTTTTGACATCTAAAAATAGACATATAGGCCAATACACTCAAAAAAAGGAAATTGGTCGGCTGTTATGTTAACTAAAGTCTAACGTGTTATGTAAGCTATAATTTCATGTTTCAAAGGTGAACATGATTAAATCATGTTGGACTGGCATGAAATCAAACAACTAAACATTCATTAGATTCATTCATGTTGCCAGAAAGTAAGGCAATTGAGTTAATACAGGTAGGCGGGAAAAGCAAAGCGACATCGCGCGAGAAGACATTGACATCGCAAGGACACCTGGGAAGAAGATCCGTCACAAACTGGCTCAAGATATGTGACAAAAGCGACAATGCCAAGGGTTAAAGAAGGATAAAGTATATTTATTGTAAATTACCCACAATTACATAACTCAAACAGCATGGAGTGTCAGTATCAGTAGTGAATGTAATGTATGCATTATGTATGCATGTCTCTTAAATGCAAAAGAAAGAGGCAACAGAAAGTAACAAAACCAAAACAAACCCAAAACCAGGAGCCGGGTGGAGCCTAGGAGAGAGAGACCGAGAATGACAAGTGAGTCGTATTTATAGCCTGGTGGAAGGCCTTAACAGGTGTCAGCACCTTGCCTTAACGACCACTCCCTGACTGCCAACCCCTGCAGGAACCAATCACCTGCCTCATGGTGGGCAGCAAGGGAGGAGTCGTAACACCCCCCTCCATAAGAATGAGGCTCCAACTCATGATAGACATCAAATAATTACATCATTACAAAACAGGTCCCGAACTGTCATAACCAATACATTACCCATAGTTCACCAAGCTGCGCTGCACTACTTCCAGGCTGCAACCTCCAATGCTTCACTCCGTCCTCGCCAACCCAGCAACCTTGGTACCAAAGGAGCAATTTTAAGGGAGGAAGAAGAGAGAAATGAGCATGGGAGAGCATGGAAATATGACAGCATGCAACTAAGATCTACTAAGGGCCCACGGGGGCCCGGGACAGTGCATCTGCAATTACATTGTCAGCCCCCTTGATATGTTGAATATCCAAGTGGTAAGGCTGCAGAAACAAGGACCATCTCATAAGCCTCTGATTAGGATTCTGCAGCGACTTCAGGAAAGTAAGGGGGTTGTGGTCAGTAAAAACTGACAAGGGAGTTACACCAGAGCCGACATAGACATCAAAATGCTGCAGGGCCCAAACAAGCGCCAACGCTTCCTTTTCTATTACAGAGTAATGGGATTGGTGCTTGTTAAATTTGCGTGAGAAGAAGCTCACAGGGCAATCTACTCCCTCCGCATTCTCCTGCAACAAGACGGCTCCAGCACCCACATTACTAGCATCTACTTGAAGCTTAAAGGGCTGATCAAGTCTTGGTGCTGCCAACACTGGAGCTGAACACAGCAAAGCTTTAACACTATCAAATGCATTTTGACACGTTGCAGACCAAACATACTCTGCTTTGGCTTTTAGAAGGTCGGTTAATGGGGCAACCACAGAGGAAAAGTTTTTGCAAAAACTGCGGTAGTAGCCCACCATCCCTAGGAAACGCATCAACTCTCTTTTGGTGGTAGGTGGGGGAAACTTTTGCACTGCCACGACCTTGGCTTCTGCTGGACAAACCTGGCCTTGACCCACCACCTTCCCTAGATAGGTCACAGTAGCTCTGGCAAACTCACATTTTGCAAGATTTATGGTCAAGTTTGCCCACACCAACCTATCAAAGAGTGCACCTATACGCTGAATGTGTTCTTCCCAGGTGTCAGAATACACTACTACGTCATCCAAATATACAGCACAGCCACTAAGTCCTGAAACAACCCGGTTCATTAACCGCTGAAATGTTGCAGGAGCATTCCTCAACCCAAATGGCATGACAGTGTATGAATACAAGCCGGAGGGAGTTATAAAGGCTGAGATTTCCCTTGCCCTCTTGGTGAGTGGAACTTGCCAGTACCCTTTGAGGAGATCAAATTTGCTTACATAGGCTGCTGAACCTACCAGGTCAATACAGTCTTCCATGCGGGGAAGTGGATACAGATCTGGTTTAGTCAAGCTGTTCACCTTACGGTAGTCAGTGCAGGGCCTCAAACTAGCATCTGATTTTTTAACAAGGAGGCATGGGGAGGCCCAGTTGGATGAACAGGGCTCAGCAATGCCATTATGAAGCATGTACTGTACCTCAGCCTCCAACTGTCTCCTCTTCTCATCTGACACACGGTAAAAGCGCTGCTTAATGGGCTCAGCAACTCCAATGTCGATATCATGCTTAATCAGGTGTGTTTGTGATGGAGTATCAGCAAAAAGAGATGGATAACTGCGAATTAATTTAATCAACTCATGCTGTTTAACCCCATCCAAGTGCCCAACTAGCATATCCAGATTCCTTAGGGTCTCTGAATTTTTTAAACGACCCCACAACAATCCATCATCGGGAGCAATATCCCCCTCCTCCCCCTCACCAACTGGTCCAGAAAAGGTGGACGTCAAAACAGAGGCAGAAACCAAAACTGGCTTGATCGGGGAGCTCTGCTGCGGTGGTGGCACAGACTCGCGCATATGATAAGGCTTCAGGAGGTTAACATGGCACAGCTTTGTAGGTCTTCTGCGGCCAGGAGTGTCAATCAGATAGTTTAGGTCTGAGACTCGTTGCACCACAGAGAAAGGACCAGTGTACTTGGCTTGAAAAGGTGAATCAACCAAAGGCAGAAGAACAAGCACACGGTCACCTGGGTTAAACTGACGAGCCTCAGCCCGTTGGTCATATTGCTGTTTCATCTTGCCCTGTGATCTCTGCAGCTTCTGTTTAGCTAGCTCCCCTGCCCTGTACAATTTAAATCTAAATCCATTAACATAATCTACAAGGGTTTTGGGGGGATCGCTTGGCAAACATCCATCTTGCAAAACTGCAAGTGGGCCACGCACTTTATGGCCAAAGACCAGCTCGTTCGGACTGAATCCAGTGCTTTCCTGGACAACTTCATGAGCGGCTAACAACAACCAGGGTAACCCCTCCTCCCAATCACCTGACAGTTCGGTACAATATGCACGCAACAACGATTTCAACGTTTGGTGAAAACGTTCAAGGGCACCCTGGCTTTGTGCATGGTAGGCTGTTGATTTATTATGCTTTATGTGCAGCTGTTTAAGCACCTGAGAGAACAGATGGGATGTGAAGTTGGAACCTTGGTCAGACTGTATTACTTTGGGGATACCAAATACTGAAATGAACTGGGTCAAAGCTTTAACCACTGCCTTCGCTGTGATACTGCGAAGGGAATAAGCAGCTGGATATCTGGTAACCTGGCACATTACAGTGAGCAGGTATGTATGTCCAGATTTAGACCGAGGCAGGGGACCCACACAATCAATGATCAGATGTTCAAAAGGTTGCCCAGTGACAGAGATGGGCTGTAGAGGAGCAGGCTTCATGACCTGATTCGGCTTACCAGTGAGCTGACAGGTATGGCATGTCTTAATGAAAAGAGCAACATCTCTCTTTAAACGTGGCCAGAAGAAATGCTGTAATACTCGATCGTAGGTTTTACGGACACCAAGATGACCTGCCACATCACCATGGGATGTCTGGAGCACTTTGTTGCGGCAGTTTGTAGGGACAACAACTTGAAAGATTGGCTCTCCTACAGACTCTGCACCATGTGGCTGCCACTTCCGAACCAATAGACCATCTAGGAAAAAATAGCACTGAGCAGAATTCCTCACCTCCAACACTGGCACGACCCTGTCAAACAGCTCATTCAAAGAAGAATCAGCCTTCTGTGCTGCCACTAACTCAGCCCGAGAACCTGCTAACTGGTCAACAGGCAAAGTATCTGGCAAATCCAGACACTCTGGCTCTGCCACACTCTGTGCAGCATGACTAGCAGCACGCGTGGTAGCACAAGCAGGAAAAATGTCACCTGAAAGCAGTGGTGTCACAGAGGGTGCTACCTGAGGGGATGTGAGCGACTTCACTACCCTAGGCTCCCCACAAGCCCACACCTTGTCCCCTGCCAAATCATTCCCCAAAATCATATGCACTCCCTCCACTGGCAACTGAGAACGGACACCGACCGACACCTCCCCCACCACAAAACCACAAGTGAGGCTCATTCGATGCAGCGGGACAGAGAATGGAATCATACCCAACCCTAGGGTGATTACACATCCACCAGTCTCAGTTTTTGCAGAAAAAGGCAATACAGACTCAAGGATAAAGGTATCTAGTGCTCCAGTGTCTCTTAGGATTTTAATGGGAACCTGCACACTACTCCCCACCAAAGAGACGAATCCATCTGATATAAAGGCTTTGAAGTCAGCCCGGGGAGATACCACAGTGCCATCCTGCACTTGGCTTAGCTCTCTGCCCTTAGATGTACTGACTGGAGCAGCCATAACAGCAGGTTTCACCTGACCAGAGAATTTCCTGGCTTTCAGCACTGGGCACTCCTTTTTCCAGTGACCTTGCTTGGCAATACCTACAAGTGTCAGTGTTGACTATTGAACTCTGCCCACTCTGGCTAACCTTTTGAGCTGGCTCATTAGCAGTTTTTAACTTCCCAGGCCTAGAGTAAGTGTCATATCTATGATGAGCTTCAACCTTTGTATCAAAGGAGCCTTTGTGTGTTAGAACGTACTCATCAGCCAGGACTGCAGCCTCTCTGGGAGTTTTACCTTATGTTCATTAATGTAGATTGCTACACGCTCAGGCACAGAGTTCTTCAGTTGTTCCAGCACAACCAGGTTGCAAAGATCCTCAAAAGTACCAACCTCAGAGGCTGTACACCAGCGGTTAAAATGGGTAATCAACTCACGTGCAAAGTCTGTGTAAGTCTGACTATCCAGCCTCTTCCTAGCTCTAAACCGCTGGCGATAAGCTTCTGGCACAAGTTCATACACTTTTAACACTGCGGCCTTCACCGTGTCATAAACCTTACTCTCTTCTACACTTAATGCTGAGTAGGCTTCTTGTGCCCTGCCAGTCAGAACGCACTGCAGCAACATGGTTCTGTCTAAATCTGGCCAGTCTCGTGCATCTGCAATCCTCTCAAACAAAGAGAAGAATGAGTCTGGATCAGACTCACTGAACCTAGGAAGCAAGCGAAGATTATTAGCCAGGTCAAATTGAGAGGGCTTGCCCTCTGAGGCCTTAGTACTATCAGCTCTGCCCACATCTGATACTTTCCCTTCCCTCAGCAGCTGCAATTGACACTGTTGCATTTCTAATTTTGTACACTCAGTTTTATGCCTTATAGTTTCCAGTTCTACTTCTTTTTCAAACTTAAGCCTCTCTAACTCCAGCTGCTGCCTTAATTGCAACTGCAACAATTCCCTTTGTTGATCAAAGGTTAGCGTTCCAACATTAGCTACCACATTTACCCCTGGACTGCTAACTGGCTGCTGGCACAAGACACCAGCCTCAAATAGACCATTTTTTAAGCAGATTTTTACACTCTCCTTCAACTTCTTATCCAAAATGTCAATACCATAGTGCTCTGCAATCTTAAGAAGATGATCTTTAGTGCACTGGTCTAATAAAGACTCTGAAGGATCCTGGATAAAACTCTCTACAGGGGAAGCCATCTTCAAAACCAATCAACCAACCAATTTACACACCTTGAATGGGATACACTGGAAACCCAGACCTGGGGTAACAAATGAACAGGAGCCTCACCCCTATCCTTACTGCTAACTACAACCGTTAAAAGCTAGCTAACTAACTCATCCCTAGTCTTCGTGCAGTTAATGGTGGGGGGTAATTATGCACGCTAAACCAGTGGAATGGGAAGAGCAACCAGAGAACTGGCGACCTTCCCACAACCACGGAGATGCTCCCGAGCTAAAAGCTCTACCCACCTTCGCCGCCACCTAGAGTAGTCACCACGAGCCCCCTAGAGGAACCCGCTGCCAAACCTATCAGGGGAGAAGGAACTCAGACAGAGTCCACCACAAACCCCAGTCAAGTGTGAAATTAAACAGAAAGGGACCAAATACCTAACTCTCTTACCACCTCCCTTCATAGGAAGTATACAACACTAACACAATGTCAGCCATGTTCAAACCGAATCCCAGACTGAACATCCCGGAACTTTACGTGGACCGGACGAGCCCCCACTTGTCACAAACTGGCTCAAGATATGTGACAAAAGCGACAATGCCAAGGGTTAAAGAAGGATAAAGTATATTTATTGTAAATTACCCACAATTACATAACTCAAACAGCATGGAGTGTACAGAGTGTCAGTATCAGTAGTGAATGTAATGTATGCATTATGTATGCATGTCTCTTAAATGCAAAAGAAAGAGGCAACAGAAAGTAACAAAACCAAAACAAACTCAAAACCAGGAGCCGGGTGGAGCCTAGGAGAGAGAGACCGAGAATGACAAGTGAGTCGTATTTATAGCCTGGTGGAAGGCCTTAACAGGTGTCAGCACCTTGCCTTAACGACCACTCCCTGACTGCCAACCCCTGCAGGAACCAATCACCTGCCTCATGGTGGGCAGCAAGGGAGGAGTCGTAACAGCGCGCACGTGGAAAAGGTAAGCAGAAATCCATTATCATCAAACAAAATACTATGCATAAATGTCATCAGCTGTTAGTCCATCATTTTCAGCGACATTTGGTCACAATGATAATTTGTTATTTATTGTTATTAGACTAAATAGCCGACGTCACCATGTGCATGTGCGTCTTCGCTATCATGTCGGTGTTGATGATTACAAATGGGGAAAACTCGCTGGGAGGAATAATAATTGAGATGAATTGCCGGGAAGTGTGTTTTGCAGCGGAATTGTGTGCATGTTGTTTAATGTATTTTACAAGTGAGCATGAACGTTTGTGTTTATGTGCTGCGCAGCCGTCACAGTACAAGAAGGTTAGCCGCCCGCCAGCTAATCACACAGTTGTGCTGCTGGTGAGAAAAAGCCGTTAAGATTCTGGACCAGCGATACTCTTATCTGTACTTTTGAACATCTACCACTGCCGGGACAGCAGCCTGTCAGTCTGCCGTCTGACACGTCCTGAGCGTGTGGGTTTGTTTAAGCTGCAGTAAATAAAGCTAAAGGGAAGGAGGAAAAGGTTAAAGTGGCAGCTAAAGTGACGGTGAATGCGTGGAGTGCCGAGGTTCGTCAATTCGCCTGTGTCGGCTCGTCACGTGTTTGAAACCTCGCACCGGAGGAGAAAACTCCCACTGTAAAACGCTTGAGCTGCTTGTGTCGTTTATTTTGCGGTAACGCGTCTCATACGTGACGGTGTGTCCCCGATGAGTGTGTCAGTGCTGTATGCACACACGGGGCGCAGCAGTGAAGTGAAACAACAACCTGCAGGTCACCTGAGCTGACGTGAACTGTGAGTCAGAACAATAAAACTGTAAGAGTAAAAAGTTAAAAATATTCATAAAGAACCATATAGAAGGAGATCCGATTTTATCATGATGACAGATGTAGATGTAAGGCTACCTAATCCCTCTCACTGCAGGTAGCCTAGTCCTAACTAACACGGTTAGGACTGCTCTGTTGAAGCTGCATTACATGGATAGTTGCCTGGCTGTATGCAGGCATGCTGCCTGCTAATTTCTTTGACATAGCTCGCACATTGTTGACTTGCTAAGGGGTTTAAAGGACAGGTGTTGAGATGACTTTCCTGCCATCAGTTTTTTGATGATGTTGCTTTACCCCCCTTGTGGTAATAATAAAAAAGAAAAGCCTGAATCTTTTAACATCTTGTAGCATCTTTGTTTTGTTTTTTTAACACTAAATTACATATTATAGTATTACATTATGACTTGACCTTAATGGACATTAATTAATCTCTCTTTTATCACACATTTATCACAGCAGTTTGTCACAAAAGTGTCCTGTCCTGCGAGAGTGTGCTGTCCGACCACACGCATTGGTGCCTGCATCTTTTCTAAAAAAGGAATGAAGTATTTGTGTGTTGAGGGTGGGAGTTTTTTTTTTGTCCTTTCAGTAACGTTTTCAGTGCAGGACTTTTATTTGTGAGTATTTCTATTCACAC
Organism: Nibea coibor; assembly: GCA_023373845.1. Lineage (NCBI taxonomy): Eukaryota > Metazoa > Chordata > Actinopteri > Sciaenidae > Nibea > Nibea coibor. The sequence continues at coordinate 1,567,369 of CM041721.1, read as the reverse complement.
ATCCTGCGTGAGCTATGCAAAAAAAAATGCATAGTGAAAAAGTCATATTGAAATGATCATATCAGCATACACCTGCTTCACACAATCACACAAATATCCCACTACCTGTTCCACTTGTCCAGATCCAAGTCTGTCAGTGATTACATGCTAACTTTCATGGTCATTAATTGATTGTTCTCTCAATTTATCACAGCAACTCCTGACCACAAGAGCGTCCTCCATCCGTCCAGGTGAGGAGATGTGGAGCTGTAAGGAGTGTAGTCTATCTCTGTCCGGTAGATTTGAGCTACTAAAACATTTTAGACTACAGCACCATCATAGGCAACGCTACCCATGCCCACACACAAAGTGCCTGTGTACTTTTAAGACATGGAATGCTCTTCACATTCATTTAAGTAGAGTCCATCCTAAACAAAACTCTCAGGAGCTGCTGGAATTGTCAACATTTAGTTGTCATTTGTGCACTTGTAGTGATCTGCCTACAGAAAATGATTATTTTGTACACATTGGCACTCATTTGAGGAGTAATGAAACTGTTGCTTGTATGTTTGGGGGTTGCGGTTTTCAAACAAATGTATACGGAACATTTCGCTCTCACAAGAATAGGAAACACAACCCACATACGCTGAAAGATTTCAAGCCAGGTGTAGTTAAAACCACTGGAGTTTCACAAGAATCCTGAGGAAGAGGCACTTAATCAAGATGACTCTGCAGTTGAAACTGACCACGCATGTTCGAGTAGTGATGTGGATGTAACTAAGAACTTGCCTAAAGTAATTGAGTAAAATTTTGCTGGTTGGAGCATTTTGCACATGTGCCAGGCACAAAAATCGATGACTTCTTAGAGGAGCTGCATTACTTGCTAAGTTCAGCAACATTACCTCTCTCCATGAACATTCTTGAAGGTGTTTTTCAGAAACATAGTCCCACAACTGATAAGTCTGTGATAACAGAAGTATTCACTGCTCTCTGCGCATCTAACCCATTGCTCAAAGCCATAGGGAAGGGTGGTCCCCTGAGCACATCTTATCTCCGAAAACAGTATTATAAAGAAAGCTTTAAGGTTGTAGAACCCATCGAGTACATACTTGATGCCAAGGGAAAAAGAAGTTTTCAGTATGTGCCCGTACTGAAGTCTTTGCAGCAGCTCTTTGAGAGGAGAGATATTGTAGACAAGGTAGTTGAAAACCACAAAGCACAGCAGAGTAATAGGGTGACTGGTGAACATACTTACAAATCTTCTCAGGATGGTTCAATCTTCCAAGAAAACAGTTTTCTGTCAGGGGCTGAGTTGAGAATTTTAGTAAGTTTATACATCGATGATTTTGAGATTTGCAACCCTCTGGGTACTTCTCGTAAGAAACACAAGCTTTGTGGAATCTATTGGACTTTGAATAATTTCCCTCCAGGTTCGCAGTCATCACTGTCTTCAATTTACTTGGCAGTCTTGTGTAAAACTGAGGATGTGAACAAGTTTGGTTGTAACCGTATCATGCATCCTCTTCTTCAAGATATGAAAACTCTGGAGCAAGAGGGTGTTTTCGTTCCATTGCTTGGCAGATGTCTTAAAGGCACAATTCAGTTGGTTGCAGCAGATAACCTGGGAGCTCACAGTTTAGCTGGTTTTAATGAGAGCTTTTCTGGTGTGTATATCTGCCGATTTTGCACAGGAACAAGAACAGACATCCAAACAAAAGAAGTAAGGTCAGGTACATTTAGTCTCAGGACAAAAGAACTCCATGACTCTTACGTGAAATCAGCTCAGGAGAATGGCACAAGCTGTTGTGGGGTGAAAAGACAGTTGTTGTGTTATCACTAAAACTCTTGCCCACTTCAGTGTGCATACAGGCTATCCACCAGATGTGATGCACAATGTGTTTGAGGGGATCGTGCCTGTGGAGGTCACACATTGTTTGGCATTGCTGATTTCAAAAAAGTATTTCAATCTTGAAACCCTAAACAAATCTATCCTGCATTTCCCCTACAAGTGGGCTGACAAGACAAATAGGCCACATGCGATCCCACACACTTTTTCAACAAGGAAAACAATAGGTGGGAACGCCCATGAAAACTGGGCCCTCTTAAGACTACTGCCATTCATAATTGGGCATCTGGTGCCTGAGGATGAAATGGCATGGCAAATACTGTTGGACTTAAAAGACATTGTAGAGCTTGTGGTTGCGCCGAAACACACAGATGAGTCCATTGCCTATCTTGAGGGAAAAATTTCAGAGCACAGACAAAAGTACCAAGAACTCTTCCCTGATGTGAAACTGCTCCCAAAACATCATTATTTAGAGCACTATCCCCAACTGATCAGGATGTTTGGTCCTCTTGTGGGGCTCTGGACCATGAGATTTGAGGCCAAGCACAGTTTTTTTAAACAGGTTGTGTGACACACCAATTGCTTTAAAAATGTGCCATGTTCACTTGCTATTAAGCATCAACTAATGATTTCATTTCATTTGACATCATCCAGTTTTGAAACTGCCCTAGAGATTACAAATGTGTCAATAGTTCCTGTAGATGTTTTAAAACAGGAAATAGCTCAGACTATTGAACAGAACTTCCCCGGTACAACTGAAGTTCACCTTACTAAGTGCGTGTCAAGCAAAGGTGTAAATTTCAGAAATGGGATGATAGTTGCTTACGGGTCTACAAGTGGACTGCCTGACTTTGGGGAGATTCTTCAGATTTGTGTTGTACACGAGAGACTGTTTTTCATGCTGAAAAGGTTTTCTGGGTGGTACAGAGAACATTTCAGAGCATTTTCAGCTGAGTGCATGTATTGCCAGGGAAACTGTTTTGGTTGAGCTTGATGAACTGGCTGATTACTACCCGCTTGCCGACTACTTTGTCGGCCCTCTCAGAATGGTTACTTTAAAACGACACATACATTTATAAGGTGGGGTATCCTTCAGATTAACCCTCTGTTTTGACTCCTTCTTTCCGTCCTTCTTTCTTTCCTCCAATCCTTCTCTCCTTCCATCCCTCCTCCTCTCTCTCTCCTTTCCTTCTCCTTCCCTTTCTTGTTCCTCTATTTCTCCATCCTTCTTTCTTTCCTATCTCCCTTCCTTCTTTTCACCACCCTTTTCACTTCCTTCCTCCCTTCTTTACCTTGGTCCGTCCTCCTTTCTTCTCTGCACCATTCTATTCTCCTTTTCCATTCTTCTTTCCTTCCTATCTCCCTTCTTTCTTTCCACCATCCCTTTTCCAATCCTTCCTTCATTCTTTCTTCCTCCCTCCCTTCTTTCCCTCCATCCTCCCTCCCTCTTTTCTTGACCCAACCTGTTCCCCTCCATCTTTCTCTCTCTCTCTTCCATCCTCCCTTATTCCCCTCCACCCTTAACTTCTTCTTCTTCCTTCCCTTGACCCAATCAGTTCCCCTCTTTCTTTCTTTCTTTTTTGAGGGTTAAATGTTAAATGGTTCTTTTGTCCTCTCATTGCCCTGTTAAAATTCAGATCTACTGTTGTTAAAACATATAATCTCTTTCCACATTGTTCTCTTTCTCTTTCCACAGACTGTCGTGGAATGGCTTCCCCGGTGAAACTAAGAATCATACTAGGAGAAAATAATTCCCAGAGATTGATTCTTCCAGATGGGATACCAGAATCTGTTGATGAACTTGCACAGCAAATAAAGAAACAGTGTGGAATAGAGGGGGTTTTCAGGCTTCAATTCATGGATGTGGAATTTGGGAATGAATTCACCAATTTGCTGTCAATATCGGATCTTCAGGATAAAGGTACCATTAAGGTCATCTTTATTTCAGATGCACTAGCTCAGCCTGGTGGCTCCGCACCCCCTCCCTCCGCACCCCTCCCTTCTCAGCTTCAGCCTCCTCCTGCTCTCCAGATGACTCCTCATCCCTTTCATCTGGGTGCTTTCTTCTCCAGAGTCCACCTCCTCTAGGTCGTCTGCATGGCCTGTGGTCTTCCAGGTTCCCAGATTCTCCTATGATACTGAGCTACAGCTGGACAGGGCCAATGCTACTGGAACATTGTTGAATCCTGATACAAAACTAAAATCCGCCATTCTTAATGGCTTAGTTGAAACGATCATCCAGTACAAAGTGTACCTCTCTGACTCAGAATTTGAGAATGTGGCAGAAGCTCTTATATTAAAACATCCGTGTTTAAAAGAGCCAGGTTCCATCTCTGGATACAGCGGATGGAAGGCAAGCTTGAAATATAAACTCGGTAACTACAGAACAAAGCTCAGGGGCCTTGGGTGCCCAGAAGTTGCAGTGAATGCCCTGAAACACAAACCTGATGGCAAATGCAATCCTGCCTATGGTGTTAAGAAGCCGAAAAAAGCAGAAGTGAATTACTGCCCCGCCTATCCAACTGGTGAAACAGCAGAGACGCTAGAAAAGACAAGAGTGGCCCTTCTGTCAGAAGTACAGAAAAGAAATAACAATGACAAGGTGGTGAAGATGATGGACAACACCTTTGCACTCAGAAGAGAAGAGGTAGTTCGAGAGGCACCAATGATAGCAGATTTCAAAACAAGGTGGCCAGCTCTCTTCCATGTGCGTGAAGTAAGTGAATGAATGTGTGATGGAACAAACTGATATCAATTTAATACACTGTGCTACAATACAGATAAATGCAAAACAACATGAGATATCTGTCCTGCTTCGTCAGTCTGTCTGTCGCGCTCTGAAACTTTTTTCAACTAGGGTTTGCAGACTGGACTGTATTATGTGCCATAGAAAAGACATAGAGAAAGATAAATACACATATCATGCATTTGCATGTCTTGAATGGCCTGAACTACCATATCAAATGTGACATCGACATGAATGTAGGCAGAGTTGAGTTTTATTTACCATTGTTTTTTATTGTAATTGCAGGTGAGTTCCAAATTCAAGAGAATCACAACAATGCATCTGCAGTCAAAGTTCTTCTCTGAGCTGGATGTGCACTCTGCAAATCTGCTCAAGGCGTATGCAAAGAAAGGTGGTGCTCAGGGGAGAAAAATCAAGAGCATCATGGTGCCCATAACCCAGGTATGATAACAATGGAAAAGAGAAACTGTTCAACCTGTACTGCTGTGTTTTTCAACTTCACCAAAAACCTGACCATTGTGTAAATGGCTAATGTTCTGGAAATAAGGGACACTCAAATCAATTCCTGTACATTTTTGTAGATTTAACTGAAGGGGGTAAATTTACATAAGAAAAGGTATGAGCTTGCTTCATTTTGAAATTGTACACAACATACATGAAAAAGCCAGACTATTCGAAAAGGGTTCACAATCTTTAGAGAACCACTGTATTCACTATTACTCCAGTTTCTAAATGCCTTTCCAGAATACACGGTATGTTAATGTTGTCTGGAAACTTGTACATGCTCTCATTGTCTTTTAAATATAATACACAGTGCGTTGGGCATCATAAGTTGCCCTCCGGGGACCTGGATTGAATCCAGTTCTGTGTTTCCCCTAGGATTTTTTCCAGCAGCAGTGTTGTTGTGCCTGTGCAGGTGCCAGGACCCGTATAGCTTAAAACTACCATACTACCATAACGACAGCTATGCGGAAGCGAATTAACAAAATGATAATTTGCCACACGTTGGTCTATGTATGGGAAACACTGGTCATTTTTTTTATTTGATTATTTGAATTAAGATAATACTGTAAAAAAAAGATCTAATGTATATCAGTGAAAAATCATTGCCTTTTGTAAATTGTCTTGTAACAGATGGATGATTAAAACATTGGAACGGCCATGGCAGAGACGGTCTTTGGAATCTTTGTCGTGCAACATGAAGGAGCAGAGCCCGGTGATAACCCTGAGTGTGTTAGAATCATTCTGGAGGGGGTGGAGGTACTCGATGAGTTGGGAAATGTACCTTTTGCTGTGGCAATGTTGCTTGCTCTTGTGTATGCGCTAAACCTGAGCTACCCTCTAGAACTAAAATATACCCTTGAAGCATTGCAAAAGATAATAATGGAACTAGATGGAAATAGACTATCCAGAAAAGTACAAGCTCTCAAAACATTGCTTTGCCGTCAGTAAAGTAATGGAGAATGGAGCAATTGACAGAGAGAGGATTTGGAGCTCTGATAACTGGTTACGTTTGAAGTTTTTATAGTTGCTAGTTTGATAGTTTGTTGCTTTTTTTTATGGATTAAGTACAGAGTATTTGATTTGATCCATTTGATTGGTACTGTATATGAGTTATTTTATCAGTTTGTCAGGAAAAAAAGAAACTGTATTTTGTGTTAACAGTATCTTGGAGTTCAGATCATCTTACACTAATTTAGTAAACTTTTTTTTAATGAATTACGTACTAGGTACTGTGATTCATTCTATTGGAACTTTCAAAAATAAGGGGAAGCAGTGTGCTGTCAGAAACAATTTTTGTGTTGTTGCTTGTGTACATGTGTACATGTGACATCCATTGCACGTCTGTCCGTTCTGGGAGAGGCATCCCTCCTCTGTGGCTCTTCCTGAGGTTTCTTCCACATTTTTTCCCTCTTAAAAGGTTTTTTTTGTGGGCAAGTTTTTCCTCACTGGAACCGAGGGTCTAAGGACAGAGGGTGTCACTCCCTGTACAGATTGTAAAGCCCTCTGAGGCAAAATGTGTTTTGTGACTTTGGGCTATACAAATAAAATTTGATTTGATTTGATCTGGTTTGCTGCCTTGTGGGTTTGGCTCCTTGTGGGCCAGCTGTTTTGTTGCTTTTTTAGTTGACTTATGTCTTTTTTTGGTGTTAATAAGATATCTTTATTTTGATTATTTCTTTATTAGTTATTTCGTGTCATGATCCGCTCCTAGTTTGTCATTCCTGCTGCCAGTACTTTTCCACTCACGTGGTGGCCACGCCCACCTGATGAGGACACCACCTTCACCTGTGTTCCACCACCTGCCTGCCACGCCCACCTCATCAGTGCAACCACCTTCACCTGTGTTCCCTCACCTGATTTAAACCCTCTCCTCGTCATCCCTGCCCCTTGTCTGTCTCCTGTTATTTGGATTCCCTCCCCCCAGAGGTTTCTTCTGAAGAGTTGGACTATTTTGGCTGGTTCAGTTGGAGATTATTTCCTGAGTACCTGCTGTGGATTTTTGCGACCCTGTTTGGCCAATAAACGGTTGAACTGTCCTAACTCTGGTCTCAGTCTGTGCTGTTCTTGGGTCCACTCTCACACTCATACAATCTGGCCAGAAATGGACCCAGGCAGATCATTACCATATTTGGAAGAAACTGTCTCCAATATAATTATTAGTGACAGACTTTACTGAACTCATGAGCATAACCTCAGACACTGAATTAAAATACCATCTAAAACAGTGTAAGCAAACAGTCTAACTTGCAAGTCTTGCATGTGAAGAATAACAGTGGATGAGGAGAAAGTAAAGAGGGGGAGAAAGACTGAGCAAGTACTTGACAGCGTTTGACTGGTCTCCTCAGTCACAGATGACGATGCCTGTAAAAATAAATAAAATTCACAACACAATGGTAAAATATACAACTATGAAAGACTAATGGAGGGAGAAGAAAAAAGAAACATAAAAATTAGGGGAGAGAAATGGGCCAGAGCAATAAACTCTTCAATAGAGAGAGAAAATGGTTAAAGACAGGATGAAAAGGGCAAAGAAGAGAAAAGCAAGAGACAGGAGAGAGGGTACTTTAGGGAGAGTTACCTCCCTAAACTATGGGCTAGGTCAGTAGATTAGCATGTTGTTGGAATGTTAAGGACTAGTGGGAGGGATGGAGTCAAGCAGAAACTAGAAACTTTCAGAAGACAATCTTCAGTTTTACTGATTAAGAAAGACTGACACTAGTACAATGGAGTAAATAATAAAATGTGTTCGATGTTTTTTAATACATCGATAACAAGTTAAGTCATACAATAACAAGTTTGTTAACTTGTGTAAAGCAAGTTAAGACAAGTTAGCTAGATCTTCACAAAACTGGCGATTAACTTTAATAATGTAACAATCTCTAAGATGTTAATGACCCATACATTTTACAATAATAAAAACCTTTATGAAGGTCAGTAACACCTACAGCTAATTGAGCTCAAGCTAGCTACAGAGTTTGCTTTCACTTAGCCAGACAACCTGAATTAATGAAAGAGACCTAATGAAACATCTGAAATGTCAACAGGTCAATAATCATGTAGACAAAACAACACTGGGCAATACCAGTTTTGGAAGATAAGTGTTCTGTTGAACTTCACATGCACTTCTCGAATGATATGACGGAACCGTGCTCTCCAAAGTCGAGTTCAGGAATAGCCAGTTAGTATATGATTACTCAAAAATGATGAGTTTGAGGAGTTTTGTCAGGATAGAAGTGCTATCATCAAAATAGAAACATAAGTCCGCAATCATCAGTACGATGCTGATGGATAATGACTGCACTTGAGGAAGGATGTCTCCATCCATCATTCTGCTTGACAGAAAATACTGTTTTATGGTGTTAAATTACAGTTTCTTATTGTTAACTGAGCATTAACTGTTAATTTACATGTAAGCGTGAATATTTAACAGTGTTTTACAATTATTTTAAAACAGTGAAATACTGCAGTACCCTACCGTAAATTTACAGCAATTCATTACAAATACTGTTTTATGCTGTTAAATTACAGTTATCTACTATTGTTGTTAAATGACTCATTTAACTGTTTTGAATTTACATGACAAGGGTTAATAGGGTATTTAACACTATTTTATAATTATTATGAAATACAGTAGGATACTGTTGTAAATCCACCATAAGTATTCAGCAATTCGTTACAGTCTATGTATGTAATTACAACCCTCCTGTCCACCAATGAGCCTGCCTAATTTGACTGCAGCCTGGCACTTTCCCAGTCACTGTGACTGAAGCTTTGAGTAATGAACCCATTTTTGAAACAATTGGCTCAAGTGGTGGTTTGGTGCTTCACAAAAGCTTTTGCCCATGACTAGTTATGTCCCCACTGACCCGGAGCACCCAAGGGACCACAGGGACTTGATATTGACTTTACTAGAGAGGGGGGCTGTTCCTGGAGATACTGCAATACCAGGTTGATGCGTGGAGTAGTCAGAGCAAGCCCCTATTCCATCTCCCTGCTACAAAAATCAATTTAATATATGGTCCCGGGTAGGGGACCATACCATGTATTACATGAGCAACACAAAAACCACCTGCAAACAAGAACCCAAAGAAACACTCCCTGCTCATGAAAATAGTATTCCACTGCTCTCTTGCTGCATGATACCCATGCTTCTCCTCCTCCATTCTCCTCATGCACTCAATTCCTATCCTCACTTTTGCCACCACTCCTCTCACCTTCCCATCCACATTGTTTATCAGCACTGTTCTTGCGTCCCACAGCACCACCTTCCCTGTAGACCAAACCAGCCACAACAGAAATCCCTCCCTACCTCTCCCTCTTAAACCCAACCCCAACATTATCATCTCATATGCCAAGAACCCCAACCTTGGAAAGAAAAGAACCAGATCACTCCACACCGTCTTTGCAAACCGACATTCCCGAAACACGTTTAATAGTCTCCTCAGTCCCACACCCCTCCCTTGGGCACAAGCTCTCCCTTGTCAACCCGTGTCTATTTAAAAACTCCCTTACGGGCAACCTCCTAAGCCAATTTATGTCCCTTGCCCTGTTTGTGAGACCTTTTTGTTGAATAAAAACCCAGCCTTGTTTCCCGACTCCATACACACCCACTGGCCCCCTTTTTGCCACCAAAGCCCTGTACAGGCTCTGGTGATTGAAACAGATTGAGGTCCCCCTCCTGACACTCCTTATGTTTTTTCCCCCAGCTAACCACCTGCTTATAATAAGGACGTAAGATCTCTCCCTTTGGCCTTCTGTCATCCCATGTTACTAATCTAATGGGAAAGAAAATGGTGGCCATCTGCCTGGTGCATAGCCCTACGCAAAAAAGAAAAAAAAAACTACATCCAACTTAAGTGGGATATCTGGGACACCCTCTCTCCCTTCCTGTTGCATCCACTCTCTTCTTACGCATTCATACCCTCCCACCCCCCAAACAAAAGAAAAAATATCTCTTACGAATCCTGTATTCAGGAGGCAAAGCATAAACGTATACTAAATATATCAAAGACGGCAAGATGTCTGCTTTTATAGCCAGCACTCTACAGCTTAGTAAGAGTTGCTGTGTCTTCCACAGTCCCATCCGCGAACGGGCTGCAGCCAGGAACCTTCCCCAATTTAACCCTGCACTACCCTCTACCTCTAGATCTATCCCCAGGACCCCCATTGGGCCCTGGCACTGTGCCCTGCTAGCCCCCCCCACCCTACAAGCCCATGATCCAAAAAACTTAATAGTTGACTTACCTAAATTTACCCTACACTACTGAAAAACCTTCCACTATTTCTAACAGCCACGTGACTGACCTCTCAGTTGTTAAGAAGAAGGTCATGTTGTCTGTATACTGTGTTATTTTGAGCTTTTCTGCAGCAGGCCCACCACATCTGGGTCTTCTTGCACCACTGAACCCAGCAGGTCCACCCCAGTTCTCTGCGCTACCACCCTACTCATGTGCCCATTTACCATGACTCTACTCCCTACACCCTTATACATAATCTTCAACCACCCTAGGAAACGAGGCCCAAACCCCATCTTCTCCAAAACTGCAAACAAAAAGCTGTGATTTATCCTATTAAAAGCTTTTTCCATATCCAATCCAACCAAACACATATTAATTTTACGCTCATTCACCCAGTGAATACAATCCCTCACCAATCCCAGATTCCATTGGACCACCCCACATGTCTGGTCCTCATGGATGACATGTGGCAGAGCCCCCATGAGCCTTCTTAATAGAACCTTAGCCACAATCTTGTAATCCACACAAAGCAACGTAATTGGCCTGTAATTTTCCAGTCTCTCCCTGTCCCCTTTTTTATACAAGAGAGTTATGACCCCCTCCTTCATCCTTTTTCTGCAGATTAGCAAACCCCCTTCTCTTCTCCCGTGCTCTTGCCGTGCAGTATGAGACCATCAAATCACGTGTATTTCTCTTTACCCCCTCCCACCATTCCACCTGTGACCCAAAAAAAGGTTGTTGCCATACGCCATAATGAAATGAAAAGCTTCTGTGAAAGGCCTTTTCCTTTCAAATTTCACAACTGAGTCTCCAAAAACCTTTCCCAAAAAGGGGTGCCTCCACCTCAAAGGTCACCCCAAGCTGGCTGTGATCTGAGAACCAGAGAGGCGACATTGCAGCAGCTTTGCCTGGAATTCAACCATGTGAATCCCTCCCCGACCTTGTCCACCACCCTGAAACCGTCTTGTAAACTAAACCCCTGCACTAGATCCCTCAGATAAGGCAAACTAAAATCCCCACCACCACACATTAAAATCCTCTCCCATAACCAAAACCCTATTTGTTACACAAACATCAGGCAAAGCCAAAAAAGATCCCTCTGTCCTTATGGTTCTACTGGGGCATAAACAGTGATAAACCAAAAATAAACCCCCCTCCAGTCTACATTGACCACCAGTACCCTGCCCAGACACATGAAAATCCTTATCCCCAAACAAAACACCCACCCGTGATGAGTGCACCCCTCCCACCCCCCACCTAGACTCCTCTTTTTTCCATCCATAAGAAAAGTCCTGTACACCCCCCCCCCCCATCCCTCATCCCATCATTGTCTTAACAGTATCCCATCCCACTGTTTCTTTCTCCGCCTTCGTCACTTCACCCTTGATTCCGCATGACATACTCCAGCTGATGACTCCATTAGATCCTCTCCTGAAGATACCCTCCACCTCCTCACGCCTCCAGTCGCTGCCTCCGTCGACTCTGATGACTCCCCTTCTTCTGAACTCATAGCGCAATCTGCCCAAGATCCCACCAGCGGCAAGCAATCTCCAAAGTTCACCATTGCCCCTACATCCTCGTGTGTACCCCCCAAATCGGGGAATCTGCCTCCGTCCTGAGGCCTCCCTTTGCCTCGCGTACCTCCTGCAAGACGTCTTCCAGTGGCCTCAGTTTCTCAGTCTCTAAGTCCCCAGCCACAGCAGCATATGTGCGGGCACGAGAGGGGCAGTCTCGTAGCAGATGCTCCGCACTCCCACACCCATGACAGTTCCATGGGGCAGCACAGGAAGCAGCTCCATGTCCATTTCCCCCACAGTTTTGGCAACAAACCTGAACACAGCCAGTACCCAGATGTCCAAAACTGCGACACTGGCTGTCCAGAATAAAAGAGAGAACCCCTGTCCGCCCCAATTGAAAAGTATGCAGGAGGGTGCCTCAAACCATCGCTACTGTCAGGATCCTCCCCCAGAAGCACCCTGAACTGCTTCCGACCAGTCCAGATCCCATAACTGTCCCGCAAGTATTTTGTCTGTATATCTGTATAGTATAGTCTGTATATCCACCTGTCCATACCTTCTGAGGAACCCAGCCACTACCTCATCCCTAAGTATGGATTGTAAATGTGAACAGCCACAATCTTGAGATTTCTCTAACACAGAGGCACGACTCTGAAACGGGAGAAGGCCTCCACTTCTGCTTTTTCCTCAAACATTGCTTGGACACGATCATACTGCAGCTGACTGTTCAGGGTGAGGTCGTATCCTCCGTCAGCTGCGTTCCGTTGAAGGCAGAAGATTTTTCAAACCTGCCACAATGACAGTTCGTACGAACCAGTCCCTATTTCCAAAAGAGCTTCCTTTCTCTCTGAAAACAAATCTTAATGAATTACATAGACCAGCCAAAAAGGCTGTCTGAGGTGGCTGCTTAACAACCATTTTTATTATAAGACCCTACTCTTACTCTTACCAGGCCTCACCATGTGCGGCTCCGAGCCGTGGTTTGCCGGTATATGCGCCGTGTGTCTTGCTTCAGGTATGTAGTGTAGTCTTAGAAGTCTGACAATTGCTGAGTCCACTGTTGATGACTGTTTGTCGCAGGTTGGTGTGTAGAGCTGCGAGGGTGCGTGTGTCCCGCTGGTTGGCTGCCGCTGCCGCCATAGCTTTTGTTGGCTACCCTATTTATGGGTGCAGTCTGCCATGCAGGTAACCAGTGCCACCAGTATTACAATGTTGCCGAAACCGGTAGTTTTATATAGTATGTATTGATTTACATCTGGCATTGTCTCCTTTTTTTTAAGCTTGCCTGGCATTAGCTGCTGTGTTGCCCTGCCTTGTCTCCGTTTCGTTCCTTTCCTCTCCTCTTCTCTTTTGTTTTTGCCCTTTTGCCTCCACATTTGCTTCTTGCCGCTTCTCCGAATCAACTAATTGACTGCTCTGCCGCTGTCGTTCGGACGCTTGTTTTTTAAAAGTAATATATTGCCACTCAAGACTGATTCACCTTGACTCCTTAGTGAGGGGGGTGGAAATAATCTAAGCTTCATAGAACGTGCAAAAATTAGGCATGTAGTATTATGGATTTTGGTTTTCTTGTGTTGGATTGAGTTGTGTGTGTAAATATAAGATTTTGTTTGGTTTCTTTTTCTTTCTTTTTTTTTTTCCTCATTTGTGCAGTGACCTCGGCTGGTGAATTCGTGACTCCCTCTAGACCTATGTTGAGTCAGATGATATAGATCAGGGGTGGGCCCGTTTGCCTTTTTCATCCGGCCCGCCAAAGATTGGTACGGAATTGCTAAAATCAAATATAATTGTGACAACATTCATTTAACCTTTGTCTGTAATGCCCAGCGTTCCACCAGGTGGTGCTTTAGGTGCAGTGAAACATACTTGGTTTTGCAGAGCCCGGGCTACGCTCTGTTATTACTCTGCTATTGTTCTGAACCCCTCTGCAGCAATGAGTGGGCCAAAGAAAAGAAAAGTCGACAGTGAGTGGCGAGGGTTTAATAAGGAATGGACAACTAAATACTTTTTCACTGAATTCTTGTCAAAGACTGTATGTCTTATTTGTCAAGAAACCACTGCGGTTTTTATGGAATACAACATTGGCCGTCATTTTTCCACCAAGCATGCTAATTATGCTAACAACCAGTCAACGCAAGAAAAGACAGCTACTGCACAGAGATTGGCAGTGAGTTTGCAGGATCAGCAAAACATCTTCACCCGACAAACTGCCATCCAAGAATCAAGCACGAAGGCAAGTTACAGTGCCCAGCATAAATGAGTACACCCCCTTTGAAAAATAACATTTTATACAATATGTAATTGAAAACAAACAATATTTCCAAAATGTGCACAGGGTATGTTTAATACAGCATCTGTTGAACTTTTGACTTAAAACAAAGGTTAATAATATAACTCAGATGACATATTTTTCTTTTTTAGGCAAATTAGTGTGATGTGGACGGGGGACAGACACAGTCTCTATACTAAAGTACTGGGTGGGCAGCTACTCTAATGGAGGCGCAAAGAAGTGTGTAAGACTGCAGCTCTGCTCTGCTACTCTGGGTTGTCACGGGTTTGGTCAACTAATAAACTTGGTCATATTTATAGATATGAGAGCTGCTCCATCCAAAGTGGGATGGATGCTGCCTCTCCTAATCAGACCAGGTTTTCCCCAGAAAGGTGTCCAATTATCTATGATGCCCACATTGTTTGCTGGACACCACCTTGACCGCCAGTGGTGAAATGACGACATGCAGCTGTACATGTCATCACTGGTCACATTGGGCAGGGGTCCAAAGAAAAAAGAAAACTACAGAGTCTGACATTGTTCTGACATTGTTTTGGCGTATTCACACACTGATGAAACACACAATTTTAGTGACCTCCGGGCATAACCGGGTGTCATTACCGCCAACGTGGATAACAATCTTACTGTATCTACGTTTATCTTTAGCCAGCAGTTTCATATTTGACTTGATGTCGCCCACTCCGGTGGTGCAGTACCATGCCTCTAACCTAACCTCAGCTCCAAAGCTACAAATAAACTACATTTATTAGAAATACCATTATCGCTAAAGGAGGACGACGAGTAGCTAAACATGTGGCACACTGGGCGGAGAGGAGAGAGCAGGAGAGCAGAGAGAAGCTATTGCTATATGTGGCAGATATAAATATAAAGGGGCTGCGGGTAGCAACTGAACGATACCCACTGCTGGAACTACGAGTGGTAGATCTGGAGAATTTAGAACCGACAATGCCACCTTAGGACTTGCACCTAAAGATTTTACTTTTATTTCTCAGAGGGTTTCCCAATCTCCCTTGCACAGGTACGACTCACAAATGAATACAGGCAACAGTGTAGAAATAGCTTAAATTTTATTAGTCACAATAATCATAAATTTAAGTTACTTATCTTCTTAAAAACAATTGTTTATTTTTTCAAAAAGCCACATTGACTTTAAAAATTTGACACACGGGCCGGGTCAGCACCAGATGCATACATATTAAACATAAAGGCATTACAGTGTTATTACTTACAGTGCCCAGCATAAATGAGTACACCCCCTTTGAAAAATAACATTTTATACAATATGTCATTGAAAACAAACAATATTTCCAAAATGTGCACAGGTTACGTTTAATACAGCATCTGTTGAACTTTTGACTTAAAACAAAGGTTAATAATATAACTCAGATTACATATTTTTCTTTTAGGCAAATTAGTGTGGTGCAATAATGAGTACACCCCACTGTAGGTCTCTGAGCAAAGCTACATTTTAGGCTCCCAATGTGTAATTGAACAAGCATTCGACCACAGGTGAGTCTAATTAGTCATTACACAGGTGTTCATTAGGCAGGTGGCTACAAAATGGGGTTACCTAAAGCAAACCACCCCTTCCCATTTCCTGCTGTCCGCAATGGCACCACATGGAAGAGAAATGACACCAGATCTGCGAAAGATAATCATTTCTTTACACCAGAAAGGTAAAGGCTACAAGAATATCAGCAAAACCTTACAAATTAGTAAGAATACAGTTGCAAAAGTAATTCAAAAATTTAAGAAGGATGGAACTGCAACCACTGCACAGAGACGTCCAGGTCGACCACGGAAGTTACAGGAGCGTCTTTTGATGAGAAGGGTTGAAGAAAACCGGCATGCAAGTTCCCTGCAATTATCTAGGGAAGTAGCAAATGCAACTGGAGTGACTGTTTCTCGTGACACAATACGCCGTACAGTGCAGAGGAATGGCATGCATGGGTGTCGTCCTCGAAAGAAGCCTCTCCTAGAGCCCAGTCACAAGAAAGCCCGTCTAGAGTTTGCCAGGGCACATGCCGACAAAGGTGAGCGCTACTGGGACTCTATACTGTGGAGTGATGAGACCAAAATCAATCTTTTTGGAACCGATGGCTTCAAAACTGTCTGGCGTCGCAAGGGTGAGGAATACAAAGAAAAGTGCATGGTGCCCACGGTGAAACATGGAGGGGGTAGTGTCCTTATGTGGGGCTGCATGAGTGCTGCTGGTGTTGGGGAGCTGCATTTCATTGATGGCATCATGAATTCAGAAATGTACTGCTCTACACTGAAAACTAAGATGCTTCCATCACTTCTTGCCCTTGGTCGTCGTGCCCTTTTCCAACACGACAATAATCCTAAGCACACATCTAAAGCCACTGCTGGCTTTCTGAAAAGGAACATGGTGAGAGTGATTCCGTGGCCAAGTATGTCACCTGATCTGAACCCAATTGAACATCTTTGGGGAATTCTAAAGTGACAGGTTGAGCATCACTCTCCATCCAACATCCAATCTCTGAAAGAGGTCATTGTAGAAGAATGGAAAAAGATTGATGTTGCCAAATGTCGCCAACTTGTGCATTCCATGCCCTTGAAGCTGTCATTAAAGATAATGGAGGCCATACAAAGTACTAAATTTAGTAGTTTTTGTTGTGGGGTGTACTCATTTTTGCACCACACTAATTTGACTAAAATTGAAAAATATGTCATCTGAGTTATATTATTAACCTTTGTTTTAAGTCAAGTTCAACAGATGTTCTATTAAAGATAACCAGTGCACATCTTGGAAATGTTGTTTGTTTTCAATGATCTATTGTATAAAATGTTACTTTTCAAAGGAGGTGTACCCATTTATGCTGGGCACTGTATTTACTGGCATTCAAATGAGCAAAGACCAGTAAGCCTTTCTCCGAAGGGGAGTTTCTCAAAGAGTGCATGGTAGAGACAGCAGCTATTTTGTGTCCCGAGAGCAAGAACAAATTTGAAAAAATAAGCTTATCACGCAGGACTCGCCGTGTTGAGCTAATTGACGAAGATTTAGCTAGCAAGCTAAACAAACAAGCGGAGTCATTTACATTATATTCTTTGGCACTGGATGAAAGTAATGACGTAAAGGACGCCGCTCAGCTTTTAATTTTTATCAGAGGGATTAATGACAATTTTGAGATAACGGAGGAGTTTTTGGCCATGGAACCACTGAAGGGGAAAACAAGGGGAGAGGATTTGTATAACAGCGTGTCGGTGGCAATGGAAAGGCACAAGCTACCTTGGAGTACGCTCATCAACATTACCACAGATGGACCGCCAAATCTAACTGGAAAAAATGTTGCTCAAAAGAATCCAGGACCGGGTGAAAGAGGACAACCCTGAGCAGGAAGTAATTTTCTTACACTGCATAATCCACCACGAAGTACTGTGTAAAACTGTATTGCAGCCTGATCACATAGTGAAGCCAGTTGTAAAACTCGTAGACTTTATTCGAGCGAGGGGACTTCAGCATCATCAGTTTATTATGTTTCTTGAAGAAACTGACGCTGTTCACCAGGACTTGCTTTACCACTCCAATGTCAATGTCAAGTATGTCAATGAGTGTGGGAGCTCAAACAAGAGATTATCTCATTTTTGGAGCTACTTGAGAAAGCTGACGATTTTCCTGAGCTGACTGACACAGATTGGCTTTGTGATTTAGCTTTTGCTGTGGACATACTGGCACCCATGAATGAGCTGAACGTAAAGCTACAAGGGAAAGATCAGTTTGTCCATGATATGTACACAAATGTCAGAGCCTTCAAAACCAAGCTCGCCTTAATTCTCAAAGCAAATGTCAAGTCATTTGCTCATTTCCCCACAACGGCGACACTGTAAGAGCTACCCTCTACATGTGAAAAAATACAGGAAATCACTGGATGACCTGCATGGAGAATTCTGCCGTCGGTTCTGATTTAGGAAAAACGTCACTTCAGCAAGTCACTTAAGCTGGTTTCTTGTCCCTTCACACAAGATCCTGAAACAGTGCCAAAAGAGTTGCAATTGGAACTGATTGATCTCCAATGTGACACTGTTATGAAGGAGAAGTTCAACTCTCTTAAACTCAATGAGTTTTATGCTTCATTAAGTGCAGCCAAATTTGCAAACATCCAGAAGATGGCACAGACGATGCTGGTGTTGTTTGGCACTACGTATGTGTGTGAACAGACTTTTAGTGTGATGAACATCAACAAAGCACCCCACAGATCCCATTTGAGTGATGAATACCTCAGATCTGTTATGAGAATTGTCACAACAAAACAGACACCGGACTTTGATGCACTGGCAAAATCGGGTGATCAACAACACTGTTCCCACTAAAGTTAATATACAGTGCCCAGCATAAATGAGTACACCTCCTTTGAAAAGTAACATTTTATACAATAGATCATTGAAAACAAACAACATTTCCAAGATGTGCACTGGTTATCTTTAATAGAACATCTGTTGAACTTGACTTAAAACAAAGGTTAATAATATAACTCAGATGACATATTTTTCAATTTTAGTCAAATTAGTGTGGTGCAAAAATGAGTACACCCCACAACAAAAACTACTAAATTTAGTACTTTGTATGGCCTCCATTATTTTTAATGACAGCTTCAAGGGCATGGAATGCACAAGTTGGCAACATTTGGCAACATCAATCTTTTTCCATTCTTCTACAATGACCTCTTTCAGAGATTGGATGTTGGATGGAGAGTGATGCTCAACCTGTCACTTTAGAATTCCCCAAAGATGTTCAATTGGGTTCAGATCAGGTGACATACTTGGCCACAGAATCACTCTCACCATGTTCCTTTTCAGAAAGCCAGCAGTGGCTTTAGATGTGTGCTTAGGATTATTGTCGTGTTGGAAAAGGGCACGACGACCAAGGGCAAGAAGTGATGGAAGCATCTTAGTTTTCAGTGTAGAGCAGTACATTTCTGAATTCATGATGCCATCAATGAAATGCAGCTCCCCAACACCAGCAGTACTCATGCAGCCCCACATAAGGACACTACCCCCTCCATGTTTCACCGTGGGCACCATGCACTTTTCTTTGTATTCCTCACCCTTGCGACGCGCTCAGGTAGCGCTCACCTTTGTCGGAATGTGCCCTGGCAAACTCTAGACGGGCTTTCTTGTGACTGGGCTTTAGGAGAGGCTTCTTTCGAGGACGACACCCATGCATGCCATTCCTCTGCACTGTACGGCATATTGTGTCACGAGAAACAGTCACTCCAGTTGCATTTGCTACTTCCCTAGATAATTGCAGGGAACTTGCATGCCGGTTTTCGTCAACCCTTCTCATCAAAAGACGCTCCTGTAACTTCCGTGGTCGACCTGGACGTCTCTGTGCAGTGGTTGCAGTTCCATCTTTCTTAAATTTTTGAATTACTTTTGCAACTGTATTCTTACTAATTTGTAAGGTTTTGCTGATATTCTTGTAGCCTTTACCTTTCTGGTGTAAAGAAATGATTATCTTTCGCAGATCTGGTGTCATTTCTCTTCCATGTGGTGCCATTGCGGACAGCAGGAAATGGGAAGGGGTGGTTTGCTTTAGGTAACCCCATTTTGTAGCCACCTGCCTAATGAACACCTGTGTAATGACTAATTAGACTCACCTGTGGTCGAATGCTTGTTCAATTACACATTGGGAGCCTAAAATGTAGCTTTGCTCAGAGACCTACAGTGGGGTGTACTCATTATTGCACCACACTAATTTGCCTAAAAGAAAAATATGTAATCTGAGTTATATTATTAACCTTTGTTTTAAGTCAAAAGTTCAACAGATGCTGTATTAAACGTAACCTGTGCACATTTTGGAAATATTGTTTGTTTTCAATGACATATTGTATAAAATGTTATTTTTCAAAGGGGGTGTACTCATTTATGCTGGGCACTGTAAGTAATAACACTGTAATGCCTTTATGTTTAATATGTATGCATCTGGTGCTGACCCGGCCCGTGTGTCAAATTTTTAAAGTCAATGTGGCTTTTTGAAAAAATAAACAATTGTTTTTAAGAAGATAAGTAACTTAAATTTATGATTATTGTGACTAATAAAATTTAAGCTATTTCTACACTGTTGCCTGTATTCATTTGTGAGTCGTACCTGTGCAAGGGAGATTGGGAAACCCTCTGAGAAATAAAAGTAAAATCTTTAGGTGCAAGTCCTAAGGTGGCATTGTCGGTTCTAAATTCTCCAGATCTACCACTCGTAGTTCCAGCAGTGGGTATCGTTCAGTTGCTACCCGCAGCCCCTTTATATTTATATCTGCCACATATAGCAATAGCTTCTCTCTGCTCTCCTGCTCTCTCCTCTCCGCCCAGTGTGCCACATGTTTAGCTACTCGTCGTCCTCCTTTAGCGATAATGGTATTTCTAATAAATGTAGTTTATTTGTAGCTTTGGAGCTGAGGTTAGGTTAGAGGCATGGTACTGCACCACCGGAGTGGGCGACATCAAGTCAAATATGAAACTGCTGGCTAAAGATAAACGTAGATACAGTAAGATTGTTATCCACGTTGGCGGTAATGACACCCGGTTATGCCCGGAGGTCACTAAAATTGTGTGTTTCATCAGTGTGTGAATACGCCAAAACAATGTCAGAACAATGTCAGACTCTGTAGTTTTCTTTTTTCTTTGGACCCCTGCCCAATGTGACCAGTGATGACATGTACAGCTGCATGTCGTCATTTCACCACTGGCGGTCAAGGTGGTGTCCAGCAAACAATGTGGGCATCATAGATAATTGGACACCTTTCTGGGGAAAACCTGGTCTGATTAGGAGAGGCAGCATCCATCCCACTTTGGATGGAGCAGCTCTCATATCTATAAATATGACCAAGTTTATTAGTTGACCAAACCCGTGACAACCCAGAGTAGCAGAGCAGAGCTGCAGTCTTACACACTTCTTTGCGCCTCCATTAGAGTAGCTGCCCACCCAGTACTTTAGTATAGAGACTGTGTCTGTCCCCCGTCCACCTACATTATTTAAAGATAAAACAAACAGAAGAGGAGTTCATCATAAAAACTTAATAAAAATTAAATCAACATCTCCAACAGTCCAAAATAAGAGAATTAAATGTGGACTCTTGAATATCAGGTGGTAGTCCACTAAAGCTGTTTTAGTCAGTGAATTAATATCTGAATATAATATTGATTTATTTTGCCTCACTGAAACCTGGCTCTGCGAACATGAATATATTAGCTTAAATGAATCCACTCCTCCCAGTCATTGTAATGTTCATATTCTTTGAAGTAACGGTCGAGGTGGTGGAGTTGGAACCATATTTGACTCAAGTCTATTAATAAATCCTAAACCTAAATTAAATTATAATTCATTTGAAAGTCTTGTTCATTTGTTACAGTATATTGTGCTCCTGGTCCTTACTCTGAATTTTTATCTGAATTTTTATCTGAACATAATTTGCATCAGGTTGATTCTTAAAACAGATAAATTATTGTATGTGATTTTAATATTCATGTGGACAACCACAATGATAGTATGACTGTATTACTAGATCCATCACCATCTCCAGCATCATTGCCAGACCCTCCAGCATCACTAGCTCCGACGCCAGGCTTCTCAGCACAATCACTGGCTTCTTCCATTTCATCAGATTCTACTATTATCCTCCCAACCACAAAGGAAGAGGGCCATGAAAGACCTAGATCGTGATGAAGCAAGACAGGTAAACCTTGAAACCAGCTATTAGATCATAAAAGTAGTGCTAGATAAGAGGCAGCACTTAAACTATTTATATTAGTTTAATGTAATATGTGAAACTTAACTAAATGTAACCAAATGTAGTCAATTAATTTGAAGTATGAAGCTAAGGGTTAAAAAAAATAATGTTGTCTTTGCAGAGGGTTGAAACTGCTCTGAGCTCTAAGCCAAAGGGTGAAGAACTCCTAAGAGTATGACAAAAACAAAACACTGTCAGTTGCGACATGCAAGCAGATGGTCAACATTCTGGTTGCAGAAATGGTAGAAACATACGGGTAAGAAATCATTTTTAATACAATGGCAAAGGAAAACATAACTGGACACATAATAAATCATTTGTTTCTAAAGGAGGATCCCACCAATGCATGTCCGGGCCAGTTATGCACTTGGAATTGTGACCCTTTTTCCATATCTCCAAGATCCTTACTCAAAAGACACATTAAAACTTACATATCCATGTTTTAAGTCCAAAAATCTGTTGTAGAACTTATTTCATTAGGCCATGTTTCTGCTTTATATAAGAGATGCACAATATTATTGGCACAACCTTGATATCAGCTGATAATGACTTTAAAATAAAATATCACAATCGGCCCAAAACTAACATCTCTGCTGACATGACAAACCAATGAAATTATGCTTTATATTATGCCCCACAAAATGATTAAAGCCATAATCTAAGTTGAAGTAGTTTTGCTCACATTGCCCAGTGAATGTTTTATAAATCCTTTCATTTATATCTGTATCTGCCAGTGGGCCATCATGGTATGAGTAGGCATAATGTATTTTTTTCACTACAGGAAAGATCATCTGAAATTAGGTCAAAAATGCCCACATTATCAGAATCAGTATCTGCAAACACTACTACTTTATATTTGATGTGTGTGCATGCAGGAATACTACTATGATCCTCAGGCCAATACTGGATATCTTCCATGGAGACTCAAGATAGTACAACACCTATGATAGCTTCCGTGAGTGTTCCAGGCCTGATTTCCAGGACAGTCCAACAATCCAATGAGAATTTCTGTTAACTGGTGATCAGCTCCTTGGTGAGGAGTGCAGGGAGGCTCTCTCCATAATGAGACACTCCACAGACAAATCTGTGGTTAAAGAGAAGATGAGAGTCACCTTTGACTACAGACAGAAGCTGGTTCATGACCAGGATGCAACAGCTTCAGTGTTGGATGTCTTCCCTTGTTTTCTTGATATAGCCAGACTGATAGGAATATGTAGAGATAACAACAACAATAATAATAATAATATTTTTTTTATTGTAAATTATTTGAAAACTGACTCCTTCTAATGCAAAGTGCATTTTAGTAAGCTGTATATGGACATTGTGCCTCTGTTTAAAGATTGAACAGGATTTTTCCACGATGTTCGTGGACCATGTATCTGGAAGGTTTCTTATGAGGTGGTCTTCAAATTTCAAGCACAGAGTCATCACAGAATGCCAGAGTCTTCCCTCAAGTCCTTATGTTGACGAGCTGCTGGCTGCTTCTGATCTTGAGGTTGAGAATGACTACGGTAAATATGTTTTTCTGTATCCAACATACAATGTTGCCCATTTCAGTGAATCCAATATGCAACTCTGAAAATATATAATCTGAATATATGGAATGAAACTCTGAATATATGGAGTGAACCTTGAATATATGGAATGAAACTCTGAATATATTGAATGAAACTTGACTGACGTCAGACTTCACTGCAGTGCCTGCGGCCATCTTGTTTAACGTGTGAATGCTGCAGTAAAAAGTTTGTCGGTCCGTTTGGAGTCTTGTAGCAGCAATATTAAACAATGAGGACATGATTAACACACTGGCGAATGCATTTGCGAGCCAAAATCCTCCCGATACCCCTGCTCAATACCGTTCTTCTGACGAAGAAGTCTGCTCCCTTTATAATCGTGGCAGACCTCCGACAACAGGCCAGGCAGCTGTTCATCAGGCCAACCTCAGCATGCCTTCAACCTCACAGGAGTGTCCCACAACAGCAAGGTTCACTCCATATATTCAGAGTTTCATTCAATATATTCAGGGTTTCATTCCATATATTCAAGGTTCACTCCATATATTCAGAGCTTCACTGAATATATTCAAAGATTAATTTCCTGAACGGCATGCCATAATATATATATATATATATATATATATATATATATATATATATATATATATATATATATATATACACATTGTGTCACTACATTCCTGGATAAAGTTGATGCAAGGCAGCGACAGATTTTAGAAACTGTCAGAATCCAACTTCCATTTATTGATGAACCAGTGTTTGGCTCTGTAATTCAAGTCACAGGAGATAATCTTGCTTTAAATAGTTTGCTCGGCTTTGTTGAATCTTTCAGTGCAACATACTTTTGTAGGTTCTGTCTACAAAATGAGGAAGAAATTCTGTCTGATTTTTCTGAGGATAATCCAGGACTTACTCTGCGCTCCAGAGAGGTTCATATTGAACACTGTAATGCACTAAGTGAAGATCCTGTTCTACCTACTGTTTGTGGTGTTAAAAAAAAAACCTGTGTTCTTGATTCATTACAGTATTTTCAGTGTACTGATAATTTTGCAGTTGATATTATGCATGATTTGTTGTCGTACAGTACAAGCTTAAGCTGTTTTTTCAGTGCCTGCTTAAAAATGGTTACATCTCTATCAATACGTTGTCAGATAGGATACAGAGTTTTAATTATGGACACATGGAGGAAAAAAACAAACTGAGTCACTTAAAAATTGAGGACAACAGCAAGCACTTAGGTTTAAATGCAATTTGGTCATGATGTATTCTACACAATACCCCACTTATTTTTGGTGATGTGGTTGATGGGGACAATAATCACTGGAACTTATGGCTCCTCTTGTTACAGATTGTTGATATAGTCTTCTCCCCTATCCTTACTGATGGTATGATATGTATACCACTTAATGATACATTATCCAAGCATTATAAAAAAAATTGGCCCCCTTATATATATGTGGTGTATGCGATTTGAAGCGAAACACATCCATCCATGTTCAGATGTTTCAACTACATGTTGGGTCAGAAATTATAGTACAAAGTACCATTGTAACATTGACTTGTTATGCAAGTCAATCTAGTATGCACTGGAACATCCCATGATGACCTTCCTGTATTTAAGAAAATCTGTAATATCATAATACATGAACAATGTGCTTTCATAATAGGCTGTGCTGTTGACACACTGTACTTCGATGAACATTTTCATGCATACTGTATAGAAGAGCAAAATAATGAACATATTGTGATTTTCATTGACCAGCGGATGTATTTTAGACCATTTGATAAGCAATACTCTAATTATATTGACACCTTTTAAGTGATACTGGGGTAACACTTCTGTAGTTAACAAATAGTCCTCTGAGAGAGTTAAATGCTAACACTACATAGAAGTGTTAAAAAAAAACTAACACTGGTTGGTGTGAGGCAGTGTTAAATTTTAACTTCGAGTCAAATTTACACTAACTTATTGTAAAGGTACCAACACTTGAAAAAGTGTTAAATTAACACTCTGAGGTGTGGACCCATACAGACACTTTAAAAGTGTTAAAATGAACAGTGTTTGTATGTGTGAAATTATGTGTGAATTTGGGCATGCTGATTTTACTGTGTAAAAACAACCCCAGGTTTCTCTGCACTGTAGCCAGGCTAACAGAGAACCACAGCTCTATTGACCCATCTATAGGTCTAACTAGTAATGACTTCATGAGCTTTGTTAATGATAAATATTATGACTATTAGAGTCAAAATCCATCATGCCTTGCCTTCGACAGGCACTGATCTGCATTCTGATACAGCAAGTATGGAAACAGCTGCAAAACCTAATATATATTTAGACTGTTTCTCCCATTGATCTGCATCAAATAACTTCAATAATTTCTTCATCTAAGCTGTCAACCTGTCTCTTAGACCCCATTCCAACCATTAGACCCCATTACCTCTAGTTAGCCCTTCTTTGTTGGATATGATTAATCTTTCTTTATTATCAGGACATGTACCACAGTCCTTTAAAGTAGCTGTGATTACTCCTCTAATTAAAAAGCCCACTCTAGATTCAGAGGTTTTAGCCAATGAGTGCATCATAGCACAGAGACTGCACTAGTCAAAGTCAGACAGAGGACTCATCTGTACTCGTCCTGTTAGAGCTTAGTGCCGCATTTGCAGTGCGACACCATTGACCATCAAATTCTTTTACAGAGACTGGAACATTAGATTGGCATCAAAGGAACAGCCCTAAGCTGGTTTAAGTCATATTTCTTAGATTTCTCAGTTTGTTCACATCAATGATGAATCCTCCATGCATACCAAAGTTTGTCATGGAGCCCCACAAGGTTCTGTACTAGGACCACTTCTACTCAGTTTATATATGCTTCCTCTAGGGAACATTGTTAGGAATCACTCCATTAATTTTCATTGTTATGCTGGCAACACCCAATTATATTTATCGATCAAGCCTGATGAAACCAATCAGTTAACTAAACTCCAAGCATGCCTAAAGGATATAAACCGTTGGTTGACATACAATTTTCTGATGCTGAATTCAGACAAAACTGAATTTCTTATAATTGGACCTCAGGAACTCTCTTTCCGGAGACTTGGTTACCTTAGACGGGCTCACCCTGGCCTCCAGCTCCACCGTAAAGAATCTTGGAGTTGTTTTTGATCAAAATTTGCCCTTTAATGTCCACATAAAACAAATTTCGAAGACTGCATTCTTCCACTCACGCAACATTGCCAAAAACAGACACAATGTGACTCAAGCTGATGCAGAAAAATTAGTCCATACATTTGTTACTTCTAAATCAAATCAAATCAAATCAAATCAATTTTTATTTGTATAGCCCAAAGTCACAAAACACATTTTGCCTCAGACGGCTTTACAATCTGTACAGGGAGTGACACCCTCTGTCCTTAGGATGGACTACTGTAACTCTTTGTTATCAGGCTGCTTCAGTAAGTCTCTTAGGACTGCAGCTAATTCAGAATGCTGCTGCAAGTGTTCTGACAAGATCAGAGATCACATCCGTCCCATTTTGTCTTCCTTGCACTGGCTACCTGTTAAATCTAGAATAAAATTTAAAATTCTTCTCCTTACATACAAAGATGGCGAGGCACCATCATATTTAAAAGAACTCATAGTACCTTACTACACTTTAGACCACTGCACACTCAGAATGCTGGGTTCCTTGTGGTTCCTATAATTTCCAAATGGGAAACTGGGAGTCAGAGCTTCAGCTATAAAGCTCCTCTTTTGTGTAACAAACTACGACTGTGGGTTCAGGAGGCAGACAATCAACACCTTCAAGAGTAGACTTAAGACTTTCCTTTTTGATAACGCTTATAGTTAGGGCTGGCTCAGGCCATCCCTTAGTTATGCTGCCATAGGACTAGACTGCCGGGAGATGCCCCCCTCCCCCTCTGTCTCTTTCTGAGTTATGCCTAGTCAGGCATCATACTGGTTGAAGATGCAGTCACATGTCCCTTTACTGAAATCTCTTTCCCTCTCTCATCATCATTATCGTCAATGCATGTTACTAACTAAACTTCTTCACTGGAGTTTCTGTGCTTTCTTGTCCAGCAGGTTCTCATGGATTGTCGCTGATGTTGTGATCTGCTGCTGACGTCCACCATATATAGCATAGTCATTATTGCTACCATGGCTCCACTACAGTTTAGTTAGTTAATGATTTACTGCTGCCGTGCATCTGTGTCTATCTCTATCACACATTACACTGCTACTGTAATCATTCTATTATTTATTGTAATTCATTGTCATTTTATGATTTATTGCAATTGTACAATATGTTTGTGTTGATTTGTTCTGTACATGACATCCATTGCACGTCTGTCTGTCCTGGGAGATGGATCCCTCCTCTGTAGCTCTTCCTGAGGTTTGTTCTACATTTTTTCCCTGTTAAAAGGGTTTTTTTGTGGGCAAGTTTTTCCCAACTCGAACCGGGGGTCTAAGGACAGAGGGTGTCACTACCTGGACAGATTGTAAAGCACTCTGAGGCAAAATGTGTTGTGACTTTGGGCTATACAAATTAAAAATACAAAAATTCATTTGAGGAAGACAAAGTGTGAGACTTGATTGATTTTCGACAGCAAGGGGGGAGGGGGGAGTTCAAGGAGATACTGCAATACAGAAAAGCATTTTTGGGAGACAAGGTGTGAGACTTCAATTTGAAAATACAGTGTCAACAAAGTCAATTCGCTGCCTGGGCCAACTCCACCACTGAAATCAAGCCATCTCCTAAGTGGGCGTGGTCTCCCCACCCCGGATCTCCAAATCCCGTTCGGAAGTGTCGTGAACATCACGTGGACGTACAAAGACTGCGCTGTACCGGAGACGCTGGGCGCCGCTAAAGACGGACAGCTTCTGCGGTGAGTTTCCCTTTGACACGCTTGTCGGGGGAGAGCGCGAACGCAGTCCCCCACTACCAGAAATTATGCAGTCGAGATTCCCACATTTGGGGAATTCGCAGGGGTCAGCACAGCCGGAGTGCAATGGCTGAGCCTCACCCTGGGTGACCCACCTTCTTGATCATGGTATCTCCCCTGCCAGGTAAGTATGGGTTGCACAGCTCAGAGGCAGAGGGCTCTTCCACAGACATGCCGTGCTGACTGGCGGTGCTGACAAAACACGCCTGGTCAAAACCAGGGACTGTGGAAGGCCCTGTGAGTCTGCAGGGATCTGATCCAGAGGAAAGCGTTTTTGTTCTCGGACGACAAAATACAACTCAGGTTTTACTTGATAGATACCGGTTACATGTAGTGATGGCGGCGCGACACTGAACTTCCATATGTCCTCCAAACCCTCAACTACAATTCCATAGAACCACTGCTTCGAAGCTTGCTTTGACGCCAAACAAACAAACAACAACAAAAGAAACACGTGACATCTGAGGTCCGAAGCAGCAACTGCTTCGTTGCCAGATCGATTCGCGGTCCAATCGGGTGATTCACTGGCACTGCCTCATCTCGGTGCTGACGGGTGACAGGTTGAGACAGCGCTTCAAACTGGCAAAACAACCTTTATGCACACCAGCCTCATCAGTTCCTTGTGAGCGAGCGTTTTCAAAACGTGGAGAAACTGTGAGCAAAGCAAGAAACCCACTCAATCCAAAAACCGTTGAAAAAATAACGTATCTCAATGAAAATCTTTGACTGTCCCTCGTCCTACATAATCACCCTCTGCCATAGTCGCACAAGCCGTACCACCTAAACCGATGCCGTATTTACACAGCACTCTCCTCAATAACACAATACACACATGAACTCTGTCGTGTGGTTCATTGATCTTTATTTGTCAATTGAACATAATAATCAGCCTGTGTGTGGGTGTGTATGTATATAGTGAAAAGCCTCCTGTCCAGCAACTAGCCTGCCGAATTTGACTGCAGCCTGGCACTTTGCCAGGAGAGGTCACTGTGGCTGAAGCTTTGAGGAATCGACCCATTTTCGAAACAGTTGGCTCAAGTGGTTCAGTGCTTCACAAAAGCTTCGTTTGCTTATGACTGCCTATATGTCCCCACTGACCCGGAGCGCCCCAGGGACCACAGGGACTTGATTTTTGACAGCGAGAGAGGGGGGTGCACCGTTCCCGGAGGTACTGCAATACCGGGTCGATGCGTGGAGTGGACGGAGCAAGCCCCTATTCCATCTCCCTGCTCTAAAAATCAATTTAATATATGGTCCCCGGGTAGGGGACGTATCAGATATTAAACTGATAAGAACAGATTTTTTTTTTTTTTTTTTTTTTATTCAATCAACAAAAACATTCCAAAAAAACACTCATTGACCCTTACAAACACTCAAAGAAATGCGTTACATAAACAGCAGGACACAAAAAAAAAACATCTGCCAACACCAGCAAGCTAAACCCCCCAAAAAAAACCTCCCTCATGAAAATAGAATCTTCCACCGTTCTTTTGCTGCATGATACCCATGCTTCTCCTCCTCCATTCTCCTCATACATTCAATTACTGTCCTCACTTTTGCCACTACCCCTCCCACCTTCCAGTCCACATTGTTCTTTATTAATATTGTTCTTGCGTCCCACAGCGCCACCTTCCCTGTAGACAAAACTAACCACAACAGATATCCCTCCCTACCTCTCCCTCTCAAGCCCAACCCCAACATTATCATTTCATATGTCAGACTCCCCAACCTTGGAAAAAAGGAAACCAGATCTCCCCAAACCCTCTTTGCAAACTCACATTCCCAAAACACATGTTTAATAGTCTCCTCCGTCCCACACCCCTCCCTCGGGCACAAGCTCCCCCTTGTCAAACCATGTCTATTTAAAACCTCCCTTACAGGCAGCCTCCTATGCAATGCGAGCCAATTTATGTCCCTTGCCCTATTTGTAAGACCTTTTTGTTGAATAAACATCCATCCCTGTTTTCCAACACCATACACCCCCACTGGCCCCCTTTTTTCCACCAACGCCCTATACAGGCCCCGGTGATCGAAACAGAGGTCCCCCTCCTGACACTCCTTGTGCTTTTTCCCCCAACTAACAACCTGCTTATAATAAGGGGGTAAGGTCTCCCCCTTTGGCCTTCTATTATCCCATGTCACTAGACGTCTTAATGGGAAAGATAACCAAAAAAGGAGAAGTGCCTGAAAATGGTGGCCCTCTGCCTGGCGCATAGCCCTACACAAAAAGGAAAAGAAAACCACATCCAACTTAAGTGGGATGTCCGGAACACCCCTCCCTCCCACCTGCACTTCCTGATGCATCCACTCTCTCTTTACATATTCATACCCCCCCCAAACAAAGGAAAAAACGTCCCTTACGAAACCTCTCCTGCATTCAGGAGGCAAAGGATAAACATATGCCAAATACATCAAGGACGGCAAGATGTCTGCTTTTACAGCCAGCACTCTACCGCTTAAAGACAGTTGCTTTGACTTCCACAGTCCCATCCGCGAACGGGCCGCAGCCAGGCGCCTTCTCCAATTTAACACTGCACTACCTTCTACCTCAAATTCAACACCCAGGACCCTCATAGGGCCCTGGCACTGGGACAACCCTGCTAACCCCCCCACCCTACCAGCCCATGGTCCAAAAAACTTAATGGTCGACTTTCCTAAATTTACCCTGGCCCCTGACACTACTGAAAATCCCTCCACTATTTCTAACAACCGTGTGACTGACCTCTCTGTTGTTAAGAAAAAGGTCATGTCATCAGCATACTGTGTTATTTTTAGCTCCTCTACTCCATCCCCAGGAAGGTGCAGGCCTACCACATCTGGGTCTCCTCGCACCACTGAACCCAGCGGCTCCATGTAGGCCACAAAGAGCAGTGGGGAGAGTGGACACCCCTGCCTCACCCCGGTTCTCTGCGCTACCACCGTACTCATGTGCCCATTAACCATAACCCTACTCCCTACACCCCTATACATAATCTTCAACCACCCTAGGAAACGAGGCCCAAACCCCATCTTCTCCAAAACTACAAACAAAAAGTTGTGGTTTACCCTATCAAATGCTTTTTCCATGTCCAACCCAACCAAACACATCTTAATTCTACGCGCATTCACCCAGTGAATACAATCCCTCACCAACCCCAGATTCCACTGGATCTTTCGCCCCTCCACCCCACATGTCTGGTCCTCATGGATGACATGTGGCAGAGCCCTCATGAGCCTTCTTAATAGAACCTTTGCCACAATCTTATAATCCACACATAGCAATGTAATTGGCCTGTAATTTTCCAGCCTCTCCCTGTCCCCTTTTTTATACAGGAGGGTTATGACCCCCTCCTTCATTGTCGCTCCCAACCCGTCCCCTTCCAAAACAGACTTTACAACTTCAAATACATCCCTTCCCAAAATCCCCCAAAACATTGCAAAGAATTCCTTGGGCAACCCATCTATTCCAGGCACTTTCCCTGCTGGCAACCCCTTCATGGCCTCCTCCACCTCCCCCATGGTTACCGGCCCCTCCATCTCCTCAACCACGTCCCCAGGCACCGTCCTCCTCAAAGACCCCAGGAACTGTCCCAGGCCGTCCTCCCCCACTGCCCTCTCCCCAAAAGCCTCGCCAAAAAAAACCGAGG
Source organism: Nibea coibor (assembly GCA_023373845.1). Taxonomy (NCBI): domain Eukaryota; kingdom Metazoa; phylum Chordata; class Actinopteri; family Sciaenidae; genus Nibea; species Nibea coibor. The sequence continues at coordinate 1,535,421 of CM041721.1, read as the reverse complement.
CTACACCCGCCATCTCCACCGGGCCTGCCACAGAACACCCATCCTTCCCACGCAGCCGTGGAATACATGCCCTAAAACGGGCTGCCTTGACCTGCCCAAAAAAATATGCACTGCAGCGTTCTCCCAACTCAAACCTCTCCCTCTGGCACCGGAACATAAAAGCCCTAGCCCTCTCCTTAAAATACACCCCCAGTTTTTCCTTAACCTCGTCTACCGCCTCCCTGTCCACTACCTCTCCTCTGCTTTCTGCTGTCACCAAAAATTGCAATTTTTTCTGCAGATTGGCAAACCCCCTTCTCCTCTCCCGTGCTCTTGCTGTACAGTATGAGACTGCCAAATCCCGAGTATTACACTTCACCCCCTCCCACCATTCGACCTGTGACCCAAAAAAAGGTTTAAGTTGTTTCCATACCCCATAATGAACCGAAAAACTTCTCCGAAAGGCTTTTTCCTTTAGAATTTCAAAATTCAGTCTCCAAAAACCTTTCCCAAAAAGGGGTGCCTCCACCTCAAAGGTCACCCCAAGCTGGCTATGATCGGAAAACCAGAGAGGCAACACTGCAGCACCTTTCACATTTACCCCACTTGGTACAAAAACAAAGTCTATTCTGCTCCGGGATCCCCTGGAGTTTGACCATGTGAATCCCTCCCCGACCTTGTCCACCACCCTGAAACCATCCTGTAACCTAAACCCCCGCACTATATCCCTCAGATAAGGCAAACTAAAATCCCCGCCACCATCAAAGGACACATTAAAATCCCCCCCCAAAACCAAAACCCTATTTGTAACACAGACATCCGGCAAAGCCAGAAAAAGATCCCTCCGTCCCTTTGGCTCTGCTGGGGCATAAACAGTGATGAACCGAAAATACACTCCCCTCCAGTCTGCATCAACCACCAGTACTCTGCCCTGTACCACAGAAAAGCTCCCAGACACATGAAAATCCTTATCCCCAAACAAAACACCCACCCCTGAGGAGTGTACCCCACCCACCCCCCACCTAGACTCCCCTTTTTTCCACCCATCAGAAAAGACCTGTGCATCTCCCCCGTCCCTCAAATGAACCTCTTGCAAAAAACAAACCTGGAAGGAAACCTGGGCCAAATAATGAAAGACCCCTGCCCTCTTCCCCTTATCCCTCATCCCTCTCACATTGACTGTTAGAACTGTAAAGGTCCCTTTCAGGGTTTCTCCGTCCCTCCAAATGTTCCCTCCCTTGCACTCCCTGCTGAACCCACAGTTTCATAACCCTCACACTCCTGAAGGTAGGCCACAGTACTGGGGGGCCTGGCCTCAAAGACAGGGCGAGGTGGGCTCAGAGGTGACACAGGCCCCATTTCTGCAGGCCCAACCCCACCAACTGCCTCATCAGTCCTCACACCAGCTACGATGACACAGGAGCCCTCCCCCTCTCCTATACCACCCCTGCACCACCCTTGATGCCCCAGGGGAGAGGCAAACACACCCACCCTATCATCTGACCCACTACTGAAATCCTCCTTCCCCAAGTCCACATTTAATGTGTCAGAAAGTCCAGACGGTATCAAAGGTGCCTTCCCCCCAGAAGTACACCCCACTGTCTTAGCAGTACCATCCCGCTGTTTCTTTTTCCTCCTTCGTCCCTTCACACTTGAATCTGCATAAGATGCTCCAGCTGATGACTCCGTTCAATCCTCACCTGAAGATACCCTCCGCCTCCTCAAGCCTCCCGTTGCTGCCTCTACCGACTCCGCCGACTCCTCCTCCTCTGAGCTCAAAGTGCAATCCGCCCAAGATCCCACCAGTGGTAAGCAATCTCCCAAGTTCACCACTGCCCCTACACGATGCGTGCCTTCTAGATCTGGGGAGTCTGCCACCTCTTCAGCACCTCTCCTGCTTTCGTCGCCTCCTGCAGCCGCCTCCGCAATCCTGCCCGCTACCCCCATCCCGAGTCCCCCTTTCGCCTCACATACCTCCTGCAAGACATCCTCCGGTGGCCCCCATTTCCCCGCCTCTAAGTCTCCCGCCACAGCAGCATATGTGCGGCTATGAGAGGGGCAGTCCCGTAGCAGGTTCCCCACACTCCCGCACCCATGACAGTTCCGTGGGGCAGTACAGGAGGCAGCTCCATGACCACTTCCCCCACAGTTTCGGCAGCGAACCTGAACACAGCCAGTTGCCAGATGTCCAAAGCTACGGCATTGTCTGCAAAAGACTGGCTGTCCAGAGTAAAAAAGAAAACCCCTGTCCGCCCCAATCGAAAAGTATGCAGGAGGGTGCCTCAACCCGTCGCTACTGTCCGGATCCTCCGCCAGAAGCACCCTGAACTGCCTCCGACCAGTCCAGATCCCATAGCTGTCCCTCAAGTATTTTGTTTGTGTATCCACCTGTCCATACCTCCTGAGGAAAACAGCGACTACCTCATCCCCCACATATGGATTATAGATGTGAACAGTCACGATCTTAAGATTCCTCTGACAGAGAGGCACAACTCTGAAATGGGAGAAGGGCTCCACTTCCGCTTTTTCCTCGAATGTTGCTTGGACACGTTCGTACTGTGCCTGACTGTTGAGGGTAAGATCGTATCCTCCGTCCGCTGCGTTCCATTGGAGGCAGAAAATTTGTGAGGGATCCACTTTTAACCCTGCTACGATGACTGTTCGCACAAACCAGTCTCTACTTCCAAGAGATCGTTCTTTATCCTTGAATACAAATCTTAGCGAATTTCGCAGACCAGCCGAAAAGGCTGTCTGAGGTGGCTGTTTAACAACCATCTTTAGTGTACAACCCTGGTCTTTAACTAACCAGGCCTCTTACACCGCATGACTCTGGTGTCTCCAACTTTCCTACACTTGATCTTAGCCAAAAGGCCGAGAAGCGATACCGACAGGGAGTCGGAGGCCAGCAGGTCACGCTCCGCCCCGGCACCCTCACTCGCGGTGCATGGTGGATGACGTGTTTAGTGACGCTCAGTTCACCAAGTGCTTCACTAAGTGCTTTTAAATGCTCAGGCTGAAAGGCTCTACAAGGAGACAAGGTGTGAGACTTCAATTTGAAAATACAGTGTCAACAAAGTCAATTCGCTGCCTGGGCCAAAGACCTCCTAGGTCAGAATGAGGCCAACTCCACCAGTGAAATCAAGCCGTCTCCTAAGTGGGCGTGGTCTCCCCACCCCGGATCTCCAAATGCCGTTCGGAAGTGTCGTGAACATCGCGTGGACGGACAAAGACTGCGCTGTACCAGAGACGCTGGGCGCCGCTAAAGACGGACAGCTTCTGCGGTGAGTTTCCCTTTGACACGCTTGTTGGGGGAGAGCGCGAACGCAGTCCCCCACTACCAGAAATTATGTAGTCGAGATTCCCACATTTGGGGAATTCGCAGGGGTCAGCACAGCCGGAGTGCAATGGCTGAGCCTCGCCCTGGGTGAACCACCTTCTTGATCATGGTATCTCCCCTGCCAGGTAAGTATGGGTTGCACAGCTCAGAGGCAGAGGGCTCTTCCACGGACATGCCATGCTGACTGGCGGTGCTGACAAAACACGCCTGGTCAAAACCAGGGACTGTGGAAGGCCCTGTGAGTCTGCAGGGATCTGATCCAGAGGAAAGCGTTTTTGTTCTCGGGACGACAAAATACGACTCAGGTTTTACTTGATAGATACCGGTTACATGTAGTGATGGCGGCGCGACACTGAACTTCCATATGTCCTCCAAACCCTCAACTACAATTCCATAGAACCACTGCTTCGAAGCTCGCTTTGACGCCAGACAAACAAACAACAACAAAAGAAACACGTGACATCTGAGGTCCGAAGCAGCAACTGCTTCGTTGCCAGATCGATTCGCGGTCCAATCGGGTGATTCACTGGCACTGCCTCATCTCGGTGCTGACGGGTGACAGGTTGAGACAGCGCTTCAAGCTGGCAAAACAACCTTTATGCACACCAGCCTCATCAGTTCCTTGTGAGCGAGCGTTTTCAAAACGTGGAGAAACTGTGAGCAAAGCAAGAAACCCACTCAATCCAAAAACCGTTGAAAAAATAACGTATCTCAATGAAAATCTTTGACTGTCCCTCGTCCTACATAATCACCCTCTGCCATAGTCGCACAAGCCGTACCACCTAAACCGATGCCGTATTTACACAGCACTCTCCTCAATAACACAATACACACATGAACTCTGTCGTGTGGTTCATTGATCTTTATTTGTCAATTGAACATAATAATCAGCCTGTGTGTGGGTGTGTATGTATATAGTGAAAAGCCTCCTGTCCAGCAACTAGCCTGCCGAATTTAACTGCAGCCTGGCACTTTGCCAGGAGAGGTCACTGTGGCTGAAGCTTTGAGGAATCGACCCATTTTCGAAACAGTTGGCTCAAGTGGTTCAGTGCTTCACAAAAGCTTCGTTTGCTTATGACTGCCTATGTGTCCCCACTGACCCGGAGCGCCCCAGGGACCACAGGGACTTGATTTTCGACAGCGAGAGAGGGGGGTGCACCGTTCCCGGAGGTACTGCAATACCGGGTCGATGCGTGGAGTGGACGGAGCAAGCCCCTATTCCATCTCCCTGCTCCAAAAATCAATTTAATATATGGTCCCCGGGTAGGGGACGTATCAGATATTAAACTGATAAGAACAGATACTACACTTGATCTTAGCCAAAAGGCCGAGAAGCGATACCGACAGGGAGTCGGAGGCCAGCAGGTCACGCTCCGCCCCGGCACCCTCACTCGCGGTGCATGGTGGATGACGTGTTTAGTGACGCTCAGTTCACCAAGTGCTTCACTAAGTGCTTTTAAATGCTCGGGCTGAAAGGCTCTACAAGGAGACAAGGTGTGAGACTTCAATTTGAAAATACAGTGTCAACAAAGTCAATTCGCTGCCTGGGCCAAAGACCTCCTAGGTCAGAATGAGGCCAACTCCACCAGTGAAATCAAGCCGTCTCCTAAGTGGGCGTGGTCTCCCCACCCCGGATCTCCAAACGACGTTCGGAAGTGTCATGAACATCGCGTGGACGGACAAAGACTGCGCTGTACCAGAGACGCTGGGCGCCGCTAAAGACGGACAGCTTCTGCGGTGAGTTTCCCTTTGACACGCTTGTCGGGGGAGAGCGCGAACGCAGTCCCCCACTACCAGAAATTATGCAGTCGAGATTCCCACATTTGGGGAATTCGCAGGGGTCAGCACAGCCGGAGTGCAATGGCTGAGCCTCGCCCTGGGTGAACCACCTTCTTGATCATGGTATCTCCCCTGCCAGGTAAGTATGGGTTGCACAGCTCAGAGGCAGAGGGCTCTTCCACGGACATGCCGTGCTGACTGGCGGTGCTGACAAAACACGCCTGGTCAAAACCAGGGACTGTGGAAGGCCCTGTGAGTCTGCAGGGATCTGATCCAGAGGAAAGCGTTTTTGTTCTCGGGACGACAAAGTACGACTCAGGTTTTACTTGATAGATACCGGTTACATGTAGTGATGGCGGCGCGACACTGAACTTCCACATGTCCTCCAAACCCTCAACTACAATTCCATAGAACCACTGCTTCGAAGCTCGCTTTGACGCCAAACAAACAAACAACAACAAAAGAAACACGTGACATCTGAGGTCCGAAGCAGCAACTGCTTCGTTGCCAGATCGATTCGCGGTCCAATCGGGTGATTCACTGGCACTGCCTCATCTCGGTGCTGACGGGTGACAGGTTGAGACAGCGCTTCAAGCTGGCAAAACAACCTTTATGCACACCAGCCTCATCAGTTCCTTGTGAGCGAGCGTTTTCAAAACGTGGAGAAACTGTGAGCAAAGCAAGAAACCCACTCAATCCAAAAACCGTTGAAAAAATAACGTATCTCAATGAAAATCTTTGACTGTCCCTCGTCCTACATAATCACCCTCTGCCATAGTCGCACAAGCCGTACCACCTAAACCGATGCCGTATTTACACAGCACTCTCCTCAATAACACAATACACACATGAACTCTGTCGTGTGGTTCATTGATCTTTATTTGTCAATTGAACATAATAATCAGCCTGTGTGTGGGTGTGTATGTATATAGTGAAAAGCCTCCTGTCCAGCAACTAGCCTGCCGAATTTGACTGCAGCCTGGCACTTTGCCAGGAGAGGTCACTGTGGCTGAAGCTTTGAGGAATCGACCCATTTTCGAAACAGTTGGCTCAAGTGGTTCAGTGCTTCACAAAAGCTTCGTTTGCTTATGACTGCCTATGTGTCCCCACTGACCCGGAGCGCCCCAGGGACCACAGGGACTTGATTTTGGACAGCGAGAGAGGGGGGTGCACCGTTCCCGGAGGTACTGCAATACCGGGTCGATGCGTGGAGTGGACGGAGCAAGCCCCTATTCCATCTCCCTGCTCCAAAAATCAATTTAATATATGGTCCCCGGGTAGGGGACGTATCAGATATTAAACTGATAAGAACAGATACTACACTTGATCTTAGCCAAAAGGCCGAGAAGCGATACCGACAGGGAGTCGGAGGCCAGCAGGTCACGCTCCGCCCCGGCACCCTCACTCGCGGTGCATGGTGGATGACGTGTTTAGTGACGCTCAGTTCACCAAGTGCTTCACTAAGTGCTTTTAAATGCTCGGGCTGAAAGGCTCTACAAGGAGACAAGGTGTGAGACTTCAATTTGAAAATACAGTGTCAACAAAGTCAATTCGCTGCCTGGGCCAAAGACCTCCTAGGTCAGAATGAGGCCAACTCCACCAGTGAAATCAAGCCGTCTCCTAAGTGGGCGTGGTCTCCCCACCCCGGATCTCCAAACGACGTTCGGAAGTGTCGTGAACATCGCGTGGACGGACAAAGACTGCGCTGTACCAGAGACGCTGGGCGCCGCTAAAGACGGACAGCTTCTGCGGTGAGTTTCCCTTTGACACGCTTGTCGGGGGAGAGCGCGAACGCAGTCCCCCACTACCAGAAATTATGCAGTCGAGATTCCCACATTTGGGGAATTCGCAGGGGTCAGCACAGCCGGAGTGCAATGGCTGAGCCTCGCCCTGGGTGAACCACCTTCTTGATCATGGTATCTCCCCTGCCAGGTAAGTATGGGTTGCACAGCTCAGAGGCAGAGGGCTCTTCCACGGACATGCCATGCTGACTGGCGGTGCTGACAAAACACGCCTGGTCAAAACCAGGGACTGTGGAAGGCCCTGTGAGTCTGCAGGGATCTGATCCAGAGGAAAGCGTTTTTGTTCTCGGGACGACAAAATACGACTCAGGTTTTACTTGATAGATACCGGTTACATGTAGTGATGGCGGCGCGACACTGAACTTCCATATGTCCTCCAAACCCTCAACTACAATTCCATAGAACCACTGCTTCGAAGCTCGCTTTGACGCCAAACAAACAAACAACAACAAAAGAAACACGTGACATCTGAGGTCCGAAGCAGCAACTGCTTCGTTGCCAGATCGATTCGCGGTCCAATCGGGTGATTCACTGGCACTGCCTCATCTCGGTGCTGACGGGTGACAGGTTGAGACAGCGCTTCAAGCTGGCAAAACAACCTTTATGCACACCAGCCTCATCAGTTCCTTGTGAGCGAGCGTTTTCAAAACGTGGAGAAACTGTGAGCAAAGCAAGAAACCCACTCAATCCAAAAACCGTTGAAAAAATAACGTATCTCAATGAAAATCTTTGACTGTCCCTCGTCCTACATAATCACCCTCTGCCATAGTCGCACAAGCCGTACCACCTAAACCGATGCCGTATTTACACAGCACTCTCCTCAATAACACAATACACACATGAACTCTGTCGTGTGGTTCATTGATCTTTATTTGTCAATTGAACATAATAATCAGCCTGTGTGTGGGTGTGTATGTATATAGTGAAAAGCCTCCTGTCCAGCAACTAGCCTGCCGAATTTGACTGCAGCCTGGCACTTTGCCAGGAGAGGTCACTGTGGCTGAAGCTTTGAGGAATCGACCCATTTTCGAAATAGTTGGCTCAAGTGGTTCAGTGCTTCACAAAAGCTTCGTTTGCTTATGACTGCCTATGTGTCCCCACTGACCCGGAGCGCCCCAGGGACCACAGGGACTTGATTTTCGACAGCGAGAGAGGGGGGTGCACCGTTCCCGGAGGTACTGCAATACCGGGTCGATGCGTGGAGTGGACGGAGCAAGCCCCTATTCCATCTCCCTGCTCCAAAAATCAATTTAATATATGGTCCCCGGGTAGGGGACGTATCAGATATTAAACTGATAAGAACAGATACTACACTTGATCTTAGCCAAAAGGCCGAGAAGCGATACCGACAGGGAGTCGGAGGCCAGCAGGTCACGCTCCGCCCCGGCACCCTCACTCGCGGTGCATGGTGGATGACGTGTTTAGTGACGCTCAGTTCACCAAGTGCTTCACTAAGTGCTTTTAAATGCTCGGGCTGAAAGGCTCTACAAGGAGACAAGGTGTGAGACTTCAATTTGAAAATACAGTGTCAACAAAGTCAATTCGCTGCCTGGGCCAAAGACCTCCTAGGTCAGAATGAGGCCAACTCCACCAGTGAAATCAAGCCGTCTCCTAAGTGGGCGTGGTCTCCCCACCCCGGATCTCCAAACGACGTTCGGAAGTGTCGTGAACATCGCGTGGACGGACAAAGACTGCGCTGTACCAGAGACGCTGGGCGCCGCTAAAGACGGACAGCTTCTGCGGTGAGTTTCCCTTTGACACGCTTGTCGGGGGAGAGCGCGAACGCAGTCCCCCACTACCAGAAATTATGCAGTCGAGATTCCCACATTTGGGGAATTCGCAGGGGTCAGCACAGCCGGAGTGCAATGGCTGAGCCTCGCCCTGGGTGAACCACCTTCTTGATCATGGTATCTCCCCTGCCAGGTAAGTATGGGTTGCACAGCTCAGAGGCAGAGGGCTCTTCCACGGACATGCCGTGCTGACTGGCGGTGCTGACAAAACACGCCTGGTCAAAACCAGGGACTGTGGAAGGCCCTGTGAGTCTGCAGGGATCTGATCCAGAGGAAAGCGTTTTTGTTCTCGGGACGACAAAATACGACTCAGGTTTTACTTGATAGATACCGGTTACATGTAGTGATGGCGGCGCGACACTGAACTTCCACATGTCCTCCAAACCCTCAACTACAATTCCATAGAACCACTGCTTCGAAGCTCGCTTTGACGCCAAACAAACAAACAACAACAAAAGAAACACGTGACATCTGAGGTCCGAAGCAGCAACTGCTTCGTTGCCAGATCGATTCGCGGTCCAATCGGGTGATTCACTGGCACTGCCTCATCTCGGTGCTGACGGGTGACAGGTTGAGACAGCGCTTCAAGCTGGCAAAACAACCTTTATGCACACCAGCCTCATCAGTTCCTTGTGAGCGAGCGTTTTCAAAACGTGGAGAAACTGTGAGCAAAGCAAGAAACCCACTCAATCCAAAAACCGTTGAAAAAATAACGTATCTCAATGAAAATCTTTGACTGTCCCTCGTCCTACATAATCACCCTCTGCCATAGTCGCACAAGCCGTACCACCTAAACCGATGCCGTATTTACACAGCACTCTCCTCAATAACACAATACACACATGAACTCTGTCGTGTGGTTCATTGATCTTTATTTGTCAATTGAACATAATAATCAGCCTGTGTGTGGGTGTGTATGTATATAGTGAAAAGCCTCCTGTCCAGCAACTAGCCTGCCGAATTTGACTGCAGCCTGGCACTTTGCCAGGAGAGGTCACTGTGGCTGAAGCTTTGAGGAATCGACCCATTTTCGAAATAGTTGGCTCAAGTGGTTCAGTGCTTCACAAAAGCTTCGTTTGCTTATGACTGCCTATGTGTCCCCACTGACCCGGAGCGCCCCAGGGACCACAGGGACTTGATTTTCGACAGCGAGAGAGGGGGGTGCACCGTTCCCGGAGGTACTGCAATACCGGGTCGATGCGTGGAGTGGACGGAGCAAGCCCCTATTCCATCTCCCTGCTCCAAAAATCAATTTAATATATGGTCCCCGGGTAGGGGACGTATCAGATATTAAACTGATAAGAACAGATACTACACTTGATCTTAGCCAAAAGGCCGAGAAGCGATACCGACAGGGAGTCGGAGGCCAGCAGGTCACGCTCCGCCCCGGCACCCTCACTCGCGGTGCATGGTGGATGACGTGTTTAGTGACGCTCAGTTCACCAAGTGCTTCACTAAGTGCTTTTAAATGCTCGGGCTGAAAGGCTCTACAAGGAGACAAGGTGTGAGACTTCAATTTGAAAATACAGTGTCAACAAAGTCAATTCGCTGCCTGGGCCAAAGACCTCCTAGGTCAGAATGAGGCCAACTCCACCAGTGAAATCAAGCCGTCTCCTAAGTGGGCGTGGTCTCCCCACCCCGGATCTCCAAACGACGTTCGGAAGTGTCGTGAACATCGCGTGGACGGACAAAGACTGCGCTGTACCAGAGACGCTGGGCGCCGCTAAAGACGGACAGCTTCTGCGGTGAGTTTCCCTTTGACACGCTTGTCGGGGGAGAGCGCGAACGCAGTCCCCCACTACCAGAAATTATGCAGTCGAGATTCCCACATTTGGGGAATTCGCAGGGGTCAGCACAGCCGGAGTGCAATGGCTGAGCCTCGCCCTGGGTGAACCACCTTCTTGATCATGGTATCTCCCCTGCCAGGTAAGTATGGGTTGCACAGCTCAGAGGCAGAGGGCTCTTCCACGGACATGCCGTGCTGACTGGCGGTGCTGACAAAACACGCCTGGTCAAAACCAGGGACTGTGGAAGGCCCTGTGAGTCTGCAGGGATCTGATCCAGAGGAAAGCGTTTTTGTTCTCGGGACGACAAAATACGACTCAGGTTTTACTTGATAGATACCGGTTACATGTAGTGATGGCGGCGCGACACTGAACTTCCACATGTCCTCCAAACCCTCAACTACAATTCCATAGAACCACTGCTTCGAAGCTCGCTTTGACGCCAAACAAACAAACAACAACAAAAGAAACACGTGACATCTGAGGTCCGAAGCAGCAACTGCTTCGTTGCCAGATCGATTCGCGGTCCAATCGGGTGATTCACTGGCACTGCCTCATCTCGGTGCTGACGGGTGACAGGTTGAGACAGCGCTTCAAGCTGGCAAAACAACCTTTATGCACACCAGCCTCATCAGTTCCTTGTGAGCGAGCGTTTTCAAAACGTGGAGAAACTGTGAGCAAAGCAAGAAACCCACTCAATCCAAAAACCGTTGAAAAAATAACGTATCTCAATGAAAATCTTTGACTGTCCCTCGTCCTACATAATCACCCTCTGCCATAGTCGCACAAGCCGTACCACCTAAACCGATGCCGTATTTACACAGCACTCTCCTCAATAACACAATACACACATGAACTCTGTCGTGTGGTTCATTGATCTTTATTTGTCAATTGAACATAATAATCAGCCTGTGTGTGGGTGTGTATGTATATAGTGAAAAGCCTCCTGTCCAGCAACTAGCCTGCCGAATTTGACTGCAGCCTGGCACTTTGCCAGGAGAGGTCACTGTGGCCGAAGCTTTGAGGAATCGACCCATTTTCGAAATAGTTGGCTCAAGTGGTTCAGTGCTTCACAAAAGCTTCGTTTGCTTATGACTGCCTATGTGTCCCCACTGACCCGGAGCGCCCCAGGGACCACAGGGACTTGATTTTCGACAGCGAGAGAGGGGGGTGCACCGTTCCCGGAGGTACTGCAATACCGGGTCGATGCGTGGAGTGGACGGAGCAAGCCCCTATTCCATCTCCCTGCTCCAAAAATCAATTTAATATATGGTCCCCGGGTAGGGGACGTATCAGATATTAAACTGATAAGAACAGATACTACACTTGATCTTAGCCAAAAGGCCGAGAAGCGATACCGACAGGGAGTCGGAGGCCAGCAGGTCACGCTCCGCCCCGGCACCCTCACTCGCGGTGCATGGTGGATGACGTGTTTAGTGACGCTCAGTTCACCAAGTGCTTCACTAAGTGCTTTTAAATGCTCGGGCTGAAAGGCTCTACAAGGAGACAAGGTGTGAGACTTCAATTTGAAAATACAGTGTCAACAAAGTCAATTCGCTGCCTGGGCCAAAGACCTCCTAGGTCAGAATGAGGCCAACTCCACCAGTGAAATCAAGCCGTCTCCTAAGTGGGCGTGGTCTCCCCACCCCGGATCTCCAAATGACGTTCGGAAGTGTCGTGAACATCGCGTGGACGGACAAAGACTGCGCTGTACCAGAGACGCTGGGCGCCGCTAAAGACGGACAGCTTCTGCGGTGAGTTTCCCTTTGACACGCTTGTCGGGGGAGAGCGCGAACGCAGTCCCCCACTACCAGAAATTATGCAGTCGAGATTCCCACATTTGGGGAATTCGCAGGGGTCAGCACAGCCGGAGTGCAATGGCTGAGCCTCGCCCTGGGTGAACCACCTTCTTGATCATGGTATCTCCCCTGCCAGGTAAGTATGGGTTGCACAGCTCAGAGGCAGAGGGCTCTTCCACGGACATGCCGTGCTGACTGGCGGTGCTGACAAAACACGCCTGGTCAAAACCAGGGACTGTGGAAGGCCCTGTGAGTCTGCAGGGATCTGATCCAGAGGAAAGCGTTTTTGTTCTCGGGACGACAAAATACGACTCAGGTTTTACTTGATAGATACCGGTTACATGTAGTGATGGCGGCGCGACACTGAACTTCCACATGTCCTCCAAACCCTCAACTACAATTCCATAGAACCACTGCTTCGAAGCTCGCTTTGACGCCAAACAAACAAACAACAACAAAAGAAACACGTGACATCTGAGGTCCGAAGCAGCAACTGCTTCGTTGCCAGATCGATTCGCGGTCCAATCGGGTGATTCACTGGCACTGCCTCATCTCGGTGCTGACGGGTGACAGGTTGAGACAGCGCTTCAAGCTGGCAAAACAACCTTTATGCACACCAGCCTCATCAGTTCCTTGTGAGCGAGCGTTTTCAAAACGTGGAGAAACTGTGAGCAAAGCAAGAAACCCACTCAATCCAAAAACCGTTGAAAAAATAACGTATCTCAATGAAAATCTTTGACTGTCCCTCGTCCTACATAATCACCCTCTGCCATAGTCGCACAAGCCGTACCACCTAAACCGATGCCGTATTTACACAGCACTCTCCTCAATAACACAATACACACATGAACTCTGTCGTGTGGTTCATTGATCTTTATTTGTCAATTGAACATAATAATCAGCCTGTGTGTGGGTGTGTATGTATATAGTGAAAAGCCTCCTGTCCAGCAACTAGCCTGCCAAATTTGACTGCAGCCTGGCACTTTGCCAGGAGAGGTCACTGTGGCCGAAGCTTTGAGGAATCGACCCATTTTCGAAATAGTTGGCTCAAGTGGTTCAGTGCTTCACAAAAGCTTCGTTTGCTTATGACTGCCTATGTGTCCCCACTGACCCGGAGCGGCCCAGGGACCACAGGGACTTGATTTTTGACAGCGAGAGAGGGGGGTGCACCGTTCCCGGAGGTACTGCAATACCGGGTCGATGCGTGGAGTGGACGGAGCGAGCCCCTATTCCATCTCCCTGCTCCAAAAATCAATTTAATATATGGTCCCCGGGTAGGGGACGTATCAGATATTAAACTGATAAGAACAGATACTACACTTGATCTTAGCCAAAAGGCCGAGAAGCGATACCGACAGGGAGTCGGAGGCCAGCAGGTCACGCTCCGCCCCGGCACCCTCACTCGCGGTGCATGGTGGATGACGTGTTTAGTGACGCTCAGTTCACCAAGTGCTTCACTAAGTGCTTTTAAATGCTCGGGCTGAAAGGCTCTACAAGGAGACAAGGTGTGAGACTTCAATTTGAAAATACAGTGTCAACAAAGTCAATTCGCTGCCTGGGCCAAAGACCTCCTAGGTCAGAATGAGGCCAACTCCACCAGTGAAATCAAGCCGTCTCCTAAGTGGGCGTGGTCTCCCCACCCCGGATCTCCAAACGACGTTCGGAAGTGTCGTGAACATCGCGTGGACGGACAAAGACTGCGCTGTACCAGAGACGCTGGGCGCCGCTAAAGACGGACAGCTTCTGCGGTGAGTTTCCCTTTGACACGCTTGTCGGGGGAGAGCGCGAACGCAGTCCCCCACTACCAGAAATTATGCAGTCGAGATTCCCACATTTGGGGAATTCGCAGGGGTCAGCACAGCCGGAGTGCAATGGCTGAGCCTCGCCCTGGGTGAACCACCTTCTTGATCATGGTATCTCCCCTGCCAGGTAAGTATGGGTTGCACAGCTCAGAGGCAGAGGGCTCTTCCACGGACATGCCGTGCTGACTGGCGGTGCTGACAAAACACGCCTGGTCAAAACCAGGGACTGTGGAAGGCCCTGTGAGTCTGCAGGGATCTGATCCAGAGGAAAGCGTTTTTGTTCTCGGGACGACAAAATACGACTCAGGTTTTACTTGATAGATACCGGTTACATGTAGTGATGGCGGCGCGACACTGAACTTCCACATGTCCTCCAAACCCTCAACTACAATTCCATAGAACCACTGCTTCGAAGCTCGCTTTGACGCCAAACAAACAAACAACAACAAAAGAAACACGTGACATCTGAGGTCCGAAGCAGCAACTGCTTCGTTGCCAGATCGATTCGCGGTCCAATCGGGTGATTCACTGGCACTGCCTCATCTCGGTGCTGACGGGTGACAGGTTGAGACAGCGCTTCAAACTGGCAAAACAACCTTTATGCACACCAGCCTCATCAGTTCCTTGTGAGCGAGCGTTTTCAAAACGTGGAGAAACTGTGAGCAAAGCAAGAAACCCACTCAATCCAAAAACCGTTGAAAAAATAACGTATCTCAATGAAAATCTTTGACTGTCCCTCGTCCTACATAATCACCCTCTGCCATAGTCGCACAAGCCGTACCACCTAAACCGATGCCGTATTTACACAGCACTCTCCTCAATAACACAATACACACATGAACTCTGTCGTGTGGTTCATTGATCTTTATTTGTCAATTGAACATAATAATCAGCCTGTGTGTGGGTGTGTATGTATATAGTGAAAAGCCTCCTGTCCAGCAACTAGCCTGCCGAATTTGACTGCAGCCTGGCACTTTGCCAGGAGAGGTCACTGTGGCTGAAGCTTTGAGGAATCGACCCATTTTCGAAACAGTTGGCTCAAGTGGTTCAGTGCTTCACAAAAGCTTCGTTTGCTTATGACTGCCTATGTGTCCCCACTGACCCGGAGCGCCCCAGGGACCACAGGGACTTGATTTTGGACAGCGAGAGAGGGGGGTGCACCGTTCCCGGAGGTACTGCAAGACCGGGTCGATGCGTGGAGTGGACGGAGCAAGCCCCTATTCCATCTCCCTGCTCCAAAAATCAATTTAATATATGGTCCCCGGGTAGGGGACGTATCAGATATTAAACTGATAAGAACAGATACTACACTTGATCTTAGCCAAAAGGCCGAGAAGCGATACCGACAGGGAGTCGGAGGCCAGCAGGTCACGCTCCGCCCCGGCACCCTCACTCGCGGTGCATGGTGGATGACGTGTTTAGTGACGCTCAGTTCACCAAGTGCTTCACTAAGTGCTTTTAAATGCTCGGGCTGAAAGGCTCTACAAGGAGACAAGGTGTGAGACTTCAATTTGAAAATACAGTGTCAACAAAGTCAATTCGCTGCCTGGGCCAAAGACCTCCTAGGTCAGAATGAGGCCAACTCCACCAGTGAAATCAAGCCGTCTCCTAAGTGGGCGTGGTCTCCCCACCCCGGATCTCCAAATGACGTTCGGAAGTGTCGTGAACATCGCGTGGACGGACAAAGACTGCGCTGTACCAGAGACGCTGGGCGCCGCTAAAGACGGACAGCTTCTGCGGTGAGTTTCCCTTTGACACGCTTGTCGGGGGAGAGCGCGAACGCAGTCCCCCACTACCAGAAATTATGCAGTCGAGATTCCCACATTTGGGGAATTCGCAGGGGTCAGCACAGCCGGAGTGCAATGGCTGAGCCTCGCCCTGGGTGAACCACCTTCTTGATCATGGTATCTCCCCTGCCAGGTAAGTATGGGTTGCACAGCTCAGAGGCAGAGGGCTCTTCCACGGACATGCCGTGCTGACTGGCGGTGCTGACAAAACACGCCTGGTCAAAACCAGGGACTGTGGAAGGCCCTGTGAGTCTGCAGGGATCTGATCCAGAGGAAAGCGTTTTTGTTCTCGGGACGACAAAATACGACTCAGGTTTTACTTGATAGATACCGGTTACATGTAGTGATGGCGGCGCGACACTGAACTTCCATATGTCCTCCAAACCCTCAACTACAATTCCATAGAACCACTGCTTCGAAGCTCGCTTTGACGCCAAACAAACAAACAACAACAAAAGAAACACGTGACATCTGAGGTCCGAAGCAGCAACTGCTTCGTTGCCAGATCGATTCGCGGTCCAATCGGGTGATTCACTGGCACTGCCTCATCTCGGTGCTGACGGGTGACAGGTTGAGACAGCGCTTCAAGCTGGCAAAACAACCTTTATGCACACCAGCCTCATCAGTTCCTTGTGAGCGAGCGTTTTCAAAACGTGGAGAAACTGTGAGCAAAGCAAGAAACCCACTCAATCCAAAAACCGTTGAAAAAATAACTTACCTCAATGAAAATCTTTGACTGTCCCTCGTCCTACATAATCACCCTCTGCCATAGTCGCACAAGCCGTACCACCTAAACCGATGCCGTATTTACACAGCACTCTCCTCAATAACACAATACACACATGAACTCTGTCGTGTGGTTCATTGATCTTTATTTGTCAATTGAACATAATAATCAGCCTGTGTGTGGGTGTGTATGTATATAGTGAAAAGCCTCCTGTCCAGCAACTAGCCTGCCGAATTTGACTGCAGCCTGGCACTTTGCCAGGAGAGGTCACTGTGGCTGAAGCTTTGAGGAATCGACCCATTTTCGAAACAGTTGGCTCAAGTGGTTCAGTGCTTCACAAAAGCTTCGTTTGCTTATGACTGCCTATGTGTCCCCACTGACCCGGAGCGCCCCAGGGACCACAGGGACTTGATTTTGGACAGCGAGAGAGGGGGGTGCACCGTTCCCGGAGGTACTGCAAGACCGGGTCGATGCGTGGAGTGGACGGAGCAAGCCCCTATTCCATCTCCCTGCTCCAAAAATCAATTTAATATATGGTCCCCGGGTAGGGGACGTATCAGATATTAAACTGATAAGAACAGATACTACACTTGATCTTAGCCAAAAGGCCGAGAAGCGATACCGACAGGGAGTCGGAGGCCAGCAGGTCACGCTCCGCCCCGGCACCCTCACTCGCGGTGCATGGTGGATGACGTGTTTAGTGACGCTCAGTTCACCAAGTGCTTCACTAAGTGCTTTTAAATGCTCGGGCTGAAAGGCTCTACAAGGAGACAAGGTGTGAGACTTCAATTTGAAAATACAGTGTCAACAAAGTCAATTCGCTGCCTGGGCCAAAGACCTCCTAGGTCAGAATGAGGCCAACTCCACCAGTGAAATCAAGCCGTCTCCTAAGTGGGCGTGGTCTCCCCACCCCGGATCTCCAAATGACGTTCGGAAGTGTCGTGAACATCGCGTGGACGGACAAAGACTGCGCTGTACCAGAGACGCTGGGCGCCGCTAAAGACGGACAGCTTCTGCGGTGAGTTTCCCTTTGACACGCTTGTCGGGGGAGAGCGCGAACGCAGTCCCCCACTACCAGAAATTATGCAGTCGAGATTCCCACATTTGGGGAATTCGCAGGGGTCAGCACAGCCGGAGTGCAATGGCTGAGCCTCGCCCTGGGTGAACCACCTTCTTGATCATGGTATCTCCCCTGCCAGGTAAGTATGGGTTGCACAGCTCAGAGGCAGAGGGCTCTTCCACGGACATGCCGTGCTGACTGGCGGTGCTGACAAAACACGCCTGGTCAAAACCAGGGACTGTGGAAGGCCCTGTGAGTCTGCAGGGATCTGATCCAGAGGAAAGCGTTTTTGTTCTCGGGACGACAAAATACGACTCAGGTTTTACTTGATAGATACCGGTTACATGTAGTGATGGCGGCGCGACACTGAACTTCCATATGTCCTCCAAACCCTCAACTACAATTCCATAGAACCACTGCTTCGAAGCTCGCTTTGACGCCAAACAAACAAACAACAACAAAAGAAACACGTGACATCTGAGGTCCGAAGCAGCAACTGCTTCGTTGCCAGATCGATTCGCGGTCCAATCGGGTGATTCACTGGCACTGCCTCATCTCGGTGCTGACGGGTGACAGGTTGAGACAGCGCTTCAAGCTGGCAAAACAACCTTTATGCACACCAGCCTCATCAGTTCCTTGTGAGCGAGCGTTTTCAAAACGTGGAGAAACTGTGAGCAAAGCAAGAAACCCACTCAATCCAAAAACCGTTGAAAAAATAACGTATCTCAATGAAAATCTTTGACTGTCCCTCGTCCTACATAATCACCCTCTGCCATAGTCGCACAAGCCGTACCACCTAAACCGATGCCGTATTTACACAGCACTCTCCTCAATAACACAATACACACATGAACTCTGTCGTGTGGTTCATTGATCTTTATTTGTCAATTGAACATAATAATCAGCCTGTGTGTGGGTGTGTATGTATATAGTGAAAAGCCTCCTGTCCAGCAACTAGCCTGCCGAATTTGACTGCAGCCTGGCACTTTGCCAGGAGAGGTCACTGTGGCTGAAGCTTTGAGGAATCGACCCATTTTCGAAATAGTTGGCTCAAGTGGTTCAGTGCTTCACAAAAGCTTCGTTTGCTTATGACTGCCTATGTGTCCCCACTGACCCGGAGCGCCCCAGGGACCACAGGGACTTGATTTTCGACAGCGAGAGAGGGGGGTGCACCGTTCCCGGAGGTACTGCAATACCGGGTCGATGCGTGGAGTGGACGGAGCAAGCCCCTATTCCATCTCCCTGCTCCAAAAATCAATTTAATATATGGTCCCCGGGTAGGGGACGTATCAGATATTAAACTGATAAGAACAGATACTACACTTGATCTTAGCCAAAAGGCCGAGAAGCGATACCGACAGGGAGTCGGAGGCCAGCAGGTCACGCTCCGCCCCGGCACCCTCACTCGCGGTGCATGGTGGATGACGTGTTTAGTGACGCTCAGTTCACCAAGTGCTTCACTAAGTGCTTTTAAATGCTCGGGCTGAAAGGCTCTACAAGGAGACAAGGTGTGAGACTTCAATTTGAAAATACAGTGTCAACAAAGTCAATTCGCTGCCTGGGCCAAAGACCTCCTAGGTCAGAATGAGGCCAACTCCACCAGTGAAATCAAGCCGTCTCCTAAGTGGGCGTGGTCTCCCCACCCCGGATCTCCAAACGACGTTCGGAAGTGTCGTGAACATCGCGTGGACGGACAAAGACTGCGCTGTACCAGAGACGCTGGGCGCCGCTAAAGACGGACAGCTTCTGCGGTGAGTTTCCCTTTGACACGCTTGTCGGGGGAGAGCGCGAACGCAGTCCCCCACTACCAGAAATTATGCAGTCGAGATTCCCACATTTGGGGAATTCGCAGGGGTCAGCACAGCCGGAGTGCAATGGCTGAGCCTCGCCCTGGGTGAACCACCTTCTTGATCATGGTATCTCCCCTGCCAGGTAAGTATGGGTTGCACAGCTCAGAGGCAGAGGGCTCTTCCACGGACATGCCGTGCTGACTGGCGGTGCTGACAAAACACGCCTGGTCAAAACCAGGGACTGTGGAAGGCCCTGTGAGTCTGCAGGGATCTGATCCAGAGGAAAGCGTTTTTGTTCTCGGGACGACAAAATACGACTCAGGTTTTACTTGATAGATACCGGTTACATGTAGTGATGGCGGCGCGACACTGAACTTCCACATGTCCTCCAAACCCTCAACTACAATTCCATAGAACCACTGCTTCGAAGCTCGCTTTGACGCCAAACAAACAAACAACAACAAAAGAAACACGTGACATCTGAGGTCCGAAGCAGCAACTGCTTCGTTGCCAGATCGATTCGCGGTCCAATCGGGTGATTCACTGGCACTGCCTCATCTCGGTGCTGACGGGTGACAGGTTGAGACAGCGCTTCAAGCTGGCAAAACAACCTTTATGCACACCAGCCTCATCAGTTCCTTGTGAGCGAGCGTTTTCAAAACGTGGAGAAACTGTGAGCAAAGCAAGAAACCCACTCAATCCAAAAACCGTTGAAAAAATAACGTATCTCAATGAAAATCTTTGACTGTCCCTCGTCCTACATAATCACCCTCTGCCATAGTCGCACAAGCCGTACCACCTAAACCGATGCCGTATTTACACAGCACTCTCCTCAATAACACAATACACACATGAACTCTGTCGTGTGGTTCATTGATCTTTATTTGTCAATTGAACATAATAATCAGCCTGTGTGTGGGTGTGTATGTATATAGTGAAAAGCCTCCTGTCCAGCAACTAGCCTGCCGAATTTGACTGCAGCCTGGCACTTTGCCAGGAGAGGTCACTGTGGCTGAAGCTTTGAGGAATCGACCCATTTTCGAAATAGTTGGCTCAAGTGGTTCAGTGCTTCACAAAAGCTTCGTTTGCTTATGACTGCCTATGTGTCCCCACTGACCCGGAGCGCCCCAGGGACCACAGGGACTTGATTTTCGACAGCGAGAGAGGGGGGTGCACCGTTCCCGGAGGTACTGCAATACCGGGTCGATGCGTGGAGTGGACGGAGCAAGCCCCTATTCCATCTCCCTGCTCCAAAAATCAATTTAATATATGGTCCCCGGGTAGGGGACGTATCAGATATTAAACTGATAAGAACAGATACTACACTTGATCTTAGCCAAAAGGCCGAGAAGCGATACCGACAGGGAGTCGGAGGCCAGCAGGTCACGCTCCGCCCCGGCACCCTCACTCGCGGTGCATGGTGGATGACGTGTTTAGTGACGCTCAGTTCACCAAGTGCTTCACTAAGTGCTTTTAAATGCTCGGGCTGAAAGGCTCTACAAGGAGACAAGGTGTGAGACTTCAATTTGAAAATACAGTGTCAACAAAGTCAATTCGCTGCCTGGGCCAAAGACCTCCTAGGTCAGAATGAGGCCAACTCCACCAGTGAAATCAAGCCGTCTCCTAAGTGGGCGTGGTCTCCCCACCCCGGATCTCCAAACGACGTTCGGAAGTGTCGTGAACATCGCGTGGACGGACAAAGACTGCGCTGTACCAGAGACACTGGGCGCCGCTAAAGACGGACAGCTTCTGCGGTGAGTTTCCCTTTGACACGCTTGTCGGGGGAGAGCGCGAACGCAGTCCCCCACTACCAGAAATTATGCAGTCGAGATTCCCACATTTGGGGAATTCGCAGGGGTCAGCACAGCCGGAGTGCAATGGCTGAGCCTCGCCCTGGGTGAACCACCTTCTTGATCATGGTATCTCCCCTGCCAGGTAAGTATGGGTTGCACAGCTCAGAGGCAGAGGGCTCTTCCACGGACATGCCGTGCTGACTGGCGGTGCTGACAAAACACGCCTGGTCAAAACCAGGGACTGTGGAAGGCCCTGTGAGTCTGCAGGGATCTGATCCAGAGGAAAGCGTTTTTGTTCTCGGGACGACAAAATACGACTCAGGTTTTACTTGATAGATACCGGTTACATGTAGTGATGGCGGCGCGACACTGAACTTCCATATGTCCTCCAAACCCTCAACTACAATTCCATAGAACCACTGCTTCGAAGCTCGCTTTGACGCCAAACAAACAAACAACAACAAAAGAAACACGTGACATCTGAGGTCCGAAGCAGCAACTGCTTCGTTGCCAGATCGATTCGCGGTCCAATCGGGTGATTCACTGGCACTGCCTCATCTCGGTCCTGACGGGTGACAGGTTGAGACAGCGCTTCAAGCTGGCAAAACAACCTTTATGCACACCAGCCTCATCAGTTCCTTGTGAGCGAGCGTTTTCAAAACGTGGAGAAACTGTGAGCAAAGCAAGAAACCCACTCAATCCAAAAACCGTTGAAAAAATAACGTATCTCAATGAAAATCTTTGACTGTCCCTCGTCCTACATAATCACCCTCTGCCATAGTCGCACAAGCCGTACCACCTAAACCGATGCCGTATTTACACAGCACTCTCCTCAATAACACAATACACACATGAACTCTGTCGTGTGGTTCATTGATCTTTATTTGTCAATTGAACATAATAATCAGCCTGTGTGTGGGTGTGTATGTATATAGTGAAAAGCCTCCTGTCCAGCAACTAGCCTGCCGAATTTGACTGCAGCCTGGCACTTTGCCAGGAGAGGTCACTGTGGCTGAAGCTTTGAGGAATCGACCCATTTTCGAAATAGTTGGCTCAAGTGGTTCAGTGCTTCACAAAAGCTTCGTTTGCTTATGACTGCCTATGTGTCCCCACTGACCCGGAGCGCCCCAGGGACCACAGGGACTTGATTTTCGACAGCGAGAGAGGGGGGTGCACCGTTCCCGGAGGTACTGCAATACCGGGTCGATGCGTGGAGTGGACGGAGCAAGCCCCTATTCCATCTCCCTGCTCCAAAAATCAATTTAATATATGGTCCCCGGGTAGGGGACGTATCAGATATTAAACTGATAAGAACAGATACTACACTTGATCTTAGCCAAAAGGCCGAGAAGCGATACCGACAGGGAGTCGGAGGCCAGCAGGTCACGCTCCGCCCCGGCACCCTCACTCGCGGTGCATGGTGGATGACGTGTTTAGTGACGCTCAGTTCACCAAGTGCTTCACTAAGTGCTTTTAAATGCTCGGGCTGAAAGGCTCTACAAGGAGACAAGGTGTGAGACTTCAATTTGAAAATACAGTGTCAACAAAGTCAATTCGCTGCCTGGGCCAAAGACCTCCTAGGTCAGAATGAGGCCAACTCCACCAGTGAAATCAAGCCGTCTCCTAAGTGGGCGTGGTCTCCCCACCCCGGATCTCCAAACGACGTTCGGAAGTGTCGTGAACATCGCGTGGACGGACAAAGACTGCGCTGTACCAGAGACGCTGGGCGCCGCTAAAGACGGACAGCTTCTGCGGTGAGTTTCCCTTTGACACGCTTGTCGGGGGAGAGCGCGAACGCAGTCCCCCACTACCAGAAATTATGCAGTCGAGATTCCCACATTTGGGGAATTCGCAGGGGTCAGCACAGCCGGAGTGCAATGGCTGAGCCTCGCCCTGGGTGAACCACCTTCTTGATCATGGTATCTCCCCTGCCAGGTAAGTATGGGTTGCACAGCTCAGAGGCAGAGGGCTCTTCCACGGACATGCCGTGCTGACTGGCGGTGCTGACAAAACACGCCTGGTCAAAACCAGGGACTGTGGAAGGCCCTGTGAGTCTGCAGGGATCTGATCCAGAGGAAAGCGTTTTTGTTCTCGGGACGACAAAATACGACTCAGGTTTTACTTGATAGATACCGGTTACATGTAGTGATGGCGGCGCGACACTGAACTTCCACATGTCCTCCAAACCCTCAACTACAATTCCATAGAACCACTGCTTCGAAGCTCGCTTTGACGCCAAACAAACAAACAACAACAAAAGAAACACGTGACATCTGAGGTCCGAAGCAGCAACTGCTTCGTTGCCAGATCGATTCGCGGTCCAATCGGGTGATTCACTGGCACTGCCTCATCTCGGTGCTGACGGGTGACAGGTTGAGACAGCGCTTCAAGCTGGCAAAACAACCTTTATGCACACCAGCCTCATCAGTTCCTTGTGAGCGAGCGTTTTCAAAACGTGGAGAAACTGTGAGCAAAGCAAGAAACCCACTCAATCCAAAAACCGTTGAAAAAATAACGTATCTCAATGAAAATCTTTGACTGTCCCTCGTCCTACATAATCACCCTCTGCCATAGTCGCACAAGCCGTACCACCTAAACCGATGCCGTATTTACACAGCACTCTCCTCAATAACACAATACACACATGAACTCTGTCGTGTGGTTCATTGATCTTTATTTGTCAATTGAACATAATAATCAGCCTGTGTGTGGGTGTGTATGTATATAGTGAAAAGCCTCCTGTCCAGCAACTAGCCTGCCGAATTTGACTGCAGCCTGGCACTTTGCCAGGAGAGGTCACTGTGGCTGAAGCTTTGAGGAATCGACCCATTTTCGAAATAGTTGGCTCAAGTGGTTCAGTGCTTCACAAAAGCTTCGTTTGCTTATGACTGCCTATGTGTCCCCACTGACCCGGAGCGCCCCAGGGACCACAGGGACTTGATTTTCGACAGCGAGAGAGGGGGGTGCACCGTTCCCGGAGGTACTGCAATACCGGGTCGATGCGTGGAGTGGACGGAGCAAGCCCCTATTCCATCTCCCTGCTCCAAAAATCAATTTAATATATGGTCCCCGGGTAGGGGACGTATCAGATATTAAACTGATAAGAACAGATACTACACTTGATCTTAGCCAAAAGGCCGAGAAGCGATACCGACAGGGAGTCGGAGGCCAGCAGGTCACGCTCCGCCCCGGCACCCTCACTCGCGGTGCATGGTGGATGGCGTGTTTAGTGACGCTCAGTTCACCAAGTGCTTCACTAAGTGCTTTTAAATGCTCGGGCTGAAAGGCTCTACAAGGAGACAAGGTGTGAGACTTCAATTTGAAAATACAGTGTCAACAAAGTCAATTCGCTGCCTGGGCCAAAGACCTCCTAGGTCAGAATGAGGCCAACTCCACCAGTGAAATCAAGCCGTCTCCTAAGTGGGCGTGGTCTCCCCACCCCGGATCTCCAAACGACGTTCGGAAGTGTCGTGAACATCGCGTGGACGGACAAAGACTGCGCTGTACCAGAGACGCTGGGCGCCGCTAAAGACGGACAGCTTCTGCGGTGAGTTTCCCTTTGACACGCTTGTCGGGGGAGAGCGCGAACGCAGTCCCCCACTACCAGAAATTATGCAGTCGAGATTCCCACATTTGGGGAATTCGCAGGGGTCAGCACAGCCGGAGTGCAATGGCTGAGCCTCGCCCTGGGTGAACCACCTTCTTGATCATGGTATCTCCCCTGCCAGGTAAGTATGGGTTGCACAGCTCAGAGGCAGAGGGCTCTTCCACGGACATGCCGTGCTGACTGGCGGTGCTGACAAAACACGCCTGGTCAAAACCAGGGACTGTGGAAGGCCCTGTGAGTCTGCAGGGATCTGATCCAGAGGAAAGCGTTTTTGTTCTCGGGACGACAAAATACGACTCAGGTTTTACTTGATAGATACCGGTTACATGTAGTGATGGCGGCGCGACACTGAACTTCCACATGTCCTCCAAACCCTCAACTACAATTCCATAGAACCACTGCTTCGAAGCTCGCTTTGACGCCAAACAAACAAACAACAACAAAAGAAACACGTGACATCTGAGGTCCGAAGCAGCAACTGCTTCGTTGCCAGATCGATTCGCGGTCCAATCGGGTGATTCACTGGCACTGCCTCATCTCGGTGCTGACGGGTGACAGGTTGAGACAGCGCTTCAAGCTGGCAAAACAACCTTTATGCACACCAGCCTCATCAGTTCCTTGTGAGCGAGCGTTTTCAAAACATGGAGAAACTGTGAGCAAAGCAAGAAACCCACTCAATCCAAAAACCGTTGAAAAAATAACGTATCTCAATGAAAATCTTTGACTGTCCCTCGTCCTACATAATCACCCTCTGCCATAGTCGCACAAGCCGTACCACCTAAACCGATGCCGTATTTACACAGCACTCTCCTCAATAACACAATACACACATGAACTCTGTCGTGTGGTTCATTGATCTTTATTTGTCAATTGAACATAATAATCAGCCTGTGTGTGGGTGTGTATGTATATAGTGAAAAGCCTCCTGTCCAGCAACTAGCCTGCCGAATTTGACTGCAGCCTGGCACTTTGCCAGGAGAGGTCACTGTGGCTGAAGCTTTGAGGAATCGACCCATTTTCGAAATAGTTGGCTCAAGTGGTTCAGTGCTTCACAAAAGCTTCGTTTGCTTATGACTGCCTATGTGTCCCCACTGACCCGGAGCGCCCCAGGGACCACAGGGACTTGATTTTTGACAGCGAGAGAGGGGGGTGCACCGTTCCCGGAGGTACTGCAATACCGGGTCGATGCGTGGAGTGGACGGAGCAAGCCCCTATTCCATCTCCCTGCTCCAAAAATCAATTTAATATATGGTCCCCGGGTAGGGGACGTATCAGATATTAAACTGATAAGAACAGATACTACACTTGATCTTAGCCAAAAGGCCGAGAAGCGATACCGACAGGGAGTCGGAGGCCAGCAGGTCACGCTCCGCCCCGGCACCCTCACTCGCGGTGCATGGTGGATGACGTGTTTAGTGACGCTCAGTTCACCAAGTGCTTCACTAAGTGCTTTTAAATGCTCGGGCTGAAAGGCTCTACAAGGAGACAAGGTGTGAGACTTCAATTTGAAAATACAGTGTCAACAAAGTCAATTCGCTGCCTGGGCCAAAGACCTCCTAGGTCAGAATGAGGCCAACTCCACCAGTGAAATCAAGCCGTCTCCTAAGTGGGCGTGGTCTCCCCACCCCGGATCTCCAAACGACGTTCGGAAGTGTCGTGAACATCGCGTGGACGGACAAAGACTGCGCTGTACCAGAGACGCTGGGCGCCGCTAAAGACGGACAGCTTCTGCGGTGAGTTTCCCTTTGACACGCTTGTCGGGGGAGAGCGCGAACGCAGTCCCCCACTACCAGAAATTATGCAGTCGAGATTCCCACATTTGGGGAATTCGCAGGGGTCAGCACAGCCGGAGTGCAATGGCTGAGCCTCGCCCTGGGTGAACCACCTTCTTGATCATGGTATCTCCCCTGCCAGGTAAGTATGGGTTGCACAGCTCAGAGGCAGAGGGCTCTTCCACGGACATGCCGTGCTGACTGGCGGTGCTGACAAAACACGCCTGGTCAAAACCAGGGACTGTGGAAGGCCCTGTGAGTCTGCAGGGATCTGATCCAGAGGAAAGCGTTTTTGTTCTCGGGACGACAAAATACGACTCAGGTTTTACTTGATAGATACCGGTTACATGTAGTGATGGCGGCGCGACACTGAACTTCCATATGTCCTCCAAACCCTCAACTACAATTCCATAGAACCACTGCTTCGAAGCTCGCTTTGACGCCAAACAAACAAACAACAACAAAAGAAACACGTGACATCTGAGGTCCGAAGCAGCAACTGCTTCGTTGCCAGATCGATTCGCGGTCCAATCGGGTGATTCACTGGCACTGCCTCATCTCGGTGCTGACGGGTGACAGGTTGAGACAGCGCTTCAAGCTGGCAAAACAACCTTTATGCACACCAGCCTCATCAGTTCCTTGTGAGCGAGCGTTTTCAAAACGTGGAGAAACTGTGAGCAAAGCAAGAAACCCACTCAATCCAAAAACCGTTGAAAAAATAACGTATCTCAATGAAAATCTTTGACTGTCCCTCGTCCTACATAATCACCCTCTGCCATAGTCGCACAAGCCGTACCACCTAAACCGATGCCGTATTTACACAGCACTCTCCTCAATAACACAATACACACATGAACTCTGTCGTGTGGTTCATTGATCTTTATTTGTCAATTGAACATAATAATCAGCCTGTGTGTGGGTGTGTATGTATATAGTGAAAAGCCTCCTGTCCAGCAACTAGCCTGCCGAATTTGACTGCAGCCTGGCACTTTGCCAGGAGAGGTCACTGTGGCTGAAGCTTTGAGGAATCGACCCATTTTCGAAATAGTTGGCTCAAGTGGTTCAGTGCTTCACAAAAGCTTCGTTTGCTTATGACTGCCTATGTGTCCCCACTGACCCGGAGCGCCCCAGGGACCACAGGGACTTGATTTTCGACAGCGAGAGAGGGGGGTGCACCGTTCCCGGAGGTACTGCAATACCGGGTTGATGCGTGGAGTGGACGGAGCAAGCCCCTATTCCATCTCCCTGCTCCAAAAATCAATTTAATATATGGTCCCCGGGTAGGGGACGTATCAGATATTAAACTGATAAGAACAGATACTACACTTGATCTTAGCCAAAAGGCCGAGAAGCGATACCGACAGGGAGTCGGAGGCCAGCAGGTCACGCTCCGCCCCGGCACCCTCACTCGCGGTGCATGGTGGATGACGTGTTTAGTGACGCTCAGTTCACCAAGTGCTTCACTAAGTGCTTTTAAATGCTCGGGCTGAAAGGCTCTACAAGGAGACAAGGTGTGAGACTTCAATTTGAAAATACAGTGTCAACAAAGTCAATTCGCTGCCTGGGCCAAAGACCTCCTAGGTCAGAATGAGGCCAACTCCACCAGTGAAATCAAGCCGTCTCCTAAGTGGGCGTGGTCTCCCCACCCCGGATCTCCAAATGACGTTCGGAAGTGTCGTGAACATCGCGTGGACGGACAAAGACTGCGCTGTACCAGAGACGCTGGGCGCCGCTAAAGACGGACAGCTTCTGCGGTGAGTTTCCCTTTGACACGCTTGTCGGGGGAGAGCGCGAACGCAGTCCCCCACTACCAGAAATTATGCAGTCGAGATTCCCACATTTGGGGAATTCGCAGGGGTCAGCACAGCCGGAGTGCAATGGCTGAGCCTCGCCCTGGGTGAACCACCTTCTTGATCATGGTATCTCCCCTGCCAGGTAAGTATGGGTTGCACAGCTCAGAGGCAGAGGGCTCTTCCACGGACATGCCGTGCTGACTGGCGGTGCTGACAAAACACGCCTGGTCAAAACCAGGGACTGTGGAAGGCCCTGTGAGTCTGCAGGGATCTGATCCAGAGGAAAGCGTTTTTGTTCTCGGGACGACAAAATACGACTCAGGTTTTACTTGATAGATACCGGTTACATGTAGTGATGGCGGCGCGACACTGAACTTCCACATGTCCTCCAAACCCTCAACTACAATTCCATAGAACCACTGCTTCGAAGCTCGCTTTGACGCCAAACAAACAAACAACAACAAAAGAAACACGTGACATCTGAGGTCCGAAGCAGCAACTGCTTCGTTGCCAGATCGATTCGCGGTCCAATCGGGTGATTCACTGGCACTGCCTCATCTCGGTGCTGACGGGTGACAGGTTGAGACAGCGCTTCAAGCTGGCAAAACAACCTTTATGCACACCAGCCTCATCAGTTCCTTGTGAGCGAGCGTTTTCAAAACGTGGAGAAACTGTGAGCAAAGCAAGAAACCCACTCAATCCAAAAACCGTTGAAAAAATAACGTATCTCAATGAAAATCTTTGACTGTCCCTCGTCCTACATAATCACCCTCTGCCATAGTCGCACAAGCCGTACCACCTAAACCGATGCCGTATTTACACAGCACTCTCCTCAATAACACAATACACACATGAACTCTGTCGTGTGGTTCATTGATCTTTATTTGTCAATTGAACATAATAATCAGCCTGTGTGTGGGTGTGTATGTATATAGTGAAAAGCCTCCTGTCCAGCAACTAGCCTGCCAAATTTGACTGCAGCCTGGCACTTTGCCAGGAGAGGTCACTGTGGCCGAAGCTTTGAGGAATCGACCCATTTTCGAAATAGTTGGCTCAAGTGGTTCAGTGCTTCACAAAAGCTTCGTTTGCTTATGACTGCCTATGTGTCCCCACTGACCCGGAGCGCCCCAGGGACCACAGGGACTCGATTTTCGACAGCGAGAGAGGGGGGTGCACCGTTCCCGGAGGTACTGCAATACCGGGTCGATGCGTGGAGTGGACGGAGCAAGCCCCTATTCCATCTCCCTGCTCCAAAAATCAATTTAATATATGGTCCCCGGGTAGGGGACGTATCAGATATTAAACTGATAAGAACAGATACTACACTTGATCTTAGCCAAAAGGCCGAGAAGCGATACCGACAGGGAGTCGGAGGCCAGCAGGTCACGCTCCGCCCCGGCACCCTCACTCGCGGTGCATGGTGGATGACGTGTTTAGTGACGCTCAGTTCACCAAGTGCTTCACTAAGTGCTTTTAAATGCTCGGGCTGAAAGGCTCTACAAGGAGACAAGGTGTGAGACTTCAATTTGAAAATACAGTGTCAACAAAGTCAATTCGCTGCCTGGGCCAAAGACCTCCTAGGTCAGAATGAGGCCAACTCCACCAGTGAAATCAAGCCGTCTCCTAAGTGGGCGTGGTCTCCCCACCCCGGATCTCCAAATGACGTTCGGAAGTGTCGTGAACATCGCGTGGACGGACAAAGACTGCGCTGTACCAGAGACGCTGGGCGCCGCTAAAGACGGACAGCTTCTGCGGTGAGTTTCCCTTTGACACGCTTGTCGGGGGAGAGCGCGAACGCAGTCCCCCACTACCAGAAATTATGCAGTCGAGATTCCCACATTTGGGGAATTCGCAGGGGTCAGCACAGCCGGAGTGCAATGGCTGAGCCTCGCCCTGGGTGAACCACCTTCTTGATCATGGTATCTCCCCTGCCAGGTAAGTATGGGTTGCACAGCTCAGAGGCAGAGGGCTCTTCCACGGACATGCCGTGCTGACTGGCGGTGCTGACAAAACACGCCTGGTCAAAACCAGGGACTGTGGAAGGCCCTGTGAGTCTGCAGGGATCTGATCCAGAGGAAAGCGTTTTTGTTCTCGGGACGACAAAATACGACTCAGGTTTTACTTGATAGATACCGGTTACATGTAGTGATGGCGGCGCGACACTGAACTTCCATATGTCCTCCAAACCCTCAACTACAATTCCATAGAACCACTGCTTCGAAGCTCGCTTTGACGCCAAACAAACAAACAACAACAAAAGAAACACGTGACATCTGAGGTCCGAAGCAGCAACTGCTTCGTTGCCAGATCGATTCGCGGTCCAATCGGGTGATTCACTGGCACTGCCTCATCTCGGTGCTGACGGGTGACAGGTTGAGACAGCGCTTCAAGCTGGCAAAACAACCTTTATGCACACCAGCCTCATCAGTTCCTTGTGAGCGAGCGTTTTCAAAACGTGGAGAAACTGTGAGCAAAGCAAGAAACCCACTCAATCCAAAAACCGTTGAAAAAATAACGTATCTCAATGAAAATCTTTGACTGTCCCTCGTCCTACATAATCACCCTCTGCCATAGTCGCACAAGCCGTACCACCTAAACCGATGCCGTATTTACACAGCACTCTCCTCAATAACACAATACACACATGAACTCTGTCGTGTGGTTCATTGATCTTTATTTGTCAATTGAACATAATAATCAGCCTGTGTGTGGGTGTGTATGTATATAGTGAAAAGCCTCCTGTCCAGCAACTAGCCTGCCGAATTTGACTGCAGCCTGGCACTTTGCCAGGAGAGGTCACTGTGGCTGAAGCTTTGAGGAATCGACCCATTTTCGAAATAGTTGGCTCAAGTGGTTCAGTGCTTCACAAAAGCTTCGTTTGCTTATGACTGCCTATGTGTCCCCACTGACCCGGAGCGCCCCAGGGACCACAGGGACTTGATTTTCGACAGCGAGAGAGGGGGGTGCACCGTTCCCGGAGGTACTGCAATACCGGGTCGATGCGTGGAGTGGACGGAGCAAGCCCCTATTCCATCTCCCTGCTCCAAAAATCAATTTAATATATGGTCCCCGGGTAGGGGACGTATCAGATATTAAACTGATAAGAACAGATACTACACTTGATCTTAGCCAAAAGGCCGAGAAGCGATACCGACAGGGAGTCGGAGGCCAGCAGGTCACGCTCCGCCCCGGCACCCTCACTCGCGGTGCATGGTGGATGACGTGTTTAGTGACGCTCAGTTCACCAAGTGCTTCACTAAGTGCTTTTAAATGCTCGGGCTGAAAGGCTCTACAAGGAGACAAGGTGTGAGACTTCAATTTGAAAATACAGTGTCAACAAAGTCAATTCGCTGCCTGGGCCAAAGACCTCCTAGGTCAGAATGAGGCCAACTCCACCAGTGAAATCAAGCCGTCTCCTAAGTGGGCGTGGTCTCCCCACCCCGGATCTCCAAACGACGTTCGGAAGTGTCGTGAACATCGCGTGGACGGACAAAGACTGCGCTGTACCAGAGACGCTGGGCGCCGCTAAAGACGGACAGCTTCTGCGGTGAGTTTCCCTTTGACACGCTTGTCGGGGGAGAGCGCGAACGCAGTCCCCCACTACCAGAAATTATGCAGTCGAGATTCCCACATTTGGGGAATTCGCAGGGGTCAGCACAGCCGGAGTGCAATGGCTGAGCCTCGCCCTGGGTGAACCACCTTCTTGATCATGGTATCTCCCCTGCCAGGTAAGTATGGGTTGCACAGCTCAGAGGCAGAGGGCTCTTCCACGGACATGCCGTGCTGACTGGCGGTGCTGACAAAACACGCCTGGTCAAAACCAGGGACTGTGGAAGGCCCTGTGAGTCTGCAGGGATCTGATCCAGAGGAAAGCGTTTTTGTTCTCGGGACGACAAAATACGACTCAGGTTTTACTTGATAGATACCGGTTACATGTAGTGATGGCGGCGCGACACTGAACTTCCATATGTCCTCCAAACCCTCAACTACAATTCCATAGAACCACTGCTTCGAAGCTCGCTTTGACGCCAAACAAACAAACAACAACAAAAGAAACACGTGACATCTGAGGTCCGAAGCAGCAACTGCTTCGTTGCCAGATCGATTCGCGGTCCAATCGGGTGATTCACTGGCACTGCCTCATCTCGGTGCTGACGGGTGACAGGTTGAGACAGCGCTTCAAGCTGGCAAAACAACCTTTATGCACACCAGCCTCATCAGTTCCTTGTGAGCGAGCGTTTTCAAAACGTGGAGAAACTGTGAGCAAAGCAAGAAACCCACTCAATCCAAAAACCGTTGAAAAAATAACGTATCTCAATGAAAATCTTTGACTGTCCCTCGTCCTACATAATCACCCTCTGCCATAGTCGCACAAGCCGTACCACCTAAACCGATGCCGTATTTACACAGCACTCTCCTCAATAACACAATACACACATGAACTCTGTCGTGTGGTTCATTGATCTTTATTTGTCAATTGAACATAATAATCAGCCTGTGTGTGGGTGTGTATGTATATAGTGAAAAGCCTCCTGTCCAGCAACTAGCCTGCCGAATTTGACTGCAGCCTGGCACTTTGCCAGGAGAGGTCACTGTGGCTGAAGCTTTGAGGAATCGACCCATTTTCGAAATAGTTGGCTCAAGTGGTTCAGTGCTTCACAAAAGCTTCGTTTGCTTATGACTGCCTATGTGTCCCCACTGACCCGGAGCGCCCCAGGGACCACAGGGACTTGATTTTCGACAGCGAGAGAGGGGGGTGCACCGTTCCCGGAGGTACTGCAATACCGGGTCGATGCGTGGAGTGGACGGAGCAAGCCCCTATTCCATCTCCCTGCTCCAAAAATCAATTTAATATATGGTCCCCGGGTAGGGGACGTATCAGATATTAAACTGATAAGAACAGATACTACACTTGATCTTAGCCAAAAGGCCGAGAAGCGATACCGACAGGGAGTCGGAGGCCAGCAGGTCACGCTCCGCCCCGGCACCCTCACTCGCGGTGCATGGTGGATGACGTGTTTAGTGACGCTCAGTTCACCAAGTGCTTCACTAAGTGCTTTTAAATGCTCGGGCTGAAAGGCTCTACAAGGAGACAAGGTGTGAGACTTCAATTTGAAAATACAGTGTCAACAAAGTCAATTCGCTGCCTGGGCCAAAGACCTCCTAGGTCAGAATGAGGCCAACTCCACCAGTGAAATCAAGCCGTCTCCTAAGTGGGCGTGGTCTCCCCACCCCGGATCTCCAAACGACGTTCGGAAGTGTCGTGAACATCGCGTGGACGGACAAAGACTGCGCTGTACCAGAGACGCTGGGCGCCGCTAAAGACGGACAGCTTCTGCGGTGAGTTTCCCTTTGACACGCTTGTCGGGGGAGAGCGCGAACGCAGTCCCCCACTACCAGAAATTATGCAGTCGAGATTCCCACATTTGGGGAATTCGCAGGGGTCAGCACAGCCGGAGTGCAATGGCTGAGCCTCGCCCTGGGTGAACCACCTTCTTGATCATGGTATCTCCCCTGCCAGGTAAGTATGGGTTGCACAGCTCAGAGGCAGAGGGCTCTTCCACGGACATGCCGTGCTGACTGGCGGTGCTGACAAAACACGCCTGGTCAAAACCAGGGACTGTGGAAGGCCCTGTGAGTCTGCAGGGATCTGATCCAGAGGAAAGCGTTTTTGTTCTCGGGACGACAAAATACGACTCAGGTTTTACTTGATAGATACCGGTTACATGTAGTGATGGCGGCGCGACACTGAACTTCCATATGTCCTCCAAACCCTCAACTACAATTCCATAGAACCACTGCTTCGAAGCTCGCTTTGACGCCAAACAAACAAACAACAACAAAAGAAACACGTGACATCTGAGGTCCGAAGCAGCAACTGCTTCGTTGCCAGATCGATTCGCGGTCCAATCGGGTGATTCACTGGCACTGCCTCATCTCGGTGCTGACGGGTGACAGGTTGAGACAGCGCTTCAAGCTGGCAAAACAACCTTTATGCACACCAGCCTCATCAGTTCCTTGTGAGCGAGCGTTTTCAAAACGTGGAGAAACTGTGAGCAAAGCAAGAAACCCACTCAATCCAAAAACCGTTGAAAAAATAACGTATCTCAATGAAAATCTTTGACTGTCCCTCGTCCTACATAATCACCCTCTGCCATAGTCGCACAAGCCGTACCACCTAAACCGATGCCGTATTTACACAGCACTCTCCTCAATAACACAATACACACATGAACTCTGTCGTGTGGTTCATTGATCTTTATTTGTCAATTGAACATAATAATCAGCCTGTGTGTGGGTGTGTATGTATATAGTGAAAAGCCTCCTGTCCAGCAACTAGCCTGCCGAATTTGACTGCAGCCTGGCACTTTGCCAGGAGAGGTCACTGTGGCTGAAGCTTTGAGGAATCGACCCATTTTCGAAATAGTTGGCTCAAGTGGTTCAGTGCTTCACAAAAGCTTCGTTTGCTTATGACTGCCTATGTGTCCCCACTGACCCGGAGCGCCCCAGGGACCACAGGGACTTGATTTTCGACAGCGAGAGAGGGGGGTGCACCGTTCCCGGAGGTACTGCAATACCGGGTCGATGCGTGGAGTGGACGGAGCAAGCCCCTATTCCATCTCCCTGCTCCAAAAATCAATTTAATATATGGTCCCCGGGTAGGGGACGTATCAGATATTAAACTGATAAGAACAGATACTACACTTGATCTTAGCCAAAAGGCCGAGAAGCGATACCGACAGGGAGTCGGAGGCCAGCAGGTCACGCTCCGCCCCGGCACCCTCACTCGCGGTGCATGGTGGATGACGTGTTTAGTGACGCTCAGTTCACCAAGTGCTTCACTAAGTGCTTTTAAATGCTCGGGCTGAAAGGCTCTACAAGGAGACAAGGTGTGAGACTTCAATTTGAAAATACAGTGTCAACAAAGTCAATTCGCTGCCTGGGCCAAAGACCTCCTAGGTCAGAATGAGGCCAACTCCACCAGTGAAATCAAGCCGTCTCCTAAGTGGGCGTGGTCTCCCCACCCCGGATCTCCAAACGACGTTCGGAAGTGTCGTGAACATCGCGTGGACGGACAAAGACTGCGCTGTACCAGAGACGCTGGGCGCCGCTAAAGACGGACAGCTTCTGCGGTGAGTTTCCCTTTGACACGCTTGTCGGGGGAGAGCGCGAACGCAGTCCCCCACTACCAGAAATTATGCAGTCGAGATTCCCACATTTGGGGAATTCGCAGGGGTCAGCACAGCCGGAGTGCAATGGCTGAGCCTCGCCCTGGGTGAACCACCTTCTTGATCATGGTATCTCCCCTGCCAGGTAAGTATGGGTTGCACAGCTCAGAGGCAGAGGGCTCTTCCACGGACATGCCGTGCTGACTGGCGGTGCTGACAAAACACGCCTGGTCAAAACCAGGGACTGTGGAAGGCCCTGTGAGTCTGCAGGGATCTGATCCAGAGGAAAGCGTTTTTGTTCTCGGGACGACAAAATACGACTCAGGTTTTACTTGATAGATACCGGTTACATGTAGTGATGGCGGCGCGACACTGAACTTCCACATGTCCTCCAAACCCTCAACTACAATTCCATAGAACCACTGCTTCGAAGCTCGCTTTGACGCCAAACAAACAAACAACAACAAAAGAAACACGTGACATCTGAGGTCCGAAGCAGCAACTGCTTCGTTGCCAGATCGATTCGCGGTCCAATCGGGTGATTCACTGGCACTGCCTCATCTCGGTGCTGACGGGTGACAGGTTGAGACAGCGCTTCAAGCTGGCAAAACAACCTTTATGCACACCAGCCTCATCAGTTCCTTGTGAGCGAGCGTTTTCAAAACGTGGAGAAACTGTGAGCAAAGCAAGAAACCCACTCAATCCAAAAACCGTTGAAAAAATAACGTATCTCAATGAAAATCTTTGACTGTCCCTCGTCCTACATAATCACCCTCTGCCATAGTCGCACAAGCCGTACCACCTAAACCGATGCCGTATTTACACAGCACTCTCCTCAATAACACAATACACACATGAACTCTGTCGTGTGGTTCATTGATCTTTATTTGTCAATTGAACATAATAATCAGCCTGTGTGTGGGTGTGTATGTATATAGTGAAAAGCCTCCTGTCCAGCAACTAGCCTGCCGAATTTGACTGCAGCCTGGCACTTTGCCAGGAGAGGTCACTGTGGCTGAAGCTTTGAGGAATCGACCCATTTTCGAAATAGTTGGCTCAAGTGGTTCAGTGCTTCACAAAAGCTTCGTTTGCTTATGACTGCCTATGTGTCCCCACTGACCCGGAGCGCCCCAGGGACCACAGGGACTTGATTTTCGACAGCGAGAGAGGGGGGTGCACCGTTCCCGGAGGTACTGCAATACCGGGTCGATGCGTGGAGTGGACGGAGCAAGCCCCTATTCCATCTCCCTGCTCCAAAAATCAATTTAATATATGGTCCCCGGGTAGGGGACGTATCAGATATTAAACTGATAAGAACAGATACTACACTTGATCTTAGCCAAAAGGCCGAGAAGCGATACCGACAGGGAGTCGGAGGCC
The DNA here is from genome assembly GCA_023373845.1 of Nibea coibor. Classification (NCBI taxonomy): domain Eukaryota; kingdom Metazoa; phylum Chordata; class Actinopteri; family Sciaenidae; genus Nibea; species Nibea coibor. Next base: position 1,498,471 of record CM041721.1, on the reverse strand, counting down.
AGCAGGTCACGCTCCGCCCCGGCACCCTCACTCGCGGTGCATGGTGGATGACGTGTTTAGTGACGCTCAGTTCACCAAGTGCTTCACTAAGTGCTTTTAAATGCTCGGGCTGAAAGGCTCTACAAGGAGACAAGGTGTGAGACTTCAATTTGAAAATACAGTGTCAACAAAGTCAATTCGCTGCCTGGGCCAAAGACCTCCTAGGTCAGAATGAGGCCAACTCCACCAGTGAAATCAAGCCGTCTCCTAAGTGGGCGTGGTCTCCCCACCCCGGATCTCCAAACGACGTTCGGAAGTGTCGTGAACATCGCGTGGACGGACAAAGACTGCGCTGTACCAGAGACGCTGGGCGCCGCTAAAGACGGACAGCTTCTGCGGTGAGTTTCCCTTTGACACGCTTGTCGGGGGAGAGCGCGAACGCAGTCCCCCACTACCAGAAATTATGCAGTCGAGATTCCCACATTTGGGGAATTCGCAGGGGTCAGCACAGCCGGAGTGCAATGGCTGAGCCTCGCCCTGGGTGAACCACCTTCTTGATCATGGTATCTCCCCTGCCAGGTAAGTATGGGTTGCACAGCTCAGAGGCAGAGGGCTCTTCCACTGACATGCCGTGCTGACTGGCGGTGCTGACAAAACACGCCTGGTCAAAACCAGGGACTGTGGAAGGCCCTGTGAGTCTGCAGGGATCTGATCCAGAGGAAAGCGTTTTTGTTCTCGGGACGACAAAGTACGACTCAGGTTTTACTTGATAGATACCGGTTACATGTAGTGATGGCGGCGCGACACTGAACTTCCATATGTCCTCCAAACCCTCAACTACAATTCCATAGAACCACTGCTTCGAAGCTCGCTTTGACGCCAAACAAACAAACAACAACAAAAGAAACACGTGACATCTGAGGTCCGAAGCAGCAACTGCTTCGTTGCCAGATCGATTCGCGGTCCAATCGGGTGATTCACTGGCACTGCCTCATCTCGGTGCTGACGGGTGACAGGTTGAGACAGCGCTTCAAGCTGGCAAAACAACCTTTATGCACACCAGCCTCATCAGTTCCTTGTGAGCGAGCGTTTTCAAAACGTGGAGAAACTGTGAGCAAAGCAAGAAACCCACTCAATCCAAAAACCGTTGAAAAAATAACGTATCTCAATGAAAATCTTTGACTGTCCCTCGTCCTACATAATCACCCTCTGCCATAGTCGCACAAGCCGTACCACCTAAACCGATGCCGTATTTACACAGCACTCTCCTCAATAACACAATACACACATGAACTCTGTCGTGTGGTTCATTGATCTTTATTTGTCAATTGAACATAATAATCAGCCTGTGTGTGGGTGTGTATGTATATAGTGAAAAGCCTCCTGTCCAGCAACTAGCCTGCCGAATTTGACTGCAGCCTGGCACTTTGCCAGGAGAGGTCACTGTGGCTGAAGCTTTGAGGAATCGACCCATTTTCGAAATAGTTGGCTCAAGTGGTTCAGTGCTTCACAAAAGCTTCGTTTGCTTATGACTGCCTATGTGTCCCCACTGACCCGGAGCGCCCCAGGGACCACAGGGACTTGATTTTCGACAGCGAGAGAGGGGGGTGCACCGTTCCCGGAGGTACTGCAATACCGGGTCGATGCGTGGAGTGGACGGAGCAAGCCCCTATTCCATCTCCCTGCTCCAAAAATCAATTTAATATATGGTCCCCGGGTAGGGGACGTATCAGATATTAAACTGATAAGAACAGATACTACACTTGATCTTAGCCAAAAGGCCGAGAAGCGATACCGACAGGGAGTCGGAGGCCAGCAGGTCACGCTCCGCCCCGGCACCCTCACTCGCGGTGCATGGTGGATGACGTGTTTAGTGACGCTCAGTTCACCAAGTGCTTCACTAAGTGCTTTTAAATGCTCGGGCTGAAAGGCTCTACAAGGAGACAAGGTGTGAGACTTCAATTTGAAAATACAGTGTCAACAAAGTCAATTCGCTGCCTGGGCCAAAGACCTCCTAGGTCAGAATGAGGCCAACTCCACCAGTGAAATCAAGCCGTCTCCTAAGTGGGCGTGGTCTCCCCACCCCGGATCTCCAAATGACGTTCGGAAGTGTCGTGAACATCGCGTGGACGGACAAAGACTGCGCTGTACCAGAGACGCTGGGCGCCGCTAAAGACGGACAGCTTCTGCGGTGAGTTTCCCTTTGACACGCTTGTCGGGGGAGAGCGCGAACGCAGTCCCCCACTACCAGAAATTATGCAGTCGAGATTCCCACATTTGGGGAATTCGCAGGGGTCAGCACAGCCGGAGTGCAATGGCTGAGCCTCGCCCTGGGTGAACCACCTTCTTGATCATGGTATCTCCCCTGCCAGGTAAGTATGGGTTGCACAGCTCAGAGGCAGAGGGCTCTTCCACGGACATGCCGTGCTGACTGGCGGTGCTGACAAAACACGCCTGGTCAAAACCAGGGACTGTGGAAGGCCCTGTGAGTCTGCAGGGATCTGATCCAGAGGAAAGCGTTTTTGTTCTCGGGACGACAAAATACGACTCAGGTTTTACTTGATAGATACCGGTTACATGTAGTGATGGCGGCGCGACACTGAACTTCCACATGTCCTCCAAACCCTCAACTACAATTCCATAGAACCACTGCTTCGAAGCTCGCTTTGACGCCAAACAAACAAACAACAACAAAAGAAACACGTGACATCTGAGGTCCGAAGCAGCAACTGCTTCGTTGCCAGATCGATTCGCGGTCCAATCGGGTGATTCACTGGCACTGCCTCATCTCGGTGCTGACGGGTGACAGGTTGAGACAGCGCTTCAAGCTGGCAAAACAACCTTTATGCACACCAGCCTCATCAGTTCCTTGTGAGCGAGCGTTTTCAAAACGTGGAGAAACTGTGAGCAAAGCAAGAAACCCACTCAATCCAAAAACCGTTGAAAAAATAACGTATCTCAATGAAAATCTTTGACTGTCCCTCGTCCTACATAATCACCCTCTGCCATAGTCGCACAAGCCGTACCACCTAAACCGATGCCGTATTTACACAGCACTCTCCTCAATAACACAATACACACATGAACTCTGTCGTGTGGTTCATTGATCTTTATTTGTCAATTGAACATAATAATCAGCCTGTGTGTGGGTGTGTATGTATATAGTGAAAAGCCTCCTGTCCAGCAACTAGCCTGCCGAATTTGACTGCAGCCTGGCACTTTGCCAGGAGAGGTCACTGTGGCTGAAGCTTTGAGGAATCGACCCATTTTCGAAATAGTTGGCTCAAGTGGTTCAGTGCTTCACAAAAGCTTCGTTTGCTTATGACTGCCTATGTGTCCCCACTGACCCGGAGCGCCCCAGGGACCACAGGGACTTGATTTTCGACAGCGAGAGAGGGGGGTGCACCGTTCCCGGAGGTACTGCAATACCGGGTCGATGCGTGGAGTGGACGGAGCAAGCCCCTATTCCATCTCCCTGCTCCAAAAATCAATTTAATATATGGTCCCCGGGTAGGGGACGTATCAGATATTAAACTGATAAGAACAGATACTACACTTGATCTTAGCCAAAAGGCCGAGAAGCGATACCGACAGGGAGTCGGAGGCCAGCAGGTCACGCTCCGCCCCGGCACCCTCACTCGCGGTGCATGGTGGATGACGTGTTTAGTGACGCTCAGTTCACCAAGTGCTTCACTAAGTGCTTTTAAATGCTCGGGCTGAAAGGCTCTACAAGGAGACAAGGTGTGAGACTTCAATTTGAAAATACAGTGTCAACAAAGTCAATTCGCTGCCTGGGCCAAAGACCTCCTAGGTCAGAATGAGGCCAACTCCACCAGTGAAATCAAGCCGTCTCCTAAGTGGGCGTGGTCTCCCCACCCCGGATCTCCAAACGACGTTCGGAAGTGTCGTGAACATCGCGTGGACGGACAAAGACTGCGCTGTACCAGAGACGCTGGGCGCCGCTAAAGACGGACAGCTTCTGCGGTGAGTTTCCCTTTGACACGCTTGTCGGGGGAGAGCGCGAACGCAGTCCCCCACTACCAGAAATTATGCAGTCGAGATTCCCACATTTGGGGAATTCGCAGGGGTCAGCACAGCCGGAGTGCAATGGCTGAGCCTCGCCCTGGGTGAACCACCTTCTTGATCATGGTATCTCCCCTGCCAGGTAAGTATGGGTTGCACAGCTCAGAGGCAGAGGGCTCTTCCACGGACATGCCGTGCTGACTGGCGGTGCTGACAAAACACGCCTGGTCAAAACCAGGGACTGTGGAAGGCCCTGTGAGTCTGCAGGGATCTGATCCAGAGGAAAGCGTTTTTGTTCTCGGGACGACAAAGTACGACTCAGGTTTTACTTGATAGATACCGGTTACATGTAGTGATGGCGGCGCGACACTGAACTTCCATATGTCCTCCAAACCCTCAACTACAATTCCATAGAACCACTGCTTCGAAGCTCGCTTTGACGCCAAACAAACAAACAACAACAAAAGAAACACGTGACATCTGAGGTCCGAAGCAGCAACTGCTTCGTTGCCAGATCGATTCGCGGTCCAATCGGGTGATTCACTGGCACTGCCTCATCTCGGTGCTGACGGGTGACAGGTTGAGACAGCGCTTCAAGCTGGCAAAACAACCTTTATGCACACCAGCCTCATCAGTTCCTTGTGAGCGAGCGTTTTCAAAACGTGGAGAAACTGTGAGCAAAGCAAGAAACCCACTCAATCCAAAAACCGTTGAAAAAATAACGTATCTCAATGAAAATCTTTGACTGTCCCTCGTCCTACATAATCACCCTCTGCCATAGTCGCACAAGCCGTACCACCTAAACCGATGCCGTATTTACACAGCACTCTCCTCAATAACACAATACACACATGAACTCTGTCGTGTGGTTCATTGATCTTTATTTGTCAATTGAACATAATAATCAGCCTGTGTGTGGGTGTGTATGTATATAGTGAAAAGCCTCCTGTCCAGCAACTAGCCTGCCGAATTTGACTGCAGCCTGGCACTTTGCCAGGAGAGGTCACTGTGGCTGAAGCTTTGAGGAATCGACCCATTTTCGAAATAGTTGGCTCAAGTGGTTCAGTGCTTCACAAAAGCTTTGTTTGCTTATGACTGCCTATGTGTCCCCACTGACCCGGAGCGCCCCAGGGACCACAGGGACTTGATTTTCGACAGCGAGAGAGGGGGGTGCACCGTTCCCGGAGGTACTGCAATACCGGGTTGATGCGTGGAGTGGACGGAGCAAGCCCCTATTCCATCTCCCTGCTCCAAAAATCAATTTAATATATGGTCCCCGGGTAGGGGACGTATCAGATATTAAACTGATAAGAACAGATACTACACTTGATCTTAGCCAAAAGGCCGAGAAGCGATACCGACAGGGAGTCGGAGGCCAGCAGGTCACGCTCCGCCCCGGCACCCTCACTCGCGGTGCATGGTGGATGACGTGTTTAGTGACGCTCAGTTCACCAAGTGCTTCACTAAGTGCTTTTAAATGCTCGGGCTGAAAGGCTCTACAAGGAGACAAGGTGTGAGACTTCAATTTGAAAATACAGTGTCAACAAAGTCAATTCGCTGCCTGGGCCAAAGACCTCCTAGGTCAGAATGAGGCCAACTCCACCAGTGAAATCAAGCCGTCTCCTAAGTGGGCGTGGTCTCCCCACCCCGGATCTCCAAATGACGTTCGGAAGTGTCGTGAACATCGCGTGGACGGACAAAGACTGCGCTGTACCAGAGACGCTGGGCGCCGCTAAAGACGGACAGCTTCTGCGGTGAGTTTCCCTTTGACACGCTTGTCGGGGGAGAGCGCGAACGCAGTCCCCCACTACCAGAAATTATGCAGTCGAGATTCCCACATTTGGGGAATTCGCAGGGGTCAGCACAGCCGGAGTGCAATGGCTGAGCCTCGCCCTGGGTGAACCACCTTCTTGATCATGGTATCTCCCCTGCCAGGTAAGTATGGGTTGCACAGCTCAGAGGCAGAGGGCTCTTCCACGGACATGCCGTGCTGACTGGCGGTGCTGACAAAACACGCCTGGTCAAAACCAGGGACTGTGGAAGGCCCTGTGAGTCTGCAGGGATCTGATCCAGAGGAAAGCGTTTTTGTTCTCGGGACGACAAAATACGACTCAGGTTTTACTTGATAGATACCGGTTACATGTAGTGATGGCGGCGCGACACTGAACTTCCACATGTCCTCCAAACCCTCAACTACAATTCCATAGAACCACTGCTTCGAAGCTCGCTTTGACGCCAAACAAACAAACAACAACAAAAGAAACACGTGACATCTGAGGTCCGAAGCAGCAACTGCTTCGTTGCCAGATCGATTCGCGGTCCAATCGGGTGATTCACTGGCACTGCCTCATCTCGGTGCTGACGGGTGACAGGTTGAGACAGCGCTTCAAGCTGGCAAAACAACCTTTATGCACACCAGCCTCATCAGTTCCTTGTGAGCGAGCGTTTTCAAAACGTGGAGAAACTGTGAGCAAGGCAAGAAACCCACTCAATCCAAAAACCGTTGAAAAAATAACGTATCTCAATGAAAATCTTTGACTGTCCCTCGTCCTACATAATCACCCTCTGCCATAGTCGCACAAGCCGTACCACCTAAACCGATGCCGTATTTACACAGCACTCTCCTCAATAACACAATACACACATGAACTCTGTCGTGTGGTTCATTGATCTTTATTTGTCAATTGAACATAATAATCAGCCTGTGTGTGGGTGTGTATGTATATAGTGAAAAGCCTCCTGTCCAGCAACTAGCCTGCCAAATTTGACTGCAGCCTGGCACTTTGCCAGGAGAGGTCACTGTGGCCGAAGCTTTGAGGAATCGACCCATTTTCGAAATAGTTGGCTCAAGTGGTTCAGTGCTTCACAAAAGCTTCGTTTGCTTATGACTGCCTATGTGTCCCCACTGACCCGGAGCGCCCCAGGGACCACAGGGACTTGATTTTCGACAGCGAGAGAGGGGGGTGCACCGTTCCCGGAGGTACTGCAATACCGGGTCGATGCGTGGAGTGGACGGAGCAAGCCCCTATTCCATCTCCCTGCTCCAAAAATCAATTTAATATATGGTCCCCGGGTAGGGGACGTATCAGATATTAAACTGATAAGAACAGATACTACACTTGATCTTAGCCAAAAGGCCGAGAAGCGATACCGACAGGGAGTCGGAGGCCAGCAGGTCACGCTCCGCCCCGGCACCCTCACTCGCGGTGCATGGTGGATGACGTGTTTAGTGACGCTCAGTTCACCAAGTGCTTCACTAAGTGCTTTTAAATGCTCGGGCTGAAAGGCTCTACAAGGAGACAAGGTGTGAGACTTCAATTTGAAAATACAGTGTCAACAAAGTCAATTCGCTGCCTGGGCCAAAGACCTCCTAGGTCAGAATGAGGCCAACTCCACCAGTGAAATCAAGCCGTCTCCTAAGTGGGCGTGGTCTCCCCACCCCGGATCTCCAAATGACGTTCGGAAGTGTCGTGAACATCGCGTGGACGGACAAAGACTGCGCTGTACCAGAGACGCTGGGCGCCGCTAAAGACGGACAGCTTCTGCGGTGAGTTTCCCTTTGACACGCTTGTCGGGGGAGAGCGCGAACGCAGTCCCCCACTACCAGAAATTATGCAGTCGAGATTCCCACATTTGGGGAATTCGCAGGGGTCAGCACAGCCGGAGTGCAATGGCTGAGCCTCGCCCTGGGTGAACCACCTTCTTGATCATGGTATCTCCCCTGCCAGGTAAGTATGGGTTGCACAGCTCAGAGGCAGAGGGCTCTTCCACGGACATGCCGTGCTGACTGGCGGTGCTGACAAAACACGCCTGGTCAAAACCAGGGACTGTGGAAGGCCCTGTGAGTCTGCAGGGATCTGATCCAGAGGAAAGCGTTTTTGTTCTCGGGACGACAAAATACGACTCAGGTTTTACTTGATAGATACCGGTTACATGTAGTGATGGCGGCGCGACACTGAACTTCCACATGTCCTCCAAACCCTCAACTACAATTCCATAGAACCACTGCTTCGAAGCTCGCTTTGACGCCAAACAAACAAACAACAACAAAAGAAACACGTGACATCTGAGGTCCGAAGCAGCAACTGCTTCGTTGCCAGATCGATTCGCGGTCCAATCGGGTGATTCACTGGCACTGCCTCATCTCGGTGCTGACGGGTGACAGGTTGAGACAGCGCTTCAAGCTGGCAAAACAACCTTTATGCACACCAGCCTCATCAGTTCCTTGTGAGCGAGCGTTTTCAAAACGTGGAGAAACTGTGAGCAAAGCAAGAAACCCACTCAATCCAAAAACCGTTGAAAAAATAACGTATCTCAATGAAAATCTTTGACTGTCCCTCGTCCTACATAATCACCCTCTGCCATAGTCGCACAAGCCGTACCACCTAAACCGATGCCGTATTTACACAGCACTCTCCTCAATAACACAATACACACATGAACTCTGTCGTGTGGTTCATTGATCTTTATTTGTCAATTGAACATAATAATCAGCCTGTGTGTGGGTGTGTATGTATATAGTGAAAAGCCTCCTGTCCAGCAACTAGCCTGCCGAATTTGACTGCAGCCTGGCACTTTGCCAGGAGAGGTCACTGTGGCTGAAGCTTTGAGGAATCGACCCATTTTCGAAATAGTTGGCTCAAGTGGTTCAGTGCTTCACAAAAGCTTCGTTTGCTTATGACTGCCTATGTGTCCCCACTGACCCGGAGCGCCCCAGGGACCACAGGGACTTGATTTTGGACAGCGAGAGAGGGGGGTGCACCGTTCCCGGAGGTACTGCAATACCGGGTCGATGCGTGGAGTGGACGGAGCAAGCCCCTATTCCATCTCCCTGCTCCAAAAATCAATTTAATATATGGTCCCCGGGTAGGGGACGTATCAGATATTAAACTGATAAGAACAGATACTACACTTGATCTTAGCCAAAAGGCCGAGAAGCGATACCGACAGGGAGTCGGAGGCCAGCAGGTCACGCTCCGCCCCGGCACCCTCACTCGCGGTGCATGGTGGATGACGTGTTTAGTGACGCTCAGTTCACCAAGTGCTTCACTAAGTGCTTTTAAATGCTCGGGCTGAAAGGCTCTACAAGGAGACAAGGTGTGAGACTTCAATTTGAAAATACAGTGTCAACAAAGTCAATTCGCTGCCTGGGCCAAAGACCTCCTAGGTCAGAATGAGGCCAACTCCACCAGTGAAATCAAGCCGTCTCCTAAGTGGGCGTGGTCTCCCCACCCCGGATCTCCAAATGACGTTCGGAAGTGTCGTGAACATCGCGTGGACGGACAAAGACTGCGCTGTACCAGAGACGCTGGGCGCCGCTAAAGACGGACAGCTTCTGCGGTGAGTTTCCCTTTGACACGCTTGTCGGGGGAGAGCGCGAACGCAGTCCCCCACTACCAGAAATTATGCAGTCGAGATTCCCACATTTGGGGAATTCGCAGGGGTCAGCACAGCCGGAGTGCAATGGCTGAGCCTCGCCCTGGGTGAACCACCTTCTTGATCATGGTATCTCCCCTGCCAGGTAAGTATGGGTTGCACAGCTCAGAGGCAGAGGGCTCTTCCACGGACATGCCGTGCTGACTGGCGGTGCTGACAAAACACGCCTGGTCAAAACCAGGGACTGTGGAAGGCCCTGTGAGTCTGCAGGGATCTGATCCAGAGGAAAGCGTTTTTGTTCTCGGGACGACAAAATACGACTCAGGTTTTACTTGATAGATACCGGTTACATGTAGTGATGGCGGCGCGACACTGAACTTCCACATGTCCTCCAAACCCTCAACTACAATTCCATAGAACCACTGCTTCGAAGCTCGCTTTGACGCCAAACAAACAAACAACAACAAAAGAAACACGTGACATCTGAGGTCCGAAGCAGCAACTGCTTCGTTGCCAGATCGATTCGCGGTCCAATCGGGTGATTCACTGGCACTGCCTCATCTCGGTGCTGACGGGTGACAGGTTGAGACAGCGCTTCAAGCTGGCAAAACAACCTTTATGCACACCAGCCTCATCAGTTCCTTGTGAGCGAGCGTTTTCAAAACGTGGAGAAACTGTGAGCAAGGCAAGAAACCCACTCAATCCAAAAACCATTGAAAAAATAACGTATCTCAATGAAAATCTTTGACTGTCCCTCGTCCTACATAATCACCCTCTGCCATAGTCGCACAAGCCGTACCACCTAAACCGATGCCGTATTTACACAGCACTCTCCTCAATAACACAATACACACATGAACTCTGTCGTGTGGTTCATTGATCTTTATTTGTCAATTGAACATAATAATCAGCCTGTGTGTGGGTGTGTATGTATATAGTGAAAAGCCTCCTGTCCAGCAACTAGCCTGCCAAATTTGACTGCAGCCTGGCACTTTGCCAGGAGAGGTCACTGTGGCCGAAGCTTTGAGGAATCGACCCATTTTCGAAATAGTTGGCTCAAGTGGTTCAGTGCTTCACAAAAGCTTCGTTTGCTTATGACTGCCTATGTGTCCCCACTGACCCGGAGCGCCCCAGGGACCACAGGGACTTGATTTTCGACAGCGAGAGAGGGGGGTGCACCGTTCCCGGAGGTACTGCAATACCGGGTCGATGCGTGGAGTGGACGGAGCAAGCCCCTATTCCATCTCCCTGCTCCAAAAATCAATTTAATATATGGTCCCCGGGTAGGGGACGTATCAGATATTAAACTGATAAGAACAGATACTACACTTGATCTTAGCCAAAAGGCCGAGAAGCGATACCGACAGGGAGTCGGAGGCCAGCAGGTCACGCTCCGCCCCGGCACCCTCACTCGCGGTGCATGGTGGATGACGTGTTTAGTGACGCTCAGTTCACCAAGTGCTTCACTAAGTGCTTTTAAATGCTCGGGCTGAAAGGCTCTACAAGGAGACAAGGTGTGAGACTTCAATTTGAAAATACAGTGTCAACAAAGTCAATTCGCTGCCTGGGCCAAAGACCTCCTAGGTCAGAATGAGGCCAACTCCACCAGTGAAATCAAGCCGTCTCCTAAGTGGGCGTGGTCTCCCCACCCCGGATCTCCAAATGACGTTCGGAAGTGTCGTGAACATCGCGTGGACGGACAAAGACTGCGCTGTACCAGAGACGCTGGGCGCCGCTAAAGACGGACAGCTTCTGCGGTGAGTTTCCCTTTGACACGCTTGTCGGGGGAGAGCGCGAACGCAGTCCCCCACTACCAGAAATTATGCAGTCGAGATTCCCACATTTGGGGAATTCGCAGGGGTCAGCACAGCCGGAGTGCAATGGCTGAGCCTCGCCCTGGGTGAACCACCTTCTTGATCATGGTATCTCCCCTGCCAGGTAAGTATGGGTTGCACAGCTCAGAGGCAGAGGGCTCTTCCACGGACATGCCGTGCTGACTGGCGGTGCTGACAAAACACGCCTGGTCAAAACCAGGGACTGTGGAAGGCCCTGTGAGTCTGCAGGGATCTGATCCAGAGGAAAGCGTTTTTGTTCTCGGGACGACAAAATACGACTCAGGTTTTACTTGATAGATACCGGTTACATGTAGTGATGGCGGCGCGACACTGAACTTCCACATGTCCTCCAAACCCTCAACTACAATTCCATAGAACCACTGCTTCGAAGCTCGCTTTGACGCCAAACAAACAAACAACAACAAAAGAAACACGTGACATCTGAGGTCCGAAGCAGCAACTGCTTCGTTGCCAGATCGATTCGCGGTCCAATCGGGTGATTCACTGGCACTGCCTCATCTCGGTGCTGACGGGTGACAGGTTGAGACAGCGCTTCAAGCTGGCAAAACAACCTTTATGCACACCAGCCTCATCAGTTCCTTGTGAGCGAGCGTTTTCAAAACGTGGAGAAACTGTGAGCAAAGCAAGAAACCCACTCAATCCAAAAACCGTTGAAAAAATAACGTATCTCAATGAAAATCTTTGACTGTCCCTCGTCCTACATAATCACCCTCTGCCATAGTCGCACAAGCCGTACCACCTAAACCGATGCCGTATTTACACAGCACTCTCCTCAATAACACAATACACACATGAACTCTGTCGTGTGGTTCATTGATCTTTATTTGTCAATTGAACATAATAATCAGCCTGTGTGTGGGTGTGTATGTATATAGTGAAAAGCCTCCTGTCCAGCAACTAGCCTGCCGAATTTGACTGCAGCCTGGCACTTTGCCAGGAGAGGTCACTGTGGCTGAAGCTTTGAGGAATCGACCCATTTTCGAAACAGTTGGCTCAAGTGGTTCAGTGCTTCACAAAAGCTTCGTTTGCTTATGACTGCCTATGTGTCCCCACTGACCCGGAGCGCCCCAGGGACCACAGGGACTTGATTTTGGACAGCGAGAGAGGGGGGTGCACCGTTCCCGGAGGTACTGCAATACCGGGTCGATGCGTGGAGTGGACGGAGCAAGCCCCTATTCCATCTCCCTGCTCCAAAAATCAATTTAATATATGGTCCCCGGGTAGGGGACGTATCAGATATTAAACTGATAAGAACAGATACTACACTTGATCTTAGCCAAAAGGCCGAGAAGCGATACCGACAGGGAGTCGGAGGCCAGCAGGTCACGCTCCGCCCCGGCACCCTCACTCGCGGTGCATGGTGGATGACGTGTTTAGTGACGCTCAGTTCACCAAGTGCTTCACTAAGTGCTTTTAAATGCTCGGGCTGAAAGGCTCTACAAGGAGACAAGGTGTGAGACTTCAATTTGAAAATACAGTGTCAACAAAGTCAATTCGCTGCCTGGGCCAAAGACCTCCTAGGTCAGAATGAGGCCAACTCCACCAGTGAAATCAAGCCGTCTCCTAAGTGGGCGTGGTCTCCCCACCCCGGATCTCCAAACGACGTTCGGAAGTGTCGTGAACATCGCGTGGACGGACAAAGACTGCGCTGTACCAGAGACGCTGGGCGCCGCTAAAGACGGACAGCTTCTGCGGTGAGTTTCCCTTTGACACGCTTGTCGGGGGAGAGCGCGAACGCAGTCCCCCACTACCAGAAATTATGCAGTCGAGATTCCCACATTTGGGGAATTCGCAGGGGTCAGCACAGCCGGAGTGCAATGGCTGAGCCTCGCCCTGGGTGAACCACCTTCTTGATCATGGTATCTCCCCTGCCAGGTAAGTATGGGTTGCACAGCTCAGAGGCAGAGGGCTCTTCCACGGACATGCCGTGCTGACTGGCGGTGCTGACAAAACACGCCTGGTCAAAACCAGGGACTGTGGAAGGCCCTGTGAGTCTGCAGGGATCTGATCCAGAGGAAAGCGTTTTTGTTCTCGGGACGACAAAATACGACTCAGGTTTTACTTGATAGATACCGGTTACATGTAGTGATGGCGGCGCGACACTGAACTTCCACATGTCCTCCAAACCCTCAACTACAATTCCATAGAACCACTGCTTCGAAGCTCGCTTTGACGCCAAACAAACAAACAACAACAAAAGAAACACGTGACATCTGAGGTCCGAAGCAGCAACTGCTTCGTTGCCAGATCGATTCGCGGTCCAATCGGGTGATTCACTGGCACTGCCTCATCTCGGTGCTGACGGGTGACAGGTTGAGACAGCGCTTCAAGCTGGCAAAACAACCTTTATGCACACCAGCCTCATCAGTTCCTTGTGAGCGAGCGTTTTCAAAACGTGGAGAAACTGTGAGCAAAGCAAGAAACCCACTCAATCCAAAAACCGTTGAAAAAATAACGTATCTCAATGAAAATCTTTGACTGTCCCTCGTCCTACATAATCACCCTCTGCCATAGTCGCACAAGCCGTACCACCTAAACCGATGCCGTATTTACACAGCACTCTCCTCAATAACACAATACACACATGAACTCTGTCGTGTGGTTCATTGATCTTTATTTGTCAATTGAACATAATAATCAGCCTGTGTGTGGGTGTGTATGTATATAGTGAAAAGCCTCCTGTCCAGCAACTAGCCTGCCGAATTTGACTGCAGCCTGGCACTTTGCCAGGAGAGGTCACTGTGGCTGAAGCTTTGAGGAATCGACCCATTTTCGAAATAGTTGGCTCAAGTGGTTCAGTGCTTCACAAAAGCTTCGTTTGCTTATGACTGCCTATGTGTCCCCACTGACCCGGAGCGCCCCAGGGACCACAGGGACTTGATTTTGGACAGCGAGAGAGGGGGGTGCACCGTTCCCGGAGGTACTGCAATACCGGGTCGATGCGTGGAGTGGACGGAGCAAGCCCCTATTCCATCTCCCTGCTCCAAAAATCAATTTAATATATGGTCCCCGGGTAGGGGACGTATCAGATATTAAACTGATAAGAACAGATACTACACTTGATCTTAGCCAAAAGGCCGAGAAGCGATACCGACAGGGAGTCGGAGGCCAGCAGGTCACGCTCCGCCCCGGCACCCTCACTCGCGGTGCATGGTGGATGACGTGTTTAGTGACGCTCAGTTCACCAAGTGCTTCACTAAGTGCTTTTAAATGCTCGGGCTGAAAGGCTCTACAAGGAGACAAGGTGTGAGACTTCAATTTGAAAATACAGTGTCAACAAAGTCAATTCGCTGCCTGGGCCAAAGACCTCCTAGGTCAGAATGAGGCCAACTCCACCAGTGAAATCAAGCCGTCTCCTAAGTGGGCGTGGTCTCCCCACCCCGGATCTCCAAACGACGTTCGGAAGTGTCGTGAACATCGCGTGGACGGACAAAGACTGCGCTGTACCAGAGACGCTGGGCGCCGCTAAAGACGGACAGCTTCTGCGGTGAGTTTCCCTTTGACACGCTTGTCGGGGGAGAGCGCGAACGCAGTCCCCCACTACCAGAAATTATGCAGTCGAGATTCCCACATTTGGGGAATTCGCAGGGGTCAGCACAGCCGGAGTGCAATGGCTGAGCCTCGCCCTGGGTGAACCACCTTCTTGATCATGGTATCTCCCCTGCCAGGTAAGTATGGGTTGCACAGCTCAGAGGCAGAGGGCTCTTCCACGGACATGCCGTGCTGACTGGCGGTGCTGACAAAACACGCCTGGTCAAAACCAGGGACTGTGGAAGGCCCTGTGAGTCTGCAGGGATCTGATCCAGAGGAAAGCGTTTTTGTTCTCGGGACGACAAAATACGACTCAGGTTTTACTTGATAGATACCGGTTACATGTAGTGATGGCGGCGCGACACTGAACTTCCACATGTCCTCCAAACCCTCAACTACAATTCCATAGAACCACTGCTTCGAAGCTCGCTTTGACGCCAAACAAACAAACAACAACAAAAGAAACACGTGACATCTGAGGTCCGAAGCAGCAACTGCTTCGTTGCCAGATCGATTCGCGGTCCAATCGGGTGATTCACTGGCACTGCCTCATCTCGGTGCTGACGGGTGACAGGTTGAGACAGCGCTTCAAGCTGGCAAAACAACCTTTATGCACACCAGCCTCATCAGTTCCTTGTGAGCGAGCGTTTTCAAAACGTGGAGAAACTGTGAGCAAAGCAAGAAACCCACTCAATCCAAAAACCGTTGAAAAAATAACGTATCTCAATGAAAATCTTTGACTGTCCCTCGTCCTACATAATCACCCTCTGCCATAGTCGCACAAGCCGTACCACCTAAACCGATGCCGTATTTACACAGCACTCTCCTCAATAACACAATACACACATGAACTCTGTCGTGTGGTTCATTGATCTTTATTTGTCAATTGAACATAATAATCAGCCTGTGTGTGGGTGTGTATGTATATAGTGAAAAGCCTCCTGTCCAGCAACTAGCCTGCCGAATTTGACTGCAGCCTGGCACTTTGCCAGGAGAGGTCACTGTGGCTGAAGCTTTGAGGAATCGACCCATTTTCGAAATAGTTGGCTCAAGTGGTTCAGTGCTTCACAAAAGCTTCGTTTGCTTATGACTGCCTATGTGTCCCCACTGACCCGGAGCGCCCCAGGGACCACAGGGACTTGATTTTCGACAGCGAGAGAGGGGGGTGCACCGTTCCCGGAGGTACTGCAATACCGGGTCGATGCGTGGAGTGGACGGAGCAAGCCCCTATTCCATCTCCCTGCTCCAAAAATCAATTTAATATATGGTCCCCGGGTAGGGGACGTATCAGATATTAAACTGATAAGAACAGATACTACACTTGATCTTAGCCAAAAGGCCGAGAAGCGATACCGACAGGGAGTCGGAGGCCAGCAGGTCACGCTCCGCCCCGGCACCCTCACTCGCGGTGCATGGTGGATGACGTGTTTAGTGACGCTCAGTTCACCAAGTGCTTCACTAAGTGCTTTTAAATGCTCGGGCTGAAAGGCTCTACAAGGAGACAAGGTGTGAGACTTCAATTTGAAAATACAGTGTCAACAAAGTCAATTCGCTGCCTGGGCCAAAGACCTCCTAGGTCAGAATGAGGCCAACTCCACCAGTGAAATCAAGCCGTCTCCTAAGTGGGCGTGGTCTCCCCACCCCGGATCTCCAAACGACGTTCGGAAGTGTCGTGAACATCGCGTGGACGGACAAAGACTGCGCTGTACCAGAGACGCTGGGCGCCGCTAAAGACGGACAGCTTCTGCGGTGAGTTTCCCTTTGACACGCTTGTCGGGGGAGAGCGCGAACGCAGTCCCCCACTACCAGAAATTATGCAGTCGAGATTCCCACATTTGGGGAATTCGCAGGGGTCAGCACAGCCGGAGTGCAATGGCTGAGCCTCGCCCTGGGTGAACCACCTTCTTGATCATGGTATCTCCCCTGCCAGGTAAGTATGGGTTGCACAGCTCAGAGGCAGAGGGCTCTTCCACGGACATGCCGTGCTGACTGGCGGTGCTGACAAAACACGCCTGGTCAAAACCAGGGACTGTGGAAGGCCCTGTGAGTCTGCAGGGATCTGATCCAGAGGAAAGCGTTTTTGTTCTCGGGACGACAAAATACGACTCAGGTTTTACTTGATAGATACCGGTTACATGTAGTGATGGCGGCGCGACACTGAACTTCCATATGTCCTCCAAACCCTCAACTACAATTCCATAGAACCACTGCTTCGAAGCTCGCTTTGACGCCAAACAAACAAACAACAACAAAAGAAACACGTGACATCTGAGGTCCGAAGCAGCAACTGCTTCGTTGCCAGATCGATTCGCGGTCCAATCGGGTGATTCACTGGCACTGCCTCATCTCGGTGCTGACGGGTGACAGGTTGAGACAGCGCTTCAAGCTGGCAAAACAACCTTTATGCACACCAGCCTCATCAGTTCCTTGTGAGCGAGCGTTTTCAAAACGTGGAGAAACTGTGAGCAAAGCAAGAAACCCACTCAATCCAAAAACCGTTGAAAAAATAACGTATCTCAATGAAAATCTTTGACTGTCCCTCGTCCTACATAATCACCCTCTGCCATAGTCGCACAAGCCGTACCACCTAAACCGATGCCGTATTTACACAGCACTCTCCTCAATAACACAATACACACATGAACTCTGTCGTGTGGTTCATTGATCTTTATTTGTCAATTGAACATAATAATCAGCCTGTGTGTGGGTGTGTATGTATATAGTGAAAAGCCTCCTGTCCAGCAACTAGCCTGCCGAATTTGACTGCAGCCTGGCACTTTGCCAGGAGAGGTCACTGTGGCTGAAGCTTTGAGGAATCGACCCATTTTCGAAATAGTTGGCTCAAGTGGTTCAGTGCTTCACAAAAGCTTTGTTTGCTTATGACTGCCTATGTGTCCCCACTGACCCGGAGCGCCCCAGGGACCACAGGGACTTGATTTTCGACAGCGAGAGAGGGGGGTGCACCGTTCCCGGAGGTACTGCAATACCGGGTTGATGCGTGGAGTGGACGGAGCAAGCCCCTATTCCATCTCCCTGCTCCAAAAATCAATTTAATATATGGTCCCCGGGTAGGGGACGTATCAGATATTAAACTGATAAGAACAGATACTACACTTGATCTTAGCCAAAAGGCCGAGAAGCGATACCGACAGGGAGTCGGAGGCCAGCAGGTCACGCTCCGCCCCGGCACCCTCACTCGCGGTGCATGGTGGATGACGTGTTTAGTGACGCTCAGTTCACCAAGTGCTTCACTAAGTGCTTTTAAATGCTCGGGCTGAAAGGCTCTACAAGGAGACAAGGTGTGAGACTTCAATTTGAAAATACAGTGTCAACAAAGTCAATTCGCTGCCTGGGCCAAAGACCTCCTAGGTCAGAATGAGGCCAACTCCACCAGTGAAATCAAGCCGTCTCCTAAGTGGGCGTGGTCTCCCCACCCCGGATCTCCAAATGACGTTCGGAAGTGTCGTGAACATCGCGTGGACGGACAAAGACTGCGCTGTACCAGAGACGCTGGGCGCCGCTAAAGACGGACAGCTTCTGCGGTGAGTTTCCCTTTGACACGCTTGTCGGGGGAGAGCGCGAACGCAGTCCCCCACTACCAGAAATTATGCAGTCGAGATTCCCACATTTGGGGAATTCGCAGGGGTCAGCACAGCCGGAGTGCAATGGCTGAGCCTCGCCCTGGGTGAACCACCTTCTTGATCATGGTATCTCCCCTGCCAGGTAAGTATGGGTTGCACAGCTCAGAGGCAGAGGGCTCTTCCACGGACATGCCGTGCTGACTGGCGGTGCTGACAAAACACGCCTGGTCAAAACCAGGGACTGTGGAAGGCCCTGTGAGTCTGCAGGGATCTGATCCAGAGGAAAGCGTTTTTGTTCTCGGGACGACAAAATACGACTCAGGTTTTACTTGATAGATACCGGTTACATGTAGTGATGGCGGCGCGACACTGAACTTCCATATGTCCTCCAAACCCTCAACTACAATTCCATAGAACCACTGCTTCGAAGCTCGCTTTGACGCCAAACAAACAAACAACAACAAAAGAAACACGTGACATCTGAGGTCCGAAGCAGCAACTGCTTCGTTGCCAGATCGATTCGCGGTCCAATCGGGTGATTCACTGGCACTGCCTCATCTCGGTGCTGACGGGTGACAGGTTGAGACAGCGCTTCAAGCTGGCAAAACAACCTTTATGCACACCAGCCTCATCAGTTCCTTGTGAGCGAGCGTTTTCAAAACGTGGAGAAACTGTGAGCAAAGCAAGAAACCCACTCAATCCAAAAACCGTTGAAAAAATAACGTATCTCAATGAAAATCTTTGACTGTCCCTCGTCCTACATAATCACCCTCTGCCATAGTCGCACAAGCCGTACCACCTAAACCGATGCCGTATTTACACAGCACTCTCCTCAATAACACAATACACACATGAACTCTGTCGTGTGGTTCATTGATCTTTATTTGTCAATTGAACATAATAATCAGCCTGTGTGTGGGTGTGTATGTATATAGTGAAAAGCCTCCTGTCCAGCAACTAGCCTGCCGAATTTGACTGCAGCCTGGCACTTTGCCAGGAGAGGTCACTGTGGCTGAAGCTTTGAGGAATCGACCCATTTTCGAAATAGTTGGCTCAAGTGGTTCAGTGCTTCACAAAAGCTTTGTTTGCTTATGACTGCCTATGTGTCCCCACTGACCCGGAGCGCCCCAGGGACCACAGGGACTTGATTTTCGACAGCGAGAGAGGGGGGTGCACCGTTCCCGGAGGTACTGCAATACCGGGTTGATGCGTGGAGTGGACGGAGCAAGCCCCTATTCCATCTCCCTGCTCCAAAAATCAATTTAATATATGGTCCCCGGGTAGGGGACGTATCAGATATTAAACTGATAAGAACAGATACTACACTTGATCTTAGCCAAAAGGCCGAGAAGCGATACCGACAGGGAGTCGGAGGCCAGCAGGTCACGCTCCGCCCCGGCACCCTCACTCGCGGTGCATGGTGGATGACGTGTTTAGTGACGCTCAGTTCACCAAGTGCTTCACTAAGTGCTTTTAAATGCTCGGGCTGAAAGGCTCTACAAGGAGACAAGGTGTGAGACTTCAATTTGAAAATACAGTGTCAACAAAGTCAATTCGCTGCCTGGGCCAAAGACCTCCTAGGTCAGAATGAGGCCAACTCCACCAGTGAAATCAAGCCGTCTCCTAAGTGGGCGTGGTCTCCCCACCCCGGATCTCCAAATGACGTTCGGAAGTGTCGTGAACATCGCGTGGACGGACAAAGACTGCGCTGTACCAGAGACGCTGGGCGCCGCTAAAGACGGACAGCTTCTGCGGTGAGTTTCCCTTTGACACGCTTGTCGGGGGAGAGCGCGAACGCAGTCCCCCACTACCAGAAATTATGCAGTCGAGATTCCCACATTTGGGGAATTCGCAGGGGTCAGCACAGCCGGAGTGCAATGGCTGAGCCTCGCCCTGGGTGAACCACCTTCTTGATCATGGTATCTCCCCTGCCAGGTAAGTATGGGTTGCACAGCTCAGAGGCAGAGGGCTCTTCCACGGACATGCCGTGCTGACTGGCGGTGCTGACAAAACACGCCTGGTCAAAACCAGGGACTGTGGAAGGCCCTGTGAGTCTGCAGGGATCTGATCCAGAGGAAAGCGTTTTTGTTCTCGGGACGACAAAATACGACTCAGGTTTTACTTGATAGATACCGGTTACATGTAGTGATGGCGGCGCGACACTGAACTTCCACATGTCCTCCAAACCCTCAACTACAATTCCATAGAACCACTGCTTCGAAGCTCGCTTTGACGCCAAACAAACAAACAACAACAAAAGAAACACGTGACATCTGAGGTCCGAAGCAGCAACTGCTTCGTTGCCAGATCGATTCGCGGTCCAATCGGGTGATTCACTGGCACTGCCTCATCTCGGTGCTGACGGGTGACAGGTTGAGACAGCGCTTCAAGCTGGCAAAACAACCTTTATGCACACCAGCCTCATCAGTTCCTTGTGAGCGAGCGTTTTCAAAACGTGGAGAAACTGTGAGCAAAGCAAGAAACCCACTCAATCCAAAAACCGTTGAAAAAATAACGTATCTCAATGAAAATCTTTGACTGTCCCTCGTCCTACATAATCACCCTCTGCCATAGTCGCACAAGCCGTACCACCTAAACCGATGCCGTATTTACACAGCACTCTCCTCAATAACACAATACACACATGAACTCTGTCGTGTGGTTCATTGATCTTTATTTGTCAATTGAACATAATAATCAGCCTGTGTGTGGGTGTGTATGTATATAGTGAAAAGCCTCCTGTCCAGCAACTAGCCTGCCGAATTTGACTGCAGCCTGGCACTTTGCCAGGAGAGGTCACTGTGGCTGAAGCTTTGAGGAATCGACCCATTTTCGAAACAGTTGGCTCAAGTGGTTCAGTGCTTCACAAAAGCTTCGTTTGCTTATGACTGCCTATGTGTCCCCACTGACCCGGAGCGCCCCAGGGACCACAGGGACTTGATTTTGGACAGCGAGAGAGGGGGGTGCACCGTTCCCGGAGGTACTGCAATACCGGGTCGATGCGTGGAGTGGACGGAGCAAGCCCCTATTCCATCTCCCTGCTCCAAAAATCAATTTAATATATGGTCCCCGGGTAGGGGACGTATCAGATATTAAACTGATAAGAACAGATACTACACTTGATCTTAGCCAAAAGGCCGAGAAGCGATACCGACAGGGAGTCGGAGGCCAGCAGGTCACGCTCCGCCCCGGCACCCTCACTCGCGGTGCATGGTGGATGACGTGTTTAGTGACGCTCAGTTCACCAAGTGCTTCACTAAGTGCTTTTAAATGCTCGGGCTGAAAGGCTCTACAAGGAGACAAGGTGTGAGACTTCAATTTGAAAATACAGTGTCAACAAAGTCAATTCGCTGCCTGGGCCAAAGACCTCCTAGGTCAGAATGAGGCCAACTCCACCAGTGAAATCAAGCCGTCTCCTAAGTGGGCGTGGTCTCCCCACCCCGGATCTCCAAACGACGTTCGGAAGTGTCGTGAACATCGCGTGGACGGACAAAGACTGCGCTGTACCAGAGACGCTGGGCGCCGCTAAAGACGGACAGCTTCTGCGGTGAGTTTCCCTTTGACACGCTTGTCGGGGGAGAGCGCGAACGCAGTCCCCCACTACCAGAAATTATGCAGTCGAGATTCCCACATTTGGGGAATTCGCAGGGGTCAGCACAGCCGGAGTGCAATGGCTGAGCCTCGCCCTGGGTGAACCACCTTCTTGATCATGGTATCTCCCCTGCCAGGTAAGTATGGGTTGCACAGCTCAGAGGCAGAGGGCTCTTCCACGGACATGCCGTGCTGACTGGCGGTGCTGACAAAACACGCCTGGTCAAAACCAGGGACTGTGGAAGGCCCTGTGAGTCTGCAGGGATCTGATCCAGAGGAAAGCGTTTTTGTTCTCGGGACGACAAAATACGACTCAGGTTTTACTTGATAGATACCGGTTACATGTAGTGATGGCGGCGCTACACTGAACTTCCATATGTCCTCCAAACCCTCAACTACAATTCCATAGAACCACTGCTTCGAAGCTCGCTTTGACGCCAAACAAACAAACAACAACAAAAGAAACACGTGACATCTGAGGTCCGAAGCAGCAACTGCTTCGTTGCCAGATCGATTCGCGGTCCAATCGGGTGATTCACTGGCACTGCCTCATCTCGGTGCTGACGGGTGACAGGTTGAGACAGCGCTTCAAGCTGGCAAAACAACCTTTATGCACACCAGCCTCATCAGTTCCTTGTGAGCGAGCGTTTTCAAAACGTGGAGAAACTGTGAGCAAAGCAAGAAACCCACTCAATCCAAAAACCGTTGAAAAAATAACGTATCTCAATGAAAATCTTTGACTGTCCCTCGTCCTACATAATCACCCTCTGCCATAGTCGCACAAGCCGTACCACCTAAACCGATGCCGTATTTACACAGCACTCTCCTCAATAACACAATACACACATGAACTCTGTCGTGTGGTTCATTGATCTTTATTTGTCAATTGAACATAATAATCAGCCTGTGTGTGGGTGTGTATGTATATAGTGAAAAGCCTCCTGTCCAGCAACTAGCCTGCCGAATTTGACTGCAGCCTGGCACTTTGCCAGGAGAGGTCACTGTGGCTGAAGCTTTGAGGAATCGACCCATTTTCGAAATAGTTGGCTCAAGTGGTTCAGTGCTTCACAAAAGCTTCGTTTGCTTATGACTGCCTATGTGTCCCCACTGACCCGGAGCGCCCCAGGGACCACAGGGACTTGAATTTCGACAGCGAGAGAGGGGGGTGCACCGTTCCCGGAGGTACTGCAATACCGGGTCGATGCGTGGAGTGGACGGAGCAAGCCCCTATTCCATCTCCCTGCTCCAAAAATCAATTTAATATATGGTCCCCGGGTAGGGGACGTATCAGATATTAAACTGATAAGAACAGATACTACACTTGATCTTAGCCAAAAGGCCGAGAAGCGATACCGACAGGGAGTCGGAGGCCAGCAGGTCACGCTCCGCCCCGGCACCCTCACTCGCGGTGCATGGTGGATGACGTGTTTAGTGACGCTCAGTTCACCAAGTGCTTCACTAAGTGCTTTTAAATGCTCGGGCTGAAAGGCTCTACAAGGAGACAAGGTGTGAGACTTCAATTTGAAAATACAGTGTCAACAAAGTCAATTCGCTGCCTGGGCCAAAGACCTCCTAGGTCAGAATGAGGCCAACTCCACCAGTGAAATCAAGCCGTCTCCTAAGTGGGCGTGGTCTCCCCACCCCGGATCTCCAAACGACGTTCGGAAGTGTCGTGAACATCGCGTGGACGGACAAAGACTGCGCTGTACCAGAGACGCTGGGCGCCGCTAAAGACGGACAGCTTCTGCGGTGAGTTTCCCTTTGACACGCTTGTCGGGGGAGAGCGCGAACGCAGTCCCCCACTACCAGAAATTATGCAGTCGAGATTCCCACATTTGGGGAATTCGCAGGGGTCAGCACAGCCGGAGTGCAATGGCTGAGCCTCGCCCTGGGTGAACCACCTTCTTGATCATGGTATCTCCCCTGCCAGGTAAGTATGGGTTGCACAGCTCAGAGGCAGAGGGCTCTTCCACGGACATGCCGTGCTGACTGGCGGTGCTGACAAAACACGCCTGGTCAAAACCAGGGACTGTGGAAGGCCCTGTGAGTCTGCAGGGATCTGATCCAGAGGAAAGCGTTTTTGTTCTCGGGACGACAAAATACGACTCAGGTTTTACTTGATAGATACCGGTTACATGTAGTGATGGCGGCGCGACACTGAACTTCCACATGTCCTCCAAACCCTCAACTACAATTCCATAGAACCACTGCTTCGAAGCTCGCTTTGACGCCAAACAAACAAACAACAACAAAAGAAACACGTGACATCTGAGGTCCGAAGCAGCAACTGCTTCGTTGCCAGATCGATTCGCGGTCCAATCGGGTGATTCACTGGCACTGCCTCATCTCGGTGCTGACGGGTGACAGGTTGAGACAGCGCTTCAAGCTGGCAAAACAACCTTTATGCACACCAGCCTCATCAGTTCCTTGTGAGCGAGCGTTTTCAAAACGTGGAGAAACTGTGAGCAAAGCAAGAAACCCACTCAATCCAAAAACCGTTGAAAAAATAACGTATCTCAATGAAAATCTTTGACTGTCCCTCGTCCTACATAATCACCCTCTGCCATAGTCGCACAAGCCGTACCACCTAAACCGATGCCGTATTTACACAGCACTCTCCTCAATAACACAATACACACATGAACTCTGTCGTGTGGTTCATTGATCTTTATTTGTCAATTGAACATAATAATCAGCCTGTGTGTGGGTGTGTATGTATATAGTGAAAAGCCTCCTGTCCAGCAACTAGCCTGCCGAATTTGACTGCAGCCTGGCACTTTGCCAGGAGAGGTCACTGTGGCTGAAGCTTTGAGGAATCGACCCATTTTCGAAACAGTTGGCTCAAGTGGTTCAGTGCTTCACAAAAGCTTCGTTTGCTTATGACTGCCTATGTGTCCCCACTGACCCGGAGCGCCCCAGGGACCACAGGGACTTGATTTTGGACAGCGAGAGAGGGGGGTGCACCGTTCCCGGAGGTACTGCAATACCGGGTCGATGCGTGGAGTGGACGGAGCAAGCCCCTATTCCATCTCCCTGCTCCAAAAATCAATTTAATATATGGTCCCCGGGTAGGGGACGTATCAGATATTAAACTGATAAGAACAGATACTACACTTGATCTTAGCCAAAAGGCCGAGAAGCGATACCGACAGGGAGTCGGAGGCCAGCAGGTCACGCTCCGCCCCGGCACCCTCACTCGCGGTGCATGGTGGATGACGTGTTTAGTGACGCTCAGTTCACCAAGTGCTTCACTAAGTGCTTTTAAATGCTCGGGCTGAAAGGCTCTACAAGGAGACAAGGTGTGAGACTTCAATTTGAAAATACAGTGTCAACAAAGTCAATTCGCTGCCTGGGCCAAAGACCTCCTAGGTCAGAATGAGGCCAACTCCACCAGTGAAATCAAGCCGTCTCCTAAGTGGGCGTGGTCTCCCCACCCCGGATCTCCAAACGACGTTCGGAAGTGTCGTGAACATCGCGTGGACGGACAAAGACTGCGCTGTACCAGAGACGCTGGGCGCCGCTAAAGACGGACAGCTTCTGCGGTGAGTTTCCCTTTGACACGCTTGTCGGGGGAGAGCGCGAACGCAGTCCCCCACTACCAGAAATTATGCAGTCGAGATTCCCACATTTGGGGAATTCGCAGGGGTCAGCACAGCCGGAGTGCAATGGCTGAGCCTCGCCCTGGGTGAACCACCTTCTTGATCATGGTATCTCCCCTGCCAGGTAAGTATGGGTTGCACAGCTCAGAGGCAGAGGGCTCTTCCACGGACATGCCGTGCTGACTGGCGGTGCTGACAAAACACGCCTGGTCAAAACCAGGGACTGTGGAAGGCCCTGTGAGTCTGCAGGGATCTGATCCAGAGGAAAGCGTTTTTGTTCTCGGGACGACAAAATACGACTCAGGTTTTACTTGATAGATACCGGTTACATGTAGTGATGGCGGCGCGACACTGAACTTCCACATGTCCTCCAAACCCTCAACTACAATTCCATAGAACCACTGCTTCGAAGCTCGCTTTGACGCCAAACAAACAAACAACAACAAAAGAAACACGTGACATCTGAGGTCCGAAGCAGCAACTGCTTCGTTGCCAGATCGATTCGCGGTCCAATCGGGTGATTCACTGGCACTGCCTCATCTCGGTGCTGACGGGTGACAGGTTGAGACAGCGCTTCAAGCTGGCAAAACAACCTTTATGCACACCAGCCTCATCAGTTCCTTGTGAGCGAGCGTTTTCAAAACGTGGAGAAACTGTGAGCAAAGCAAGAAACCCACTCAATCCAAAAACCGTTGAAAAAATAACGTATCTCAATGAAAATCTTTGACTGTCCCTCGTCCTACATAATCACCCTCTGCCATAGTCGCACAAGCCGTACCACCTAAACCGATGCCGTATTTACACAGCACTCTCCTCAATAACACAATACACACATGAACTCTGTCGTGTGGTTCATTGATCTTTATTTGTCAATTGAACATAATAATCAGCCTGTGTGTGGGTGTGTATGTATATAGTGAAAAGCCTCCTGTCCAGCAACTAGCCTGCCGAATTTGACTGCAGCCTGGCACTTTGCCAGGAGAGGTCACTGTGGCTGAAGCTTTGAGGAATCGACCCATTTTCGAAATAGTTGGCTCAAGTGGTTCAGTGCTTCACAAAAGCTTCGTTTGCTTATGACTGCCTATGTGTCCCCACTGACCCGGAGCGCCCCAGGGACCACAGGGACTTGATTTTCGACAGCGAGAGAGGGGGGTGCACCGTTCCCGGAGGTACTGCAATACCGGGTCGATGCGTGGAGTGGACGGAGCAAGCCCCTATTCCATCTCCCTGCTCCAAAAATCAATTTAATATATGGTCCCCGGGTAGGGGACGTATCAGATATTAAACTGATAAGAACAGATACTACACTTGATCTTAGCCAAAAGGCCGAGAAGCGATACCGACAGGGAGTCGGAGGCCAGCAGGTCACGCTCCGCCCCGGCACCCTCACTCGCGGTGCATGGTGGATGACGTGTTTAGTGACGCTCAGTTCACCAAGTGCTTCACTAAGTGCTTTTAAATGCTCGGGCTGAAAGGCTCTACAAGGAGACAAGGTGTGAGACTTCAATTTGAAAATACAGTGTCAACAAAGTCAATTCGCTGCCTGGGCCAAAGACCTCCTAGGTCAGAATGAGGCCAACTCCACCAGTGAAATCAAGCCGTCTCCTAAGTGGGCGTGGTCTCCCCACCCCGGATCTCCAAACGACGTTCGGAAGTGTCGTGAACATCGCGTGGACGGACAAAGACTGCGCTGTACCAGAGACGCTGGGCGCCGCTAAAGACGGACAGCTTCTGCGGTGAGTTTCCCTTTGACACGCTTGTCGGGGGAGAGCGCGAACGCAGTCCCCCACTACCAGAAATTATGCAGTCGAGATTCCCACATTTGGGGAATTCGCAGGGGTCAGCACAGCCGGAGTGCAATGGCTGAGCCTCGCCCTGGGTGAACCACCTTCTTGATCATGGTATCTCCCCTGCCAGGTAAGTATGGGTTGCACAGCTCAGAGGCAGAGGACTCTTCCACGGACATGCCGTGCTGACTGGCGGTGCTGACAAAACACGCCTGGTCAAAACCAGGGACTGTGGAAGGCCCTGTGAGTCTGCAGGGATCTGATCCAGAGGAAAGCGTTTTTGTTCTCGGGACGACAAAATACGACTCAGGTTTTACTTGATAGATACCGGTTACATGTAGTGATGGCGGCGCGACACTGAACTTCCACATGTCCTCCAAACCCTCAACTACAATTCCATAGAACCACTGCTTCGAAGCTCGCTTTGACGCCAAACAAACAAACAACAACAAAAGAAACACGTGACATCTGAGGTCCGAAGCAGCAACTGCTTCGTTGCCAGATCGATTCGCAGTCCAATCGGGTGATTCACTGGCACTGCCTCATCTCGGTGCTGACGGGTGACAGGTTGAGACAGCGCTTCAAGCTGGCAAAACAACCTTTATGCACACCAGCCTCATCAGTTCCTTGTGAGCGAGCGTTTTCAAAACGTGGAGAAACTGTGAGCAAAGCAAGAAACCCACTCAATCCAAAAACCGTTGAAAAAATAACGTATCTCAATGAAAATCTTTGACTGTCCCTCGTCCTACATAATCACCGTCTGCCATAGTCGCACAAGCCGTACCACCTAAACCGATGCCGTATTTACACAGCACTCTCCTCAATAACACAATACACACATGAACTCTGTCGTGTGGTTCATTGATCTTTATTTGTCAATTGAACATAATAATCAGCCTGTGTGTGGGTGTGTATGTATATAGTGAAAAGCCTCCTGTCCAGCAACTAGCCTGCCGAATTTGACTGCAGCCTGGCACTTTGCCAGGAGAGGTCACTGTGGCTGAAGCTTTGAGGAATCGACCCATTTTCGAAATAGTTGGCTCAAGTGGTTCAGTGCTTCACAAAAGCTTCGTTTGCTTATGACTGCCTATGTGTCCCCACTGACCCGGAGCGCCCCAGGGACCACAGGGACTTGATTTTCGACAGCGAGAGAGGGGGGTGCACCGTTCCCGGAGGTACTGCAATACCGGGTCGATGCGTGGAGTGGACGGAGCAAGCCCCTATTCCATCTCCCTGCTCCAAAAATCAATTTAATATATGGTCCCCGGGTAGGGGACGTATCAGATATTAAACTGATAAGAACAGATACTACACTTGATCTTAGCCAAAAGGCCGAGAAGCGATACCGACAGGGAGTCGGAGGCCAGCAGGTCACGCTCCGCCCCGGCACCCTCACTCGCGGTGCATGGTGGATGACGTGTTTAGTGACGCTCAGTTCACCAAGTGCTTCACTAAGTGCTTTTAAATGCTCGGGCTGAAAGGCTCTACAAGGAGACAAGGTGTGAGACTTCAATTTGAAAATACAGTGTCAACAAAGTCAATTCGCTGCCTGGGCCAAAGACCTCCTAGGTCAGAATGAGGCCAACTCCACCAGTGAAATCAAGCCGTCTCCTAAGTGGGCGTGGTCTCCCCACCCCGGATCTCCAAATGACGTTCGGAAGTGTCGTGAACATCGCGTGGACGGACAAAGACTGCGCTGTACCAGAGACGCTGGGCGCCGCTAAAGACGGACAGCTTCTGCGGTGAGTTTCCCTTTGACACGCTTGTCGGGGGAGAGCGCGAACGCAGTCCCCCACTACCAGAAATTATGCAGTCGAGATTCCCACATTTGGGGAATTCGCAGGGGTCAGCACAGCCGGAGTGCAATGGCTGAGCCTCGCCCTGGGTGAACCACCTTCTTGATCATGGTATCTCCCCTGCCAGGTAAGTATGGGTTGCACAGCTCAGAGGCAGAGGGCTCTTCCACGGACATGCCGTGCTGACTGGCGGTGCTGACAAAACACGCCTGGTCAAAACCAGGGACTGTGGAAGGCCCTGTGAGTCTGCAGGGATCTGATCCAGAGGAAAGCGTTTTTGTTCTCGGGACGACAAAATACGACTCAGGTTTTACTTGATAGATACCGGTTACATGTAGTGATGGCGGCGCGACACTGAACTTCCATATGTCCTCCAAACCCTCAACTACAATTCCATAGAACCACTGCTTCGAAGCTCGCTTTGACGCCAAACAAACAAACAACAACAAAAGAAACACGTGACATCTGAGGTCCGAAGCAGCAACTGCTTCGTTGCCAGATCGATTCGCGGTCCAATCGGGTGATTCACTGGCACTGCCTCATCTCGGTGCTGACGGGTGACAGGTTGAGACAGCGCTTCAAGCTGGCAAAACAACCTTTATGCACACCAGCCTCATCAGTTCCTTGTGAGCGAGCGTTTTCAAAACGTGGAGAAACTGTGAGCAAAGCAAGAAACCCACTCAATCCAAAAACCGTTGAAAAAATAACGTATCTCAATGAAAATCTTTGACTGTCCCTCGTCCTACATAATCACCCTCTGCCATAGTCGCACAAGCCGTACCACCTAAACCGATGCCGTATTTACACAGCACTCTCCTCAATAACACAATACACACATGAACTCTGTCGTGTGGTTCATTGATCTTTATTTGTCAATTGAACATAATAATCAGCCTGTGTGTGGGTGTGTATGTATATAGTGAAAAGCCTCCTGTCCAGCAACTAGCCTGCTGAATTTGACTGCAGCCTGGCACTTTGCCAGGAGAGGTCACTGTGGCTGAAGCTTTGAGGAATCGACCCATTTTCGAAACAGTTGGCTCAAGTGGTTCAGTGCTTCACAAAAGCTTCGTTTGCTTATGACTGCCTATGTGTCCCCACTGACCCGGAGCGCCCCAGGGACCACAGGGACTTGATTTTCGACAGCGAGAGAGGGGGGTGCACCGTTCCCGGAGGTACTGCAATACCGGGTCGATGCGTGGAGTGGACGGAGCAAGCCCCTATTCCATCTCCCTGCTCCAAAAATCAATTTAATATATGGTCCCCGGGTAGGGGATGTATCAGATATTAAACTGATAAGAACAGATACTACACTTGATCTTAGCCAAAAGGCCGAGAAGCGATACCGACAGGGAGTCGGAGGCCAGCAGGTCACGCTCCGCCCCGGCACCCTCACTCGCGGTGCATGGTGGATGACGTGTTTAGTGACGCTCAGTTCACCAAGTGCTTCACTAAGTGCTTTTAAATGCTCGGGCTGAAAGGCTCTACAAGGAGACAAGGTGTGAGACTTCAATTTGAAAATACAGTGTCAACAAAGTCAATTCGCTGCCTGGGCCAAAGACCTCCTAGGTCAGAATGAGGCCAACTCCACCAGTGAAATCAAGCCGTCTCCTAAGTGGGCGTGGTCTCCCCACCCCGGATCTCCAAATGACGTTCGGAAGTGTCGTGAACATCGCGTGGACGGACAAAGACTGCGCTGTACCAGAGACGCTGGGCGCCGCTAAAGACGGACAGCTTCTGCTGAGTTTCCCTTTGACACGCTTGTCGGGGGAGAGCGCGAACGCAGTCCCCCACTACCAGAAATTATGCAGTCGAGATTCCCACATTTGGGGAATTCGCAGGGGTCAGCACAGCCGGAGTGCAATGGCTGAGCCTCGCCCTGGGTGAACCACCTTCTTGATCATGGTATCTCCCCTGCCAGGTAAGTATGGGTTGCACAGCTCAGAGGCAGAGGGCTCTTCCACGGACATGCCGTGCTGACTGGCGGTGCTGACAAAACACGCCTGGTCAAAACCAGGGACTGTGGAAGGCCCTGTGAGTCTGCAGGGATCTGATCCAGAGGAAAGCGTTTTTGTTCTCGGGACGACAAAGTACGACTCAGGTTTTACTTGATAGATACCGGTTACATGTAGTGATGGCGGCGCGACACTGAACTTCCATATGTCCTCCAAACCCTCAACTACAATTCCATAGAACCACTGCTTCGAAGCTCGCTTTGACGCCAAACAAACAAACAACAACAAAAGAAACACGTGACATCTGAGGTCCGAAGCAGCAACTGCTTCGTTGCCAGATCGATTCGCGGTCCAATCGGGTGATTCACTGGCACTGCCTCATCTCGGTGCTGACGGGTGACAGGTTGAGACAGCGCTTCAAGCTGGCAAAACAACCTTTATGCACACCAGCCTCATCAGTTCCTTGTGAGCGAGCGTTTTCAAAACGTGGAGAAACTGCGAGCAAAGCAAGAAACCCACTCAATCCAAAAACCGTTGAAAAAATAACGTATCTCAATGAAAATCTTTGACTGTCCCTCGTCCTACATAATCACCCTCTGCCATAGTCGCACAAGCCGTACCACCTAAACCGATGCCGTATTTACACAGCACTCTCCTCAATAACACAATACACACATGAACTCTGTCGTGTGGTTCATTGATCTTTATTTGTCAATTGAACATAATAATCAGCCTGTGTGTGGGTGTGTATGTATATAGTGAAAAGCCTCCTGTCCAGCAACTAGCCTGCCGAATTTGACTGCAGCCTGGCACTTTGCCAGGAGAGGTCACTGTGGCTGAAGCTTTGAGGAATCGACCCATTTTCGAAACAGTTGGCTCAAGTGGTTCAGTGCTTCACAAAAGCTTCGTTTGCTTATGACTGCCTATGTGTCCCCACTGACCCGGAGCGCCCCAGGGACCACAGGGACTTGATTTTGGACAGCGAGAGAGGGGGGTGCACCGTTCCCGGAGGTACTGCAATACCGGGTCGATGCGTGGAGTGGACGGAGCAAGCCCCTATTCCATCTCCCTGCTCCAAAAATCAATTTAATATATGGTCCCCGGGTAGGGGACGTATCAGATATTAAACTGATAAGAACAGATACTACACTTGATCTTAGCCAAAAGGCCGAGAAGCGATACCGACAGGGAGTCGGAGGCCAGCAGGTCACGCTCCGCCCCGGCACCCTCACTCGCGGTGCATGGTGGATGACGTGTTTAGTGACGCTCAGTTCACCAAGTGCTTCACTAAGTGCTTTTAAATGCTCGGGCTGAAAGGCTCTACAAGGAGACAAGGTGTGAGACTTCAATTTGAAAATACAGTGTCAACAAAGTCAATTCGCTGCCTGGGCCAAAGACCTCCTAGGTCAGAATGAGGCCAACTCCACCAGTGAAATCAAGCCGTCTCCTAAGTGGGCGTGGTCTCCCCACCCCGGATCTCCAAACGACGTTCGGAAGTGTCGTGAACATCGCGTGGACGGACAAAGACTGCGCTGTACCAGAGACGCTGGGCGCCGCTAAAGACGGACAGCTTCTGCGGTGAGTTTCCCTTTGACACGCTTGTCGGGGGAGAGCGCGAACGCAGTCCCCCACTACCAGAAATTATGCAGTCGAGATTCCCACATTTGGGGAATTCGCAGGGGTCAGCACAGCCGGAGTGCAATGGCTGAGCCTCGCCCTGGGTGAACCACCTTCTTGATCATGGTATCTCCCCTGCCAGGTAAGTATGGGTTGCACAGCTCAGAGGCAGAGGGCTCTTCCACGGACATGCCGTGCTGACTGGCGGTGCTGACAAAACACGCCTGGTCAAAACCAGGGACTGTGGAAGGCCCTGTGAGTCTGCAGGGATCTGATCCAGAGGAAAGCGTTTTTGTTCTCGGGACGACAAAATACGACTCAGGTTTTACTTGATAGATACCGGTTACATGTAGTGATGGCGGCGCGACACTGAACTTCCACATGTCCTCCAAACCCTCAACTACAATTCCATAGAACCACTGCTTCGAAGCTCGCTTTGACGCCAAACAAACAAACAACAACAAAAGAAACACGTGACATCTGAGGTCCGAAGCAGCAACTGCTTCGTTGCCAGATCGATTCGCGGTCCAATCGGGTGATTCACTGGCACTGCCTCATCTCGGTGCTGACGGGTGACAGGTTGAGACAGCGCTTCAAGCTGGCAAAACAACCTTTATGCACACCAGCCTCATCAGTTCCTTGTGAGCGAGCGTTTTCAAAACGTGGAGAAACTGTGAGCAAAGCAAGAAACCCACTCAATCCAAAAACCGTTGAAAAAATAACGTATCTCAATGAAAATCTTTGACTGTCCCTCGTCCTACATAATCACCCTCTGCCATAGTCGCACAAGCCGTACCACCTAAACCGATGCCGTATTTACACAGCACTCTCCTCAATAACACAATACACACATGAACTCTGTCGTGTGGTTCATTGATCTTTATTTGTCAATTGAACATAATAATCAGCCTGTGTGTGGGTGTGTATGTATATAGTGAAAAGCCTCCTGTCCAGCAACTAGCCTGCCGAATTTGACTGCAGCCTGGCACTTTGCCAGGAGAGGTCACTGTGGCTGAAGCTTTGAGGAATCGACCCATTTTCGAAACAGTTGGCTCAAGTGGTTCAGTGCTTCACAAAAGCTTCGTTTGCTTATGACTGCCTATGTGTCCCCACTGACCCGGAGCGCCCCAGGGACCACAGGGACTTGATTTTGGACAGCGAGAGAGGGGGGTGCACCGTTCCCGGAGGTACTGCAATACCGGGTCGATGCGTGGAGTGGACGGAGCAAGCCCCTATTCCATCTCCCTGCTCCAAAAATCAATTTAATATATGGTCCCCGGGTAGGGGACGTATCAGATATTAAACTGATAAGAACAGATACTACACTTGATCTTAGCCAAAAGGCCGAGAAGCGATACCGACAGGGAGTCGGAGGCCAGCAGGTCACGCTCCGCCCCGGCACCCTCACTCGCGGTGCATGGTGGATGACGTGTTTAGTGACGCTCAGTTCACCAAGTGCTTCACTAAGTGCTTTTAAATGCTCGGGCTGAAAGGCTCTACAAGGAGACAAGGTGTGAGACTTCAATTTGAAAATACAGTGTCAACAAAGTCAATTCGCTGCCTGGGCCAAAGACAAGACCTCCTAGGTCAGAATGAGGCCAACTCCACCAGTGAAATCAAGCCGTCTCCTAAGTGGGCGTGGTCTCCCCACCCCGGATCTCCAAATGACGTTCGGAAGTGTCGTGAACATCGCGTGGACGGACAAAGACTGCGCTGTACCAGAGACGCTGGGCGCCGCTAAAGACGGACAGCTTCTGCGGTGAGTTTCCCTTTGACACGCTTGTCGGGGGAGAGCGCGAACGCAGTCCCCCACTACCAGAAATTATGCAGTCGAGATTCCCACATTTGGGGAATTCGCAGGAGTCAGCACAGCCGGAGTGCAATGGCTGAGCCTCGCCCTGGGTGAACCACCTTCTTGATCATGGTATCTCCCCTGCCAGGTAAGTATGGGTTGCACAGCTCAGAGGCAGAGGGCTCTTCCACGGACATGCCGTGCTGACTGGCGGTGCTGACAAAACACGCCTGGTCAAAACCAGGGACTGTGGAAGGCCCTGTGAGTCTGCAGGGATCTGATCCAGAGGAAAGCGTTTTTGTTCTCGGGACGACAAAGTACGACTCAGGTTTTACTTGATAGATACCGGTTACATGTACTGATGGCGGCGCGACACTGAACTTCCATATGTCCTCCAAACCCTCAACTACAATTCCATAGAACCACTGCTTCGAAGCTCGCTTTGACGCCAAACAAACAAACAACAACAAAAGAAACACGTGACATCTGAGGTCCGAAGCAGCAACTGCTTCGTTGCCAGATCGATTCGCGGTCCAATCGGGTGATTCACTGGCACTGCCTCATCTCGGTGCTGACGGGTGACAGGTTGAGACAGCGCTTCAAACTGGCAAAACAACCTTTATGCACACCAGCCTCATCAGTTCCTTGTGAGCGAGCGTTTTCAAAACGTGGAGAAACTGTGAGCAAAGCAAGAAACCCACTCAATCCAAAAACCGTTGAAAAAATAACGTATCTCAATGAAAATCTTTGACTGTCCCTCGTCCTACATAATCACCCTCTGCCATAGTCGCACAAGCCGTACCACCTAAACCGATGCCGTATTTACACAGCACTCTCCTCAATAACACAATACACACATGAACTCTGTCGTGTGGTTCATTGATCTTTATTTGTCAATTGAACATAATAATCAGCCTGTGTGTGGGTGTGTATGTATATAGTGAAAAGCCTCCTGTCCAGCAACTAGCCTGCCGAATTTGACTGCAGCCTGGCACTTTGCCAGGAGAGGTCACTGTGGCTGAAGCTTTGAGGAATCGACCCATTTTCGAAACAGTTGGCTCAAGTGGTTCAGTGCTTCACAAAAGCTTCGTTTGCTTATGACTGCCTATATGTCCCCACTGACCCGGAGCGCCCCAGGGACCACAGGGACTTGATTTTCGACAGCGAGAGAGGGGGGTGCACCGTTCCCGGAGGTACTGCAATACCGGGTCGATGCGTGGAGTGGACGGAGCAAGCCCCTATTCCATCTCCCTGCTCCAAAAATCAATTTAATATATGGTCCCCGGGTAGGGGACGTATCAGATATTAAACTGATAAGAACAGATACTACACTTGATCTTAGCCAAAAGGCCGAGAAGCGATACCGACAGGGAGTCGGAGGCCAGCAGGTCACGCTCCGCCCCGGCACCCTCACTCGCGGTGCATGGTGGATGACGTGTTTAGTGACGCTCAGTTCACCAAGTGCTTCACTAAGTGCTTTTAAATGCTCGGGCTGAAAGGCTCTACAAGGAGACAAGGTGTGAGACTTCAATTTGAAAATACAGTGTCAACAAAGTCAATTCGCTGCCTGGGCCAAAGACCTCCTAGGTCAGAATGAGGCCAACTCCACCAGTGAAATCAAGCCGTCTCCTAAGTGGGCGTGGTCTCCCCACCCCGGATCTCCAAATGACGTTCGGAAGTGTCGTGAACATCGCGTGGACGGACAAAGACTGCGCTGTACCAGAGACGCTGGGCGCCGCTAAAGACGGACAGCTTCTGCGGTGAGTTTCCCTTTGACACGCTTGTCGGGGGAGAGCGCGAACGCAGTCCCCCACTACCAGAAATTATGCAGTCGAGATTCCCACATTTGGGGAATTCGCAGGGGTCAGCACAGCCGGAGTGCAATGGCTGAGCCTCGCCCTGGGTGAACCACCTTCTTGATCATGGTATCTCCCCTGCCAGGTAAGTATGGGTTGCACAGCTCAGAGGCAGAGGGCTCTTCCACGGACATGCCGTGCTGACTGGCGGTGCTGACAAAACACACCTGGTCAAAACCAGGGACTGTGGAAGGCCCTGTGAGTCTGCAGGGATCTGATCCAGAGGAAAGCGTTTTTGTTCTCGGGACGACAAAGTACGACTCAGGTTTTACTTGATAGATACCGGTTACATGTAGTGATGGCGGCGCGACACTGAACTTCCATATGTCCTCCAAACCCTCAACTACAATTCCATAGAACCACTGCTTCGAAGCTCGCTTTGACGCCAAACAAACAAACAACAACAAAAGAAACACGTGACATCTGAGGTCCGAAGCAGCAACTGCTTCGTTGCCAGATCGATTCGCGGTCCAATCGGGTGATTCACTGGCACTGCCTCATCTCGGTGCTGACGGGTGACAGGTTGAGACAGCGCTTCAAGCTGGCAAAACAACCTTTATGCACACCAGCCTCATCAGTTCCTTGTGAGCGAGCGTTTTCAAAACGTGGAGAAACTGCGAGCAAAGCAAGAAACCCACTCAATCCAAAAACCGTTGAAAAAATAACGTATCTCAATGAAAATCTTTGACTGTCCCTCGTCCTACATAATCACCCTCTGCCATAGTCGCACAAGCCGTACCACCTAAACCGATGCCGTATTTACACAGCACTCTCCTCAATAACACAATACACACATGAACTCTGTCGTGTGGTTCATTGATCTTTATTTGTCAATTGAACATAATAATCAGCCTGTGTGTGGGTGTGTATGTATATAGTGAAAAGCCTCCTGTCCAGCAACTAGCCTGCCGAATTTGACTGCAGCCTGGCACTTTGCCAGGAGAGGTCACTGTGGCTGAAGCTTTGAGGAATCGACCCATTTTCGAAACAGTTGGCTCAAGTGGTTCAGTGCTTCACAAAAGCTTCGTTTGCTTATGACTGCCTATGTGTCCCCACTGACCCGGAGCGCCCCAGGGACCACAGGGACTTGATTTTCGACAGCGAGAGAGGGGGGTGCACCGTTCCCGGAGGTACTGCAATACCGGGTCGATGCGTGGAGTGGACGGAGCAAGCCCCTATTCCATCTCCCTGCTCCAAAAATCAATTTAATATATGGTCCCCGGGTAGGGGACGTATCAGATATTAAACTGATAAGAACAGATACTACACTTGATCTTAGCCAAAAGGCCGAGAAGCGATACCGACAGGGAGTCGGAGGCCAGCAGGTCACGCTCCGCCCCGGCACCCTCACTCGCGGTGCATGGTGGATGACGTGTTTAGTGACGCTCAGTTCACCAAGTGCTTCACTAAGTGCTTTTAAATGCTCGGGCTGAAAGGCTCTACAAGGAGACAAGGTGTGAGACTTCAATTTGAAAATACAGTGTCAACAAAGTCAATTCGCTGCCTGGGCCAAAGACCTCCTAGGTCAGAATGAGGCCAACTCCACCAGTGAAATCAAGCCGTCTCCTAAGTGGGCGTGGTCTCCCCACCCCGGATCTCCAAATGACGTTCGGAAGTGTCATGAACATCGCGTGGACGGACAAAGACTGCGCTGTACCAGAGACGCTGGGCGCCGCTAAAGACGGACAGCTTCTGCGGTGAGTTTCCCTTTGACACGCTTGTCGGGGGAGAGCGCGAACGCAGTCCCCCACTACCAGAAATTATGCAGTCGAGATTCCCACATTTGGGGAATTCGCAGGGGTCAGCACAGCCGGAGTGCAATGGCTGAGCCTCGCCCTGGGTGAACCACCTTCTTGATCATGGTATCTCCCCTGCCAGGTAAGTATGGGTTGCACAGCTCAGAGGCAGAGGGCTCTTCCACGGACATGCCGTGCTGACTGGCGGTGCTGACAAAACACGCCTGGTCAAAACCAGGGACTGTGGAAGGCCCTGTGAGTCTGCAGGGATCTGATCCAGAGGAAAGCGTTTTTGTTCTCGGGACGACAAAATACGACTCAGGTTTTACTTGATAGATACCGGTTACATGTAGTGATGGCGGCGCGACACTGAACTTCCACATGTCCTCCAAACCCTCAACTACAATTCCATAGAACCACTGCTTCGAAGCTCGCTTTGACGCCAAACAAACAAACAACAACAAAAGAAACACGTGACATCTGAGGTCCGAAGCAGCAACTGCTTCGTTGCCAGATCGATTCGCGGTCCAATCGGTTGATTCACTGGCACTGCCTCATCTCGGTGCTGACGGGTGACAGGTTGAGACAGCGCTTCAAGCTGGCAAAACAACCTTTATGCACACCAGCCTCATCAGTTCCTTGTGAGCGAGCGTTTTCAAAACGTGGAGAAACTGTGAGCAAAGCAAGAAACCCACTCAATCCAAAAACCGTTGAAAAAATAACGTATCTCAATGAAAATCTTTGACTGTCCCTCGTCCTACATAATCACCCTCTGCCATAGTCGCACAAGCCGTACCACCTAAACCGATGCCGTATTTACACAGCACTCTCCTCAATAACACAATACACACATGAACTCTGTCGTGTGGTTCATTGATCTTTATTTGTCAATTGAACATAATAATCAGCCTGTGTGTGGGTGTGTATGTATATAGTGAAAAGCCTCCTGTCCAGCAACTAGCCTGCCGAATTTGACTGCAGCCTGGCACTTTGCCAGGAGAGGTCACTGTGGCTGAAGCTTTGAGGAATCGACCCATTTTCGAAACAGTTGGCTCAAGTGGTTCAGTGCTTCACAAAAGCTTCGTTTGCTTATGACTGCCTATGTGTCCCCACTGACCCGGAGCGCCCCAGGGACCACAGGGACTTGATTTTCGACAGCGAGAGAGGGGGGTGCACCGTTCCCGGAGGTACTGCAATACCGGGTCGATGCGTGGAGTGGACGGAGCAAGCCCCTATTCCATCTCCCTGCTCCAAAAATCAATTTAATATATGGTCCCCGGGTAGGGGACGTATCAGATATTAAACTGATAAGAACAGATACTACACTTGATCTTAGCCAAAAGGCCGAGAAGCGATACCGACAGGGAGTCGGAGGCCAGCAGGTCACGCTCCGCCCCGGCACCCTCACTCGCGGTGCATGGTGGATGACGTGTTTAGTGACGCTCAGTTCACCAAGTGCTTCACTAAGTGCTTTTAAATGCTCGGGCTGAAAGGCTCTACAAGGAGACAAGGTGTGAGACTTCAATTTGAAAATACAGTGTCAACAAAGTCAATTCGCTGCCTGGGCCAAAGACAAGACCTCCTAGGTCAGAATGAGGCCAACTCCACCAGTGAAATCAAGCCGTCTCCTAAGTGGGCGTGGTCTCCCCACCCCGGATCTCCAAATGACGTTCGGAAGTGTCGTGAACATCGCGTGGACGGACAAAGACTGCGCTGTACCAGAGACGCTGGGCGCCGCTAAAGACGGACAGCTTCTGCGGTGAGTTTCCCTTTGACACGCTTGTCGGGGGAGAGCGCGAACGCAGTCCCCCACTACCAGAAATTATGCAGTCGAGATTCCCACATTTGGGGAATTCGCAGGGGTCAGCACAGCCGGAGTGCAATGGCTGAGCCTCGCCCTGGGTGAACCACCTTCTTGATCATGGTATCTCCCCTGCCAGGTAAGTATGGGTTGCACAGCTCAGAGGCAGAGGGCTCTTCCACGGACATGCCGTGCTGACTGGCGGTGCTGACAAAACACGCCTGGTCAAAACCAGGGACTGTGGAAGGCCCTGTGAGTCTGCAGGGATCTGATCCAGAGGAAAGCGTTTTTGTTCTCGGGACGACAAAGTACGACTCAGGTTTTACTTGATAGATACCGGTTACATGTAGTGATGGCGGCGCGACACTGAACTTCCATATGTCCTCCAAACCCTCAACTACAATTCCATAGAACCACTGCTTCGAAGCTCGCTTTGACGCCAAACAAACAAACAACAACAAAAGAAACACGTGACATCTGAGGTCCGAAGCAGCAACTGCTTCGTTGCCAGATCGATTCGCGGTCCAATCGGGTGATTCACTGGCACTGCCTCATCTCGGTGCTGACGGGTGACAGGTTGAGACAGCGCTTCAAGCTGGCAAAACAACCTTTATGCACACCAGCCTCATCAGTTCCTTGTGAGCGAGCGTTTTCAAAACGTGGAGAAACTGCGAGCAAAGCAAGAAACCCACTCAATCCAAAAACCGTTGAAAAAATAACGTATCTCAATGAAAATCTTTGACTGTCCCTCGTCCTACATAATCACCCTCTGCCATAGTCGCACAAGCCGTACCACCTAAACCGATGCCGTATTTACACAGCACTCTCCTCAATAACACAATACACACATGAACTCTGTCGTGTGGTTCATTGATCTTTATTTGTCAATTGAACATAATAATCAGCCTGTGTGTGGGTGTGTATGTATATAGTGAAAAGCCTCCTGTCCAGCAACTAGCCTGCCGAATTTGACTGCAGCCTGGCACTTTGCCAGGAGAGGTCACTGTGGCTGAAGCTTTGAGGAATCGACCCATTTTCGAAACAGTTGGCTCAAGTGGTTCAGTGCTTCACAAAAGCTTCGTTTGCTTATGACTGCCTATGTGTCCCCACTGACCCGGAGCGCCCCAGGGACCACAGGGACTTGATTTTCGACAGCGAGAGAGGGGGGTGCACCGTTCCCGGAGGTACTGCAATACCGGGTCGATGCGTGGAGTGGACGGAGCAAGCCCCTATTCCATCTCCCTGCTCCAAAAATCAATTTAATATATGGTCCCCGGGTAGGGGACGTATCAGATATTAAACTGATAAGAACAGATACTACACTTGATCTTAGCCAAAAGGCCGAGAAGCGATACCGACAGGGAGTCGGAGGCCAGCAGGTCACGCTCCGCCCCGGCACCCTCACTCGCGGTGCATGGTGGATGACGTGTTTAGTGACGCTCAGTTCACCAAGTGCTTCACTAAGTGCTTTTAAATGCTCGGGCTGAAAGGCTCTACAAGGAGACAAGGTGTGAGACTTCAATTTGAAAATACAGTGTCAACAAAGTCAATTCGCTGCCTGGGCCAAAGACCTCCTAGGTCAGAATGAGGCCAACTCCACCAGTGAAATCAAGCCGTCTCCTAAGTGGGCGTGGTCTCCCCACCCCGGATCTCCAAACGACGTTCGGAAGTGTCGTGAACATCGCGTGGACGGACAAAGACTGCGCTGTACCAGAGACGCTGGGCGCCGCTAAAGACGGACAGCTTCTGCGGTGAGTTTCCCTTTGACACGCTTGTCGGGGGAGAGCGCGAACGCAGTCCCCCACTACCAGAAATTATGCAGTCGAGATTCCCACATTTGGGGAATTCGCAGGGGTCAGCACAGCCGGAGTGCAATGGCTGAGCCTCGCCCTGGGTGAACCACCTTCTTGATCATGGTATCTCCCCTGCCAGGTAAGTATGGGTTGCACAGCTCAGAGGCAGAGGGCTCTTCCACGGACATGCCGTGCTGACTGGCGGTGCTGACAAAACACGCCTGGTCAAAACCAGGGACTGTGGAAGGCCCTGTGAGTCTGCAGGGATCTGATCCAGAGGAAAGCGTTTTTGTTCTCGGGACGACAAAATACGACTCAGGTTTTACTTGATAGATACCGGTTACATGTAGTGATGGCGGCGCGACACTGAACTTCCACATGTCCTCCAAACCCTCAACTACAATTCCATAGAACCACTGCTTCGAAGCTCGCTTTGACGCCAAACAAACAAACAACAACAAAAGAAACACGTGACATCTGAGGTCCGAAGCAGCAACTGCTTCGTTGCCAGATCGATTCGCGGTCCAATCGGGTGATTCACTGGCACTGCCTCATCTCGGTGCTGACGGGTGACAGGTTGAGACAGCGCTTCAAGCTGGCAAAACAACCTTTATGCACACCAGCCTCATCAGTTCCTTGTGAGCGAGCGTTTTCAAAACGTGGAGAAACTGTGAGCAAAGCAAGAAACCCACTCAATCCAAAAACCGTTGAAAAAATAACGTATCTCAATGAAAATCTTTGACTGTCCCTCGTCCTACATAATCACCCTCTGCCATAGTCGCACAAGCCGTACCACCTAAACCGATGCCGTATTTACACAGCACTCTCCTCAATAACACAATACACACATGAACTCTGTCGTGTGGTTCATTGATCTTTATTTGTCAATTGAACATAATAATCAGCCTGTGTGTGGGTGTGTATGTATATAGTGAAAAGCCTCCTGTCCAGCAACTAGCCTGCCGAATTTGACTGCAGCCTGGCACTTTGCCAGGAGAGGTCACTGTGGCCGAAGCTATGAGGAATCGACCCATTTTCGAAACAGTTGGCTCAAGTGGTTCAGTGCTTCACAAAAGCTTCGTTTGCTTATGACTGCCTATGTGTCCCCACTGACCCGGAGCGCCCCAGGGACCACAGGGACTTGATTTTGGACAGCGAGAGAGGGGGGTGCACCGTTCCCGGAGGTACTGCAATACCGGGTCGATGCGTGGAGTGGACGGAGCAAGCCCCTATTCCATCTCCCTGCTCCAAAAATCAATTTAATATATGGTCCCCGGGTAGGGGACGTATCAGATATTAAACTGATAAGAACAGATACTACACTTGATCTTAGCCAAAAGGCCGAGAAGCGATACCGACAGGGAGTCGGAGGCCAGCAGGTCACGCTCCGCCCCGGCACCCTCACTCGCGGTGCATGGTGGATGACGTGTTTAGTGACGCTCAGTTCACCAAGTGCTTCACTAAGTGCTTTTAAATGCTCGGGCTGAAAGGCTCTACAAGGAGACAAGGTGTGAGACTTCAATTTGAAAATACAGTGTCAACAAAGTCAATTCGCTGCCTGGGCCAAAGACCTCCTAGGTCAGAATGAGGCCAACTCCACCAGTGAAATCAAGCCGTCTCCTAAGTGGGCGTGGTCTCCCCACCCCGGATCTCCAAACGACGTTCGGAAGTGTCGTGAACATCGCGTGGACGGACAAAGACTGCGCTGTACCAGAGACGCTGGGCGCCGCTAAAGACGGACAGCTTCTGCGGTGAGTTTCCCTTTGACACGCTTGTCGGGGGAGAGCGCGAACGCAGTCCCCCACTACCAGAAATTATGCAGTCGAGATTCCCACATTTGGGGAATTCGCAGGGGTCAGCACAGCCGGAGTGCAATGGCTGAGCCTCGCCCTGGGTGAACCACCTTCTTGATCATGGTATCTCCCCTGCCAGGTAAGTATGGGTTGCACAGCTCAGAGGCAGAGGGCTCTTCCACGGACATGCCGTGCTGACTGGCGGTGCTGACAAAACACGCCTGGTCAAAACCAGGGACTGTGGAAGGCCCTGTGAGTCTGCAGGGATCTGATCCAGAGGAAAGCGTTTTTGTTCTCGGGACGACAAAATACGACTCAGGTTTTACTTGATAGATACCGGTTACATGTAGTGATGGCGGCGCGACACTGAACTTCCACATGTCCTCCAAACCCTCAACTACAATTCCATAGAACCACTGCTTCGAAGCTCGCTTTGACGCCAAACAAACAAACAACAACAAAAGA
This sequence comes from Nibea coibor, assembly GCA_023373845.1. Classification (NCBI taxonomy): domain Eukaryota; kingdom Metazoa; phylum Chordata; class Actinopteri; family Sciaenidae; genus Nibea; species Nibea coibor. Next base: position 1,454,547 of record CM041721.1, on the reverse strand, counting down.
AACACGTGACATCTGAGGTCCGAAGCAGCAACTGCTTCGTTGCCAGATCGATTCGCGGTCCAATCGGGTGATTCACTGGCACTGCCTCATCTCGGTGCTGACGGGTGACAGGTTGAGACAGCGCTTCAAGCTGGCAAAACAACCTTTATGCACACCAGCCTCATCAGTTCCTTGTGAGCGAGCGTTTTCAAAACGTGGAGAAACTGTGAGCAAAGCAAGAAACCCACTCAATCCAAAAACCGTTGAAAAAATAACGTATCTCAATGAAAATCTTTGACTGTCCCTCGTCCTACATAATCACCCTCTGCCATAGTCGCACAAGCCGTACCACCTAAACCGATGCCGTATTTACACAGCACTCTCCTCAATAACACAATACACACATGAACTCTGTCGTGTGGTTCATTGATCTTTATTTGTCAATTGAACATAATAATCAGCCTGTGTGTGGGTGTGTATGTATATAGTGAAAAGCCTCCTGTCCAGCAACTAGCCTGCCGAATTTGACTGCAGCCTGGCACTTTGCCAGGAGAGGTCACTGTGGCTGAAGCTTTGAGGAATCGACCCATTTTCGAAATAGTTGGCTCAAGTGGTTCAGTGCTTCACAAAAGCTTCGTTTGCTTATGACTGCCTATGTGTCCCCACTGACCCGGAGCGCCCCAGGGACCACAGGGACTTGATTTTCGACAGCGAGAGAGGGGGGTGCACCGTTCCCGGAGGTACTGCAATACCGGGTCGATGCGTGGAGTGGACGGAGCAAGCCCCTATTCCATCTCCCTGCTCCAAAAATCAATTTAATATATGGTCCCCGGGTAGGGGACGTATCAGATATTAAACTGATAAGAACAGATACTACACTTGATCTTAGCCAAAAGGCCGAGAAGCGATACCGACAGGGAGTCGGAGGCCAGCAGGTCACGCTCCGCCCCGGCACCCTCACTCGCGGTGCATGGTGGATGACGTGTTTAGTGACGCTCAGTTCACCAAGTGCTTCACTAAGTGCTTTTAAATGCTCGGGCTGAAAGGCTCTACAAGGAGACAAGGTGTGAGACTTCAATTTGAAAATACAGTGTCAACAAAGTCAATTCGCTGCCTGGGCCAAAGACCTCCTAGGTCAGAATGAGGCCAACTCCACCAGTGAAATCAAGCCGTCTCCTAAGTGGGCGTGGTCTCCCCACCCCGGATCTCCAAACGACGTTCGGAAGTGTCGTGAACATCGCGTGGACGGACAAAGACTGCGCTGTACCAGAGACGCTGGGCGCCGCTAAAGACGGACAGCTTCTGCGGTGAGTTTCCCTTTGACACGCTTGTCGGGGGAGAGCGCGAACGCAGTCCCCCACTACCAGAAATTATGCAGTCGAGATTCCCACATTTGGGGAATTCGCAGGGGTCAGCACAGCCGGAGTGCAATGGCTGAGCCTCGCCCTGGGTGAACCACCTTCTTGATCATGGTATCTCCCCTGCCAGGTAAGTATGGGTTGCACAGCTCAGAGGCAGAGGGCTCTTCCACGGACATGCCGTGCTGACTGGCGGTGCTGACAAAACACGCCTGGTCAAAACCAGGGACTGTGGAAGGCCCTGTGAGTCTGCAGGGATCTGATCCAGAGGAAAGCGTTTTTGTTCTCGGGACGACAAAATACGACTCAGGTTTTACTTGATAGATACCGGTTACATGTAGTGATGGCGGCGCGACACTGAACTTCCACATGTCCTCCAAACCCTCAACTACAATTCCATAGAACCACTGCTTCGAAGCTCGCTTTGACGCCAAACAAACAAACAACAACAAAAGAAACACGTGACATCTGAGGTCCGAAGCAGCAACTGCTTCGTTGCCAGATCGATTCGCGGTCCAATCGGGTGATTCACTGGCACTGCCTCATCTCGGTGCTGACGGGTGACAGGTTGAGACAGCGCTTCAAGCTGGCAAAACAACCTTTATGCACACCAGCCTCATCAGTTCCTTGTGAGCGAGCGTTTTCAAAACGTGGAGAAACTGTGAGCAAAGCAAGAAACCCACTCAATCCAAAAACCGTTGAAAAAATAACGTATCTCAATGAAAATCTTTGACTGTCCCTCGTCCTACATAATCACCCTCTGCCATAGTCGCACAAGCCGTACCACCTAAACCGATGCCGTATTTACACAGCACTCTCCTCAATAACACAATACACACATGAACTCTGTCGTGTGGTTCATTGATCTTTATTTGTCAATTGAACATAATAATCAGCCTGTGTGTGGGTGTGTATGTATATAGTGAAAAGCCTCCTGTCCAGCAACTAGCCTGCCGAATTTGACTGCAGCCTGGCACTTTGCCAGGAGAGGTCACTGTGGCTGAAGCTTTGAGGAATCGACCCATTTTCGAAATAGTTGGCTCAAGTGGTTCAGTGCTTCACAAAAGCTTCGTTTGCTTATGACTGCCTATATGTCCCCACTGACCCGGAGCGCCCCAGGGACCACAGGGACTTGATTTTCGACAGCGAGAGAGGGGGTGCACCGTTCCCGGAGGTACTGCAATACCGGGTCGATGCGTGGAGTGGACGGAGCAAGCCCCTATTCCATCTCCCTGCTCCAAAAATCAATTTAATATATGGTCCCCGGGTAGGGGACGTATCAGATATTAAACTGATAAGAACAGATACTACACTTGATCTTAGCCAAAAGGCCGAGAAGCGATACCGACAGGGAGTCGGAGGCCAGCAGGTCACGCTCCGCCCCGGCACCCTCACTCGCGGTGCATGGTGGATGACGTGTTTAGTGACGCTCAGTTCACCAAGTGCTTCACTAAGTGCTTTTAAATGCTCGGGCTGAAAGGCTCTACAAGGAGACAAGGTGTGAGACTTCAATTTGAAAATACAGTGTCAACAAAGTCAATTCGCTGCCTGGGCCAAAGACCTCCTAGGTCAGAATGAGGCCAACTCCACCAGTGAAATCAAGCCGTCTCCTAAGTGGGCGTGGTCTCCCCACCCCGGATCTCCAAATGACGTTCGGAAGTGTCGTGAACATCGCGTGGACGGACAAAGACTGCGCTGTACCAGAGACGCTGGGCGCCGCTAAAGACGGACAGCTTCTGCGGTGAGTTTCCCTTTGACACGCTTGTCGGGGGAGAGCGCGAACGCAGTCCCCCACTACCAGAAATTATGCAGTCGAGATTCCCACATTTGGGGAATTCGCAGGGGTCAGCACAGCCGGAGTGCAATGGCTGAGCCTCGCCCTGGGTGAACCACCTTCTTGATCATGGTATCTCCCCTGCCAGGTAAGTATGGGTTGCACAGCTCAGAGGCAGAGGGCTCTTCCACGGACATGCCGTGCTGACTGGCGGTGCTGACAAAACACGCCTGGTCAAAACCAGGGACTGTGGAAGGCCCTGTGAGTCTGCAGGGATCTGATCCAGAGGAAAGCGTTTTTGTTCTCGGGACGACAAAGTACGACTCAGGTTTTACTTGATAGATACCGGTTACATGTAGTGATGGCGGCGCGACACTGAACTTCCATATGTCCTCCAAACCCTCAACTACAATTCCATAGAACCACTGCTTCGAAGCTCGCTTTGACGCCAAACAAACAAACAACAACAAAAGAAACACGTGACATCTGAGGTCCGAAGCAGCAACTGCTTCGTTGCCAGATCAATTCGCGGTCCAATCGGGTGATTCACTGGCACTGCCTCATCTCGGTGCTGACGGGTGACAGGTTGAGACAGCGCTTCAAGCTGGCAAAACAACCTTTATGCACACCAGCCTCATCAGTTCCTTGTGAGCGAGCGTTTTCAAAACGTGGAGAAACTGTGAGCAAAGCAAGAAACCCACTCAATCCAAAAACCGTTGAAAAAATAACGTATCTCAATGAAAATCTTTGACTGTCCCTCGTCCTACATAATCACCCTCTGCCATAGTCGCACAAGCCGTACCACCTAAACCGATGCCGTATTTACACAGCACTCTCCTCAATAACACAATACACACATGAACTCTGTCGTGTGGTTCATTGATCTTTATTTGTCAATTGAACATAATAATCAGCCTGTGTGTGGGTGTGTATGTATATAGTGAAAAGCCTCCTGTCCAGCAACTAGCCTGCCGAATTTGACTGCAGCCTGGCACTTTGCCAGGAGAGGTCACTGTGGCTGAAGCTTTGAGGAATCGACCCATTTTCGAAATAGTTGGCTCAAGTGGTTCAGTGCTTCACAAAAGCTTCGTTTGCTTATGACTGCCTATGTGTCCCCACTGACCCGGAGCGCCCCAGGGACCACAGGGACTTGATTTTCGACAGCGAGAGAGGGGGGTGCACCGTTCCCGGAGGTACTGCAATACCGGGTCGATGCGTGGAGTGGACGGAGCAAGCCCCTATTCCATCTCCCTGCTCCAAAAATCAATTTAATATATGGTCCCCGGGTAGGGGACGTATCAGATATTAAACTGATAAGAACAGATACTACACTTGATCTTAGCCAAAAGGCCGAGAAGCGATACCGACAGGGAGTCGGAGGCCAGCAGGTCACGCTCCGCCCCGGCACCCTCACTCGCGGTGCATGGTGGATGACGTGTTTAGTGACGCTCAGTTCACCAAGTGCTTCACTAAGTGCTTTTAAATGCTCGGGCTGAAAGGCTCTACAAGGAGACAAGGTGTGAGACTTCAATTTGAAAATACAGTGTCAACAAAGTCAATTCGCTGCCTGGGCCAAAGACAAGACCTCCTAGGTCAGAATGAGGCCAACTCCACCAGTGAAATCAAGCCGTCTCCTAAGTGGGCGTGGTCTCCCCACCCCGGATCTCCAAATGACGTTCGGAAGTGTCGTGAACATCGCGTGGACGGACAAAGACTGCGCTGTACCAGAGACGCTGGGCGCCGCTAAAGACGGACAGCTTCTGCGGTGAGTTTCCCTTTGACACGCTTGTCGGGGGAGAGCGCGAACGCAGTCCCCCACTACCAGAAATTATGCAGTCGAGATTCCCACATTTGGGGAATTCGCAGGGGTCAGCACAGCCGGAGTGCAATGGCTGAGCCTCGCCCTGGGTGAACCACCTTCTTGATCATGGTATCTCCCCTGCCAGGTAAGTATGGGTTGCACAGCTCAGAGGCAGAGGGCTCTTCCACGGACATGCCGTGCTGACTGGCGGTGCTGACAAAACACGCCTGGTCAAAACCAGGGACTGTGGAAGGCCCTGTGAGTCTGCAGGGATCTGATCCAGAGGAAAGCGTTTTTGTTCTCGGGACGACAAAATACGACTCAGGTTTTACTTGATAGATACCGGTTACATGTAGTGATGGCGGCGCGACACTGAACTTCCATATGTCCTCCAAACCCTCAACTACAATTCCATAGAACCACTGCTTCGAAGCTCGCTTTGACGCCAAACAAACAAACAACAACAAAAGAAACACGTGACATCTGAGGTCCGAAGCAGCAACTGCTTCGTTGCCAGATCGATTCGCGCTCCAATCGGGTGATTCACTGGCACTGCCTCATCTCGGTGCTGACGGGTGACAGGTTGAGACAGCGCTTCAAGCTGGCAAAACAACCTTTATGCACACCAGCCTCATCAGTTCCTTGTGAGCGAGCGTTTTCAAAACGTGGAGAAACTGTGAGCAAAGCAAGAAACCCACTCAATCCAAAAACCGTTGAAAAAATAACGTATCTCAATGAAAATCTTTGACTGTCCCTCGTCCTACATAATCACCCTCTGCCATAGTCGCACAAGCCGTACCACCTAAACCGATGCCGTATTTACACAGCACTCTCCTCAATAACACAATACACACATGAACTCTGTCGTGTGGTTCATTGATCTTTATTTGTCAATTGAACATAATAATCAGCCTGTGTGTGGGTGTGTATGTATATAGTGAAAAGCCTCCTGTCCAGCAACTAGCCTGCCGAATTTAACTGCAGCCTGGCACTTTGCCAGGAGAGGTCACTGTGGCTGAAGCTTTGAGGAATCGACCCATTTTCGAAACAGTTGGCTCAAGTGGTTCAGTGCTTCACAAAAGCTTCGTTTGCTTATGACTGCCTATATGTCCCCACTGACCCGGAGCGCCCCAGGGACCACAGGGACTTGATTTTCGACAGCGAGAGAGGGGGGTGCACCGTTCCCGGAGGTACTGCAATACCGGGTCGATGCGTGGAGTGGACGGAGCAAGCCCCTGTTCCATCTCCCTGCTCCAAAAATCAATTTAATATATGGTCCCCGGGTAGGGGACGTATCAGATATTAAACTGATAAGAACAGATACTACACTTGATCTTAGCCAAAAGGCCGAGAAGCGATACCGACAGGGAGTCGGAGGCCAGCAGGTCACGCTCCGCCCCGGCACCCTCACTCGCGGTGCATGGTGGATGACGTGTTTAGTGACGCTCAGTTCACCAAGTGCTTCACTAAGTGCTTTTAAATGCTCGGGCTGAAAGGCTCTACAAGGAGACAAGGTGTGAGACTTCAATTTGAAAATACAGTGTCAACAAAGTCAATTCGCTGCCTGGGCCAAAGACCTCCTAGGTCAGAATGAGGCCAACTCCACCAGTGAAATCAAGCCGTCTCCTAAGTGGGCGTGGTCTCCCCACCCCGGATCTCCAAATGACGTTCGGAAGTGTCGTGAACATCGCGTGGACGGACAAAGACTGCGCTGTACCAGAGACGCTGGGCGCCGCTAAAGACGGACAGCTTCTGCGGTGAGTTTCCCTTTGACACGCTTGTCGGGGGAGAGCGCGAACGCAGTCCCCCACTACCAGAAATTATGCAGTCGAGATTCCCACATTTGGGGAATTCGCAGGGGTCAGCACAGCCGGAGTGCAATGGCTGAGCCTCGCCCTGGGTGAACCACCTTCTTGATCATGGTATCTCCCCTGCCAGGTAAGTATGGGTTGCACAGCTCAGAGGCAGAGGGCTCTTCCACGGACATGCCGTGCTGACTGGCGGTGCTGACAAAACACGCCTGGTCAAAACCAGGGACTGTGGAAGGCCCTGTGAGTCTGCAGGGATCTGATCCAGAGGAAAGCGTTTTTGTTCTTGGGACGACAAAATACGACTCAGGTTTTACTTGATAGATACCGGTTACATGTAGTGATGGCGGCGCGACACTGAACTTCCATATGTCCTCCAAACCCTCAACTACAATTCCATAGAACCACTGCTTCGAAGCTCGCTTTGACGCCAAACAAACAAACAACAACAAAAGAAACACGTGACATCTGAGGTCCGAAGCAGCAACTGCTTCGTTGCCAGATCGATTCGCGGTCCAATCGGGTGATTCACTGGCACTGCCTCATCTCGGTGCTGACGGGTGACAGGTTGAGACAGCGCTTCAAGCTGGCAAAACAACCTTTATGCACACCAGCCTCATCAGTTCCTTGTGAGCGAGCGTTTTCAAAACGTGGAGAAACTGTGAGCAAAGCAAGAAACCCACTCAATCCAAAAACCGTTGAAAAAATAACGTATCTCAATGAAAATCTTTGACTGTCCCTCGTCCTACATAATCACCCTCTGCCATAGTCGCACAAGCCGTACCACCTAAACCGATGCCGTATTTACACAGCACTCTCCTCAATAACACAATACACACATGAACTCTGTCGTGTGGTTCATTGATCTTTATTTGTCAATTGAACATAATAATCAGCCTGTGTGTGGGTGTGTATGTATATAGTGAAAAGCCTCCTGTCCAGCAACTAGCCTGCCGAATTTGACTGCAGCCTGGCACTTTGCCAGGAGAGGTCACTGTGGCTGAAGCTTTGAGGAATCGACCCATTTTCGAAATAGTTGGCTCAAGTGGTTCAGTGCTTCACAAAAGCTTCGTTTGCTTATGACTGCCTATGTGTCCCCACTGACCCGGAGCGCCCCAGGGACCACAGGGACTTGATTTTGGACAGCGAGAGAGGGGGGTGCACCGTTCCCGGAGGTACTGCAATACCGGGTCGATGCGTGGAGTGGACGGAGCAAGCCCCTATTCCATCTCCCTGCTCCAAAAATCAATTTAATATATGGTCCCCGGGTAGGGGACGTATCAGATATTAAACTGATAAGAACAGATACTACACTTGATCTTAGCCAAAAGGCCGAGAAGCGATACCGACAGGGAGTCGGAGGCCAGCAGGTCACGCTCCGCCCCGGCACCCTCACTCGCGGTGCATGGTGGATGACGTGTTTAGTGACGCTCAGTTCACCAAGTGCTTCACTAAGTGCTTTTAAATGCTCGGGCTGAAAGGCTCTACAAGGAGACAAGGTGTGAGACTTCAATTTGAAAATACAGTGTCAACAAAGTCAATTCGCTGCCTGGGCCAAAGACAAGACCTCCTAGGTCAGAATGAGGCCAACTCCACCAGTGAAATCAAGCCGTCTCCTAAGTGGGCGTGGTCTCCCCACCCCGGATCTCCAAATGACGTTCGGAAGTGTCGTGAACATCGCGTGGACGGACAAAGACTGCGCTGTACCAGAGACGCTGGGCGCCGCTAAAGACGGACAGCTTCTGCGGTGAGTTTCCCTTTGACACGCTTGTCGGGGGAGAGCGCGAACGCAGTCCCCCACTACCAGAAATTATGCAGTCGAGATTCCCACATTTGGGGAATTCGCAGGGGTCAGCACAGCCGGAGTGCAATGGCTGAGCCTCGCCCTGGGTGAACCACCTTCTTGATCATGGTATCTCCCCTGCCAGGTAAGTATGGGTTGCACAGCTCAGAGGCAGAGGGCTCTTCCACGGACATGCCGTGCTGACTGGCGGTGCTGACAAAACACGCCTGGTCAAAACCAGGGACTGTGGAAGGCCCTGTGAGTCTGCAGGGATCTGATCCAGAGGAAAGCGTTTTTGTTCTCGGGACGACAAAATACGACTCAGGTTTTACTTGATAGATACCGGTTACATGTAGTGATGGCGGCGCGACACTGAACTTCCATATGTCCTCCAAACCCTCAACTACAATTCCATAGAACCACTGCTTCGAAGCTCGCTTTGACGCCAAACAAACAAACAACAACAAAAGAAACACGTGACATCTGAGGTCCGAAGCAGCAACTGCTTCGTTGCCAGATCGATTCGCGCTCCAATCGGGTGATTCACTGGCACTGCCTCATCTCGGTGCTGACGGGTGACAGGTTGAGACAGCGCTTCAAGCTGGCAAAACAACCTTTATGCACACCAGCCTCATCAGTTCCTTGTGAGCGAGCGTTTTCAAAACGTGGAGAAACTGTGAGCAAAGCAAGAAACCCACTCAATCCAAAAACCGTTGAAAAAATAACGTATCTCAATGAAAATCTTTGACTGTCCCTCGTCCTACATAATCACCCTCTGCCATAGTCGCACAAGCCGTACCACCTAAACCGATGCCGTATTTACACAGCACTCTCCTCAATAACACAATACACACATGAACTCTGTCGTGTGGTTCATTGATCTTTATTTGTCAATTGAACATAATAATCAGCCTGTGTGTGGGTGTGTATGTATATAGTGAAAAGCCTCCTGTCCAGCAACTAGCCTGCCGAATTTGACTGCAGCCTGGCACTTTGCCAGGAGAGGTCACTGTGGCTGAAGCTTTGAGGAATCGACCCATTTTCGAAACAGTTGGCTCAAGTGGTTCAGTGCTTCACAAAAGCTTCGTTTGCTTATGACTGCCTATATGTCCCCACTGACCCGGAGCGCCCCAGGGACCACAGGGACTTGATTTTCGACAGCGAGAGAGGGGGGTGCACCGTTCCCGGAGGTACTGCAATACCGGGTCGATGCGTGGAGTGGACGGAGCAAGCCCCTATTCCATCTCCCTGCTCCAAAAATCAATTTAATATATGGTCCCCGGGTAGGGGACGTATCAGATATTAAACTGATAAGAACAGATACTACACTTGATCTTAGCCAAAAGGCCGAGAAGCGATACCGACAGGGAGTCGGAGGCCAGCAGGTCACGCTCCGCCCCGGCACCCTCACTCGCGGTGCATGGTGGATGACGTGTTTAGTGACGCTCAGTTCACCAAGTGCTTCACTAAGTGCTTTTAAATGCTCGGGCTGAAAGGCTCTACAAGGAGACAAGGTGTGAGACTTCAATTTGAAAATACAGTGTCAACAAAGTCAATTCGCTGCCTGGGCCAAAGACAAGACCTCCTAGGTCAGAATGAGGCCAACTCCACCAGTGAAATCAAGCCGTCTCCTAAGTGGGCGTGGTCTCCCCACCCCGGATCTCCAAATGACGTTCGGAAGTGTCGTGAACATTGCGTGGACGGACAAAGACTGCGCTGTACCAGAGACGCTGGGCGCCGCTAAAGACGGACAGCTTCTGCGGTGAGTTTCCCTTTGACACGCTTGTCGGGGGAGAGCGCGAACGCAGTCCCCCACTACCAGAAATTATGCAGTCGAGATTCCCACATTTGGGGAATTCGCAGGGGTCAGCACAGCCGGAGTGCAATGGCTGAGCCTCGCCCTGGGTGAACCACCTTCTTGATCATGGTATCTCCCCTGCCAGGTAAGTATGGGTTGCACAGCTCAGAGGCAGAGGGCTCTTCCACGGACATGCCGTGCTGACTGGCGGTGCTGACAAAACACGCCTGGTCAAAACCAGGGACTGTGGAAGGCCCTGTGAGTCTGCAGGGATCTCATCCAGAGGAAAGCGTTTTTGTTCTCGGGACGACAAAGTACGACTCAGGTTTTACTTGATAGATACCGGTTACATGTAGTGATGGCGGCGCGACACTGAACTTCCATATGTCCTCCAAACCCTCAACTACAATTCCATAGAACCACTGCTTCGAAGCTCGCTTTGACGCCAAACAAACAAACAACAACAAAAGAAACACGTGACATCTGAGGTCCGAAGCAGCAACTGCTTCGTTGCCAGATCGATTCGCGGTCCAATCGGGTGATTCACTGGCACTGCCTCATCTCGGTGCTGACGGGTGACAGGTTGAGACAGCGCTTCAAGCTGGCAAAACAACCTTTATGCACACCAGCCTCATCAGTTCCTTGTGAGCGAGCGTTTTCAAAACGTGGAGAAACTGTGAGCAAAGCAAGAAACCCACTCAATCCAAAAACCGTTGAAAAAATAACGTATCTCAATGAAAATCTTTGACTGTCCCTCGTCCTACATAATCACCCTCTGCCATAGTCGCACAAGCCGTACCACCTAAACCGATGCCGTATTTACACAGCACTCTCCTCAATAACACAATACACACATGAACTCTGTCGTGTGGTTCATTGATCTTTATTTGTCAATTGAACATAATAATCAGCCTGTGTGTGGGTGTGTATGTATATAGTGAAAAGCCTCCTGTCCAGCAACTAGCCTGCCGAATTTGACTGCAGCCTGGCACTTTGCCAGGAGAGGTCACTGTGGCTGAAGCTTTGAGGAATCGACCCATTTTCGAAATAGTTGGCTCAAGTGGTTCAGTGCTTCACAAAAGCTTCGTTTGCTTATGACTGCCTATGTGTCCCCACTGACCCGGAGCGCCCCAGGGACCACAGGGACTTGATTTTCGACAGCGAGAGAGGGGGGTGCACCGTTCCCGGAGGTACTGCAATACCGGGTCGATGCGTGGAGTGGACGGAGCAAGCCCCTATTCCATCTCCCTGCTCCAAAAATCAATTTAATATATGGTCCCCGGGTAGGGGACGTATCAGATATTAAACTGATAAGAACAGATACTACACTTGATCTTAGCCAAAAGGCCGAGAAGCGATACCGACAGGGAGTCGGAGGCCAGCAGGTCACGCTCCGCCCCGGCACCCTCACTCGCGGTGCATGGTGGATGACGTGTTTAGTGACGCTCAGTTCACCAAGTGCTTCACTAAGTGCTTTTAAATGCTCGGGCTGAAAGGCTCTACAAGGAGACAAGGTGTGAGACTTCAATTTGAAAATACAGTGTCAACAAAGTCAATTCGCTGCCTGGGCCAAAGACCTCCTAGGTCAGAATGAGGCCAACTCCACCAGTGAAATCAAGCCGTCTCCTAAGTGGGCGTGGTCTCCCCACCCCGGATCTCCAAATGACGTTCGGAAGTGTCGTGAACATCGCGTGGACGGACAAAGACTGCGCTGTACCAGAGACGCTGGGCGCCGCTAAAGACGGACAGCTTCTGCGGTGAGTTTCCCTTTGACACGCTTGTCGGGGGAGAGCGCGAACGCAGTCCCCCACTACCAGAAATTATGCAGTCGAGATTCCCACATTTGGGGAATTCGCAGGGGTCAGCACAGCCGGAGTGCAATGGCTGAGCCTCGCCCTGGGTGAACCACCTTCTTGATCATGGTATCTCCCCTGCCAGGTAAGTATGGGTTGCACAGCTCAGAGGCAGAGGGCTCTTCCACGGACATGCCGTGCTGACTGGCGGTGCTGACAAAACACGCCTGGTCAAAACCAGGGACTGTGGAAGGCCCTGTGAGTCTGCAGGGATCTGATCCAGAGGAAAGCGTTTTTGTTCTCGGGACGACAAAATACGACTCAGGTTTTACTTGATAGATACCGGTTACATGTAGTGATGGCGGCGCGACACTGAACTTCCACATGTCCTCCAAACCCTCAACTACAATTCCATAGAACCACTGCTTCGAAGCTCGCTTTGACGCCAAACAAACAAACAACAACAAAAGAAACACGTGACATCTGAGGTCCGAAGCAGCAACTGCTTCGTTGCCAGATCGATTCGCGCTCCAATCGGGTGATTCACTGGCACTGCCTCATCTCGGTGCTGACGGGTGACAGGTTGAGACAGCGCTTCAAGCTGGCAAAACAACCTTTATGCACACCAGCCTCATCAGTTCCTTGTGAGCGAGCGTTTTCAAAACGTGGAGAAACTGTGAGCAAAGCAAGAAACCCACTCAATCCAAAAACCGTTGAAAAAATAACGTATCTCAATGAAAATCTTTGACTGTCCCTCGTCCTACATAATCACCCTCTGCCATAGTCGCACAAGCCGTACCACCTAAACCGATGCCGTATTTACACAGCACTCTCCTCAATAACACAATACACACATGAACTCTGTCGTGTGGTTCATTGATCTTTATTTGTCAATTGAACATAATAATCAGCCTGTGTGTGGGTGTGTATGTATATAGTGAAAAGCCTCCTGTCCAGCAACTAGCCTGCCGAATTTGACTGCAGCCTGGCACTTTGCCAGGAGAGGTCACTGTGGCCGAAGCTATGAGGAATCGACCCATTTTCGAAACAGTTGGCTCAAGTGGTTCAGTGCTTCACAAAAGCTTCGTTTGCTTATGACTGCCTATGTGTCCCCACTGACCCGGAGCGCCCCAGGGACCACAGGGACTTGATTTTGGACAGCGAGAGAGGGGGGTGCACCGTTCCCGGAGGTACTGCAATACCGGGTCGATGCGTGGAGTGGACGGAGCAAGCCCCTATTCCATCTCCCTGCTCCAAAAATCAATTTAATATATGGTCCCCGGGTAGGGGACGTATCAGATATTAAACTGATAAGAACAGATACTACACTTGATCTTAGCCAAAAGGCCGAGAAGCGATACCGACAGGGAGTCGGAGGCCAGCAGGTCACGCTCCGCCCCGGCACCCTCACTCGCGGTGCATGGTGGATGACGTGTTTAGTGACGCTCAGTTCACCAAGTGCTTCACTAAGTGCTTTTAAATGCTCGGGCTGAAAGGCTCTACAAGGAGACAAGGTGTGAGACTTCAATTTGAAAATACAGTGTCAACAAAGTCAATTCGCTGCCTGGGCCAAAGACCTCCTAGGTCAGAATGAGGCCAACTCCACCAGTGAAATCAAGCCGTCTCCTAAGTGGGCGTGGTCTCCCCACCCCGGATCTCCAAACGACGTTCGGAAGTGTCGTGAACATCGCGTGGACGGACAAAGACTGCGCTGTACCAGAGACGCTGGGCGCCGCTAAAGACGGACAGCTTCTGCGGTGAGTTTCCCTTTGACACGCTTGTCGGGGGAGAGCGCGAACGCAGTCCCCCACTACCAGAAATTATGCAGTCGAGATTCCCACATTTGGGGAATTCGCAGGGGTCAGCACAGCCGGAGTGCAATGGCTGAGCCTCGCCCTGGGTGAACCACCTTCTTGATCATGGTATCTCCCCTGCCAGGTAAGTATGGGTTGCACAGCTCAGAGGCAGAGGGCTCTTCCACGGACATGCCGTGCTGACTGGCGGTGCTGACAAAACACGCCTGGTCAAAACCAGGGACTGTGGAAGGCCCTGTGAGTCTGCAGGGATCTGATCCAGAGGAAAGCGTTTTTGTTCTCGGGACGACAAAATACGACTCAGGTTTTACTTGATAGATACCGGTTACATGTAGTGATGGCGGCGCGACACTGAACTTCCACATGTCCTCCAAACCCTCAACTACAATTCCATAGAACCACTGCTTCGAAGCTCGCTTTGACGCCAAACAAACAAACAACAACAAAAGAAACACGTGACATCTGAGGTCCGAAGCAGCAACTGCTTCGTTGCCAGATCGATTCGCGGTCCAATCGGGTGATTCACTGGCACTGCCTCATCTCGGTGCTGACGGGTGACAGGTTGAGACAGCGCTTCAAGCTGGCAAAACAACCTTTATGCACACCAGCCTCATCAGTTCCTTGTGAGCGAGCGTTTTCAAAACGTGGAGAAACTGTGAGCAAAGCAAGAAACCCACTCAATCCAAAAACCGTTGAAAAAATAACGTATCTCAATGAAAATCTTTGACTGTCCCTCGTCCTACATAATCACCCTCTGCCATAGTCGCACAAGCCGTACCACCTAAACCGATGCCGTATTTACACAGCACTCTCCTCAATAACACAATACACACATGAACTCTGTCGTGTGGTTCATTGATCTTTATTTGTCAATTGAACATAATAATCAGCCTGTGTGTGGGTGTGTATGTATATAGTGAAAAGCCTCCTGTCCAGCAACTAGCCTGCCGAATTTGACTGCAGCCTGGCACTTTGCCAGGAGAGGTCACTGTGGCTGAAGCTTTGAGGAATCGACCCATTTTCGAAATAGTTGGCTCAAGTGGTTCAGTGCTTCACAAAAGCTTCGTTTGCTTATGACTGCCTATGTGTCCCCACTGACCCGGAGCGCCCCAGGGACCACAGGGACTTGATTTTCGACAGCGAGAGAGGGGGGTGCACCGTTCCCGGAGGTACTGCAATACCGGGTCGATGCGTGGAGTGGACGGAGCAAGCCCCTATTCCATCTCCCTGCTCCAAAAATCAATTTAATATATGGTCCCCGGGTAGGGGACGTATCAGATATTAAACTGATAAGAACAGATACTACACTTGATCTTAGCCAAAAGGCCGAGAAGCGATACCGACAGGGAGTCGGAGGCCAGCAGGTCACGCTCCGCCCCGGCACCCTCACTCGCGGTGCATGGTGGATGACGTGTTTAGTGACGCTCAGTTCACCAAGTGCTTCACTAAGTGCTTTTAAATGCTCGGGCTGAAAGGCTCTACAAGGAGACAAGGTGTGAGACTTCAATTTGAAAATACAGTGTCAACAAAGTCAATTCGCTGCCTGGGCCAAAGACCTCCTAGGTCAGAATGAGGCCAACTCCACCAGTGAAATCAAGCCGTCTCCTAAGTGGGCGTGGTCTCCCCACCCCGGATCTCCAAACGACGTTCGGAAGTGTCGTGAACATCGCGTGGACGGACAAAGACTGCGCTGTACCAGAGACGCTGGGCGCCGCTAAAGACGGACAGCTTCTGCGGTGAGTTTCCCTTTGACACGCTTGTCGGGGGAGAGCGCGAACGCAGTCCCCCACTACCAGAAATTATGCAGTCGAGATTCCCACATTTGGGGAATTCGCAGGGGTCAGCACAGCCGGAGTGCAATGGCTGAGCCTCGCCCTGGGTGAACCACCTTCTTGATCATGGTATCTCCCCTGCCAGGTAAGTATGGGTTGCACAGCTCAGAGGCAGAGGGCTCTTCCACGGACATGCCGTGCTGACTGGCGGTGCTGACAAAACACGCCTGGTCAAAACCAGGGACTGTGGAAGGCCCTGTGAGTCTGCAGGGATCTGATCCAGAGGAAAGCGTTTTTGTTCTCGGGACGACAAAATACGACTCAGGTTTTACTTGATAGATACCGGTTACATGTAGTGATGGCGGCGCGACACTGAACTTCCACATGTCCTCCAAACCCTCAACTACAATTCCATAGAACCACTGCTTCGAAGCTCGCTTTGACGCCAAACAAACAAACAACAACAAAAGAAACACGTGACATCTGAGGTCCGAAGCAGCAACTGCTTCGTTGCCAGATCGATTCGCGGTCCAATCGGGTGATTCACTGGCACTGCCTCATCTCGGTGCTGACGGGTGACAGGTTGAGACAGCGCTTCAAGCTGGCAAAACAACCTTTATGCACACCAGCCTCATCAGTTCCTTGTGAGCGAGCGTTTTCAAAACGTGGAGAAACTGTGAGCAAAGCAAGAAACCCACTCAATCCAAAAACCGTTGAAAAAATAACGTATCTCAATGAAAATCTTTGACTGTCCCTCGTCCTACATAATCACCCTCTGCCATAGTCGCACAAGCCGTACCACCTAAACCGATGCCGTATTTACACAGCACTCTCCTCAATAACACAATACACACATGAACTCTGTCGTGTGGTTCATTGATCTTTATTTGTCAATTGAACATAATAATCAGCCTGTGTGTGGGTGTGTATGTATATAGTGAAAAGCCTCCTGTCCAGCAACTAGCCTGCCGAATTTGACTGCAGCCTGGCACTTTGCCAGGAGAGGTCACTGTGGCTGAAGCTTTGAGGAATCGACCCATTTTCGAAATAGTTGGCTCAAGTGGTTCAGTGCTTCACAAAAGCTTCGTTTGCTTATGACTGCCTATATGTCCCCACTGACCCGGAGCGCCCCAGGGACCACAGGGACTTGATTTTCGACAGCGAGAGAGGGGGTGCACCGTTCCCGGAGGTACTGCAATACCGGGTCGATGCGTGGAGTGGACGGAGCAAGCCCCTATTCCATCTCCCTGCTCCAAAAATCAATTTAATATATGGTCCCCGGGTAGGGGACGTATCAGATATTAAACTGATAAGAACAGATACTACACTTGAT
The DNA here is from genome assembly GCA_023373845.1 of Nibea coibor. Classification (NCBI taxonomy): domain Eukaryota; kingdom Metazoa; phylum Chordata; class Actinopteri; family Sciaenidae; genus Nibea; species Nibea coibor. The sequence goes on along the minus strand of CM041721.1, from coordinate 1,437,534 downwards.
CTTAGCCAAAAGGCCGAGAAGCGATACCGACAGGGAGTCGGAGGCCAGCAGGTCACGCTCCGCCCCGGCACCCTCACTCGCGGTGCATGGTGGATGACGTGTTTAGTGACGCTCAGTTCACCAAGTGCTTCACTAAGTGCTTTTAAATGCTCGGGCTGAAAGGCTCTACAAGGAGACAAGGTGTGAGACTTCAATTTGAAAATACAGTGTCAACAAAGTCAATTCGCTGCCTGGGCCAAAGACCTCCTAGGTCAGAATGAGGCCAACTCCACCAGTGAAATCAAGCCGTCTCCTAAGTGGGCGTGGTCTCCCCACCCCGGATCTCCAAATGACGTTCGGAAGTGTCGTGAACATCGCGTGGACGGACAAAGACTGCGCTGTACCAGAGACGCTGGGCGCCGCTAAAGACGGACAGCTTCTGCGGTGAGTTTCCCTTTGACACGCTTGTCGGGGGAGAGCGCGAACGCAGTCCCCCACTACCAGAAATTATGCAGTCGAGATTCCCACATTTGGGGAATTCGCAGGGGTCAGCACAGCCGGAGTGCAATGGCTGAGCCTCGCCCTGGGTGAACCACCTTCTTGATCATGGTATCTCCCCTGCCAGGTAAGTATGGGTTGCACAGCTCAGAGGCAGAGGGCTCTTCCACGGACATGCCGTGCTGACTGGCGGTGCTGACAAAACACGCCTGGTCAAAACCAGGGACTGTGGAAGGCCCTGTGAGTCTGCAGGGATCTGATCCAGAGGAAAGCGTTTTTGTTCTCGGGACGACAAAGTACGACTCAGGTTTTACTTGATAGATACCGGTTACATGTAGTGATGGCGGCGCGACACTGAACTTCCATATGTCCTCCAAACCCTCAACTACAATTCCATAGAACCACTGCTTCGAAGCTCGCTTTGACGCCAAACAAACAAACAACAACAAAAGAAACACGTGACATCTGAGGTCCGAAGCAGCAACTGCTTCGTTGCCAGATCAATTCGCGGTCCAATCGGGTGATTCACTGGCACTGCCTCATCTCGGTGCTGACGGGTGACAGGTTGAGACAGCGCTTCAAGCTGGCAAAACAACCTTTATGCACACCAGCCTCATCAGTTCCTTGTGAGCGAGCGTTTTCAAAACGTGGAGAAACTGTGAGCAAAGCAAGAAACCCACTCAATCCAAAAACCGTTGAAAAAATAACGTATCTCAATGAAAATCTTTGACTGTCCCTCGTCCTACATAATCACCCTCTGCCATAGTCGCACAAGCCGTACCACCTAAACCGATGCCGTATTTACACAGCACTCTCCTCAATAACACAATACACACATGAACTCTGTCGTGTGGTTCATTGATCTTTATTTGTCAATTGAACATAATAATCAGCCTGTGTGTGGGTGTGTATGTATATAGTGAAAAGCCTCCTGTCCAGCAACTAGCCTGCCGAATTTGACTGCAGCCTGGCACTTTGCCAGGAGAGGTCACTGTGGCTGAAGCTTTGAGGAATCGACCCATTTTCGAAATAGTTGGCTCAAGTGGTTCAGTGCTTCACAAAAGCTTCGTTTGCTTATGACTGCCTATGTGTCCCCACTGACCCGGAGCGCCCCAGGGACCACAGGGACTTGATTTTCGACAGCGAGAGAGGGGGGTGCACCGTTCCCGGAGGTACTGCAATACCGGGTCGATGCGTGGAGTGGACGGAGCAAGCCCCTATTCCATCTCCCTGCTCCAAAAATCAATTTAATATATGGTCCCCGGGTAGGGGACGTATCAGATATTAAACTGATAAGAACAGATACTACACTTGATCTTAGCCAAAAGGCCGAGAAGCGATACCGACAGGGAGTCGGAGGCCAGCAGGTCACGCTCCGCCCCGGCACCCTCACTCGCGGTGCATGGTGGATGACGTGTTTAGTGACGCTCAGTTCACCAAGTGCTTCACTAAGTGCTTTTAAATGCTCGGGCTGAAAGGCTCTACAAGGAGACAAGGTGTGAGACTTCAATTTGAAAATACAGTGTCAACAAAGTCAATTCGCTGCCTGGGCCAAAGACAAGACCTCCTAGGTCAGAATGAGGCCAACTCCACCAGTGAAATCAAGCCGTCTCCTAAGTGGGCGTGGTCTCCCCACCCCGGATCTCCAAATGACGTTCGGAAGTGTCGTGAACATCGCGTGGACGGACAAAGACTGCGCTGTACCAGAGACGCTGGGCGCCGCTAAAGACGGACAGCTTCTGCGGTGAGTTTCCCTTTGACACGCTTGTCGGGGGAGAGCGCGAACGCAGTCCCCCACTACCAGAAATTATGCAGTCGAGATTCCCACATTTGGGGAATTCGCAGGGGTCAGCACAGCCGGAGTGCAATGGCTGAGCCTCGCCCTGGGTGAACCACCTTCTTGATCATGGTATCTCCCCTGCCAGGTAAGTATGGGTTGCACAGCTCAGAGGCAGAGGGCTCTTCCACGGACATGCCGTGCTGACTGGCGGTGCTGACAAAACACGCCTGGTCAAAACCAGGGACTGTGGAAGGCCCTGTGAGTCTGCAGGGATCTGATCCAGAGGAAAGCGTTTTTGTTCTCGGGACGACAAAATACGACTCAGGTTTTACTTGATAGATACCGGTTACATGTAGTGATGGCGGCGCGACACTGAACTTCCATATGTCCTCCAAACCCTCAACTACAATTCCATAGAACCACTGCTTCGAAGCTCGCTTTGACGCCAAACAAACAAACAACAACAAAAGAAACACGTGACATCTGAGGTCCGAAGCAGCAACTGCTTCGTTGCCAGATCGATTCGCGCTCCAATCGGGTGATTCACTGGCACTGCCTCATCTCGGTGCTGACGGGTGACAGGTTGAGACAGCGCTTCAAGCTGGCAAAACAACCTTTATGCACACCAGCCTCATCAGTTCCTTGTGAGCGAGCGTTTTCAAAACGTGGAGAAACTGTGAGCAAAGCAAGAAACCCACTCAATCCAAAAACCGTTGAAAAAATAACGTATCTCAATGAAAATCTTTGACTGTCCCTCGTCCTACATAATCACCCTCTGCCATAGTCGCACAAGCCGTACCACCTAAACCGATGCCGTATTTACACAGCACTCTCCTCAATAACACAATACACACATGAACTCTGTCGTGTGGTTCATTGATCTTTATTTGTCAATTGAACATAATAATCAGCCTGTGTGTGGGTGTGTATGTATATAGTGAAAAGCCTCCTGTCCAGCAACTAGCCTGCCGAATTTGACTGCAGCCTGGCACTTTGCCAGGAGAGGTCACTGTGGCTGAAGCTTTGAGGAATCGACCCATTTTCGAAACAGTTGGCTCAAGTGGTTCAGTGCTTCACAAAAGCTTCGTTTGCTTATGACTGCCTATATGTCCCCACTGACCCGGAGCGCCCCAGGGACCACAGGGACTTGATTTTCGACAGCGAGAGAGGGGGGTGCACCGTTCCCGGAGGTACTGCAATACCGGGTCGATGCGTGGAGTGGACGGAGCAAGCCCCTATTCCATCTCCCTGCTCCAAAAATCAATTTAATATATGGTCCCCGGGTAGGGGACGTATCAGATATTAAACTGATAAGAACAGATACTACACTTGATCTTAGCCAAAAGGCCGAGAAGCGATACCGACAGGGAGTCGGAGGCCAGCAGGTCACGCTCCGCCCCGGCACCCTCACTCGCGGTGCATGGTGGATGACGTGTTTAGTGACGCTCAGTTCACCAAGTGCTTCACTAAGTGCTTTTAAATGCTCGGGCTGAAAGGCTCTACAAGGAGACAAGGTGTGAGACTTCAATTTGAAAATACAGTGTCAACAAAGTCAATTCGCTGCCTGGGCCAAAGACCTCCTAGGTCAGAATGAGGCCAACTCCACCAGTGAAATCAAGCCGTCTCCTAAGTGGGCGTGGTCTCCCCACCCCGGATCTCCAAACGACGTTCGGAAGTGTCGTGAACATCGCGTGGACGGACAAAGACTGCGCTGTACCAGAGACGCTGGGCGCCGCTAAAGACGGACAGCTTCTGCGGTGAGTTTCCCTTTGACACGCTTGTCGGGGGAGAGCGCGAACGCAGTCCCCCACTACCAGAAATTATGCAGTCGAGATTCCCACATTTGGGGAATTCGCAGGGGTCAGCACAGCCGGAGTGCAATGGCTGAGCCTCGCCCTGGGTGAACCACCTTCTTGATCATGGTATCTCCCCTGCCAGGTAAGTATGGGTTGCACAGCTCAGAGGCAGAGGGCTCTTCCACGGACATGCCGTGCTGACTGGCGGTGCTGACAAAACACGCCTGGTCAAAACCAGGGACTGTGGAAGGCCCTGTGAGTCTGCAGGGATCTGATCCAGAGGAAAGCGTTTTTGTTCTCGGGACGACAAAATACGACTCAGGTTTTACTTGATAGATACCGGTTACATGTAGTGATGGCGGCGCGACACTGAACTTCCATATGTCCTCCAAACCCTCAACTACAATTCCATAGAACCACTGCTTCGAAGCTCGCTTTGACGCCAAACAAACAAACAACAACAAAAGAAACACGTGACATCTGAGGTCCGAAGCAGCAACTGCTTCGTTGCCAGATCGATTCGCGCTCCAATCGGGTGATTCACTGGCACTGCCTCATCTCGGTGCTGACGGGTGACAGGTTGAGACAGCGCTTCAAGCTGGCAAAACAACCTTTATGCACACCAGCCTCATCAGTTCCTTGTGAGCGAGCGTTTTCAAAACGTGGAGAAACTGTGAGCAAAGCAAGAAACCCACTCAATCCAAAAACCGTTGAAAAAATAACGTATCTCAATGAAAATCTTTGACTGTCCCTCGTCCTACATAATCACCCTCTGCCATAGTCGCACAAGCCGTACCACCTAAACCGATGCCGTATTTACACAGCACTCTCCTCAATAACACAATACACACATGAACTCTGTCGTGTGGTTCATTGATCTTTATTTGTCAATTGAACATAATAATCAGCCTGTGTGTGGGTGTGTATGTATATAGTGAAAAGCCTCCTGTCCAGCAACTAGCCTGCCGAATTTAACTGCAGCCTGGCACTTTGCCAGGAGAGGTCACTGTGGCTGAAGCTTTGAGGAATCGACCCATTTTCGAAACAGTTGGCTCAAGTGGTTCAGTGCTTCACAAAAGCTTCGTTTGCTTATGACTGCCTATATGTCCCCACTGACCCGGAGCGCCCCAGGGACCACAGGGACTTGATTTTCGACAGCGAGAGAGGGGGGTGCACCGTTCCCGGAGGTACTGCAATACCGGGTCGATGCGTGGAGTGGACGGAGCAAGCCCCTGTTCCATCTCCCTGCTCCAAAAATCAATTTAATATATGGTCCCCGGGTAGGGGACGTATCAGATATTAAACTGATAAGAACAGATACTACACTTGATCTTAGCCAAAAGGCCGAGAAGCGATACCGACAGGGAGTCGGAGGCCAGCAGGTCACGCTCCGCCCCGGCACCCTCACTCGCGGTGCATGGTGGATGACGTGTTTAGTGACGCTCAGTTCACCAAGTGCTTCACTAAGTGCTTTTAAATGCTCGGGCTGAAAGGCTCTACAAGGAGACAAGGTGTGAGACTTCAATTTGAAAATACAGTGTCAACAAAGTCAATTCGCTGCCTGGGCCAAAGACCTCCTAGGTCAGAATGAGGCCAACTCCACCAGTGAAATCAAGCCGTCTCCTAAGTGGGCGTGGTCTCCCCACCCCGGATCTCCAAATGACGTTCGGAAGTGTCGTGAACATCGCGTGGACGGACAAAGACTGCGCTGTACCAGAGACGCTGGGCGCCGCTAAAGACGGACAGCTTCTGCGGTGAGTTTCCCTTTGACACGCTTGTCGGGGGAGAGCGCGAACGCAGTCCCCCACTACCAGAAATTATGCAGTCGAGATTCCCACATTTGGGGAATTCGCAGGGGTCAGCACAGCCGGAGTGCAATGGCTGAGCCTCGCCCTGGGTGAACCACCTTCTTGATCATGGTATCTCCCCTGCCAGGTAAGTATGGGTTGCACAGCTCAGAGGCAGAGGGCTCTTCCACGGACATGCCGTGCTGACTGGCGGTGCTGACAAAACACGCCTGGTCAAAACCAGGGACTGTGGAAGGCCCTGTGAGTCTGCAGGGATCTGATCCAGAGGAAAGCGTTTTTGTTCTTGGGACGACAAAATACGACTCAGGTTTTACTTGATAGATACCGGTTACATGTAGTGATGGCGGCGCGACACTGAACTTCCATATGTCCTCCAAACCCTCAACTACAATTCCATAGAACCACTGCTTCGAAGCTCGCTTTGACGCCAAACAAACAAACAACAACAAAAGAAACACGTGACATCTGAGGTCCGAAGCAGCAACTGCTTCGTTGCCAGATCGATTCGCGGTCCAATCGGGTGATTCACTGGCACTGCCTCATCTCGGTGCTGACGGGTGACAGGTTGAGACAGCGCTTCAAGCTGGCAAAACAACCTTTATGCACACCAGCCTCATCAGTTCCTTGTGAGCGAGCGTTTTCAAAACGTGGAGAAACTGTGAGCAAAGCAAGAAACCCACTCAATCCAAAAACCGTTGAAAAAATAACGTATCTCAATGAAAATCTTTGACTGTCCCTCGTCCTACATAATCACCCTCTGCCATAGTCGCACAAGCCGTACCACCTAAACCGATGCCGTATTTACACAGCACTCTCCTCAATAACACAATACACACATGAACTCTGTCGTGTGGTTCATTGATCTTTATTTGTCAATTGAACATAATAATCAGCCTGTGTGTGGGTGTGTATGTATATAGTGAAAAGCCTCCTGTCCAGCAACTAGCCTGCCGAATTTGACTGCAGCCTGGCACTTTGCCAGGAGAGGTCACTGTGGCTGAAGCTTTGAGGAATCGACCCATTTTCGAAATAGTTGGCTCAAGTGGTTCAGTGCTTCACAAAAGCTTCGTTTGCTTATGACTGCCTATGTGTCCCCACTGACCCGGAGCGCCCCAGGGACCACAGGGACTTGATTTTCGACAGCGAGAGAGGGGGGTGCACCGTTCCCGGAGGTACTGCAATACCGGGTCGATGCGTGGAGTGGACGGAGCAAGCCCCTATTCCATCTCCCTGCTCCAAAAATCAATTTAATATATGGTCCCCGGGTAGGGGACGTATCAGATATTAAACTGATAAGAACAGATACTACACTTGATCTTAGCCAAAAGGCCGAGAAGCGATACCGACAGGGAGTCGGAGGCCAGCAGGTCACGCTCCGCCCCGGCACCCTCACTCGCGGTGCATGGTGGATGACGTGTTTAGTGACGCTCAGTTCACCAAGTGCTTCACTAAGTGCTTTTAAATGCTCGGGCTGAAAGGCTCTACAAGGAGACAAGGTGTGAGACTTCAATTTGAAAATACAGTGTCAACAAAGTCAATTCGCTGCCTGGGCCAAAGACAAGACCTCCTAGGTCAGAATGAGGCCAACTCCACCAGTGAAATCAAGCCGTCTCCTAAGTGGGCGTGGTCTCCCCACCCCGGATCTCCAAATGACGTTCGGAAGTGTCGTGAACATTGCGTGGACGGACAAAGACTGCGCTGTACCAGAGACGCTGGGCGCCGCTAAAGACGGACAGCTTCTGCGGTGAGTTTCCCTTTGACACGCTTGTCGGGGGAGAGCGCGAACGCAGTCCCCCACTACCAGAAATTATGCAGTCGAGATTCCCACATTTGGGGAATTCGCAGGGGTCAGCACAGCCGGAGTGCAATGGCTGAGCCTCGCCCTGGGTGAACCACCTTCTTGATCATGGTATCTCCCCTGCCAGGTAAGTATGGGTTGCACAGCTCAGAGGCAGAGGGCTCTTCCACGGACATGCCGTGCTGACTGGCGGTGCTGACAAAACACGCCTGGTCAAAACCAGGGACTGTGGAAGGCCCTGTGAGTCTGCAGGGATCTCATCCAGAGGAAAGCGTTTTTGTTCTCGGGACGACAAAGTACGACTCAGGTTTTACTTGATAGATACCGGTTACATGTAGTGATGGCGGCGCGACACTGAACTTCCATATGTCCTCCAAACCCTCAACTACAATTCCATAGAACCACTGCTTCGAAGCTCGCTTTGACGCCAAACAAACAAACAACAACAAAAGAAACACGTGACATCTGAGGTCCGAAGCAGCAACTGCTTCGTTGCCAGATCGATTCGCGGTCCAATCGGGTGATTCACTGGCACTGCCTCATCTCGGTGCTGACGGGTGACAGGTTGAGACAGCGCTTCAAGCTGGCAAAACAACCTTTATGCACACCAGCCTCATCAGTTCCTTGTGAGCGAGCGTTTTCAAAACGTGGAGAAACTGTGAGCAAAGCAAGAAACCCACTCAATCCAAAAACCGTTGAAAAAATAACGTATCTCAATGAAAATCTTTGACTGTCCCTCGTCCTACATAATCACCCTCTGCCATAGTCGCACAAGCCGTACCACCTAAACCGATGCCGTATTTACACAGCACTCTCCTCAATAACACAATACACACATGAACTCTGTCGTGTGGTTCATTGATCTTTATTTGTCAATTGAACATAATAATCAGCCTGTGTGTGGGTGTGTATGTATATAGTGAAAAGCCTCCTGTCCAGCAACTAGCCTGCCGAATTTGACTGCAGCCTGGCACTTTGCCAGGAGAGGTCACTGTGGCTGAAGCTTTGAGGAATCGACCCATTTTCGAAACAGTTGGCTCAAGTGGTTCAGTGCTTCACAAAAGCTTCGTTTGCTTATGACTGCCTATGTGTCCCCACTGACCCGGAGCGCCCCAGGGACCACAGGGACTTGATTTTCGACAGCGAGAGAGGGGGTGCACCGTTCCGATGCGTGGAGTGGACGGAGCAAGCCCCTATTCCATCTCCCTGCTCCAAAAATCAATTTAATATATGGTCCCCGGGTAGGGGACGTATCAGATATTAAACTGATAAGAACAGATACTACACTTGATCTTAGCCAAAAGGCCGAGAAGCGATACCGACAGGGAGTCGGAGGCCAGCAGGTCACGCTCCGCCCCGGCACCCTCACTCGCGGTGCATGGTGGATGACGTGTTTAGTGACGCTCAGTTCACCAAGTGCTTCACTAAGTGCTTTTAAATGCTCGGGCTGAAAGGCTCTACAAGGAGACAAGGTGTGAGACTTCAATTTGAAAATACAGTGTCAACAAAGTCAATTCGCTGCCTGGGCCAAAGACCTCCTAGGTCAGAATGAGGCCAACTCCACCAGTGAAATCAAGCCGTCTCCTAAGTGGGCGTGGTCTCCCCACCCCGGATCTCCAAATGACGTTCGGAAGTGTCGTGAACATCGCGTGGACGGACAAAGACTGCGCTGTACCAGAGACGCTGGGCGCCGCTAAAGACGGACAGCTTCTGCGGTGAGTTTCCCTTTGACACGCTTGTCGGGGGAGAGCGCGAACGCAGTCCCCCACTACCAGAAATTATGCAGTCGAGATTCCCACATTTGGGGAATTCGCAGGGGTCAGCACAGCCGGAGTGCAATGGCTGAGCCTCGCCCTGGGTGAACCACCTTCTTGATCATGGTATCTCCCCTGCCAGGTAAGTATGGGTTGCACAGCTCAGAGGCAGAGGGCTCTTCCACGGACATGCCGTGCTGACTGGCGGTGCTGACAAAACACGCCTGGTCAAAACCAGGGACTGTGGAAGGCCCTGTGAGTCTGCAGGGATCTGATCCAGAGGAAAGCGTTTTTGTTCTCGGGACGACAAAATACGACTCAGGTTTTACTTGATAGATACCGGTTACATGTAGTGATGGCGGCGCGACACTGAACTTCCATATGTCCTCCAAACCCTCAACTACAATTCCATAGAACCACTGCTTCGAAGCTCGCTTTGACGCCAAACAAACAAACAACAACAAAAGAAACACGTGACATCTGAGGTCCGAAGCAGCAACTGCTTCGTTGCCAGATCGATTCGCGGTCCAATCGGGTGATTCACTGGCACTGCCTCATCTCGGTGCTGACGGGTGACAGGTTGAGACAGCGCTTCAAGCTGGCAAAACAACCTTTATGCACACCAGCCTCATCAGTTCCTTGTGAGCGAGCGTTTTCAAAACGTGGAGAAACTGTGAGCAAAGCAAGAAACCCACTCAATCCAAAAACCGTTGAAAAAATAACGTATCTCAATGAAAATCTTTGACTGTCCCTCGTCCTACATAATCACCCTCTGCCATAGTCGCACAAGCCGTACCACCTAAACCGATGCCGTATTTACACAGCACTCTCCTCAATAACACAATACACACATGAACTCTGTCGTGTGGTTCATTGATCTTTATTTGTCAATTGAACATAATAATCAGCCTGTGTGTGGGTGTGTATGTATATAGTGAAAAGCCTCCTGTCCAGCAACTAGCCTGCCGAATTTAACTGCAGCCTGGCACTTTGCCAGGAGAGGTCACTGTGGCTGAAGCTTTGAGGAATCGACCCATTTTCGAAACAGTTGGCTCAAGTGGTTCAGTGCTTCACAAAAGCTTCGTTTGCTTATGACTGCCTATGTGTCCCCACTGACCCGGAGCGCCCCAGGGACCACAGGGACTTGATTTTCGACAGCGAGAGAGGGGGGTGCACCGTTCCCGGAGGTACTGCAATACCGGGTCGATGCGTGGAGTGGACGGAGCAAGCCCCTATTCCATCTCCCTGCTCCAAAAATCAATTTAATATATGGTCCCCGGGTAGGGGACGTATCAGATATTAAACTGATAAGAACAGATACTACACTTGATCTTAGCCAAAAGGCCGAGAAGCGATACCGACAGGGAGTCGGAGGCCAGCAGGTCACGCTCCGCCCCGGCACCCTCACTCGCGGTGCATGGTGGATGACGTGTTTAGTGACGCTCAGTTCACCAAGTGCTTCACTAAGTGCTTTTAAATGCTCGGGCTGAAAGGCTCTACAAGGAGACAAGGTGTGAGACTTCAATTTGAAAATACAGTGTCAACAAAGTCAATTCGCTGCCTGGGCCAAAGACCTCCTAGGTCAGAATGAGGCCAACTCCACCAGTGAAATCAAGCCGTCTCCTAAGTGGGCGTGGTCTCCCCACCCCGGATCTCCAAATGACGTTCGGAAGTGTCGTGAACATCGCGTGGACGGACAAAGACTGCGCTGTACCAGAGACGCTGGGCGCCGCTAAAGACGGACAGCTTCTGCGGTGAGTTTCCCTTTGACACGCTTGTCGGGGGAGAGCGCGAACGCAGTCCCCCACTACCAGAAATTATGCAGTCGAGATTCCCACATTTGGGGAATTCGCAGGGGTCAGCACAGCCGGAGTGCAATGGCTGAGCCTCGCCCTGGGTGAACCACCTTCTTGATCATGGTATCTCCCCTGCCAGGTAAGTATGGGTTGCACAGCTCAGAGGCAGAGGGCTCTTCCACGGACATGCCGTGCTGACTGGCGGTGCTGACAAAACACGCCTGGTCAAAACCAGGGACTGTGGAAGGCCCTGTGAGTCTGCAGGGATCTGATCCAGAGGAAAGCGTTTTTGTTCTCGGGACGACAAAATACGACTCAGGTTTTACTTGATAGATACCGGTTACATGTAGTGATGGCGGCGCGACACTGAACTTCCACATGTCCTCCAAACCCTCAACTACAATTCCATAGAACCACTGCTTCGAAGCTCGCTTTGACGCCAAACAAACAAACAACAACAAAAGAAACACGTGACATCTGAGGTCCGAAGCAGCAACTGCTTCGTTGCCAGATCGATTCGCGGTCCAATCGGGTGATTCACTGGCACTGCCTCATCTCGGTGCTGACGGGTGACAGGTTGAGACAGCGCTTCAAGCTGGCAAAACAACCTTTATGCACACCAGCCTCATCAGTTCCTTGTGAGCGAGCGTTTTCAAAACGTGGAGAAACTATGAGCAAAGCAAGAAACCCACTCAATCCAAAAACCGTTGAAAAAATAACGTATCTCAATGAAAATCTTTGACTGTCCCTCGTCCTACATAATCACCCTCTACCATAGTCGCACAAGCCGTACCACCTAAACCGATGCCGTATTTACACAGCACTCTCCTCAATAACACAATACACACATGAACTCTGTCGTGTGGTTCATTGATCTTTATTTGTCAATTGAACATAATAATCAGCCTGTGTGTGGGTGTGTATGTATATAGTGAAAAGCCTCCTGTCCAGCAACTAGCCTGCCGAATTTGACTGCAGCCTGGCACTTTGCCAGGAGAGGTCACTGTGGCTGAAGCTTTGAGGAATCGACCCATTTTCGAAACAGTTGGCTCAAGTGCTTCAGTGCTTCACAAAAGCTTCGTTTGCTTATGACTGCCTATGTGTCCCCACTGACCCGGAGCGCCCCAGGGACCACAGGGACTTGATTTTCGACAGCGAGAGAGGGGGTGCACCGTTCCCGGAGGTACTGCAATACCGGGTCGATGCGTGGAGTGGACGGAGCAAGCCCCTATTCCATCTCCCTGCTCCAAAAATCAATTTAATATATGGTCCCCGGGTAGGGGACGTATCAGATATTAAACTGATAAGAACAGATACTACACTTGATCTTAGCCAAAAGGCCGAGAAGCGATACCGACAGGGAGTCGGAGGCCAGCAGGTCACGCTCCGCCCCGGCACCCTCACTCGCGGTGCATGGTGGATGACGTGTTTAGTGACGCTCAGTTCACCAAGTGCTTCACTAAGTGCTTTTAAATGCTCGGGCTGAAAGGCTCTACAAGGAGACAAGGTGTGAGACTTCAATTTGAAAATACAGTGTCAACAAAGTCAATTCGCTGCCTGGGCCAAAGACCTCCTAGGTCAGAATGAGGCCAACTCCACCAGTGAAATCAAGCCGTCTCCTAAGTGGGCGTGGTCTCCCCACCCCGGATCTCCAAATGACGTTCGGAAGTGTCGTGAACATCGCGTGGACGGACAAAGACTGCGCTGTACCAGAGACGCTGGGCGCCGCTAAAGACGGACAGCTTCTGCGGTGAGTTTCCCTTTGACACGCTTGTCGGGGGAGAGCGCGAACGCAGTCCCCCACTACCAGAAATTATGCAGTCGAGATTCCCACATTTGGGGAATTCGCAGGGGTCAGCACAGCCGGAGTGCAATGGCTGAGCCTCGCCCTGGGTGAACCACCTTCTTGATCATGGTATCTCCCCTGCCAGGTAAGTATGGGTTGCACAGCTCAGAGGCAGAGGGCTCTTCCACGGACATGCCGTGCTGACTGGCGGTGCTGACAAAACACGCCTGGTCAAAACCAGGGACTGTGGAAGGCCCTGTGAGTCTGCAGGGATCTGATCCAGAGGAAAGCGTTTTTGTTCTCGGGACGACAAAGTACGACTCAGGTTTTACTTGATAGATACCGGTTACATGTAGTGATGGCGGCGCGACACTGAACTTCCATATGTCCTCCAAACCCTCAACTACAATTCCATAGAACCACTGCTTCGAAGCTCGCTTTGACGCCAAACAAACAAACAACAACAAAAGAAACACGTGACATCTGAGGTCCGAAGCAGCAACTGCTTCGTTGCCAGATCGATTCGCGGTCCAATCGGGTGATTCACTGGCACTGCCTCATCTCGGTGCTGACGGGTGACAGGTTGAGACAGCGCTTCAAGCTGGCAAAACAACCTTTATGCACACCAGCCTCATCAGTTCCTTGTGAGCGAGCGTTTTCAAAACGTGGAGAAACTGTGAGCAAAGCAAGAAACCCACTCAATCCAAAAACCGTTGAAAAAATAACGTATCTCAATGAAAATCTTTGACTGTCCCTCGTCCTACATAATCACCCTCTGCCATAGTCGCACAAGCCGTACCACCTAAACCGATGCCGTATTTACACAGCACTCTCCTCAATAACACAATACACACATGAACTCTGTCGTGTGGTTCATTGATCTTTATTTGTCAATTGAACATAATAATCAGCCTGTGTGTGGGTGTGTATGTATATAGTGAAAAGCCTCCTGTCCAGCAACTAGCCTGCCGAATTTGACTGCAGCCTGGCACTTTGCCAGGAGAGGTCACTGTGGCTGAAGCTTTGAGGAATCGACCCATTTTCGAAATAGTTGGCTCAAGTGGTTCAGTGCTTCACAAAAGCTTCGTTTGCTTATGACTGCCTATGTGTCCCCACTGACCCGGAGCGCCCCAGGGACCACAGGGACTTGATTTTCGACAGCGAGAGAGGGGGGTGCACCGTTCCCGGAGGTACTGCAATACCGGGTCGATGCGTGGAGTGGACGGAGCAAGCCCCTATTCCATCTCCCTGCTCCAAAAATCAATTTAATATATGGTCCCCGGGTAGGGGACGTATCAGATATTAAACTGATAAGAACAGATACTACACTTGATCTTAGCCAAAAGGCCGAGAAGCGATACCGACAGGGAGTCGGAGGCCAGCAGGTCACGCTCCGCCCCGGCACCCTCACTTGCGGTGCATGGTGGATGACGTGTTTAGTGACGCTCAGTTCACCAAGTGCTTCACTAAGTGCTTTTAAATGCTCGGGCTGAAAGGCTCTACAAGGAGACAAGGTGTGAGACTTCAATTTGAAAATACAGTGTCAACAAAGTCAATTCGCTGCCTGGGCCAAAGACCTCCTAGGTCAGAATGAGGCCAACTCCACCAGTGAAATCAAGCCGTCTCCTAAGTGGGCGTGGTCTCCCCACCCCGGATCTCCAAACGACGTTCGGAAGTGTCGTGAACATCGCGTGGACGGACAAAGACTGCGCTGTACCAGAGACGCTGGGCGCCGCTAAAGACGGACAGCTTCTGCGGTGAGTTTCCCTTTGACACGCTTGTCGGGGGAGAGCGCGAACGCAGTCCCCCACTACCAGAAATTATGCAGTCGAGATTCCCACATTTGGGGAATTCGCAGGGGTCAGCACAGCCGGAGTGCAATGGCTGAGCCTCGCCCTGGGTGAACCACCTTCTTGATCATGGTATCTCCCCTGCCAGGTAAGTATGGGTTGCACAGCTCAGAGGCAGAGGGCTCTTCCACGGACATGCCGTGCTGACTGGCGGTGCTGACAAAACACGCCTGGTCAAAACCAGGGACTGTGGAAGGCCCTGTGAGTCTGCAGGGATCTGATCCAGAGGAAAGCGTTTTTGTTCTCGGGACGACAAAATACGACTCAGGTTTTACTTGATAGATACCGGTTACATGTAGTGATGGCGGCGCGACACTGAACTTCCACATGTCCTCCAAACCCTCAACTACAATTCCATAGAACCACTGCTTCGAAGCTCGCTTTGACGCCAAACAAACAAACAACAACAAAAGAAACACGTGACATCTGAGGTCCGAAGCAGCAACTGCTTCGTTGCCAGATCGATTCGCGGTCCAATCGGGTGATTCACTGGCACTGCCTCATCTCGGTGCTGACGGGTGACAGGTTGAGACAGCGCTTCAAGCTGGCAAAACAACCTTTATGCACACCAGCCTCATCAGTTCCTTGTGAGCGAGCGTTTTCAAAACGTGGAGAAACTGTGAGCAAAGCAAGAAACCCACTCAATCCAAAAACCGTTGAAAAAATAACGTATCTCAATGAAAATCTTTGACTGTCCCTCGTCCTACATAATCACCCTCTGCCATAGTCGCACAAGCCGTACCACCTAAACCGATGCCGTATTTACACAGCACTCTCCTCAATAACACAATACACACATGAACTCTGTCGTGTGGTTCATTGATCTTTATTTGTCAATTGAACATAATAATCAGCCTGTGTGTGGGTGTGTATGTATATAGTGAAAAGCCTCCTGTCCAGCAACTAGCCTGCCGAATTTGACTGCAGCCTGGCACTTTGCCAGGAGAGGTCACTGTGGCTGAAGCTTTGAGGAATCGACCCATTTTCGAAATAGTTGGCTCAAGTGGTTCAGTGCTTCACAAAAGCTTCGTTTGCTTATGACTGCCTATATGTCCCCACTGACCCGGAGCGCCCCAGGGACCACAGGGACTTGATTTTCGACAGCGAGAGAGGGGGTGCACCGTTCCCGGAGGTACTGCAATACCGGGTCGATGCGTGGAGTGGACGGAGCAAGCCCCTATTCCATCTCCCTGCTCCAAAAATCAATTTAATATATGGTCCCCGGGTAGGGGACGTATCAGATATTAAACTGATAAGAACAGATACTACACTTGATCTTAGCCAAAAGGCCGAGAAGCGATACCGACAGGGAGTCGGAGGCCAGCAGGTCACGCTCCGCCCCGGCACCCTCACTCGCGGTGCATGGTGGATGACGTGTTTAGTGACGCTCAGTTCACCAAGTGCTTCACTAAGTGCTTTTAAATGCTCGGGCTGAAAGGCTCTACAAGGAGACAAGGTGTGAGACTTCAATTTGAAAATACAGTGTCAACAAAGTCAATTCGCTGCCTGGGCCAAAGACCTCCTAGGTCAGAATGAGGCCAACTCCACCAGTGAAATCAAGCCGTCTCCTAAGTGGGCGTGGTCTCCCCACCCCGGATCTCCAAACGACGTTCGGAAGTGTCGTGAACATCGCGTGGACGGACAAAGACTGCGCTGTACCAGAGACGCTGGGCGCCGCTAAAGACGGACAGCTTCTGCGGTGAGTTTCCCTTTGACACGCTTGTCGGGGGAGAGCGCGAACGCAGTCCCCCACTACCAGAAATTATGCAGTCGAGATTCCCACATTTGGGGAATTCGCAGGGGTCAGCACAGCCGGAGTGCAATGGCTGAGCCTCGCCCTGGGTGAACCACCTTCTTGATCATGGTATCTCCCCTGCCAGGTAAGTATGGGTTGCACAGCTCAGAGGCAGAGGGCTCTTCCACGGACATGCCGTGCTGACTGGCGGTGCTGACAAAACACGCCTGGTCAAAACCAGGGACTGTGGAAGGCCCTGTGAGTCTGCAGGGATCTGATCCAGAGGAAAGCGTTTTTGTTCTCGGGACGACAAAGTACGACTCAGGTTTTACTTGATAGATACCGGTTACATGTAGTGATGGCGGCGCGACACTGAACTTCCATATGTCCTCCAAACCCTCAACTACAATTCCATAGAACCACTGCTTCGAAGCTCGCTTTGACGCCAAACAAACAAACAACAACAAAAGAAACACGTGACATCTGAGGTCCGAAGCAGCAACTGCTTCGTTGCCAGATCAATTCGCGGTCCAATCGGGTGATTCACTGGCACTGCCTCATCTCGGTGCTGACGGGTGACAGGTTGAGACAGCGCTTCAAGCTGGCAAAACAACCTTTATGCACACCAGCCTCATCAGTTCCTTGTGAGCGAGCGTTTTCAAAACGTGGAGAAACTGTGAGCAAAGCAAGAAACCCACTCAATCCAAAAACCGTTGAAAAAATAACGTATCTCAATGAAAATCTTTGACTGTCCCTCGTCCTACATAATCACCCTCTGCCATAGTCGCACAAGCCGTACCACCTAAACCGATGCCGTATTTACACAGCACTCTCCTCAATAACACAATACACACATGAACTCTGTCGTGTGGTTCATTGATCTTTATTTGTCAATTGAACATAATAATCAGCCTGTGTGTGGGTGTGTATGTATATAGTGAAAAGCCTCCTGTCCAGCAACTAGCCTGCCGAATTTGACTGCAGCCTGGCACTTTGCCAGGAGAGGTCACTGTGGCTGAAGCTTTGAGGAATCGACCCATTTTCGAAACAGTTGGCTCAAGTGGTTCAGTGCTTCACAAAAGCTTCGTTTGCTTATGACTGCCTATATGTCCCCACTGACCCGGAGCGCCCCAGGGACCACAGGGACTTGATTTTCGACAGCGAGAGAGGGGGGTGCACCGTTCCCGGAGGTACTGCAATACCGGGTCGATGCGTGGAGTGGACGGAGCAAGCCCCTATTCCATCTCCCTGCTCCAAAAATCAATTCAATATATGGTCCCCGGGTAGGGGACGTATCAGATATTAAACTGATAAGAACAGATACTACACTTGATCTTAGCCAAAAGGCCGAGAAGCTATACCGACAGGGAGTCGGAGGCCAGCAGGTCACGCTCCGCCCCGGCACCCTCACTCGCGGTGCATGGTGGATGACGTGTTTAGTGACGCTCAGTTCACCAAGTGCTTCACTAAGTGCTTTTAAATGCTCGGGCTGAAAGGCTCTACAAGGAGACAAGGTGTGAGACTTCAATTTGAAAATACAGTGTCAACAAAGTCAATTCGCTGCCTGGGCCAAAGACAAGACCTCCTAGGTCAGAATGAGGCCAACTCCACCAGTGAAATCAAGCCGTCTCCTAAGTGGGCGTGGTCTCCCCACCCCGGATCTCCAAATGACGTTCGGAAGTGTCGTGAACATCGCGTGGACGGACAAAGACTGCGCTGTACCAGAGACGCTGGGCGCCGCTAAAGACGGACAGCTTCTGCGGTGAGTTTCCCTTTGACACGCTTGTCGGGGGAGAGCGCGAACGCAGTCCCCCACTACCAGAAATTATGCAGTCGAGATTCCCACATTTGGGGAATTCGCAGGGGTCAGCACAGCCGGAGTGCAATGGCTGAGCCTCGCCCTGGGTGAACCACCTTCTTGATCATGGTATCTCCCCTGCCAGGTAAGTATGGGTTGCACAGCTCAGAGGCAGAGGGCTCTTCCACGGACATGCCGTGCTGACTGGCGGTGCTGACAAAACACGCCTGGTCAAAACCAGGGACTGTGGAAGGCCCTGTGAGTCTGCAGGGATCTGATCCAGAGGAAAGCGTTTTTGTTCTCGGGACGACAAAATACGACTCAGGTTTTACTTGATAGATACCGGTTACATGTAGTGATGGCGGCGCGACACTGAACTTCCACATGTCCTCCAAACCCTCAACTACAATTCCATAGAACCACTGCTTCGAAGCTCGCTTTGACGCCAAACAAACAAACAACAACAAAAGAAACACGTGACATCTGAGGTCCGAAGCAGCAACTGCTTCGTTGCCAGATCGATTCGCGGTCCAATCGGGTGATTCACTGGCACTGCCTCATCTCGGTGCTGACGGGTGACAGGTTGAGACAGCGCTTCAAGCTGGCAAAACAACCTTTATGCACACCAGCCTCATCAGTTCCTTGTGAGCGAGCGTTTTCAAAACGTGGAGAAACTGTGAGCAAAGCAAGAAACCCACTCAATCCAAAAACCGTTGAAAAAATAACGTATCTCAATGAAAATCTTTGACTGTCCCTCGTCCTACATAATCACCCTCTGCCATAGTCGCACAAGCCGTACCACCTAAACCGATGCCGTATTTACACAGCACTCTCCTCAATAACACAATACACACATGAACTCTGTCGTGTGGTTCATTGATCTTTATTTGTCAATTGAACATAATAATCAGCCTGTGTGTGGGTGTGTATGTATATAGTGAAAAGCCTCCTGTCCAGCAACTAGCCTGCCGAATTTGACTGCAGCCTGGCACTTTGCCAGGAGAGGTCACTGTGGCTGAAGCTTTGAGGAATCGACCCATTTTCGAAACAGTTGGCTCAAGTGGTTCAGTGCTTCACAAAAGCTTCGTTTGCTTATGACTGCCTATATGTCCCCACTGACCCGGAGCGCCCCAGGGACCACAGGGACTTGATTTTCGACAGCGAGAGAGGGGGGTGCACCGTTCCCGGAGGTACTGCAATACCGGGTCGATGCGTGGAGTGGACGGAGCAAGCCCCTATTCCATCTCCCTGCTCCAAAAATCAATTTAATATATGGTCCCCGGGTAGGGGACGTATCAGATATTAAACTGATAAGAACAGATACTACACTTGATCTTAGCCAAAAGGCCGAGAAGCGATACCGACAGGGAGTCGGAGGCCAGCAGGTCACGCTCCGCCCCGGCACCCTCACTCGCGGTGCATGGTGGATGACGTGTTTAGTGACGCTCAGTTCACCAAGTGCTTCACTAAGTGCTTTTAAATGCTCGGGCTGAAAGGCTCTACAAGGAGACAAGGTGTGAGACTTCAATTTGAAAATACAGTGTCAACAAAGTCAATTCGCTGCCTGGGCCAAAGACAAGACCTCCTAGGTCAGAATGAGGCCAACTCCACCAGTGAAATCAAGCCGTCTCCTAAGTGGGCGTGGTCTCCCCACCCCGGATCTCCAAATGACGTTCGGAAGTGTCGTGAACATTGCGTGGACGGACAAAGACTGCGCTGTACCAGAGACGCTGGGCGCCGCTAAAGACGGACAGCTTCTGCGGTGAGTTTCCCTTTGACACGCTTGTCGGGGGAGAGCGCGAACGCAGTCCCCCACTACCAGAAATTATGCAGTCGAGATTCCCACATTTGGGGAATTCGCAGGGGTCAGCACAGCCGGAGTGCAATGGCTGAGCCTCGCCCTGGGTGAACCACCTTCTTGATCATGGTATCTCCCCTGCCAGGTAAGTATGGGTTGCACAGCTCAGAGGCAGAGGGCTCTTCCACGGACATGCCGTGCTGACTGGCGGTGCTGACAAAACACGCCTGGTCAAAACCAGGGACTGTGGAAGGCCCTGTGAGTCTGCAGGGATCTCATCCAGAGGAAAGCGTTTTTGTTCTCGGGACGACAAAGTACGACTCAGGTTTTACTTGATAGATACCGGTTACATGTAGTGATGGCGGCGCGACACTGAACTTCCATATGTCCTCCAAACCCTCAACTACAATTCCATAGAACCACTGCTTCGAAGCTCGCTTTGACGCCAAACAAACAAACAACAACAAAAGAAACACGTGACATCTGAGGTCCGAAGCAGCAACTGCTTCGTTGCCAGATCGATTCGCGGTCCAATCGGGTGATTCACTGGCACTGCCTCATCTCGGTGCTGACGGGTGACAGGTTGAGACAGCGCTTCAAGCTGGCAAAACAACCTTTATGCACACCAGCCTCATCAGTTCCTTGTGAGCGAGCGTTTTCAAAACGTGGAGAAACTGTGAGCAAAGCAAGAAACCCACTCAATCCAAAAACCGTTGAAAAAATAACGTATCTCAATGAAAATCTTTGACTGTCCCTCGTCCTACATAATCACCCTCTGCCATAGTCGCACAAGCCGTACCACCTAAACCGATGCCGTATTTACACAGCACTCTCCTCAATAACACAATACACACATGAACTCTGTCGTGTGGTTCATTGATCTTTATTTGTCAATTGAACATAATAATCAGCCTGTGTGTGGGTGTGTATGTATATAGTGAAAAGCCTCCTGTCCAGCAACTAGCCTGCCGAATTTGACTGCAGCCTGGCACTTTGCCAGGAGAGGTCACTGTGGCTGAAGCTTTGAGGAATCGACCCATTTTCGAAACAGTTGGCTCAAGTGGTTCAGTGCTTCACAAAAGCTTCGTTTGCTTATGACTGCCTATGTGTCCCCACTGACCCGGAGCGCCCCAGGGACCACAGGGACTTGATTTTCGACAGCGAGAGAGGGGGTGCACCGTTCCGATGCGTGGAGTGGACGGAGCAAGCCCCTATTCCATCTCCCTGCTCCAAAAATCAATTTAATATATGGTCCCCGGGTAGGGGACGTATCAGATATTAAACTGATAAGAACAGATACTACACTTGATCTTAGCCAAAAGGCCGAGAAGCGATACCGACAGGGAGTCGGAGGCCAGCAGGTCACGCTCCGCCCCGGCACCCTCACTCGCGGTGCATGGTGGATGACGTGTTTAGTGACGCTCAGTTCACCAAGTGCTTCACTAAGTGCTTTTAAATGCTCGGGCTGAAAGGCTCTACAAGGAGACAAGGTGTGAGACTTCAATTTGAAAATACAGTGTCAACAAAGTCAATTCGCTGCCTGGGCCAAAGACCTCCTAGGTCAGAATGAGGCCAACTCCACCAGTGAAATCAAGCCGTCTCCTAAGTGGGCGTGGTCTCCCCACCCCGGATCTCCAAATGACGTTCGGAAGTGTCGTGAACATCGCGTGGACGGACAAAGACTGCGCTGTACCAGAGACGCTGGGCGCCGCTAAAGACGGACAGCTTCTGCGGTGAGTTTCCCTTTGACACGCTTGTCGGGGGAGAGCGCGAACGCAGTCCCCCACTACCAGAAATTATGCAGTCGAGATTCCCACATTTGGGGAATTCGCAGGGGTCAGCACAGCCGGAGTGCAATGGCTGAGCCTCGCCCTGGGTGAACCACCTTCTTGATCATGGTATCTCCCCTGCCAGGTAAGTATGGGTTGCACAGCTCAGAGGCAGAGGGCTCTTCCACGGACATGCCGTGCTGACTGGCGGTGCTGACAAAACACGCCTGGTCAAAACCAGGGACTGTGGAAGGCCCTGTGAGTCTGCAGGGATCTGATCCAGAGGAAAGCGTTTTTGTTCTCGGGACGACAAAATACGACTCAGGTTTTACTTGATAGATACCGGTTACATGTAGTGATGGCGGCGCGACACTGAACTTCCATATGTCCTCCAAACCCTCAACTACAATTCCATAGAACCACTGCTTCGAAGCTCGCTTTGACGCCAAACAAACAAACAACAACAAAAGAAACACGTGACATCTGAGGTCCGAAGCAGCAACTGCTTCGTTGCCAGATCGATTCGCGGTCCAATCGGGTGATTCACTGGCACTGCCTCATCTCGGTGCTGACGGGTGACAGGTTGAGACAGCGCTTCAAGCTGGCAAAACAACCTTTATGCACACCAGCCTCATCAGTTCCTTGTGAGCGAGCGTTTTCAAAACGTGGAGAAACTGTGAGCAAAGCAAGAAACCCACTCAATCCAAAAACCGTTGAAAAAATAACGTATCTCAATGAAAATCTTTGACTGTCCCTCGTCCTACATAATCACCCTCTGCCATAGTCGCACAAGCCGTACCACCTAAACCGATGCCGTATTTACACAGCACTCTCCTCAATAACACAATACACACATGAACTCTGTCGTGTGGTTCATTGATCTTTATTTGTCAATTGAACATAATAATCAGCCTGTGTGTGGGTGTGTATGTATATAGTGAAAAGCCTCCTGTCCAGCAACTAGCCTGCCGAATTTAACTGCAGCCTGGCACTTTGCCAGGAGAGGTCACTGTGGCTGAAGCTTTGAGGAATCGACCCATTTTCGAAACAGTTGGCTCAAGTGGTTCAGTGCTTCACAAAAGCTTCGTTTGCTTATGACTGCCTATGTGTCCCCACTGACCCGGAGCGCCCCAGGGACCACAGGGACTTGATTTTCGACAGCGAGAGAGGGGGGTGCACCGTTCCCGGAGGTACTGCAATACCGGGTCGATGCGTGGAGTGGACGGAGCAAGCCCCTATTCCATCTCCCTGCTCCAAAAATCAATTTAATATATGGTCCCCGGGTAGGGGACGTATCAGATATTAAACTGATAAGAACAGATACTACACTTGATCTTAGCCAAAAGGCCGAGAAGCGATACCGACAGGGAGTCGGAGGCCAGCAGGTCACGCTCCGCCCCGGCACCCTCACTCGCGGTGCATGGTGGATGACGTGTTTAGTGACGCTCAGTTCACCAAGTGCTTCACTAAGTGCTTTTAAATGCTCGGGCTGAAAGGCTCTACAAGGAGACAAGGTGTGAGACTTCAATTTGAAAATACAGTGTCAACAAAGTCAATTCGCTGCCTGGGCCAAAGACCTCCTAGGTCAGAATGAGGCCAACTCCACCAGTGAAATCAAGCCGTCTCCTAAGTGGGCGTGGTCTCCCCACCCCGGATCTCCAAATGACGTTCGGAAGTGTCGTGAACATCGCGTGGACGGACAAAGACTGCGCTGTACCAGAGACGCTGGGCGCCGCTAAAGACGGACAGCTTCTGCGGTGAGTTTCCCTTTGACACGCTTGTCGGGGGAGAGCGCGAACGCAGTCCCCCACTACCAGAAATTATGCAGTCGAGATTCCCACATTTGGGGAATTCGCAGGGGTCAGCACAGCCGGAGTGCAATGGCTGAGCCTCGCCCTGGGTGAACCACCTTCTTGATCATGGTATCTCCCCTGCCAGGTAAGTATGGGTTGCACAGCTCAGAGGCAGAGGGCTCTTCCACGGACATGCCGTGCTGACTGGCGGTGCTGACAAAACACGCCTGGTCAAAACCAGGGACTGTGGAAGGCCCTGTGAGTCTGCAGGGATCTGATCCAGAGGAAAGCGTTTTTGTTCTCGGGACGACAAAATACGACTCAGGTTTTACTTGATAGATACCGGTTACATGTAGTGATGGCGGCGCGACACTGAACTTCCACATGTCCTCCAAACCCTCAACTACAATTCCATAGAACCACTGCTTCGAAGCTCGCTTTGACGCCAAACAAACAAACAACAACAAAAGAAACACGTGACATCTGAGGTCCGAAGCAGCAACTGCTTCGTTGCCAGATCGATTCGCGGTCCAATCGGGTGATTCACTGGCACTGCCTCATCTCGGTGCTGACGGGTGACAGGTTGAGACAGCGCTTCAAGCTGGCAAAACAACCTTTATGCACACCAGCCTCATCAGTTCCTTGTGAGCGAGCGTTTTCAAAACGTGGAGAAACTATGAGCAAAGCAAGAAACCCACTCAATCCAAAAACCGTTGAAAAAATAACGTATCTCAATGAAAATCTTTGACTGTCCCTCGTCCTACATAATCACCCTCTACCATAGTCGCACAAGCCGTACCACCTAAACCGATGCCGTATTTACACAGCACTCTCCTCAATAACACAATACACACATGAACTCTGTCGTGTGGTTCATTGATCTTTATTTGTCAATTGAACATAATAATCAGCCTGTGTGTGGGTGTGTATGTATATAGTGAAAAGCCTCCTGTCCAGCAACTAGCCTGCCGAATTTGACTGCAGCCTGGCACTTTGCCAGGAGAGGTCACTGTGGCTGAAGCTTTGAGGAATCGACCCATTTTCGAAACAGTTGGCTCAAGTGCTTCAGTGCTTCACAAAAGCTTCGTTTGCTTATGACTGCCTATGTGTCCCCACTGACCCGGAGCGCCCCAGGGACCACAGGGACTTGATTTTCGACAGCGAGAGAGGGGGTGCACCGTTCCCGGAGGTACTGCAATACCGGGTCGATGCGTGGAGTGGACGGAGCAAGCCCCTATTCCATCTCCCTGCTCCAAAAATCAATTTAATATATGGTCCCCGGGTAGGGGACGTATCAGATATTAAACTGATAAGAACAGATACTACACTTGATCTTAGCCAAAAGGCCGAGAAGCGATACCGACAGGGAGTCGGAGGCCAGCAGGTCACGCTCCGCCCCGGCACCCTCACTCGCGGTGCATGGTGGATGACGTGTTTAGTGACGCTCAGTTCACCAAGTGCTTCACTAAGTGCTTTTAAATGCTCGGGCTGAAAGGCTCTACAAGGAGACAAGGTGTGAGACTTCAATTTGAAAATACAGTGTCAACAAAGTCAATTCGCTGCCTGGGCCAAAGACCTCCTAGGTCAGAATGAGGCCAACTCCACCAGTGAAATCAAGCCGTCTCCTAAGTGGGCGTGGTCTCCCCACCCCGGATCTCCAAATGACGTTCGGAAGTGTCGTGAACATCGCGTGGACGGACAAAGACTGCGCTGTACCAGAGACGCTGGGCGCCGCTAAAGACGGACAGCTTCTGCGGTGAGTTTCCCTTTGACACGCTTGTCGGGGGAGAGCGCGAACGCAGTCCCCCACTACCAGAAATTATGCAGTCGAGATTCCCACATTTGGGGAATTCGCAGGGGTCAGCACAGCCGGAGTGCAATGGCTGAGCCTCGCCCTGGGTGAACCACCTTCTTGATCATGGTATCTCCCCTGCCAGGTAAGTATGGGTTGCACAGCTCAGAGGCAGAGGGCTCTTCCACGGACATGCCGTGCTGACTGGCGGTGCTGACAAAACACGCCTGGTCAAAACCAGGGACTGTGGAAGGCCCTGTGAGTCTGCAGGGATCTGATCCAGAGGAAAGCGTTTTTGTTCTCGGGACGACAAAGTACGACTCAGGTTTTACTTGATAGATACCGGTTACATGTAGTGATGGCGGCGCGACACTGAACTTCCATATGTCCTCCAAACCCTCAACTACAATTCCATAGAACCACTGCTTCGAAGCTCGCTTTGACGCCAAACAAACAAACAACAACAAAAGAAACACGTGACATCTGAGGTCCGAAGCAGCAACTGCTTCGTTGCCAGATCGATTCGCGGTCCAATCGGGTGATTCACTGGCACTGCCTCATCTCGGTGCTGACGGGTGACAGGTTGAGACAGCGCTTCAAGCTGGCAAAACAACCTTTATGCACACCAGCCTCATCAGTTCCTTGTGAGCGAGCGTTTTCAAAACGTGGAGAAACTGTGAGCAAAGCAAGAAACCCACTCAATCCAAAAACCGTTGAAAAAATAACGTATCTCAATGAAAATCTTTGACTGTCCCTCGTCCTACATAATCACCCTCTGCCATAGTCGCACAAGCCGTACCACCTAAACCGATGCCGTATTTACACAGCACTCTCCTCAATAACACAATACACACATGAACTCTGTCGTGTGGTTCATTGATCTTTATTTGTCAATTGAACATAATAATCAGCCTGTGTGTGGGTGTGTATGTATATAGTGAAAAGCCTCCTGTCCAGCAACTAGCCTGCCGAATTTGACTGCAGCCTGGCACTTTGCCAGGAGAGGTCACTGTGGCTGAAGCTTTGAGGAATCGACCCATTTTCGAAATAGTTGGCTCAAGTGGTTCAGTGCTTCACAAAAGCTTCGTTTGCTTATGACTGCCTATGTGTCCCCACTGACCCGGAGCGCCCCAGGGACCACAGGGACTTGATTTTCGACAGCGAGAGAGGGGGGTGCACCGTTCCCGGAGGTACTGCAATACCGGGTCGATGCGTGGAGTGGACGGAGCAAGCCCCTATTCCATCTCCCTGCTCCAAAAATCAATTTAATATATGGTCCCCGGGTAGGGGACGTATCAGATATTAAACTGATAAGAACAGATACTACACTTGATCTTAGCCAAAAGGCCGAGAAGCGATACCGACAGGGAGTCGGAGGCCAGCAGGTCACGCTCCGCCCCGGCACCCTCACTTGCGGTGCATGGTGGATGACGTGTTTAGTGACGCTCAGTTCACCAAGTGCTTCACTAAGTGCTTTTAAATGCTCGGGCTGAAAGGCTCTACAAGGAGACAAGGTGTGA
Organism: Nibea coibor; assembly: GCA_023373845.1. Classification (NCBI taxonomy): domain Eukaryota; kingdom Metazoa; phylum Chordata; class Actinopteri; family Sciaenidae; genus Nibea; species Nibea coibor. The sequence goes on along the minus strand of CM041721.1, from coordinate 1,410,484 downwards.
GACTTCAATTTGAAAATACAGTGTCAACAAAGTCAATTCGCTGCCTGGGCCAAAGACAAGACCTCCTAGGTCAGAATGAGGCCAACTCCACCAGTGAAATCAAGCCGTCTCCTAAGTGGGCGTGGTCTCCCCACCCCGGATCTCCAAATGACGTTCGGAAGTGTCGTGAACATCGCGTGGACGGACAAAGACTGCGCTGTACCAGAGACGCTGGGCGCCGCTAAAGACGGACAGCTTCTGCGGTGAGTTTCCCTTTGACACGCTTGTCGGGGGAGAGCGCGAACGCAGTCCCCCACTACCAGAAATTATGCAGTCGAGATTCCCACATTTGGGGAATTCGCAGGGGTCAGCACAGCCGGAGTGCAATGGCTGAGCCTCGCCCTGGGTGAACCACCTTCTTGATCATGGTATCTCCCCTGCCAGGTAAGTATGGGTTGCACAGCTCAGAGGCAGAGGGCTCTTCCACGGACATGCCGTGCTGACTGGCGGTGCTGACAAAACACGCCTGGTCAAAACCAGGGACTGTGGAAGGCCCTGTGAGTCTGCAGGGATCTGATCCAGAGGAAAGCGTTTTTGTTCTCGGGACGACAAAATACGACTCAGGTTTTACTTGATAGATACCGGTTACATGTAGTGATGGCGGCGCGACACTGAACTTCCATATGTCCTCCAAACCCTCAACTACAATTCCATAGAACCACTGCTTCGAAGCTCGCTTTGACGCCAAACAAACAAACAACAACAAAAGAAACACGTGACATCTGAGGTCCGAAGCAGCAACTGCTTCGTTGCCAGATCGATTCGCGGTCCAATCGGGTGATTCACTGGCACTGCCTCATCTCGGTGCTGACGGGTGACAGGTTGAGACAGCGCTTCAAGCTGGCAAAACAACCTTTATGCACACCAGCCTCATCAGTTCCTTGTGAGCGAGCGTTTTCAAAACGTGGAGAAACTGTGAGCAAAGCAAGAAACCCACTCAATCCAAAAACCGTTGAAAAAATAACGTATCTCAATGAAAATCTTTGACTGTCCCTCGTCCTACATAATCACCCTCTGCCATAGTCGCACAAGCCGTACCACCTAAACCGATGCCGTATTTACACAGCACTCTCCTCAATAACACAATACACACATGAACTCTGTCGTGTGGTTCATTGATCTTTATTTGTCAATTGAACATAATAATCAGCCTGTGTGTGGGTGTGTATGTATATAGTGAAAAGCCTCCTGTCCAGCAACTAGCCTGCCGAATTTGACTGCAGCCTGGCACTTTGCCAGGAGAGGTCACTGTGGCTGAAGCTTTGAGGAATCGACCCATTTTCGAAACAGTTGGCTCAAGTGGTTCAGTGCTTCACAAAAGCTTCGTTTGCTTATGACTGCCTATATGTCCCCACTGACCCGGAGCGCCCCAGGGACCACAGGGACTTGATTTTCGACAGCGAGAGAGGGGGGTGCACCGTTCCCGGAGGTACTGCAATACCGGGTCGATGCGTGGAGTGGACGGAGCAAGCCCCTATTCCATCTCCCTGCTCCAAAAATCAATTTAATATATGGTCCCCGGGTAGGGGACGTATCAGATATTAAACTGATAAGAACAGATACTACACTTGATCTTAGCCAAAAGGCCGAGAAGCGATACCGACAGGGAGTCGGAGGCCAGCAGGTCACGCTCCGCCCCGGCACCCTCACTCGCGGTGCATGGTGGATGACGTGTTTAGTGACGCTCAGTTCACCAAGTGCTTCACTAAGTGCTTTTAAATGCTCGGGCTGAAAGGCTCTACAAGGAGACAAGGTGTGAGACTTCAATTTGAAAATACAGTGTCAACAAAGTCAATTCGCTGCCTGGGCCAAAGACCTCCTAGGTCAGAATGAGGCCAACTCCACCAGTGAAATCAAGCCGTCTCCTAAGTGGGCGTGGTCTCCCCACCCCGGATCTCCAAACGACGTTCGGAAGTGTCGTGAACATCGCGTGGACGGACAAAGACTGCGCTGTACCAGAGACGCTGGGCGCCGCTAAAGACGGACAGCTTCTGCGGTGAGTTTCCCTTTGACACGCTTGTCGGGGGAGAGCGCGAACGCAGTCCCCCACTACCAGAAATTATGCAGTCGAGATTCCCACATTTGGGGAATTCGCAGGGGTCAGCACAGCCGGAGTGCAATGGCTGAGCCTCGCCCTGGGTGAACCACCTTCTTGATCATGGTATCTCCCCTGCCAGGTAAGTATGGGTTGCACAGCTCAGAGGCAGAGGGCTCTTCCACGGACATGCCGTGCTGACTGGCGGTGCTGACAAAACACGCCTGGTCAAAACCAGGGACTGTGGAAGGCCCTGTGAGTCTGCAGGGATCTGATCCAGAGGAAAGCGTTTTTGTTCTCGGGACGACAAAATACGACTCAGGTTTTACTTGATAGATACCGGTTACATGTAGTGATGGCGGCGCGACACTGAACTTCCATATGTCCTCCAAACCCTCAACTACAATTCCATAGAACCACTGCTTCGAAGCTCGCTTTGACGCCAAACAAACAAACAACAACAAAAGAAACACGTGACATCTGAGGTCCGAAGCAGCAACTGCTTCGTTGCCAGATCGATTCGCGCTCCAATCGGGTGATTCACTGGCACTGCCTCATCTCGGTGCTGACGGGTGACAGGTTGAGACAGCGCTTCAAGCTGGCAAAACAACCTTTATGCACACCAGCCTCATCAGTTCCTTGTGAGCGAGCGTTTTCAAAACGTGGAGAAACTGTGAGCAAAGCAAGAAACCCACTCAATCCAAAAACCGTTGAAAAAATAACGTATCTCAATGAAAATCTTTGACTGTCCCTCGTCCTACATAATCACCCTCTGCCATAGTCGCACAAGCCGTACCACCTAAACCGATGCCGTATTTACACAGCACTCTCCTCAATAACACAATACACACATGAACTCTGTCGTGTGGTTCATTGATCTTTATTTGTCAATTGAACATAATAATCAGCCTGTGTGTGGGTGTGTATGTATATAGTGAAAAGCCTCCTGTCCAGCAACTAGCCTGCCGAATTTAACTGCAGCCTGGCACTTTGCCAGGAGAGGTCACTGTGGCTGAAGCTTTGAGGAATCGACCCATTTTCGAAACAGTTGGCTCAAGTGGTTCAGTGCTTCACAAAAGCTTCGTTTGCTTATGACTGCCTATATGTCCCCACTGACCCGGAGCGCCCCAGGGACCACAGGGACTTGATTTTCGACAGCGAGAGAGGGGGGTGCACCGTTCCCGGAGGTACTGCAATACCGGGTCGATGCGTGGAGTGGACGGAGCAAGCCCCTGTTCCATCTCCCTGCTCCAAAAATCAATTTAATATATGGTCCCCGGGTAGGGGACGTATCAGATATTAAACTGATAAGAACAGATACTACACTTGATCTTAGCCAAAAGGCCGAGAAGCGATACCGACAGGGAGTCGGAGGCCAGCAGGTCACGCTCCGCCCCGGCACCCTCACTCGCGGTGCATGGTGGATGACGTGTTTAGTGACGCTCAGTTCACCAAGTGCTTCACTAAGTGCTTTTAAATGCTCGGGCTGAAAGGCTCTACAAGGAGACAAGGTGTGAGACTTCAATTTGAAAATACAGTGTCAACAAAGTCAATTCGCTGCCTGGGCCAAAGACCTCCTAGGTCAGAATGAGGCCAACTCCACCAGTGAAATCAAGCCGTCTCCTAAGTGGGCGTGGTCTCCCCACCCCGGATCTCCAAATGACGTTCGGAAGTGTCGTGAACATCGCGTGGACGGACAAAGACTGCGCTGTACCAGAGACGCTGGGCGCCGCTAAAGACGGACAGCTTCTGCGGTGAGTTTCCCTTTGACACGCTTGTCGGGGGAGAGCGCGAACGCAGTCCCCCACTACCAGAAATTATGCAGTCGAGATTCCCACATTTGGGGAATTCGCAGGGGTCAGCACAGCCGGAGTGCAATGGCTGAGCCTCGCCCTGGGTGAACCACCTTCTTGATCATGGTATCTCCCCTGCCAGGTAAGTATGGGTTGCACAGCTCAGAGGCAGAGGGCTCTTCCACGGACATGCCGTGCTGACTGGCGGTGCTGACAAAACACGCCTGGTCAAAACCAGGGACTGTGGAAGGCCCTGTGAGTCTGCAGGGATCTGATCCAGAGGAAAGCGTTTTTGTTCTTGGGACGACAAAATACGACTCAGGTTTTACTTGATAGATACCGGTTACATGTAGTGATGGCGGCGCGACACTGAACTTCCATATGTCCTCCAAACCCTCAACTACAATTCCATAGAACCACTGCTTCGAAGCTCGCTTTGACGCCAAACAAACAAACAACAACAAAAGAAACACGTGACATCTGAGGTCCGAAGCAGCAACTGCTTCGTTGCCAGATCGATTCGCGGTCCAATCGGGTGATTCACTGGCACTGCCTCATCTCGGTGCTGACGGGTGACAGGTTGAGACAGCGCTTCAAGCTGGCAAAACAACCTTTATGCACACCAGCCTCATCAGTTCCTTGTGAGCGAGCGTTTTCAAAACGTGGAGAAACTGTGAGCAAAGCAAGAAACCCACTCAATCCAAAAACCGTTGAAAAAATAACGTATCTCAATGAAAATCTTTGACTGTCCCTCGTCCTACATAATCACCCTCTGCCATAGTCGCACAAGCCGTACCACCTAAACCGATGCCGTATTTACACAGCACTCTCCTCAATAACACAATACACACATGAACTCTGTCGTGTGGTTCATTGATCTTTATTTGTCAATTGAACATAATAATCAGCCTGTGTGTGGGTGTGTATGTATATAGTGAAAAGCCTCCTGTCCAGCAACTAGCCTGCCGAATTTGACTGCAGCCTGGCACTTTGCCAGGAGAGGTCACTGTGGCTGAAGCTTTGAGGAATCGACCCATTTTCGAAATAGTTGGCTCAAGTGGTTCAGTGCTTCACAAAAGCTTCGTTTGCTTATGACTGCCTATGTGTCCCCACTGACCCGGAGCGCCCCAGGGACCACAGGGACTTGATTTTCGACAGCGAGAGAGGGGGGTGCACCGTTCCCGGAGGTACTGCAATACCGGGTCGATGCGTGGAGTGGACGGAGCAAGCCCCTATTCCATCTCCCTGCTCCAAAAATCAATTTAATATATGGTCCCCGGGTAGGGGACGTATCAGATATTAAACTGATAAGAACAGATACTACACTTGATCTTAGCCAAAAGGCCGAGAAGCGATACCGACAGGGAGTCGGAGGCCAGCAGGTCACGCTCCGCCCCGGCACCCTCACTCGCGGTGCATGGTGGATGACGTGTTTAGTGACGCTCAGTTCACCAAGTGCTTCACTAAGTGCTTTTAAATGCTCGGGCTGAAAGGCTCTACAAGGAGACAAGGTGTGAGACTTCAATTTGAAAATACAGTGTCAACAAAGTCAATTCGCTGCCTGGGCCAAAGACAAGACCTCCTAGGTCAGAATGAGGCCAACTCCACCAGTGAAATCAAGCCGTCTCCTAAGTGGGCGTGGTCTCCCCACCCCGGATCTCCAAATGACGTTCGGAAGTGTCGTGAACATCGCGTGGACGGACAAAGACTGCGCTGTACCAGAGACGCTGGGCGCCGCTAAAGACGGACAGCTTCTGCGGTGAGTTTCCCTTTGACACGCTTGTCGGGGGAGAGCGCGAACGCAGTCCCCCACTACCAGAAATTATGCAGTCGAGATTCCCACATTTGGGGAATTCGCAGGGGTCAGCACAGCCGGAGTGCAATGGCTGAGCCTCGCCCTGGGTGAACCACCTTCTTGATCATGGTATCTCCCCTGCCAGGTAAGTATGGGTTGCACAGCTCAGAGGCAGAGGGCTCTTCCACGGACATGCCGTGCTGACTGGCGGTGCTGACAAAACACGCCTGGTCAAAACCAGGGACTGTGGAAGGCCCTGTGAGTCTGCAGGGATCTGATCCAGAGGAAAGCGTTTTTGTTCTCGGGACGACAAAATACGACTCAGGTTTTACTTGATAGATACCGGTTACATGTAGTGATGGCGGCGCGACACTGAACTTCCACATGTCCTCCAAACCCTCAACTACAATTCCATAGAACCACTGCTTCGAAGCTCGCTTTGACGCCAAACAAACAAACAACAACAAAAGAAACACGTGACATCTGAGGTCCGAAGCAGCAACTGCTTCGTTGCCAGATCGATTCGCGGTCCAATCGGGTGATTCACTGGCACTGCCTCATCTCGGTGCTGACGGGTGACAGGTTGAGACAGCGCTTCAAGCTGGCAAAACAACCTTTATGCACACCAGCCTCATCAGTTCCTTGTGAGCGAGCGTTTTCAAAACGTGGAGAAACTGTGAGCAAAGCAAGAAACCCACTCAATCCAAAAACCGTTGAAAAAATAACGTATCTCAATGAAAATCTTTGACTGTCCCTCGTCCTACATAATCACCCTCTGCCATAGTCGCACAAGCCGTACCACCTAAACCGATGCCGTATTTACACAGCACTCTCCTCAATAACACAATACACACATGAACTCTGTCGTGTGGTTCATTGATCTTTATTTGTCAATTGAACATAATAATCAGCCTGTGTGTGGGTGTGTATGTATATAGTGAAAAGCCTCCTGTCCAGCAACTAGCCTGCCGAATTTGACTGCAGCCTGGCACTTTGCCAGGAGAGGTCACTGTGGCTGAAGCTTTGAGGAATCGACCCATTTTCGAAACAGTTGGCTCAAGTGGTTCAGTGCTTCACAAAAGCTTCGTTTGCTTATGACTGCCTATATGTCCCCACTGACCCGGAGCGCCCCAGGGACCACAGGGACTTGATTTTCGACAGCGAGAGAGGGGGGTGCACCGTTCCCGGAGGTACTGCAATACCGGGTCGATGCGTGGAGTGGACGGAGCAAGCCCCTATTCCATCTCCCTGCTCCAAAAATCAATTTAATATATGGTCCCCGGGTAGGGGACGTATCAGATATTAAACTGATAAGAACAGATACTACACTTGATCTTAGCCAAAAGGCCGAGAAGCGATACCGACAGGGAGTCGGAGGCCAGCAGGTCACGCTCCGCCCCGGCACCCTCACTCGCGGTGCATGGTGGATGACGTGTTTAGTGACGCTCAGTTCACCAAGTGCTTCACTAAGTGCTTTTAAATGCTCGGGCTGAAAGGCTCTACAAGGAGACAAGGTGTGAGACTTCAATTTGAAAATACAGTGTCAACAAAGTCAATTCGCTGCCTGGGCCAAAGACAAGACCTCCTAGGTCAGAATGAGGCCAACTCCACCAGTGAAATCAAGCCGTCTCCTAAGTGGGCGTGGTCTCCCCACCCCGGATCTCCAAATGACGTTCGGAAGTGTCGTGAACATTGCGTGGACGGACAAAGACTGCGCTGTACCAGAGACGCTGGGCGCCGCTAAAGACGGACAGCTTCTGCGGTGAGTTTCCCTTTGACACGCTTGTCGGGGGAGAGCGCGAACGCAGTCCCCCACTACCAGAAATTATGCAGTCGAGATTCCCACATTTGGGGAATTCGCAGGGGTCAGCACAGCCGGAGTGCAATGGCTGAGCCTCGCCCTGGGTGAACCACCTTCTTGATCATGGTATCTCCCCTGCCAGGTAAGTATGGGTTGCACAGCTCAGAGGCAGAGGGCTCTTCCACGGACATGCCGTGCTGACTGGCGGTGCTGACAAAACACGCCTGGTCAAAACCAGGGACTGTGGAAGGCCCTGTGAGTCTGCAGGGATCTCATCCAGAGGAAAGCGTTTTTGTTCTCGGGACGACAAAGTACGACTCAGGTTTTACTTGATAGATACCGGTTACATGTAGTGATGGCGGCGCGACACTGAACTTCCATATGTCCTCCAAACCCTCAACTACAATTCCATAGAACCACTGCTTCGAAGCTCGCTTTGACGCCAAACAAACAAACAACAACAAAAGAAACACGTGACATCTGAGGTCCGAAGCAGCAACTGCTTCGTTGCCAGATCGATTCGCGGTCCAATCGGGTGATTCACTGGCACTGCCTCATCTCGGTGCTGACGGGTGACAGGTTGAGACAGCGCTTCAAGCTGGCAAAACAACCTTTATGCACACCAGCCTCATCAGTTCCTTGTGAGCGAGCGTTTTCAAAACGTGGAGAAACTGTGAGCAAAGCAAGAAACCCACTCAATCCAAAAACCGTTGAAAAAATAACGTATCTCAATGAAAATCTTTGACTGTCCCTCGTCCTACATAATCACCCTCTGCCATAGTCGCACAAGCCGTACCACCTAAACCGATGCCGTATTTACACAGCACTCTCCTCAATAACACAATACACACATGAACTCTGTCGTGTGGTTCATTGATCTTTATTTGTCAATTGAACATAATAATCAGCCTGTGTGTGGGTGTGTATGTATATAGTGAAAAGCCTCCTGTCCAGCAACTAGCCTGCCGAATTTGACTGCAGCCTGGCACTTTGCCAGGAGAGGTCACTGTGGCTGAAGCTTTGAGGAATCGACCCATTTTCGAAACAGTTGGCTCAAGTGGTTCAGTGCTTCACAAAAGCTTCGTTTGCTTATGACTGCCTATGTGTCCCCACTGACCCGGAGCGCCCCAGGGACCACAGGGACTTGATTTTCGACAGCGAGAGAGGGGGTGCACCGTTCCGATGCGTGGAGTGGACGGAGCAAGCCCCTATTCCATCTCCCTGCTCCAAAAATCAATTTAATATATGGTCCCCGGGTAGGGGACGTATCAGATATTAAACTGATAAGAACAGATACTACACTTGATCTTAGCCAAAAGGCCGAGAAGCGATACCGACAGGGAGTCGGAGGCCAGCAGGTCACGCTCCGCCCCGGCACCCTCACTCGCGGTGCATGGTGGATGACGTGTTTAGTGACGCTCAGTTCACCAAGTGCTTCACTAAGTGCTTTTAAATGCTCGGGCTGAAAGGCTCTACAAGGAGACAAGGTGTGAGACTTCAATTTGAAAATACAGTGTCAACAAAGTCAATTCGCTGCCTGGGCCAAAGACCTCCTAGGTCAGAATGAGGCCAACTCCACCAGTGAAATCAAGCCGTCTCCTAAGTGGGCGTGGTCTCCCCACCCCGGATCTCCAAATGACGTTCGGAAGTGTCGTGAACATCGCGTGGACGGACAAAGACTGCGCTGTACCAGAGACGCTGGGCGCCGCTAAAGACGGACAGCTTCTGCGGTGAGTTTCCCTTTGACACGCTTGTCGGGGGAGAGCGCGAACGCAGTCCCCCACTACCAGAAATTATGCAGTCGAGATTCCCACATTTGGGGAATTCGCAGGGGTCAGCACAGCCGGAGTGCAATGGCTGAGCCTCGCCCTGGGTGAACCACCTTCTTGATCATGGTATCTCCCCTGCCAGGTAAGTATGGGTTGCACAGCTCAGAGGCAGAGGGCTCTTCCACGGACATGCCGTGCTGACTGGCGGTGCTGACAAAACACGCCTGGTCAAAACCAGGGACTGTGGAAGGCCCTGTGAGTCTGCAGGGATCTGATCCAGAGGAAAGCGTTTTTGTTCTCGGGACGACAAAATACGACTCAGGTTTTACTTGATAGATACCGGTTACATGTAGTGATGGCGGCGCGACACTGAACTTCCATATGTCCTCCAAACCCTCAACTACAATTCCATAGAACCACTGCTTCGAAGCTCGCTTTGACGCCAAACAAACAAACAACAACAAAAGAAACACGTGACATCTGAGGTCCGAAGCAGCAACTGCTTCGTTGCCAGATCGATTCGCGGTCCAATCGGGTGATTCACTGGCACTGCCTCATCTCGGTGCTGACGGGTGACAGGTTGAGACAGCGCTTCAAGCTGGCAAAACAACCTTTATGCACACCAGCCTCATCAGTTCCTTGTGAGCGAGCGTTTTCAAAACGTGGAGAAACTGTGAGCAAAGCAAGAAACCCACTCAATCCAAAAACCGTTGAAAAAATAACGTATCTCAATGAAAATCTTTGACTGTCCCTCGTCCTACATAATCACCCTCTGCCATAGTCGCACAAGCCGTACCACCTAAACCGATGCCGTATTTACACAGCACTCTCCTCAATAACACAATACACACATGAACTCTGTCGTGTGGTTCATTGATCTTTATTTGTCAATTGAACATAATAATCAGCCTGTGTGTGGGTGTGTATGTATATAGTGAAAAGCCTCCTGTCCAGCAACTAGCCTGCCGAATTTAACTGCAGCCTGGCACTTTGCCAGGAGAGGTCACTGTGGCTGAAGCTTTGAGGAATCGACCCATTTTCGAAACAGTTGGCTCAAGTGGTTCAGTGCTTCACAAAAGCTTCGTTTGCTTATGACTGCCTATGTGTCCCCACTGACCCGGAGCGCCCCAGGGACCACAGGGACTTGATTTTCGACAGCGAGAGAGGGGGGTGCACCGTTCCCGGAGGTACTGCAATACCGGGTCGATGCGTGGAGTGGACGGAGCAAGCCCCTATTCCATCTCCCTGCTCCAAAAATCAATTTAATATATGGTCCCCGGGTAGGGGACGTATCAGATATTAAACTGATAAGAACAGATACTACACTTGATCTTAGCCAAAAGGCCGAGAAGCGATACCGACAGGGAGTCGGAGGCCAGCAGGTCACGCTCCGCCCCGGCACCCTCACTCGCGGTGCATGGTGGATGACGTGTTTAGTGACGCTCAGTTCACCAAGTGCTTCACTAAGTGCTTTTAAATGCTCGGGCTGAAAGGCTCTACAAGGAGACAAGGTGTGAGACTTCAATTTGAAAATACAGTGTCAACAAAGTCAATTCGCTGCCTGGGCCAAAGACCTCCTAGGTCAGAATGAGGCCAACTCCACCAGTGAAATCAAGCCGTCTCCTAAGTGGGCGTGGTCTCCCCACCCCGGATCTCCAAATGACGTTCGGAAGTGTCGTGAACATCGCGTGGACGGACAAAGACTGCGCTGTACCAGAGACGCTGGGCGCCGCTAAAGACGGACAGCTTCTGCGGTGAGTTTCCCTTTGACACGCTTGTCGGGGGAGAGCGCGAACGCAGTCCCCCACTACCAGAAATTATGCAGTCGAGATTCCCACATTTGGGGAATTCGCAGGGGTCAGCACAGCCGGAGTGCAATGGCTGAGCCTCGCCCTGGGTGAACCACCTTCTTGATCATGGTATCTCCCCTGCCAGGTAAGTATGGGTTGCACAGCTCAGAGGCAGAGGGCTCTTCCACGGACATGCCGTGCTGACTGGCGGTGCTGACAAAACACGCCTGGTCAAAACCAGGGACTGTGGAAGGCCCTGTGAGTCTGCAGGGATCTGATCCAGAGGAAAGCGTTTTTGTTCTCGGGACGACAAAATACGACTCAGGTTTTACTTGATAGATACCGGTTACATGTAGTGATGGCGGCGCGACACTGAACTTCCACATGTCCTCCAAACCCTCAACTACAATTCCATAGAACCACTGCTTCGAAGCTCGCTTTGACGCCAAACAAACAAACAACAACAAAAGAAACACGTGACATCTGAGGTCCGAAGCAGCAACTGCTTCGTTGCCAGATCGATTCGCGGTCCAATCGGGTGATTCACTGGCACTGCCTCATCTCGGTGCTGACGGGTGACAGGTTGAGACAGCGCTTCAAGCTGGCAAAACAACCTTTATGCACACCAGCCTCATCAGTTCCTTGTGAGCGAGCGTTTTCAAAACGTGGAGAAACTATGAGCAAAGCAAGAAACCCACTCAATCCAAAAACCGTTGAAAAAATAACGTATCTCAATGAAAATCTTTGACTGTCCCTCGTCCTACATAATCACCCTCTACCATAGTCGCACAAGCCGTACCACCTAAACCGATGCCGTATTTACACAGCACTCTCCTCAATAACACAATACACACATGAACTCTGTCGTGTGGTTCATTGATCTTTATTTGTCAATTGAACATAATAATCAGCCTGTGTGTGGGTGTGTATGTATATAGTGAAAAGCCTCCTGTCCAGCAACTAGCCTGCCGAATTTGACTGCAGCCTGGCACTTTGCCAGGAGAGGTCACTGTGGCTGAAGCTTTGAGGAATCGACCCATTTTCGAAACAGTTGGCTCAAGTGCTTCAGTGCTTCACAAAAGCTTCGTTTGCTTATGACTGCCTATGTGTCCCCACTGACCCGGAGCGCCCCAGGGACCACAGGGACTTGATTTTCGACAGCGAGAGAGGGGGTGCACCGTTCCCGGAGGTACTGCAATACCGGGTCGATGCGTGGAGTGGACGGAGCAAGCCCCTATTCCATCTCCCTGCTCCAAAAATCAATTTAATATATGGTCCCCGGGTAGGGGACGTATCAGATATTAAACTGATAAGAACAGATACTACACTTGATCTTAGCCAAAAGGCCGAGAAGCGATACCGACAGGGAGTCGGAGGCCAGCAGGTCACGCTCCGCCCCGGCACCCTCACTCGCGGTGCATGGTGGATGACGTGTTTAGTGACGCTCAGTTCACCAAGTGCTTCACTAAGTGCTTTTAAATGCTCGGGCTGAAAGGCTCTACAAGGAGACAAGGTGTGAGACTTCAATTTGAAAATACAGTGTCAACAAAGTCAATTCGCTGCCTGGGCCAAAGACCTCCTAGGTCAGAATGAGGCCAACTCCACCAGTGAAATCAAGCCGTCTCCTAAGTGGGCGTGGTCTCCCCACCCCGGATCTCCAAATGACGTTCGGAAGTGTCGTGAACATCGCGTGGACGGACAAAGACTGCGCTGTACCAGAGACGCTGGGCGCCGCTAAAGACGGACAGCTTCTGCGGTGAGTTTCCCTTTGACACGCTTGTCGGGGGAGAGCGCGAACGCAGTCCCCCACTACCAGAAATTATGCAGTCGAGATTCCCACATTTGGGGAATTCGCAGGGGTCAGCACAGCCGGAGTGCAATGGCTGAGCCTCGCCCTGGGTGAACCACCTTCTTGATCATGGTATCTCCCCTGCCAGGTAAGTATGGGTTGCACAGCTCAGAGGCAGAGGGCTCTTCCACGGACATGCCGTGCTGACTGGCGGTGCTGACAAAACACGCCTGGTCAAAACCAGGGACTGTGGAAGGCCCTGTGAGTCTGCAGGGATCTGATCCAGAGGAAAGCGTTTTTGTTCTCGGGACGACAAAGTACGACTCAGGTTTTACTTGATAGATACCGGTTACATGTAGTGATGGCGGCGCGACACTGAACTTCCATATGTCCTCCAAACCCTCAACTACAATTCCATAGAACCACTGCTTCGAAGCTCGCTTTGACGCCAAACAAACAAACAACAACAAAAGAAACACGTGACATCTGAGGTCCGAAGCAGCAACTGCTTCGTTGCCAGATCGATTCGCGGTCCAATCGGGTGATTCACTGGCACTGCCTCATCTCGGTGCTGACGGGTGACAGGTTGAGACAGCGCTTCAAGCTGGCAAAACAACCTTTATGCACACCAGCCTCATCAGTTCCTTGTGAGCGAGCGTTTTCAAAACGTGGAGAAACTGTGAGCAAAGCAAGAAACCCACTCAATCCAAAAACCGTTGAAAAAATAACGTATCTCAATGAAAATCTTTGACTGTCCCTCGTCCTACATAATCACCCTCTGCCATAGTCGCACAAGCCGTACCACCTAAACCGATGCCGTATTTACACAGCACTCTCCTCAATAACACAATACACACATGAACTCTGTCGTGTGGTTCATTGATCTTTATTTGTCAATTGAACATAATAATCAGCCTGTGTGTGGGTGTGTATGTATATAGTGAAAAGCCTCCTGTCCAGCAACTAGCCTGCCGAATTTGACTGCAGCCTGGCACTTTGCCAGGAGAGGTCACTGTGGCTGAAGCTTTGAGGAATCGACCCATTTTCGAAATAGTTGGCTCAAGTGGTTCAGTGCTTCACAAAAGCTTCGTTTGCTTATGACTGCCTATGTGTCCCCACTGACCCGGAGCGCCCCAGGGACCACAGGGACTTGATTTTCGACAGCGAGAGAGGGGGGTGCACCGTTCCCGGAGGTACTGCAATACCGGGTCGATGCGTGGAGTGGACGGAGCAAGCCCCTATTCCATCTCCCTGCTCCAAAAATCAATTTAATATATGGTCCCCGGGTAGGGGACGTATCAGATATTAAACTGATAAGAACAGATACTACACTTGATCTTAGCCAAAAGGCCGAGAAGCGATACCGACAGGGAGTCGGAGGCCAGCAGGTCACGCTCCGCCCCGGCACCCTCACTTGCGGTGCATGGTGGATGACGTGTTTAGTGACGCTCAGTTCACCAAGTGCTTCACTAAGTGCTTTTAAATGCTCGGGCTGAAAGGCTCTACAAGGAGACAAGGTGTGAGACTTCAATTTGAAAATACAGTGTCAACAAAGTCAATTCGCTGCCTGGGCCAAAGACAAGACCTCCTAGGTCAGAATGAGGCCAACTCCACCAGTGAAATCAAGCCGTCTCCTAAGTGGGCGTGGTCTCCCCACCCCGGATCTCCAAATGACGTTCGGAAGTGTCGTGAACATCGCGTGGACGGACAAAGACTGCGCTGTACCAGAGACGCTGGGCGCCGCTAAAGACGGACAGCTTCTGCGGTGAGTTTCCCTTTGACACGCTTGTCGGGGGAGAGCGCGAACGCAGTCCCCCACTACCAGAAATTATGCAGTCGAGATTCCCACATTTGGGGAATTCGCAGGGGTCAGCACAGCCGGAGTGCAATGGCTGAGCCTCGCCCTGGGTGAACCACCTTCTTGATCATGGTATCTCCCCTGCCAGGTAAGTATGGGTTGCACAGCTCAGAGGCAGAGGGCTCTTCCACGGACATGCCGTGCTGACTGGCGGTGCTGACAAAACACGCCTGGTCAAAACCAGGGACTGTGGAAGGCCCTGTGAGTCTGCAGGGATCTGATCCAGAGGAAAGCGTTTTTGTTCTCGGGACGACAAAATACGACTCAGGTTTTACTTGATAGATACCGGTTACATGTAGTGATGGCGGCGCGACACTGAACTTCCATATGTCCTCCAAACCCTCAACTACAATTCCATAGAACCACTGCTTCGAAGCTCGCTTTGACGCCAAACAAACAAACAACAACAAAAGAAACACGTGACATCTGAGGTCCGAAGCAGCAACTGCTTCGTTGCCAGATCGATTCGCGGTCCAATCGGGTGATTCACTGGCACTGCCTCATCTCGGTGCTGACGGGTGACAGGTTGAGACAGCGCTTCAAGCTGGCAAAACAACCTTTATGCACACCAGCCTCATCAGTTCCTTGTGAGCGAGCGTTTTCAAAACGTGGAGAAACTGTGAGCAAAGCAAGAAACCCACTCAATCCAAAAACCGTTGAAAAAATAACGTATCTCAATGAAAATCTTTGACTGTCCCTCGTCCTACATAATCACCCTCTGCCATAGTCGCACAAGCCGTACCACCTAAACCGATGCCGTATTTACACAGCACTCTCCTCAATAACACAATACACACATGAACTCTGTCGTGTGGTTCATTGATCTTTATTTGTCAATTGAACATAATAATCAGCCTGTGTGTGGGTGTGTATGTATATAGTGAAAAGCCTCCTGTCCAGCAACTAGCCTGCCGAATTTGACTGCAGCCTGGCACTTTGCCAGGAGAGGTCACTGTGGCTGAAGCTTTGAGGAATCGACCCATTTTCGAAACAGTTGGCTCAAGTGGTTCAGTGCTTCACAAAAGCTTCGTTTGCTTATGACTGCCTATATGTCCCCACTGACCCGGAGCGCCCCAGGGACCACAGGGACTTGATTTTCGACAGCGAGAGAGGGGGGTGCACCGTTCCCGGAGGTACTGCAATACCGGGTCGATGCGTGGAGTGGACGGAGCAAGCCCCTATTCCATCTCCCTGCTCCAAAAATCAATTTAATATATGGTCCCCGGGTAGGGGACGTATCAGATATTAAACTGATAAGAACAGATACTACACTTGATCTTAGCCAAAAGGCCGAGAAGCGATACCGACAGGGAGTCGGAGGCCAGCAGGTCACGCTCCGCCCCGGCACCCTCACTCGCGGTGCATGGTGGATGACGTGTTTAGTGACGCTCAGTTCACCAAGTGCTTCACTAAGTGCTTTTAAATGCTCGGGCTGAAAGGCTCTACAAGGAGACAAGGTGTGAGACTTCAATTTGAAAATACAGTGTCAACAAAGTCAATTCGCTGCCTGGGCCAAAGACCTCCTAGGTCAGAATGAGGCCAACTCCACCAGTGAAATCAAGCCGTCTCCTAAGTGGGCGTGGTCTCCCCACCCCGGATCTCCAAACGACGTTCGGAAGTGTCGTGAACATCGCGTGGACGGACAAAGACTGCGCTGTACCAGAGACGCTGGGCGCCGCTAAAGACGGACAGCTTCTGCGGTGAGTTTCCCTTTGACACGCTTGTCGGGGGAGAGCGCGAACGCAGTCCCCCACTACCAGAAATTATGCAGTCGAGATTCCCACATTTGGGGAATTCGCAGGGGTCAGCACAGCCGGAGTGCAATGGCTGAGCCTCGCCCTGGGTGAACCACCTTCTTGATCATGGTATCTCCCCTGCCAGGTAAGTATGGGTTGCACAGCTCAGAGGCAGAGGGCTCTTCCACGGACATGCCGTGCTGACTGGCGGTGCTGACAAAACACGCCTGGTCAAAACCAGGGACTGTGGAAGGCCCTGTGAGTCTGCAGGGATCTGATCCAGAGGAAAGCGTTTTTGTTCTCGGGACGACAAAATACGACTCAGGTTTTACTTGATAGATACCGGTTACATGTAGTGATGGCGGCGCGACACTGAACTTCCATATGTCCTCCAAACCCTCAACTACAATTCCATAGAACCACTGCTTCGAAGCTCGCTTTGACGCCAAACAAACAAACAACAACAAAAGAAACACGTGACATCTGAGGTCCGAAGCAGCAACTGCTTCGTTGCCAGATCGATTCGCGCTCCAATCGGGTGATTCACTGGCACTGCCTCATCTCGGTGCTGACGGGTGACAGGTTGAGACAGCGCTTCAAGCTGGCAAAACAACCTTTATGCACACCAGCCTCATCAGTTCCTTGTGAGCGAGCGTTTTCAAAACGTGGAGAAACTGTGAGCAAAGCAAGAAACCCACTCAATCCAAAAACCGTTGAAAAAATAACGTATCTCAATGAAAATCTTTGACTGTCCCTCGTCCTACATAATCACCCTCTGCCATAGTCGCACAAGCCGTACCACCTAAACCGATGCCGTATTTACACAGCACTCTCCTCAATAACACAATACACACATGAACTCTGTCGTGTGGTTCATTGATCTTTATTTGTCAATTGAACATAATAATCAGCCTGTGTGTGGGTGTGTATGTATATAGTGAAAAGCCTCCTGTCCAGCAACTAGCCTGCCGAATTTAACTGCAGCCTGGCACTTTGCCAGGAGAGGTCACTGTGGCTGAAGCTTTGAGGAATCGACCCATTTTCGAAACAGTTGGCTCAAGTGGTTCAGTGCTTCACAAAAGCTTCGTTTGCTTATGACTGCCTATATGTCCCCACTGACCCGGAGCGCCCCAGGGACCACAGGGACTTGATTTTCGACAGCGAGAGAGGGGGGCGCACCGTTCCCGGAGGTACTGCAATACCGGGTCGATGCGTGGAGTGGACGGAGCAAGCCCCTGTTCCATCTCCCTGCTCCAAAAATCAATTTAATATATGGTCCCCGGGTAGGGGACGTATCAGATATTAAACTGATAAGAACAGATACTACACTTGATCTTAGCCAAAAGGCCGAGAAGCGATACCGACAGGGAGTCGGAGGCCAGCAGGTCACGCTCCGCCCCGGCACCCTCACTCGCGGTGCATGGTGGATGACGTGTTTAGTGACGCTCAGTTCACCAAGTGCTTCACTAAGTGCTTTTAAATGCTCGGGCTGAAAGGCTCTACAAGGAGACAAGGTGTGAGACTTCAATTTGAAAATACAGTGTCAACAAAGTCAATTCGCTGCCTGGGCCAAAGACCTCCTAGGTCAGAATGAGGCCAACTCCACCAGTGAAATCAAGCCGTCTCCTAAGTGGGCGTGGTCTCCCCACCCCGGATCTCCAAATGACGTTCGGAAGTGTCGTGAACATCGCGTGGACGGACAAAGACTGCGCTGTACCAGAGACGCTGGGCGCCGCTAAAGACGGACAGCTTCTGCGGTGAGTTTCCCTTTGACACGCTTGTCGGGGGAGAGCGCGAACGCAGTCCCCCACTACCAGAAATTATGCAGTCGAGATTCCCACATTTGGGGAATTCGCAGGGGTCAGCACAGCCGGAGTGCAATGGCTGAGCCTCGCCCTGGGTGAACCACCTTCTTGATCATGGTATCTCCCCTGCCAGGTAAGTATGGGTTGCACAGCTCAGAGGCAGAGGGCTCTTCCACGGACATGCCGTGCTGACTGGCGGTGCTGACAAAACACGCCTGGTCAAAACCAGGGACTGTGGAAGGCCCTGTGAGTCTGCAGGGATCTGATCCAGAGGAAAGCGTTTTTGTTCTTGGGACGACAAAATACGACTCAGGTTTTACTTGATAGATACCGGTTACATGTAGTGATGGCGGCGCGACACTGAACTTCCATATGTCCTCCAAACCCTCAACTACAATTCCATAGAACCACTGCTTCGAAGCTCGCTTTGACGCCAAACAAACAAACAACAACAAAAGAAACACGTGACATCTGAGGTCCGAAGCAGCAACTGCTTCGTTGCCAGATCGATTCGCGGTCCAATCGGGTGATTCACTGGCACTGCCTCATCTCGGTGCTGACGGGTGACAGGTTGAGACAGCGCTTCAAGCTGGCAAAACAACCTTTATGCACACCAGCCTCATCAGTTCCTTGTGAGCGAGCGTTTTCAAAACGTGGAGAAACTGTGAGCAAAGCAAGAAACCCACTCAATCCAAAAACCGTTGAAAAAATAACGTATCTCAATGAAAATCTTTGACTGTCCCTCGTCCTACATAATCACCCTCTGCCATAGTCGCACAAGCCGTACCACCTAAACCGATGCCGTATTTACACAGCACTCTCCTCAATAACACAATACACACATGAACTCTGTCGTGTGGTTCATTGATCTTTATTTGTCAATTGAACATAATAATCAGCCTGTGTGTGGGTGTGTATGTATATAGTGAAAAGCCTCCTGTCCAGCAACTAGCCTGCCGAATTTGACTGCAGCCTGGCACTTTGCCAGGAGAGGTCACTGTGGCTGAAGCTTTGAGGAATCGACCCATTTTCGAAATAGTTGGCTCAAGTGGTTCAGTGCTTCACAAAAGCTTCGTTTGCTTATGACTGCCTATGTGTCCCCACTGACCCGGAGCGCCCCAGGGACCACAGGGACTTGATTTTCGACAGCGAGAGAGGGGGGTGCACCGTTCCCGGAGGTACTGCAATACCGGGTCGATGCGTGGAGTGGACGGAGCAAGCCCCTATTCCATCTCCCTGCTCCAAAAATCAATTTAATATATGGTCCCCGGGTAGGGGACGTATCAGATATTAAACTGATAAGAACAGATACTACACTTGATCTTAGCCAAAAGGCCGAGAAGCGATACCGACAGGGAGTCGGAGGCCAGCAGGTCACGCTCCGCCCCGGCACCCTCACTCGCGGTGCATGGTGGATGACGTGTTTAGTGACGCTCAGTTCACCAAGTGCTTCACTAAGTGCTTTTAAATGCTCGGGCTGAAAGGCTCTACAAGGAGACAAGGTGTGAGACTTCAATTTGAAAATACAGTGTCAACAAAGTCAATTCGCTGCCTGGGCCAAAGACAAGACCTCCTAGGTCAGAATGAGGCCAACTCCACCAGTGAAATCAAGCCGTCTCCTAAGTGGGCGTGGTCTCCCCACCCCGGATCTCCAAATGACGTTCGGAAGTGTCGTGAACATCGCGTGGACGGACAAAGACTGCGCTGTACCAGAGACGCTGGGCGCCGCTAAAGACGGACAGCTTCTGCGGTGAGTTTCCCTTTGACACGCTTGTCGGGGGAGAGCGCGAACGCAGTCCCCCACTACCAGAAATTATGCAGTCGAGATTCCCACATTTGGGGAATTCGCAGGGGTCAGCACAGCCGGAGTGCAATGGCTGAGCCTCGCCCTGGGTGAACCACCTTCTTGATCATGGTATCTCCCCTGCCAGGTAAGTATGGGTTGCACAGCTCAGAGGCAGAGGGCTCTTCCACGGACATGCCGTGCTGACTGGCGGTGCTGACAAAACACGCCTGGTCAAAACCAGGGACTGTGGAAGGCCCTGTGAGTCTGCAGGGATCTGATCCAGAGGAAAGCGTTTTTGTTCTCGGGACGACAAAATACGACTCAGGTTTTACTTGATAGATACCGGTTACATGTAGTGATGGCGGCGCGACACTGAACTTCCACATGTCCTCCAAACCCTCAACTACAATTCCATAGAACCACTGCTTCGAAGCTCGCTTTGACGCCAAACAAACAAACAACAACAAAAGAAACACGTGACATCTGAGGTCCGAAGCAGCAACTGCTTCGTTGCCAGATCGATTCGCGGTCCAATCGGGTGATTCACTGGCACTGCCTCATCTCGGTGCTGACGGGTGACAGGTTGAGACAGCGCTTCAAGCTGGCAAAACAACCTTTATGCACACCAGCCTCATCAGTTCCTTGTGAGCGAGCGTTTTCAAAACGTGGAGAAACTGTGAGCAAAGCAAGAAACCCACTCAATCCAAAAACCGTTGAAAAAATAACGTATCTCAATGAAAATCTTTGACTGTCCCTCGTCCTACATAATCACCCTCTGCCATAGTCGCACAAGCCGTACCACCTAAACCGATGCCGTATTTACACAGCACTCTCCTCAATAACACAATACACACATGAACTCTGTCGTGTGGTTCATTGATCTTTATTTGTCAATTGAACATAATAATCAGCCTGTGTGTGGGTGTGTATGTATATAGTGAAAAGCCTCCTGTCCAGCAACTAGCCTGCCGAATTTGACTGCAGCCTGGCACTTTGCCAGGAGAGGTCACTGTGGCTGAAGCTTTGAGGAATCGACCCATTTTCGAAACAGTTGGCTCAAGTGGTTCAGTGCTTCACAAAAGCTTCGTTTGCTTATGACTGCCTATATGTCCCCACTGACCCGGAGCGCCCCAGGGACCACAGGGACTTGATTTTCGACAGCGAGAGAGGGGGGTGCACCGTTCCCGGAGGTACTGCAATACCGGGTCGATGCGTGGAGTGGACGGAGCAAGCCCCTATTCCATCTCCCTGCTCCAAAAATCAATTTAATATATGGTCCCCGGGTAGGGGACGTATCAGATATTAAACTGATAAGAACAGATACTACACTTGATCTTAGCCAAAAGGCCGAGAAGCGATACCGACAGGGAGTCGGAGGCCAGCAGGTCACGCTCCGCCCCGGCACCCTCACTCGCGGTGCATGGTGGATGACGTGTTTAGTGACGCTCAGTTCACCAAGTGCTTCACTAAGTGCTTTTAAATGCTCGGGCTGAAAGGCTCTACAAGGAGACAAGGTGTGAGACTTCAATTTGAAAATACAGTGTCAACAAAGTCAATTCGCTGCCTGGGCCAAAGACAAGACCTCCTAGGTCAGAATGAGGCCAACTCCACCAGTGAAATCAAGCCGTCTCCTAAGTGGGCGTGGTCTCCCCACCCCGGATCTCCAAATGACGTTCGGAAGTGTCGTGAACATTGCGTGGACGGACAAAGACTGCGCTGTACCAGAGACGCTGGGCGCCGCTAAAGACGGACAGCTTCTGCGGTGAGTTTCCCTTTGACACGCTTGTCGGGGGAGAGCGCGAACGCAGTCCCCCACTACCAGAAATTATGCAGTCGAGATTCCCACATTTGGGGAATTCGCAGGGGTCAGCACAGCCGGAGTGCAATGGCTGAGCCTCGCCCTGGGTGAACCACCTTCTTGATCATGGTATCTCCCCTGCCAGGTAAGTATGGGTTGCACAGCTCAGAGGCAGAGGGCTCTTCCACGGACATGCCGTGCTGACTGGCGGTGCTGACAAAACACGCCTGGTCAAAACCAGGGACTGTGGAAGGCCCTGTGAGTCTGCAGGGATCTCATCCAGAGGAAAGCGTTTTTGTTCTCGGGACGACAAAGTACGACTCAGGTTTTACTTGATAGATACCGGTTACATGTAGTGATGGCGGCGCGACACTGAACTTCCATATGTCCTCCAAACCCTCAACTACAATTCCATAGAACCACTGCTTCGAAGCTCGCTTTGACGCCAAACAAACAAACAACAACAAAAGAAACACGTGACATCTGAGGTCCGAAGCAGCAACTGCTTCGTTGCCAGATCGATTCGCGGTCCAATCGGGTGATTCACTGGCACTGCCTCATCTCGGTGCTGACGGGTGACAGGTTGAGACAGCGCTTCAAGCTGGCAAAACAACCTTTATGCACACCAGCCTCATCAGTTCCTTGTGAGCGAGCGTTTTCAAAACGTGGAGAAACTGTGAGCAAAGCAAGAAACCCACTCAATCCAAAAACCGTTGAAAAAATAACGTATCTCAATGAAAATCTTTGACTGTCCCTCGTCCTACATAATCACCCTCTGCCATAGTCGCACAAGCCGTACCACCTAAACCGATGCCGTATTTACACAGCACTCTCCTCAATAACACAATACACACATGAACTCTGTCGTGTGGTTCATTGATCTTTATTTGTCAATTGAACATAATAATCAGCCTGTGTGTGGGTGTGTATGTATATAGTGAAAAGCCTCCTGTCCAGCAACTAGCCTGCCGAATTTGACTGCAGCCTGGCACTTTGCCAGGAGAGGTCACTGTGGCTGAAGCTTTGAGGAATCGACCCATTTTCGAAACAGTTGGCTCAAGTGGTTCAGTGCTTCACAAAAGCTTCGTTTGCTTATGACTGCCTATGTGTCCCCACTGACCCGGAGCGCCCCAGGGACCACAGGGACTTGATTTTCGACAGCGAGAGAGGGGGTGCACCGTTCCGATGCGTGGAGTGGACGGAGCAAGCCCCTATTCCATCTCCCTGCTCCAAAAATCAATTTAATATATGGTCCCCGGGTAGGGGACGTATCAGATATTAAACTGATAAGAACAGATACTACACTTGATCTTAGCCAAAAGGCCGAGAAGCGATACCGACAGGGAGTCGGAGGCCAGCAGGTCACGCTCCGCCCCGGCACCCTCACTCGCGGTGCATGGTGGATGACGTGTTTAGTGACGCTCAGTTCACCAAGTGCTTCACTAAGTGCTTTTAAATGCTCGGGCTGAAAGGCTCTACAAGGAGACAAGGTGTGAGACTTCAATTTGAAAATACAGTGTCAACAAAGTCAATTCGCTGCCTGGGCCAAAGACCTCCTAGGTCAGAATGAGGCCAACTCCACCAGTGAAATCAAGCCGTCTCCTAAGTGGGCGTGGTCTCCCCACCCCGGATCTCCAAATGACGTTCGGAAGTGTCGTGAACATCGCGTGGACGGACAAAGACTGCGCTGTACCAGAGACGCTGGGCGCCGCTAAAGACGGACAGCTTCTGCGGTGAGTTTCCCTTTGACACGCTTGTCGGGGGAGAGCGCGAACGCAGTCCCCCACTACCAGAAATTATGCAGTCGAGATTCCCACATTTGGGGAATTCGCAGGGGTCAGCACAGCCGGAGTGCAATGGCTGAGCCTCGCCCTGGGTGAACCACCTTCTTGATCATGGTATCTCCCCTGCCAGGTAAGTATGGGTTGCACAGCTCAGAGGCAGAGGGCTCTTCCACGGACATGCCGTGCTGACTGGCGGTGCTGACAAAACACGCCTGGTCAAAACCAGGGACTGTGGAAGGCCCTGTGAGTCTGCAGGGATCTGATCCAGAGGAAAGCGTTTTTGTTCTCGGGACGACAAAATACGACTCAGGTTTTACTTGATAGATACCGGTTACATGTAGTGATGGCGGCGCGACACTGAACTTCCATATGTCCTCCAAACCCTCAACTACAATTCCATAGAACCACTGCTTCGAAGCTCGCTTTGACGCCAAACAAACAAACAACAACAAAAGAAACACGTGACATCTGAGGTCCGAAGCAGCAACTGCTTCGTTGCCAGATCGATTCGCGGTCCAATCGGGTGATTCACTGGCACTGCCTCATCTCGGTGCTGACGGGTGACAGGTTGAGACAGCGCTTCAAGCTGGCAAAACAACCTTTATGCACACCAGCCTCATCAGTTCCTTGTGAGCGAGCGTTTTCAAAACGTGGAGAAACTGTGAGCAAAGCAAGAAACCCACTCAATCCAAAAACCGTTGAAAAAATAACGTATCTCAATGAAAATCTTTGACTGTCCCTCGTCCTACATAATCACCCTCTGCCATAGTCGCACAAGCCGTACCACCTAAACCGATGCCGTATTTACACAGCACTCTCCTCAATAACACAATACACACATGAACTCTGTCGTGTGGTTCATTGATCTTTATTTGTCAATTGAACATAATAATCAGCCTGTGTGTGGGTGTGTATGTATATAGTGAAAAGCCTCCTGTCCAGCAACTAGCCTGCCGAATTTAACTGCAGCCTGGCACTTTGCCAGGAGAGGTCACTGTGGCTGAAGCTTTGAGGAATCGACCCATTTTCGAAACAGTTGGCTCAAGTGGTTCAGTGCTTCACAAAAGCTTCGTTTGCTTATGACTGCCTATGTGTCCCCACTGACCCGGAGCGCCCCAGGGACCACAGGGACTTGATTTTCGACAGCGAGAGAGGGGGGTGCACCGTTCCCGGAGGTACTGCAATACCGGGTCGATGCGTGGAGTGGACGGAGCAAGCCCCTATTCCATCTCCCTGCTCCAAAAATCAATTTAATATATGGTCCCCGGGTAGGGGACGTATCAGATATTAAACTGATAAGAACAGATACTACACTTGATCTTAGCCAAAAGGCCGAGAAGCGATACCGACAGGGAGTCGGAGGCCAGCAGGTCACGCTCCGCCCCGGCACCCTCACTCGCGGTGCATGGTGGATGACGTGTTTAGTGACGCTCAGTTCACCAAGTGCTTCACTAAGTGCTTTTAAATGCTCGGGCTGAAAGGCTCTACAAGGAGACAAGGTGTGAGACTTCAATTTGAAAATACAGTGTCAACAAAGTCAATTCGCTGCCTGGGCCAAAGACCTCCTAGGTCAGAATGAGGCCAACTCCACCAGTGAAATCAAGCCGTCTCCTAAGTGGGCGTGGTCTCCCCACCCCGGATCTCCAAATGACGTTCGGAAGTGTCGTGAACATCGCGTGGACGGACAAAGACTGCGCTGTACCAGAGACGCTGGGCGCCGCTAAAGACGGACAGCTTCTGCGGTGAGTTTCCCTTTGACACGCTTGTCGGGGGAGAGCGCGAACGCAGTCCCCCACTACCAGAAATTATGCAGTCGAGATTCCCACATTTGGGGAATTCGCAGGGGTCAGCACAGCCGGAGTGCAATGGCTGAGCCTCGCCCTGGGTGAACCACCTTCTTGATCATGGTATCTCCCCTGCCAGGTAAGTATGGGTTGCACAGCTCAGAGGCAGAGGGCTCTTCCACGGACATGCCGTGCTGACTGGCGGTGCTGACAAAACACGCCTGGTCAAAACCAGGGACTGTGGAAGGCCCTGTGAGTCTGCAGGGATCTGATCCAGAGGAAAGCGTTTTTGTTCTCGGGACGACAAAATACGACTCAGGTTTTACTTGATAGATACCGGTTACATGTAGTGATGGCGGCGCGACACTGAACTTCCACATGTCCTCCAAACCCTCAACTACAATTCCATAGAACCACTGCTTCGAAGCTCGCTTTGACGCCAAACAAACAAACAACAACAAAAGAAACACGTGACATCTGAGGTCCGAAGCAGCAACTGCTTCGTTGCCAGATCGATTCGCGGTCCAATCGGGTGATTCACTGGCACTGCCTCATCTCGGTGCTGACGGGTGACAGGTTGAGACAGCGCTTCAAGCTGGCAAAACAACCTTTATGCACACCAGCCTCATCAGTTCCTTGTGAGCGAGCGTTTTCAAAACGTGGAGAAACTATGAGCAAAGCAAGAAACCCACTCAATCCAAAAACCGTTGAAAAAATAACGTATCTCAATGAAAATCTTTGACTGTCCCTCGTCCTACATAATCACCCTCTACCATAGTCGCACAAGCCGTACCACCTAAACCGATGCCGTATTTACACAGCACTCTCCTCAATAACACAATACACACATGAACTCTGTCGTGTGGTTCATTGATCTTTATTTGTCAATTGAACATAATAATCAGCCTGTGTGTGGGTGTGTATGTATATAGTGAAAAGCCTCCTGTCCAGCAACTAGCCTGCCGAATTTGACTGCAGCCTGGCACTTTGCCAGGAGAGGTCACTGTGGCTGAAGCTTTGAGGAATCGACCCATTTTCGAAACAGTTGGCTCAAGTGCTTCAGTGCTTCACAAAAGCTTCGTTTGCTTATGACTGCCTATGTGTCCCCACTGACCCGGAGCGCCCCAGGGACCACAGGGACTTGATTTTCGACAGCGAGAGAGGGGGTGCACCGTTCCCGGAGGTACTGCAATACCGGGTCGATGCGTGGAGTGGACGGAGCAAGCCCCTATTCCATCTCCCTGCTCCAAAAATCAATTTAATATATGGTCCCCGGGTAGGGGACGTATCAGATATTAAACTGATAAGAACAGATACTACACTTGATCTTAGCCAAAAGGCCGAGAAGCGATACCGACAGGGAGTCGGAGGCCAGCAGGTCACGCTCCGCCCCGGCACCCTCACTCGCGGTGCATGGTGGATGACGTGTTTAGTGACGCTCAGTTCACCAAGTGCTTCACTAAGTGCTTTTAAATGCTCGGGCTGAAAGGCTCTACAAGGAGACAAGGTGTGAGACTTCAATTTGAAAATACAGTGTCAACAAAGTCAATTCGCTGCCTGGGCCAAAGACCTCCTAGGTCAGAATGAGGCCAACTCCACCAGTGAAATCAAGCCGTCTCCTAAGTGGGCGTGGTCTCCCCACCCCGGATCTCCAAATGACGTTCGGAAGTGTCGTGAACATCGCGTGGACGGACAAAGACTGCGCTGTACCAGAGACGCTGGGCGCCGCTAAAGACGGACAGCTTCTGCGGTGAGTTTCCCTTTGACACGCTTGTCGGGGGAGAGCGCGAACGCAGTCCCCCACTACCAGAAATTATGCAGTCGAGATTCCCACATTTGGGGAATTCGCAGGGGTCAGCACAGCCGGAGTGCAATGGCTGAGCCTCGCCCTGGGTGAACCACCTTCTTGATCATGGTATCTCCCCTGCCAGGTAAGTATGGGTTGCACAGCTCAGAGGCAGAGGGCTCTTCCACGGACATGCCGTGCTGACTGGCGGTGCTGACAAAACACGCCTGGTCAAAACCAGGGACTGTGGAAGGCCCTGTGAGTCTGCAGGGATCTGATCCAGAGGAAAGCGTTTTTGTTCTCGGGACGACAAAGTACGACTCAGGTTTTACTTGATAGATACCGGTTACATGTAGTGATGGCGGCGCGACACTGAACTTCCATATGTCCTCCAAACCCTCAACTACAATTCCATAGAACCACTGCTTCGAAGCTCGCTTTGACGCCAAACAAACAAACAACAACAAAAGAAACACGTGACATCTGAGGTCCGAAGCAGCAACTGCTTCGTTGCCAGATCGATTCGCGGTCCAATCGGGTGATTCACTGGCACTGCCTCATCTCGGTGCTGACGGGTGACAGGTTGAGACAGCGCTTCAAGCTGGCAAAACAACCTTTATGCACACCAGCCTCATCAGTTCCTTGTGAGCGAGCGTTTTCAAAACGTGGAGAAACTGTGAGCAAAGCAAGAAACCCACTCAATCCAAAAACCGTTGAAAAAATAACGTATCTCAATGAAAATCTTTGACTGTCCCTCGTCCTACATAATCACCCTCTGCCATAGTCGCACAAGCCGTACCACCTAAACCGATGCCGTATTTACACAGCACTCTCCTCAATAACACAATACACACATGAACTCTGTCGTGTGGTTCATTGATCTTTATTTGTCAATTGAACATAATAATCAGCCTGTGTGTGGGTGTGTATGTATATAGTGAAAAGCCTCCTGTCCAGCAACTAGCCTGCCGAATTTGACTGCAGCCTGGCACTTTGCCAGGAGAGGTCACTGTGGCTGAAGCTTTGAGGAATCGACCCATTTTCGAAAAAGTTGGCTCAAGTGGTTCAGTGCTTCACAAAAGCTTCGTTTGCTTATGACTGCCTATGTGTCCCCACTGACCCGGAGCGCCCCAGGGACCACAGGGACTTGATTTTCGACAGCGAGAGAGGGGGGTGCACCGTTCCCGGAGGTACTGCAATACCGGGTCGATGCGTGGAGTGGACGGAGCAAGCCCCTATTCCATCTCCCTGCTCCAAAAATCAATTTAATATATGGTCCCCGGGTAGGGGACGTATCAGATATTAAACTGATAAGAACAGATACTACACTTGATCTTAGCCAAAAGGCCGAGAAGCGATACCGACAGGGAGTCGGAGGCCAGCAGGTCACGCTCCGCCCCGGCACCCTCACTTGCGGTGCATGGTGGATGACGTGTTTAGTGACGCTCAGTTCACCAAGTGCTTCACTAAGTGCTTTTAAATGCTCGGGCTGAAAGGCTCTACAAGGAGACAAGGTGTGAGACTTCAATTTGAAAATACAGTGTCAACAAAGTCAATTCGCTGCCTGGGCCAAAGACAAGACCTCCTAGGTCAGAATGAGGCCAACTCCACCAGTGAAATCAAGCCGTCTCCTAAGTGGGCGTGGTCTCCCCACCCCGGATCTCCAAATGACGTTCGGAAGTGTCGTGAACATCGCGTGGACGGACAAAGACTGCGCTGTACCAGAGACGCTGGGCGCCGCTAAAGACGGACAGCTTCTGCGGTGAGTTTCCCTTTGACACGCTTGTCGGGGGAGAGCGCGAACGCAGTCCCCCACTACCAGAAATTATGCAGTCGAGATTCCCACATTTGGGGAATTCGCAGGGGTCAGCACAGCCGGAGTGCAATGGCTGAGCCTCGCCCTGGGTGAACCACCTTCTTGATCATGGTATCTCCCCTGCCAGGTAAGTATGGGTTGCACAGCTCAGAGGCAGAGGGCTCTTCCACGGACATGCCGTGCTGACTGGCGGTGCTGACAAAACACGCCTGGTCAAAACCAGGGACTGTGGAAGGCCCTGTGAGTCTGCAGGGATCTGATCCAGAGGAAAGCGTTTTTGTTCTCGGGACGACAAAATACGACTCAGGTTTTACTTGATAGATACCGGTTACATGTAGTGATGGCGGCGCGACACTGAACTTCCATATGTCCTCCAAACCCTCAACTACAATTCCATAGAACCACTGCTTCGAAGCTCGCTTTGACGCCAAACAAACAAACAACAACAAAAGAAACACGTGACATCTGAGGTCCGAAGCAGCAACTGCTTCGTTGCCAGATCGATTCGCGGTCCAATCGGGTGATTCACTGGCACTGCCTCATCTCGGTGCTGACGGGTGACAGGTTGAGACAGCGCTTCAAGCTGGCAAAACAACCTTTATGCACACCAGCCTCATCAGTTCCTTGTGAGCGAGCGTTTTCAAAACGTGGAGAAACTGTGAGCAAAGCAAGAAACCCACTCAATCCAAAAACCGTTGAAAAAATAACGTATCTCAATGAAAATCTTTGACTGTCCCTCGTCCTACATAATCACCCTCTGCCATAGTCGCACAAGCCGTACCACCTAAACCGATGCCGTATTTACACAGCACTCTCCTCAATAACACAATACACACATGAACTCTGTCGTGTGGTTCATTGATCTTTATTTGTCAATTGAACATAATAATCAGCCTGTGTGTGGGTGTGTATGTATATAGTGAAAAGCCTCCTGTCCAGCAACTAGCCTGCCGAATTTGACTGCAGCCTGGCACTTTGCCAGGAGAGGTCACTGTGGCTGAAGCTTTGAGGAATCGACCCATTTTCGAAACAGTTGGCTCAAGTGGTTCAGTGCTTCACAAAAGCTTCGTTTGCTTATGACTGCCTATATGTCCCCACTGACCCGGAGCGCCCCAGGGACCACAGGGACTTGATTTTCGACAGCGAGAGAGGGGGGTGCACCGTTCCCGGAGATACTGCAATACCGGGTCGATGCGTGGAGTGGACGGAGCAAGCCCCTAGTCCATCTCCCTGCTCCAAAAATCAATTTAATATATGGTCCCCGGGTAGGGGACGTATCAGATATTAAACTGATAAGAACAGATACTACACTTGATCTTAGCCAAAAGGCCGAGAAGCGATACCGACAGGGAGTCGGAGGCCAGCAGGTCACGCTCCGCCCCGGCACCCTCACTCGCGGTGCATGGTGGATGACGTGTTTAGTGACGCTCAGTTCACCAAGTGCTTCACTAAGTGCTTTTAAATGCTCGGGCTGAAAGGCTCTACAAGGAGACAAGGTGTGAGACTTCAATTTGAAAATACAGTGTCAACAAAGTCAATTCGCTGCCTGGGCCAAAGACCTCCTAGGTCAGAATGAGGCCAACTCCACCAGTGAAATCAAGCCGTCTCCTAAGTGGGCGTGGTCTCCCCACCCCGGATCTCCAAATGACGTTCGGAAGTGTCGTGAACATCGCGTGGACGGACAAAGACTGCGCTGTACCAGAGACGCTGGGCGCCGCTAAAGACGGACAGCTTCTGCGGTGAGTTTCCCTTTGACACGCTTGTCGGGGGAGAGCGCGAACGCAGTCCCCCACTACCAGAAATTATGCAGTCGAGATTCCCACATTTGGGGAATTCGCAGGGGTCAGCACAGCCGGAGTGCAATGGCTGAGCCTCGCCCTGGGTGAACCACCTTCTTGATCATGGTATCTCCCCTGCCAGGTAAGTATGGGTTGCACAGCTCAGAGGCAGAGGGCTCTTCCACGGACATGCCGTGCTGACTGGCGGTGCTGACAAAACACGCCTGGTCAAAACCAGGGACTGTGGAAGGCCCTGTGAGTCTGCAGGGATCTGATCCAGAGGAAAGCGTTTTTGTTCTCGGGACGACAAAATACGACTCAGGTTTTACTTGATAGATACCGGTTACATGTAGTGATGGCGGCGCGACACTGAACTTCCATATGTCCTCCAAACCCTCAACTACAATTCCATAGAACCACTGCTTCGAAGCTCGCTTTGACGCCAAACAAACAAACAACAACAAAAGAAACACGTGACATCTGAGGTCCGAAGCAGCAACTGCTTCGTTGCCAGATCGATTCGCGGTCCAATCGGGTGATTCACTGGCACTGCCTCATCTCGGTGCTGACGGGTGACAGGTTGAGACAGCGCTTCAAGCTGGCAAAACAACCTTTATGCACACCAGCCTCATCAGTTCCTTGTGAGCGAGCGTTTTCAAAACGTGGAGAAACTGTGAGCAAAGCAAGAAACCCACTCAATCCAAAAACCGTTGAAAAAATAACGTATCTCAATGAAAATCTTTGACTGTCCCTCGTCCTACATAATCACCCTCTGCCATAGTCGCACAAGCCGTACCACCTAAACCGATGCCGTATTTACACAGCACTCTCCTCAATAACACAATACACACATGAACTCTGTCGTGTGGTTCATTGATCTTTATTTGTCAATTGAACATAATAATCAGCCTGTGTGTGGGTGTGTATGTATATAGTGAAAAGCCTCCTGTCCAGCAACTAGCCTGCCGAATTTAACTGCAGCCTGGCACTTTGCCAGGAGAGGTCACTGTGGCTGAAGCTTTGAGGAATCGACCCATTTTCGAAACAGTTGGCTCAAGTGGTTCAGTGCTTCACAAAAGCTTCGTTTGCTTATGACTGCCTATGTGTCCCCACTGACCCGGAGCGCCCCAGGGACCACAGGGACTTGATTTTCGACAGCGAGAGAGGGGGGTGCACCGTTCCCGGAGGTACTGCAATACCGGGTCGATGCGTGGAGTGGACGGAGCAAGCCCCTATTCCATCTCCCTGCTCCAAAAATCAATTTAATATATGGTCCCCGGGTAGGGGACGTATCAGATATTAAACTGATAAGAACAGATACTACACTTGATCTTAGCCAAAAGGCCGAGAAGCGATACCGACAGGGAGTCGGAGGCCAGCAGGTCACGCTCCGCCCCGGCACCCTCACTCGCGGTGCATGGTGGATGACGTGTTTAGTGACGCTCAGTTCACCAAGTGCTTCACTAAGTGCTTTTAAATGCTCGGGCTGAAAGGCTCTACAAGGAGACAAGGTGTGAGACTTCAATTTGAAAATACAGTGTCAACAAAGTCAATTCGCTGCCTGGGCCAAAGACAAGACCTCCTAGGTCAGAATGAGGCCAACTCCACCAGTGAAATCAAGCCGTCTCCTAAGTGGGCGTGGTCTCCCCACCCCGGATCTCCAAATGACGTTCGGAAGTGTCGTGAACATCGCGTGGACGGACAAAGACTGCGCTGTACCAGAGACGCTGGGCGCCGCTAAAGACGGACAGCTTCTGCGGTGAGTTTCCCTTTGACACGCTTGTCGGGGGAGAGCGCGAACGCAGTCCCCCACTACCAGAAATTATGCAGTCGAGATTCCCACATTTGGGGAATTCGCAGGGGTCAGCACAGCCGGAGTGCAATGGCTGAGCCTCGCCCTGGGTGAACCACCTTCTTGATCATGGTATCTCCCCTGCCAGGTAAGTATGGGTTGCACAGCTCAGAGGCAGAGGGCTCTTCCACGGACATGCCGTGCTGACTGGCGGTGCTGACAAAACACGCCTGGTCAAAACCAGGGACTGTGGAAGGCCCTGTGAGTCTGCAGGGATCTGATCCAGAGGAAAGCGTTTTTGTTCTCGGGACGACAAAATACGACTCAGGTTTTACTTGATAGATACCGGTTACATGTAGTGATGGCGGCGCGACACTGAACTTCCATATGTCCTCCAAACCCTCAACTACAATTCCATAGAACCACTGCTTCGAAGCTCGCTTTGACGCCAAACAAACAAACAACAACAAAAGAAACACGTGACATCTGAGGTCCGAAGCAGCAACTGCTTCGTTGCCAGATCGATTCGCGGTCCAATCGGGTGATTCACTGGCACTGCCTCATCTCGGTGCTGACGGGTGACAGGTTGAGACAGCGCTTCAAGCTGGCAAAACAACCTTTATGCACACCAGCCTCATCAGTTCCTTGTGAGCGAGCGTTTTCAAAACGTGGAGAAACTGTGAGCAAAGCAAGAAACCCACTCAATCCAAAAACCGTTGAAAAAATAACGTATCTCAATGAAAATCTTTGACTGTCCCTCGTCCTACATAATCACCCTCTGCCATAGTCGCACAAGCCGTACCACCTAAACCGATGCCGTATTTACACAGCACTCTCCTCAATAACACAATACACACATGAACTCTGTCGTGTGGTTCATTGATCTTTATTTGTCAATTGAACATAATAATCAGCCTGTGTGTGGGTGTGTATGTATATAGTGAAAAGCCTCCTGTCCAGCAACTAGCCTGCCGAATTTGACTGCAGCCTGGCACTTTGCCAGGAGAGGTCACTGTGGCTGAAGCTTTGAGGAATCGACCCATTTTCGAAACAGTTGGCTCAAGTGGTTCAGTGCTTCACAAAAGCTTTGTTTGCTTATGACTGCCTATATGTCCCCACTGACCCGGAGCGCCCCAGGGACCACAGGGACTTGATTTTCGACAGCGAGAGAGGGGGGTGCACCGTTCCCGGAGGTACTGCAATACCGGGTCGATGCGTGGAGTGGACGGAGCAAGCCCCTAGTCCATCTCCCTGCTCCAAAAATCAATTTAATATATGGTCCCCGGGTAGGGGACGTATCAGATATTAAACTGATAAGAACAGATACTACACTTGATCTTAGCCAAAAGGCCGAGAAGCGATACCGACAGGGAGTCGGAGGCCAGCAGGTCACGCTCCGCCCCGGCACCCTCACTCGCGGTGCATGGTGGATGACGTGTTTAGTGACGCTCAGTTCACCAAGTGCTTCACTAAGTGCTTTTAAATGCTCGGGCTGAAAGGCTCTACAAGGAGACAAGGTGTGAGACTTCAATTTGAAAATACAGTGTCAACAAAGTCAATTCGCTGCCTGGGCCAAAGACCTCCTAGGTCAGAATGAGGCCAACTCCACCAGTGAAATCAAGCCGTCTCCTAAGTGGGCGTGGTCTCCCCACCCCGGATCTCCAAATGACGTTCGGAAGTGTCGTGAACATCGCGTGGACGGACAAAGACTGCGCTGTACCAGAGACGCTGGGCGCCGCTAAAGACGGACAGCTTCTGCGGTGAGTTTCCCTTTGACACGCTTGTCGGGGGAGAGCGCGAACGCAGTCCCCCACTACCAGAAATTATGCAGTCGAGATTCCCACATTTGGGGAATTCGCAGGGGTCAGCACAGCCGGAGTGCAATGGCTGAGCCTCGCCCTGGGTGAACCACCTTCTTGATCATGGTATCTCCCCTGCCAGGTAAGTATGGGTTGCACAGCTCAGAGGCAGAGGGCTCTTCCACGGACATGCCGTGCTGACTGGCGGTGCTGACAAAACACGCCTGGTCAAAACCAGGGACTGTGGAAGGCCCTGTGAGTCTGCAGGGATCTGATCCAGAGGAAAGCGTTTTTGTTCTCGGGACGACAAAGTACGACTCAGGTTTTACTTGATAGATACCGGTTACATGTAGTGATGGCGGCGCGACACTGAACTTCCATATGTCCTCCAAACCCTCAACTACAATTCCATAGAACCACTGCTTCGAAGCTCGCTTTGACGCCAAACAAACAAACAACAACAAAAGAAACACGTGACATCTGAGGTCCGAAGCAGCAACTGCTTCGTTGCCAGATCGATTCGCGGTCCAATCGGGTGATTCACTGGCACTGCCTCATCTCGGTGCTGACGGGTGACAGGTTGAGACAGCGCTTCAAGCTGGCAAAACAACCTTTATGCACACCAGCCTCATCAGTTCCTTGTGAGCGAGCGTTTTCAAAACGTGGAGAAACTGTGAGCAAAGCAAGAAACCCACTCAATCCAAAAACCGTTGAAAAAATAACGTATCTCAATGAAAATCTTTGACTGTCCCTCGTCCTACATAATCACCCTCTGCCATAGTCGCACAAGCCGTACCACCTAAACCGATGCCGTATTTACACAGCACTCTCCTCAATAACACAATACACACATGAACTCTGTCGTGTGGTTCATTGATCTTTATTTGTCAATTGAACATAATAATCAGCCTGTGTGTGGGTGTGTATGTATATAGTGAAAAGCCTCCTGTCCAGCAACTAGCCTGCCGAATTTGACTGCAGCCTGGCACTTTGCCAGGAGAGGTCACTGTGGCTGAAGCTTTGAGGAATCGACCCATTTTCGAAATAGTTGGCTCAAGTGGTTCAGTGCTTCACAAAAGCTTCGTTTGCTTATGACTGCCTATGTGTCCCCACTGACCCGGAGCGCCCCAGGGACCACAGGGACTTGATTTTCGACAGCGAGAGAGGGGGGTGCACCGTTCCCGGAGGTACTGCAATACCGGGTCGATGCGTGGAGTGGACGGAGCAAGCCCCTATTCCATCTCCCTGCTCCAAAAATCAATTTAATATATGGTCCCCGGGTAGGGGACGTATCAGATATTAAACTGATAAGAACAGATACTACACTTGATCTTAGCCAAAAGGCCGAGAAGCGATACCGACAGGGAGTCGGAGGCCAGCAGGTCACGCTCCGCCCCGGCACCCTCACTTGCGGTGCATGGTGGATGACGTGTTTAGTGACGCTCAGTTCACCAAGTGCTTCACTAAGTGCTTTTAAATGCTCGGGCTGAAAGGCTCTACAAGGAGACAAGGTGTGAGACTTCAATTTGAAAATACAGTGTCAACAAAGTCAATTCGCTGCCTGGGCCAAAGACAAGACCTCCTAGGTCAGAATGAGGCCAACTCCACCAGTGAAATCAAGCCGTCTCCTAAGTGGGCGTGGTCTCCCCACCCCGGATCTCCAAATGACGTTCGGAAGTGTCGTGAACATCGCGTGGACGGACAAAGACTGCGCTGTACCAGAGACGCTGGGCGCCGCTAAAGACGGACAGCTTCTGCGGTGAGTTTCCCTTTGACACGCTTGTCGGGGGAGAGCGCGAACGCAGTCCCCCACTACCAGAAATTATGCAGTCGAGATTCCCACATTTGGGGAATTCGCAGGGGTCAGCACAGCCGGAGTGCAATGGCTGAGCCTCGCCCTGGGTGAACCACCTTCTTGATCATGGTATCTCCCCTGCCAGGTAAGTATGGGTTGCACAGCTCAGAGGCAGAGGGCTCTTCCACGGACATGCCGTGCTGACTGGCGGTGCTGACAAAACACGCCTGGTCAAAACCAGGGACTGTGGAAGGCCCTGTGAGTCTGCAGGGATCTGATCCAGAGGAAAGCGTTTTTGTTCTCGGGACGACAAAATACGACTCAGGTTTTACTTGATAGATACCGGTTACATGTAGTGATGGCGGCGCGACACTGAACTTCCATATGTCCTCCAAACCCTCAACTACAATTCCATAGAACCACTGCTTCGAAGCTCGCTTTGACGCCAAACAAACAAACAACAACAAAAGAAACACGTGACATCTGAGGTCCGAAGCAGCAACTGCTTCGTTGCCAGATCGATTCGCGGTCCAATCGGGTGATTCACTGGCACTGCCTCATCTCGGTGCTGACGGGTGACAGGTTGAGACAGCGCTTCAAGCTGGCAAAACAACCTTTATGCACACCAGCCTCATCAGTTCCTTGTGAGCGAGCGTTTTCAAAACGTGGAGAAACTGTGAGCAAAGCAAGAAACCCACTCAATCCAAAAACCGTTGAAAAAATAACGTATCTCAATGAAAATCTTTGACTGTCCCTCGTCCTACATAATCACCCTCTGCCATAGTCGCACAAGCCGTACCACCTAAACCGATGCCGTATTTACACAGCACTCTCCTCAATAACACAATACACACATGAACTCTGTCGTGTGGTTCATTGATCTTTATTTGTCAATTGAACATAATAATCAGCCTGTGTGTGGGTGTGTATGTATATAGTGAAAAGCCTCCTGTCCAGCAACTAGCCTGCCGAATTTGACTGCAGCCTGGCACTTTGCCAGGAGAGGTCACTGTGGCTGAAGCTTTGAGGAATCGACCCATTTTCGAAACAGTTGGCTCAAGTGGTTCAGTGCTTCACAAAAGCTTCGTTTGCTTATGACTGCCTATATGTCCCCACTGACCCGGAGCGCCCCAGGGACCACAGGGACTTGATTTTCGACAGCGAGAGAGGGGGGTGCACCGTTCCCGGAGATACTGCAATACCGGGTCGATGCGTGGAGTGGACGGAGCAAGCCCCTAGTCCATCTCCCTGCTCCAAAAATCAATTTAATATATGGTCCCCGGGTAGGGGACGTATCAGATATTAAACTGATAAGAACAGATACTACACTTGATCTTAGCCAAAAGGCCGAGAAGCGATACCGACAGGGAGTCGGAGGCCAGCAGGTCACGCTCCGCCCCGGCACCCTCACTCGCGGTGCATGGTGGATGACGTGTTTAGTGACGCTCAGTTCACCAAGTGCTTCACTAAGTGCTTTTAAATGCTCGGGCTGAAAGGCTCTACAAGGAGACAAGGTGTGAGACTTCAATTTGAAAATACAGTGTCAACAAAGTCAATTCGCTGCCTGGGCCAAAGACCTCCTAGGTCAGAATGAGGCCAACTCCACCAGTGAAATCAAGCCGTCTCCTAAGTGGGCGTGGTCTCCCCACCCCGGATCTCCAAATGACGTTCGGAAGTGTCGTGAACATCGCGTGGACGGACAAAGACTGCGCTGTACCAGAGACGCTGGGCGCCGCTAAAGACGGACAGCTTCTGCGGTGAGTTTCCCTTTGACACGCTTGTCGGGGGAGAGCGCGAACGCAGTCCCCCACTACCAGAAATTATGCAGTCGAGATTCCCACATTTGGGGAATTCGCAGGGGTCAGCACAGCCGGAGTGCAATGGCTGAGCCTCGCCCTGGGTGAACCACCTTCTTGATCATGGTATCTCCCCTGCCAGGTAAGTATGGGTTGCACAGCTCAGAGGCAGAGGGCTCTTCCACGGACATGCCGTGCTGACTGGCGGTGCTGACAAAACACGCCTGGTCAAAACCAGGGACTGTGGAAGGCCCTGTGAGTCTGCAGGGATCTGATCCAGAGGAAAGCGTTTTTGTTCTCGGGACGACAAAGTACGACTCAGGTTTTACTTGATAGATACCGGTTACATGTAGTGATGGCGGCGCGACACTGAACTTCCATATGTCCTCCAAACCCTCAACTACAATTCCATAGAACCACTGCTTCGAAGCTCGCTTTGACGCCAAACAAACAAACAACAACAAAAGAAACACGTGACATCTGAGGTCCGAAGCAGCAACTGCTTCGTTGCCAGATCGATTCGCGGTCCAATCGGGTGATTCACTGGCACTGCCTCATCTCGGTGCTGACGGGTGACAGGTTGAGACAGCGCTTCAAGCTGGCAAAACAACCTTTATGCACACCAGCCTCATCAGTTCCTTGTGAGCGAGCGTTTTCAAAACGTGGAGAAACTGTGAGCAAAGCAAGAAACCCACTCAATCCAAAAACCGTTGAAAAAATAACGTATCTCAATGAAAATCTTTGACTGTCCCTCGTCCTACATAATCACCCTCTGCCATAGTCGCACAAGCCGTACCACCTAAACCGATGCCGTATTTACACAGCACTCTCCTCAATAACACAATACACACATGAACTCTGTCGTGTGGTTCATTGATCTTTATTTGTCAATTGAACATAATAATCAGCCTGTGTGTGGGTGTGTATGTATATAGTGAAAAGCCTCCTGTCCAGCAACTAGCCTGCCGAATTTGACTGCAGCCTGGCACTTTGCCAGGAGAGGTCACTGTGGCTGAAGCTTTGAGGAATCGACCCATTTTCGAAACAGTTGGCTCAAGTGGTTCAGTGCTTCACAAAAGCTTCGTTTGCTTATGACTGCCTATATGTCCCCACTGACCCGGAGCGCCCCAGGGACCACAGGGACTTGATTTTCGACAGCGAGAGAGGGGGGTGCACCGTTCCCGGAGGTACTGCAATACCGGGTCGATGCGTGGAGTGGACGGAGCAAGCCCCTATTCCATCTCCCTGCTCCAAAAATCAATTTAATATATGGTCCCCGGGTAGGGGACGTATCAGATATTAAACTGATAAGAACAGATACTACACTTGATCTTAGCCAAAAGGCCGAGAAGCGATACCGACAGGGAGT
This sequence comes from Nibea coibor, assembly GCA_023373845.1. NCBI lineage: Eukaryota > Metazoa > Chordata > Actinopteri > Sciaenidae > Nibea > Nibea coibor. Next base: position 1,371,191 of record CM041721.1, on the reverse strand, counting down.
CGGAGGCCAGCAGGTCACGCTCCGCCCCGGCACCCTCACTCGCGGTGCATGGTGGATGACGTGTTTAGTGACGCTCAGTTCACCAAGTGCTTCACTAAGTGCTTTTAAATGCTCGGGCTGAAAGGCTCTACAAGGAGACAAGGTGTGAGACTTCAATTTGAAAATACAGTGTCAACAAAGTCAATTCGCTGCCTGGGCCAAAGACCTCCTAGGTCAGAATGAGGCCAACTCCACCAGTGAAATCAAGCCGTCTCCTAAGTGGGCGTGGTCTCCCCACCCCGGATCTCCAAATGACGTTCGGAAGTGTCGTGAACATCGCGTGGACGGACAAAGACTGCGCTGTACCAGAGACGCTGGGCGCCGCTAAAGACGGACAGCTTCTGCGGTGAGTTTCCCTTTGACACGCTTGTCGGGGGAGAGCGCGAACGCAGTCCCCCACTACCAGAAATTATGCAGTCGAGATTCCCACATTTGGGGAATTCGCAGGGGTCAGCACAGCCGGAGTGCAATGGCTGAGCCTCGCCCTGGGTGAACCACCTTCTTGATCATGGTATCTCCCCTGCCAGGTAAGTATGGGTTGCACAGCTCAGAGGCAGAGGGCTCTTCCACGGACATGCCGTGCTGACTGGCGGTGCTGACAAAACACGCCTGGTCAAAACCAGGGACTGTGGAAGGCCCTGTGAGTCTGCAGGGATCTGATCCAGAGGAAAGCGTTTTTGTTCTCGGGACGACAAAGTACGACTCAGGTTTTACTTGATAGATACCGGTTACATGTAGTGATGGCGGCGCGACACTGAACTTCCATATGTCCTCCAAACCCTCAACTACAATTCCATAGAACCACTGCTTCGAAGCTCGCTTTGACGCCAAACAAACAAACAACAACAAAAGAAACACGTGACATCTGAGGTCCGAAGCAGCAACTGCTTCGTTGCCAGATCGATTCGCGGTCCAATCGGGTGATTCACTGGCACTGCCTCATCTCGGTGCTGACGGGTGACAGGTTGAGACAGCGCTTCAAGCTGGCAAAACAACCTTTATGCACACCAGCCTCATCAGTTCCTTGTGAGCGAGCGTTTTCAAAACGTGGAGAAACTGTGAGCAAAGCAAGAAACCCACTCAATCCAAAAACCGTTGAAAAAATAACGTATCTCAATGAAAATCTTTGACTGTCCCTCGTCCTACATAATCACCCTCTGCCATAGTCGCACAAGCCGTACCACCTAAACCGATGCCGTATTTACACAGCACTCTCCTCAATAACACAATACACACATGAACTCTGTCGTGTGGTTCATTGATCTTTATTTGTCAATTGAACATAATAATCAGCCTGTGTGTGGGTGTGTATGTATATAGTGAAAAGCCTCCTGTCCAGCAACTAGCCTGCCGAATTTGACTGCAGCCTGGCACTTTGCCAGGAGAGGTCACTGTGGCTGAAGCTTTGAGGAATCGACCCATTTTCGAAATAGTTGGCTCAAGTGGTTCAGTGCTTCACAAAAGCTTCGTTTGCTTATGACTGCCTATGTGTCCCCACTGACCCGGAGCGCCCCAGGGACCACAGGGACTTGATTTTCGACAGCGAGAGAGGGGGGTGCACCGTTCCCGGAGGTACTGCAATACCGGGTCGATGCGTGGAGTGGACGGAGCAAGCCCCTATTCCATCTCCCTGCTCCAAAAATCAATTTAATATATGGTCCCCGGGTAGGGGACGTATCAGATATTAAACTGATAAGAACAGATACTACACTTGATCTTAGCCAAAAGGCCGAGAAGCGATACCGACAGGGAGTCGGAGGCCAGCAGGTCACGCTCCGCCCCGGCACCCTCACTTGCGGTGCATGGTGGATGACGTGTTTAGTGACGCTCAGTTCACCAAGTGCTTCACTAAGTGCTTTTAAATGCTCGGGCTGAAAGGCTCTACAAGGAGACAAGGTGTGAGACTTCAATTTGAAAATACAGTGTCAACAAAGTCAATTCGCTGCCTGGGCCAAAGACAAGACCTCCTAGGTCAGAATGAGGCCAACTCCACCAGTGAAATCAAGCCGTCTCCTAAGTGGGCGTGGTCTCCCCACCCCGGATCTCCAAATGACGTTCGGAAGTGTCGTGAACATCGCGTGGACGGACAAAGACTGCGCTGTACCAGAGACGCTGGGCGCCGCTAAAGACGGACAGCTTCTGCGGTGAGTTTCCCTTTGACACGCTTGTCGGGGGAGAGCGCGAACGCAGTCCCCCACTACCAGAAATTATGCAGTCGAGATTCCCACATTTGGGGAATTCGCAGGGGTCAGCACAGCCGGAGTGCAATGGCTGAGCCTCGCCCTGGGTGAACCACCTTCTTGATCATGGTATCTCCCCTGCCAGGTAAGTATGGGTTGCACAGCTCAGAGGCAGAGGGCTCTTCCACGGACATGCCGTGCTGACTGGCGGTGCTGACAAAACACGCCTGGTCAAAACCAGGGACTGTGGAAGGCCCTGTGAGTCTGCAGGGATCTGATCCAGAGGAAAGCGTTTTTGTTCTCGGGACGACAAAATACGACTCAGGTTTTACTTGATAGATACCGGTTACATGTAGTGATGGCGGCGCGACACTGAACTTCCATATGTCCTCCAAACCCTCAACTACAATTCCATAGAACCACTGCTTCGAAGCTCGCTTTGACGCCAAACAAACAAACAACAACAAAAGAAACACGTGACATCTGAGGTCCGAAGCAGCAACTGCTTCGTTGCCAGATCGATTCGCGGTCCAATCGGGTGATTCACTGGCACTGCCTCATCTCGGTGCTGACGGGTGACAGGTTGAGACAGCGCTTCAAGCTGGCAAAACAACCTTTATGCACACCAGCCTCATCAGTTCCTTGTGAGCGAGCGTTTTCAAAACGTGGAGAAACTGTGAGCAAAGCAAGAAACCCACTCAATCCAAAAACCGTTGAAAAAATAACGTATCTCAATGAAAATCTTTGACTGTCCCTCGTCCTACATAATCACCCTCTGCCATAGTCGCACAAGCCGTACCACCTAAACCGATGCCGTATTTACACAGCACTCTCCTCAATAACACAATACACACATGAACTCTGTCGTGTGGTTCATTGATCTTTATTTGTCAATTGAACATAATAATCAGCCTGTGTGTGGGTGTGTATGTATATAGTGAAAAGCCTCCTGTCCAGCAACTAGCCTGCCGAATTTGACTGCAGCCTGGCACTTTGCCAGGAGAGGTCACTGTGGCTGAAGCTTTGAGGAATCGACCCATTTTCGAAACAGTTGGCTCAAGTGGTTCAGTGCTTCACAAAAGCTTTGTTTGCTTATGACTGCCTATATGTCCCCACTGACCCGGAGCGCCCCAGGGACCACAGGGACTTGATTTTCGACAGCGAGAGAGGGGGGTGCACCGTTCCCGGAGGTACTGCAATACCGGGTCGATGCGTGGAGTGGACGGAGCAAGCCCCTAGTCCATCTCCCTGCTCCAAAAATCAATTTAATATATGGTCCCCGGGTAGGGGACGTATCAGATATTAAACTGATAAGAACAGATACTACACTTGATCTTAGCCAAAAGGCCGAGAAGCGATACCGACAGGGAGTCGGAGGCCAGCAGGTCACGCTCCGCCCCGGCACCCTCACTCGCGGTGCATGGTGGATGACGTGTTTAGTGACGCTCAGTTCACCAAGTGCTTCACTAAGTGCTTTTAAATGCTCGGGCTGAAAGGCTCTACAAGGAGACAAGGTGTGAGACTTCAATTTGAAAATACAGTGTCAACAAAGTCAATTCGCTGCCTGGGCCAAAGACCTCCTAGGTCAGAATGAGGCCAACTCCACCAGTGAAATCAAGCCGTCTCCTAAGTGGGCGTGGTCTCCCCACCCCGGATCTCCAAATGACGTTCGGAAGTGTCGTGAACATCGCGTGGACGGACAAAGACTGCGCTGTACCAGAGACGCTGGGCGCCACTAAAGACGGACAGCTTCTGCGGTGAGTTTCCCTTTGACACGCTTGTCGGGGGAGAGCGCGAACGCAGTCCCCCACTACCAGAAATTATGCAGTCGAGATTCCCACATTTGGGGAATTCGCAGGGGTCAGCACAGCCGGAGTGCAATGGCTGAGCCTCGCCCTGGGTGAACCACCTTCTTGATCATGGTATCTCCCCTGCCAGGTAAGTATGGGTTGCACAGCTCAGAGGCAGAGGGCTCTTCCACGGACATGCCGTGCTGACTGGCGGTGCTGACAAAACACGCCTGGTCAAAACCAGGGACTGTGGAAGGCCCTGTGAGTCTGCAGGGATCTGATCCAGAGGAAAGCGTTTTTGTTCTCGGGACGACAAAATACGACTCAGGTTTTACTTGATAGATACCGGTTACATGTAGTGATGGCGGCGCGACACTGAACTTCCATATGTCCTCCAAACCCTCAACTACAATTCCATAGAACCACTGCTTCGAAGCTCGCTTTGACGCCAAACAAACAAACAACAACAAAAGAAACACGTGACATCTGAGGTCCGAAGCAGCAACTGCTTCGTTGCCAGATCGATTCGCGCTCCAATCGGGTGATTCACTGGCACTGCCTCATCTCGGTGCTGACGGGTGACAGGTTGAGACAGCGCTTCAAGCTGGCAAAACAACCTTTATGCACACCAGCCTCATCAGTTCCTTGTGAGCGAGCGTTTTCAAAACGTGGAGAAACTGTGAGCAAAGCAAGAAACCCACTCAATCCAAAAACCGTTGAAAAAATAACGTATCTCAATGAAAATCTTTGACTGTCCCTCGTCCTACATAATCACCCTCTGCCATAGTCGCACAAGCCGTACCACCTAAACCGATGCCGTATTTACACAGCACTCTCCTCAATAACACAATACACACATGAACTCTGTCGTGTGGTTCATTGATCTTTATTTGTCAATTGAACATAATAATCAGCCTGTGTGTGGGTGTGTATGTATATAGTGAAAAGCCTCCTGTCCAGCAACTAGCCTGCCGAATTTAACTGCAGCCTGGCACTTTGCCAGGAGAGGTCACTGTGGCTGAAGCTTTGAGGAATCGACCCATTTTCGAAACAGTTGGCTCAAGTGGTTCAGTGCTTCACAAAAGCTTCGTTTGCTTATGACTGCCTATGTGTCCCCACTGACCCGGAGCGCCCCAGGGACCACAGGGACTTGATTTTCGACAGCGAGAGAGGGGGGTGCACCGTTCCCGGAGGTACTGCAATACCGGGTCGATGCGTGGAGTGGACGGAGCAAGCCCCTATTCCATCTCCCTGCTCCAAAAATCAATTTAATATATGGTCCCCGGGTAGGGGACGTATCAGATATTAAACTGATAAGAACAGATACTACACTTGATCTTAGCCAAAAGGCCGAGAAGCGATACCGACAGGGAGTCGGAGGCCAGCAGGTCACGCTCCGCCCCGGCACCCTCACTCGCGGTGCATGGTGGATGACGTGTTTAGTGACGCTCAGTTCACCAAGTGCTTCACTAAGTGCTTTTAAATGCTCGGGCTGAAAGGCTCTACAAGGAGACAAGGTGTGAGACTTCAATTTGAAAATACAGTGTCAACAAAGTCAATTCGCTGCCTGGGCCAAAGACCTCCTAGGTCAGAATGAGGCCAACTCCACCAGTGAAATCAAGCCGTCTCCTAAGTGGGCGTGGTCTCCCCACCCCGGATCTCCAAATGACGTTCGGAAGTGTCGTGAACATCGCGTGGACGGACAAAGACTGCGCTGTACCAGAGACGCTGGGCGCCGCTAAAGACGGACAGCTTCTGCGGTGAGTTTCCCTTTGACACGCTTGTCGGGGGAGAGCGCGAACGCAGTCCCCCACTACCAGAAATTATGCAGTCGAGATTCCCACATTTGGGGAATTCGCAGGGGTCAGCACAGCCGGAGTGCAATGGCTGAGCCTCGCCCTGGGTGAACCACCTTCTTGATCATGGTATCTCCCCTGCCAGGTAAGTATGGGTTGCACAGCTCAGAGGCAGAGGGCTCTTCCACGGACATGCCGTGCTGACTGGCGGTGCTGACAAAACACGCCTGGTCAAAACCAGGGACTGTGGAAGGCCCTGTGAGTCTGCAGGGATCTGATCCAGAGGAAAGCGTTTTTGTTCTCGGGACGACAAAATACGACTCAGGTTTTACTTGATAGATACCGGTTACATGTAGTGATGGCGGCGCGACACTGAACTTCCATATGTCCTCCAAACCCTCAACTACAATTCCATAGAACCACTGCTTCGAAGCTCGCTTTGACGCCAAACAAACAAACAACAACAAAAGAAACACGTGACATCTGAGGTCCGAAGCAGCAACTGCTTCGTTGCCAGATCGATTCGCGGTCCAATCGGGTGATTCACTGGCACTGCCTCATCTCGGTGCTGACGGGTGACAGGTTGAGACAGCGCTTCAAGCTGGCAAAACAACCTTTATGCACACCAGCCTCATCAGTTCCTTGTGAGCGAGCGTTTTCAAAACGTGGAGAAACTGTGAGCAAAGCAAGAAACCCACTCAATCCAAAAACCGTTGAAAAAATAACGTATCTCAATGAAAATCTTTGACTGTCCCTCGTCCTACATAATCACCCTCTGCCATAGTCGCACAAGCCGTACCACCTAAACCGATGCCGTATTTACACAGCACTCTCCTCAATAACACAATACACACATGAACTCTGTCGTGTGGTTCATTGATCTTTATTTGTCAATTGAACATAATAATCAGCCTGTGTGTGGGTGTGTATGTATATAGTGAAAAGCCTCCTGTCCAGCAACTAGCCTGCCGAATTTGACTGCAGCCTGGCACTTTGCCAGGAGAGGTCACTGTGGCTGAAGCTTTGAGGAATCGACCCATTTTCGAAATAGTTGGCTCAAGTGGTTCAGTGCTTCACAAAAGCTTCGTTTGCTTATGACTGCCTATGTGTCCCCACTGACCCGGAGCGCCCCAGGGACCACAGGGACTTGATTTTCGACAGCGAGAGAGGGGGGTGCACCGTTCCCGGAGGTACTGCAATACCGGGTCGATGCGTGGAGTGGACGGAGCAAGCCCCTATTCCATCTCCCTGCTCCAAAAATCAATTTAATATATGGTCCCCGGGTAGGGGACGTATCAGATATTAAACTGATAAGAACAGATACTACACTTGATCTTAGCCAAAAGGCCGAGAAGCGATACCGACAGGGAGTCGGAGGCCAGCAGGTCACGCTCCGCCCCGGCACCCTCACTCGCGGTGCATGGTGGATGACGTGTTTAGTGACGCTCAGTTCACCAAGTGCTTCACTAAGTGCTTTTAAATGCTCGGGCTGAAAGGCTCTACAAGGAGACAAGGTGTGAGACTTCAATTTGAAAATACAGTGTCAACAAAGTCAATTCGCTGCCTGGGCCAAAGACCTCCTAGGTCAGAATGAGGCCAACTCCACCAGTGAAATCAAGCCGTCTCCTAAGTGGGCGTGGTCTCCCCACCCCGGATCTCCAAATGACGTTCGGAAGTGTCGTGAACATCGCGTGGACGGACAAAGACTGCGCTGTACCAGAGACGCTGGGCGCCGCTAAAGACGGACAGCTTCTGCGGTGAGTTTCCCTTTGACACGCTTGTCGGGGGAGAGCGCGAACGCAGTCCCCCACTACCAGAAATTATGCAGTCGAGATTCCCACATTTGGGGAATTCGCAGGGGTCAGCACAGCCGGAGTGCAATGGCTGAGCCTCGCCCTGGGTGAACCACCTTCTTGATCATGGTATCTCCCCTGCCAGGTAAGTATGGGTTGCACAGCTCAGAGGCAGAGGGCTCTTCCACGGACATGCCGTGCTGACTGGCGGTGCTGACAAAACACGCCTGGTCAAAACCAGGGACTGTGGAAGGCCCTGTGAGTCTGCAGGGATCTGATCCAGAGGAAAGCGTTTTTGTTCTCGGGACGACAAAGTACGACTCAGGTTTTACTTGATAGATACCGGTTACATGTAGTGATGGCGGCGCGACACTGAACTTCCATATGTCCTCCAAACCCTCAACTACAATTCCATAGAACCACTGCTTCGAAGCTCGCTTTGACGCCAAACAAACAAACAACAACAAAAGAAACACGTGACATCTGAGGTCCGAAGCAGCAACTGCTTCGTTGCCAGATCGATTCGCGGTCCAATCGGGTGATTCACTGGCACTGCCTCATCTCGGTGCTGACGGGTGACAGGTTGAGACAGCGCTTCAAGCTGGCAAAACAACCTTTATGCACACCAGCCTCATCAGTTCCTTGTGAGCGAGCGTTTTCAAAACGTGGAGAAACTGTGAGCAAAGCAAGAAACCCACTCAATCCAAAAACCGTTGAAAAAATAACGTATCTCAATGAAAATCTTTGACTGTCCCTCGTCCTACATAATCACCCTCTGCCATAGTCGCACAAGCCGTACCACCTAAACCGATGCCGTATTTACACAGCACTCTCCTCAATAACACAATACACACATGAACTCTGTCGTGTGGTTCATTGATCTTTATTTGTCAATTGAACATAATAATCAGCCTGTGTGTGGGTGTGTATGTATATAGTGAAAAGCCTCCTGTCCAGCAACTAGCCTGCCGAATTTGACTGCAGCCTGGCACTTTGCCAGGAGAGGTCACTGTGGCTGAAGCTTTGAGGAATCGACCCATTTTCGAAACAGTTGGCTCAAGTGGTTCAGTGCTTCACAAAAGCTTCGTTTGCTTATGACTGCCTATATGTCCCCACTGACCCGGAGCGCCCCAGGGACCACAGGGACTTGATTTTCGACAGCGAGAGAGGGGGGTGCACCGTTCCCGGAGGTACTGCAATACCGGGTCGATGCGTGGAGTGGACGGAGCAAGCCCCTATTCCATCTCCCTGCTCCAAAAATCAATTTAATATATGGTCCCCGGGTAGGGGACGTATCAGATATTAAACTGATAAGAACAGATACTACACTTGATCTTAGCCAAAAGGCCGAGAAGCGATACCGACAGGGAGTCGGAGGCCAGCAGGTCACGCTCCGCCCCGGCACCCTCACTCGCGGTGCATGGTGGATGACGTGTTTAGTGACGCTCAGTTCACCAAGTGCTTCACTAAGTGCTTTTAAATGCTCGGGCTGAAAGGCTCTACAAGGAGACAAGGTGTGAGACTTCAATTTGAAAATACAGTGTCAACAAAGTCAATTCGCTGCCTGGGCCAAAGACCTCCTAGGTCAGAATGAGGCCAACTCCACCAGTGAAATCAAGCCGTCTCCTAAGTGGGCGTGGTCTCCCCACCCCGGATCTCCAAATGACGTTCGGAAGTGTCGTGAACATCGCGTGGACGGACAAAGACTGCGCTGTACCAGAGACGCTGGGCGCCGCTAAAGACGGACAGCTTCTGCGGTGAGTTTCCCTTTGACACGCTTGTCGGGGGAGAGCGCGAACGCAGTCCCCCACTACCAGAAATTATGCAGTCGAGATTCCCACATTTGGGGAATTCGCAGGGGTCAGCACAGCCGGAGTGCAATGGCTGAGCCTCGCCCTGGGTGAACCACCTTCTTGATCATGGTATCTCCCCTGCCAGGTAAGTATGGGTTGCACAGCTCAGAGGCAGAGGGCTCTTCCACGGACATGCCGTGCTGACTGGCGGTGCTGACAAAACACGCCTGGTCAAAACCAGGGACTGTGGAAGGCCCTGTGAGTCTGCAGGGATCTGATCCAGAGGAAAGCGTTTTTGTTCTCGGGACGACAAAGTACGACTCAGGTTTTACTTGATAGATACCGGTTACATGTAGTGATGGCGGCGCGACACTGAACTTCCATATGTCCTCCAAACCCTCAACTACAATTCCATAGAACCACTGCTTCGAAGCTCGCTTTGACGCCAAACAAACAAACAACAACAAAAGAAACACGTGACATCTGAGGTCCGAAGCAGCAACTGCTTCGTTGCCAGATCGATTCGCGGTCCAATCGGGTGATTCACTGGCACTGCCTCATCTCGGTGCTGACGGGTGACAGGTTGAGACAGCGCTTCAAGCTGGCAAAACAACCTTTATGCACACCAGCCTCATCAGTTCCTTGTGAGCGAGCGTTTTCAAAACGTGGAGAAACTGTGAGCAAAGCAAGAAACCCACTCAATCCAAAAACCGTTGAAAAAATAACGTATCTCAATGAAAATCTTTGACTGTCCCTCGTCCTACATAATCACCCTCTGCCATAGTCGCACAAGCCGTACCACCTAAACCGATGCCGTATTTACACAGCACTCTCCTCAATAACACAATACACACATGAACTCTGTCGTGTGGTTCATTGATCTTTATTTGTCAATTGAACATAATAATCAGCCTGTGTGTGGGTGTGTATGTATATAGTGAAAAGCCTCCTGTCCAGCAACTAGCCTGCCGAATTTGACTGCAGCCTGGCACTTTGCCAGGAGAGGTCACTGTGGCTGAAGCTTTGAGGAATCGACCCATTTTCGAAATAGTTGGCTCAAGTGGTTCAGTGCTTCACAAAAGCTTCGTTTGCTTATGACTGCCTATGTGTCCCCACTGACCCGGAGCGCCCCAGGGACCACAGGGACTTGATTTTCGACAGCGAGAGAGGGGGGTGCACCGTTCCCGGAGGTACTGCAATACCGGGTCGATGCGTGGAGTGGACGGAGCAAGCCCCTATTCCATCTCCCTGCTCCAAAAATCAATTTAATATATGGTCCCCGGGTAGGGGACGTATCAGATATTAAACTGATAAGAACAGATACTACACTTGATCTTAGCCAAAAGGCCGAGAAGCGATACCGACAGGGAGTCGGAGGCCAGCAGGTCACGCTCCGCCCCGGCACCCTCACTTGCGGTGCATGGTGGATGACGTGTTTAGTGACGCTCAGTTCACCAAGTGCTTCACTAAGTGCTTTTAAATGCTCGGGCTGAAAGGCTCTACAAGGAGACAAGGTGTGAGACTTCAATTTGAAAATACAGTGTCAACAAAGTCAATTCGCTGCCTGGGCCAAAGACAAGACCTCCTAGGTCAGAATGAGGCCAACTCCACCAGTGAAATCAAGCCGTCTCCTAAGTGGGCGTGGTCTCCCCACCCCGGATCTCCAAATGACGTTCGGAAGTGTCGTGAACATCGCGTGGACGGACAAAGACTGCGCTGTACCAGAGACGCTGGGCGCCGCTAAAGACGGACAGCTTCTGCGGTGAGTTTCCCTTTGACACGCTTGTCGGGGGAGAGCGCGAACGCAGTCCCCCACTACCAGAAATTATGCAGTCGAGATTCCCACATTTGGGGAATTCGCAGGGGTCAGCACAGCCGGAGTGCAATGGCTGAGCCTCGCCCTGGGTGAACCACCTTCTTGATCATGGTATCTCCCCTGCCAGGTAAGTATGGGTTGCACAGCTCAGAGGCAGAGGGCTCTTCCACGGACATGCCGTGCTGACTGGCGGTGCTGACAAAACACGCCTGGTCAAAACCAGGGACTGTGGAAGGCCCTGTGAGTCTGCAGGGATCTGATCCAGAGGAAAGCGTTTTTGTTCTCGGGACGACAAAATACGACTCAGGTTTTACTTGATAGATACCGGTTACATGTAGTGATGGCGGCGCGACACTGAACTTCCATATGTCCTCCAAACCCTCAACTACAATTCCATAGAACCACTGCTTCGAAGCTCGCTTTGACGCCAAACAAACAAACAACAACAAAAGAAACACGTGACATCTGAGGTCCGAAGCAGCAACTGCTTCGTTGCCAGATCGATTCGCGGTCCAATCGGGTGATTCACTGGCACTGCCTCATCTCGGTGCTGACGGGTGACAGGTTGAGACAGCGCTTCAAGCTGGCAAAACAACCTTTATGCACACCAGCCTCATCAGTTCCTTGTGAGCGAGCGTTTTCAAAACGTGGAGAAACTGTGAGCAAAGCAAGAAACCCACTCAATCCAAAAACCGTTGAAAAAATAACGTATCTCAATGAAAATCTTTGACTGTCCCTCGTCCTACATAATCACCCTCTGCCATAGTCGCACAAGCCGTACCACCTAAACCGATGCCGTATTTACACAGCACTCTCCTCAATAACACAATACACACATGAACTCTGTCGTGTGGTTCATTGATCTTTATTTGTCAATTGAACATAATAATCAGCCTGTGTGTGGGTGTGTATGTATATAGTGAAAAGCCTCCTGTCCAGCAACTAGCCTGCCGAATTTGACTGCAGCCTGGCACTTTGCCAGGAGAGGTCACTGTGGCTGAAGCTTTGAGGAATCGACCCATTTTCGAAACAGTTGGCTCAAGTGGTTCAGTGCTTCACAAAAGCTTTGTTTGCTTATGACTGCCTATATGTCCCCACTGACCCGGAGCGCCCCAGGGACCACAGGGACTTGATTTTCGACAGCGAGAGAGGGGGGTGCACCGTTCCCGGAGGTACTGCAATACCGGGTCGATGCGTGGAGTGGACGGAGCAAGCCCCTAGTCCATCTCCCTGCTCCAAAAATCAATTTAATATATGGTCCCCGGGTAGGGGACGTATCAGATATTAAACTGATAAGAACAGATACTACACTTGATCTTAGCCAAAAGGCCGAGAAGCGATACCGACAGGGAGTCGGAGGCCAGCAGGTCACGCTCCGCCCCGGCACCCTCACTCGCGGTGCATGGTGGATGACGTGTTTAGTGACGCTCAGTTCACCAAGTGCTTCACTAAGTGCTTTTAAATGCTCGGGCTGAAAGGCTCTACAAGGAGACAAGGTGTGAGACTTCAATTTGAAAATACAGTGTCAACAAAGTCAATTCGCTGCCTGGGCCAAAGACCTCCTAGGTCAGAATGAGGCCAACTCCACCAGTGAAATCAAGCCGTCTCCTAAGTGGGCGTGGTCTCCCCACCCCGGATCTCCAAATGACGTTCGGAAGTGTCGTGAACATCGCGTGGACGGACAAAGACTGCGCTGTACCAGAGACGCTGGGCGCCACTAAAGACGGACAGCTTCTGCGGTGAGTTTCCCTTTGACACGCTTGTCGGGGGAGAGCGCGAACGCAGTCCCCCACTACCAGAAATTATGCAGTCGAGATTCCCACATTTGGGGAATTCGCAGGGGTCAGCACAGCCGGAGTGCAATGGCTGAGCCTCGCCCTGGGTGAACCACCTTCTTGATCATGGTATCTCCCCTGCCAGGTAAGTATGGGTTGCACAGCTCAGAGGCAGAGGGCTCTTCCACGGACATGCCGTGCTGACTGGCGGTGCTGACAAAACACGCCTGGTCAAAACCAGGGACTGTGGAAGGCCCTGTGAGTCTGCAGGGATCTGATCCAGAGGAAAGCGTTTTTGTTCTCGGGACGACAAAATACGACTCAGGTTTTACTTGATAGATACCGGTTACATGTAGTGATGGCGGCGCGACACTGAACTTCCATATGTCCTCCAAACCCTCAACTACAATTCCATAGAACCACTGCTTCGAAGCTCGCTTTGACGCCAAACAAACAAACAACAACAAAAGAAACACGTGACATCTGAGGTCCGAAGCAGCAACTGCTTCGTTGCCAGATCGATTCGCGCTCCAATCGGGTGATTCACTGGCACTGCCTCATCTCGGTGCTGACGGGTGACAGGTTGAGACAGCGCTTCAAGCTGGCAAAACAACCTTTATGCACACCAGCCTCATCAGTTCCTTGTGAGCGAGCGTTTTCAAAACGTGGAGAAACTGTGAGCAAAGCAAGAAACCCACTCAATCCAAAAACCGTTGAAAAAATAACGTATCTCAATGAAAATCTTTGACTGTCCCTCGTCCTACATAATCACCCTCTGCCATAGTCGCACAAGCCGTACCACCTAAACCGATGCCGTATTTACACAGCACTCTCCTCAATAACACAATACACACATGAACTCTGTCGTGTGGTTCATTGATCTTTATTTGTCAATTGAACATAATAATCAGCCTGTGTGTGGGTGTGTATGTATATAGTGAAAAGCCTCCTGTCCAGCAACTAGCCTGCCGAATTTAACTGCAGCCTGGCACTTTGCCAGGAGAGGTCACTGTGGCTGAAGCTTTGAGGAATCGACCCATTTTCGAAACAGTTGGCTCAAGTGGTTCAGTGCTTCACAAAAGCTTCGTTTGCTTATGACTGCCTATGTGTCCCCACTGACCCGGAGCGCCCCAGGGACCACAGGGACTTGATTTTCGACAGCGAGAGAGGGGGGTGCACCGTTCCCGGAGGTACTGCAATACCGGGTCGATGCGTGGAGTGGACGGAGCAAGCCCCTATTCCATCTCCCTGCTCCAAAAATCAATTTAATATATGGTCCCCGGGTAGGGGACGTATCAGATATTAAACTGATAAGAACAGATACTACACTTGATCTTAGCCAAAAGGCCGAGAAGCGATACCGACAGGGAGTCGGAGGCCAGCAGGTCACGCTCCGCCCCGGCACCCTCACTCGCGGTGCATGGTGGATGACGTGTTTAGTGACGCTCAGTTCACCAAGTGCTTCACTAAGTGCTTTTAAATGCTCGGGCTGAAAGGCTCTACAAGGAGACAAGGTGTGAGACTTCAATTTGAAAATACAGTGTCAACAAAGTCAATTCGCTGCCTGGGCCAAAGACCTCCTAGGTCAGAATGAGGCCAACTCCACCAGTGAAATCAAGCCGTCTCCTAAGTGGGCGTGGTCTCCCCACCCCGGATCTCCAAATGACGTTCGGAAGTGTCGTGAACATCGCGTGGACGGACAAAGACTGCGCTGTACCAGAGACGCTGGGCGCCGCTAAAGACGGACAGCTTCTGCGGTGAGTTTCCCTTTGACACGCTTGTCGGGGGAGAGCGCGAACGCAGTCCCCCACTACCAGAAATTATGCAGTCGAGATTCCCACATTTGGGGAATTCGCAGGGGTCAGCACAGCCGGAGTGCAATGGCTGAGCCTCGCCCTGGGTGAACCACCTTCTTGATCATGGTATCTCCCCTGCCAGGTAAGTATGGGTTGCACAGCTCAGAGGCAGAGGGCTCTTCCACGGACATGCCGTGCTGACTGGCGGTGCTGACAAAACACGCCTGGTCAAAACCAGGGACTGTGGAAGGCCCTGTGAGTCTGCAGGGATCTGATCCAGAGGAAAGCGTTTTTGTTCTCGGGACGACAAAATACGACTCAGGTTTTACTTGATAGATACCGGTTACATGTAGTGATGGCGGCGCGACACTGAACTTCCATATGTCCTCCAAACCCTCAACTACAATTCCATAGAACCACTGCTTCGAAGCTCGCTTTGACGCCAAACAAACAAACAACAACAAAAGAAACACGTGACATCTGAGGTCCGAAGCAGCAACTGCTTCGTTGCCAGATCGATTCGCGGTCCAATCGGGTGATTCACTGGCACTGCCTCATCTCGGTGCTGACGGGTGACAGGTTGAGACAGCGCTTCAAGCTGGCAAAACAACCTTTATGCACACCAGCCTCATCAGTTCCTTGTGAGCGAGCGTTTTCAAAACGTGGAGAAACTGTGAGCAAAGCAAGAAACCCACTCAATCCAAAAACCGTTGAAAAAATAACGTATCTCAATGAAAATCTTTGACTGTCCCTCGTCCTACATAATCACCCTCTGCCATAGTCGCACAAGCCGTACCACCTAAACCGATGCCGTATTTACACAGCACTCTCCTCAATAACACAATACACACATGAACTCTGTCGTGTGGTTCATTGATCTTTATTTGTCAATTGAACATAATAATCAGCCTGTGTGTGGGTGTGTATGTATATAGTGAAAAGCCTCCTGTCCAGCAACTAGCCTGCCGAATTTGACTGCAGCCTGGCACTTTGCCAGGAGAGGTCACTGTGGCTGAAGCTTTGAGGAATCGACCCATTTTCGAAATAGTTGGCTCAAGTGGTTCAGTGCTTCACAAAAGCTTCGTTTGCTTATGACTGCCTATGTGTCCCCACTGACCCGGAGCGCCCCAGGGACCACAGGGACTTGATTTTCGACAGCGAGAGAGGGGGGTGCACCGTTCCCGGAGGTACTGCAATACCGGGTCGATGCGTGGAGTGGACGGAGCAAGCCCCTATTCCATCTCCCTGCTCCAAAAATCAATTTAATATATGGTCCCCGGGTAGGGGACGTATCAGATATTAAACTGATAAGAACAGATACTACACTTGATCTTAGCCAAAAGGCCGAGAAGCGATACCGACAGGGAGTCGGAGGCCAGCAGGTCACGCTCCGCCCCGGCACCCTCACTCGCGGTGCATGGTGGATGACGTGTTTAGTGACGCTCAGTTCACCAAGTGCTTCACTAAGTGCTTTTAAATGCTCGGGCTGAAAGGCTCTACAAGGAGACAAGGTGTGAGACTTCAATTTGAAAATACAGTGTCAACAAAGTCAATTCGCTGCCTGGGCCAAAGACCTCCTAGGTCAGAATGAGGCCAACTCCACCAGTGAAATCAAGCCGTCTCCTAAGTGGGCGTGGTCTCCCCACCCCGGATCTCCAAATGACGTTCGGAAGTGTCGTGAACATCGCGTGGACGGACAAAGACTGCGCTGTACCAGAGACGCTGGGCGCCGCTAAAGACGGACAGCTTCTGCGGTGAGTTTCCCTTTGACACGCTTGTCGGGGGAGAGCGCGAACGCAGTCCCCCACTACCAGAAATTATGCAGTCGAGATTCCCACATTTGGGGAATTCGCAGGGGTCAGCACAGCCGGAGTGCAATGGCTGAGCCTCGCCCTGGGTGAACCACCTTCTTGATCATGGTATCTCCCCTGCCAGGTAAGTATGGGTTGCACAGCTCAGAGGCAGAGGGCTCTTCCACGGACATGCCGTGCTGACTGGCGGTGCTGACAAAACACGCCTGGTCAAAACCAGGGACTGTGGAAGGCCCTGTGAGTCTGCAGGGATCTGATCCAGAGGAAAGCGTTTTTGTTCTCGGGACGACAAAGTACGACTCAGGTTTTACTTGATAGATACCGGTTACATGTAGTGATGGCGGCGCGACACTGAACTTCCATATGTCCTCCAAACCCTCAACTACAATTCCATAGAACCACTGCTTCGAAGCTCGCTTTGACGCCAAACAAACAAACAACAACAAAAGAAACACGTGACATCTGAGGTCCGAAGCAGCAACTGCTTCGTTGCCAGATCGATTCGCGGTCCAATCGGGTGATTCACTGGCACTGCCTCATCTCGGTGCTGACGGGTGACAGGTTGAGACAGCGCTTCAAGCTGGCAAAACAACCTTTATGCACACCAGCCTCATCAGTTCCTTGTGAGCGAGCGTTTTCAAAACGTGGAGAAACTGTGAGCAAAGCAAGAAACCCACTCAATCCAAAAACCGTTGAAAAAATAACGTATCTCAATGAAAATCTTTGACTGTCCCTCGTCCTACATAATCACCCTCTGCCATAGTCGCACAAGCCGTACCACCTAAACCGATGCCGTATTTACACAGCACTCTCCTCAATAACACAATACACACATGAACTCTGTCGTGTGGTTCATTGATCTTTATTTGTCAATTGAACATAATAATCAGCCTGTGTGTGGGTGTGTATGTATATAGTGAAAAGCCTCCTGTCCAGCAACTAGCCTGCCGAATTTGACTGCAGCCTGGCACTTTGCCAGGAGAGGTCACTGTGGCTGAAGCTTTGAGGAATCGACCCATTTTCGAAACAGTTGGCTCAAGTGGTTCAGTGCTTCACAAAAGCTTCGTTTGCTTATGACTGCCTATATGTCCCCACTGACCCGGAGCGCCCCAGGGACCACAGGGACTTGATTTTCGACAGCGAGAGAGGGGGGTGCACCGTTCCCGGAGGTACTGCAATACCGGGTCGATGCGTGGAGTGGACGGAGCAAGCCCCTATTCCATCTCCCTGCTCCAAAAATCAATTTAATATATGGTCCCCGGGTAGGGGACGTATCAGATATTAAACTGATAAGAACAGATACTACACTTGATCTTAGCCAAAAGGCCGAGAAGCGATACCGACAGGGAGTCGGAGGCCAGCAGGTCACGCTCCGCCCCGGCACCCTCACTCGCGGTGCATGGTGGATGACGTGTTTAGTGACGCTCAGTTCACCAAGTGCTTCACTAAGTGCTTTTAAATGCTCGGGCTGAAAGGCTCTACAAGGAGACAAGGTGTGAGACTTCAATTTGAAAATACAGTGTCAACAAAGTCAATTCGCTGCCTGGGCCAAAGACCTCCTAGGTCAGAATGAGGCCAACTCCACCAGTGAAATCAAGCCGTCTCCTAAGTGGGCGTGGTCTCCCCACCCCGGATCTCCAAATGACGTTCGGAAGTGTCGTGAACATCGCGTGGACGGACAAAGACTGCGCTGTACCAGAGACGCTGGGCGCCGCTAAAGACGGACAGCTTCTGCGGTGAGTTTCCCTTTGACACGCTTGTCGGGGGAGAGCGCGAACGCAGTCCCCCACTACCAGAAATTATGCAGTCGAGATTCCCACATTTGGGGAATTCGCAGGGGTCAGCACAGCCGGAGTGCAATGGCTGAGCCTCGCCCTGGGTGAACCACCTTCTTGATCATGGTATCTCCCCTGCCAGGTAAGTATGGGTTGCACAGCTCAGAGGCAGAGGGCTCTTCCACGGACATGCCGTGCTGACTGGCGGTGCTGACAAAACACGCCTGGTCAAAACCAGGGACTGTGGAAGGCCCTGTGAGTCTGCAGGGATCTGATCCAGAGGAAAGCGTTTTTGTTCTCGGGACGACAAAGTACGACTCAGGTTTTACTTGATAGATACCGGTTACATGTAGTGATGGCGGCGCGACACTGAACTTCCATATGTCCTCCAAACCCTCAACTACAATTCCATAGAACCACTGCTTCGAAGCTCGCTTTGACGCCAAACAAACAAACAACAACAAAAGAAACACGTGACATCTGAGGTCCGAAGCAGCAACTGCTTCGTTGCCAGATCGATTCGCGGTCCAATCGGGTGATTCACTGGCACTGCCTCATCTCGGTGCTGACGGGTGACAGGTTGAGACAGCGCTTCAAGCTGGCAAAACAACCTTTATGCACACCAGCCTCATCAGTTCCTTGTGAGCGAGCGTTTTCAAAACGTGGAGAAACTGTGAGCAAAGCAAGAAACCCACTCAATCCAAAAACCGTTGAAAAAATAACGTATCTCAATGAAAATCTTTGACTGTCCCTCGTCCTACATAATCACCCTCTGCCATAGTCGCACAAGCCGTACCACCTAAACCGATGCCGTATTTACACAGCACTCTCCTCAATAACACAATACACACATGAACTCTGTCGTGTGGTTCATTGATCTTTATTTGTCAATTGAACATAATAATCAGCCTGTGTGTGGGTGTGTATGTATATAGTGAAAAGCCTCCTGTCCAGCAACTAGCCTGCCGAATTTGACTGCAGCCTGGCACTTTGCCAGGAGAGGTCACTGTGGCTGAAGCTTTGAGGAATCGACCCATTTTCGAAATAGTTGGCTCAAGTGGTTCAGTGCTTCACAAAAGCTTCGTTTGCTTATGACTGCCTATGTGTCCCCACTGACCCGGAGCGCCCCAGGGACCACAGGGACTTGATTTTCGACAGCGAGAGAGGGGGGTGCACCGTTCCCGGAGGTACTGCAATACCGGGTCGATGCGTGGAGTGGACGGAGCAAGCCCCTATTCCATCTCCCTGCTCCAAAAATCAATTTAATATATGGTCCCCGGGTAGGGGACGTATCAGATATTAAACTGATAAGAACAGATACTACACTTGATCTTAGCCAAAAGGCCGAGAAGCGATACCGACAGGGAGTCGGAGGCCAGCAGGTCACGCTCCGCCCCGGCACCCTCACTTGCGGTGCATGGTGGATGACGTGTTTAGTGACGCTCAGTTCACCAAGTGCTTCACTAAGTGCTTTTAAATGCTCGGGCTGAAAGGCTCTACAAGGAGACAAGGTGTGAGACTTCAATTTGAAAATACAGTGTCAACAAAGTCAATTCGCTGCCTGGGCCAAAGACAAGACCTCCTAGGTCAGAATGAGGCCAACTCCACCAGTGAAATCAAGCCGTCTCCTAAGTGGGCGTGGTCTCCCCACCCCGGATCTCCAAATGACGTTCGGAAGTGTCGTGAACATCGCGTGGACGGACAAAGACTGCGCTGTACCAGAGACGCTGGGCGCCGCTAAAGACGGACAGCTTCTGCGGTGAGTTTCCCTTTGACACGCTTGTCGGGGGAGAGCGCGAACGCAGTCCCCCACTACCAGAAATTATGCAGTCGAGATTCCCACATTTGGGGAATTCGCAGGGGTCAGCACAGCCGGAGTGCAATGGCTGAGCCTCGCCCTGGGTGAACCACCTTCTTGATCATGGTATCTCCCCTGCCAGGTAAGTATGGGTTGCACAGCTCAGAGGCAGAGGGCTCTTCCACGGACATGCCGTGCTGACTGGCGGTGCTGACAAAACACGCCTGGTCAAAACCAGGGACTGTGGAAGGCCCTGTGAGTCTGCAGGGATCTGATCCAGAGGAAAGCGTTTTTGTTCTCGGGACGACAAAATACGACTCAGGTTTTACTTGATAGATACCGGTTACATGTAGTGATGGCGGCGCGACACTGAACTTCCATATGTCCTCCAAACCCTCAACTACAATTCCATAGAACCACTGCTTCGAAGCTCGCTTTGACGCCAAACAAACAAACAACAACAAAAGAAACACGTGACATCTGAGGTCCGAAGCAGCAACTGCTTCGTTGCCAGATCGATTCGCGGTCCAATCGGGTGATTCACTGGCACTGCCTCATCTCGGTGCTGACGGGTGACAGGTTGAGACAGCGCTTCAAGCTGGCAAAACAACCTTTATGCACACCAGCCTCATCAGTTCCTTGTGAGCGAGCGTTTTCAAAACGTGGAGAAACTGTGAGCAAAGCAAGAAACCCACTCAATCCAAAAACCGTTGAAAAAATAACGTATCTCAATGAAAATCTTTGACTGTCCCTCGTCCTACATAATCACCCTCTGCCATAGTCGCACAAGCCGTACCACCTAAACCGATGCCGTATTTACACAGCACTCTCCTCAATAACACAATACACACATGAACTCTGTCGTGTGGTTCATTGATCTTTATTTGTCAATTGAACATAATAATCAGCCTGTGTGTGGGTGTGTATGTATATAGTGAAAAGCCTCCTGTCCAGCAACTAGCCTGCCGAATTTGACTGCAGCCTGGCACTTTGCCAGGAGAGGTCACTGTGGCTGAAGCTTTGAGGAATCGACCCATTTTCGAAACAGTTGGCTCAAGTGGTTCAGTGCTTCACAAAAGCTTTGTTTGCTTATGACTGCCTATATGTCCCCACTGACCCGGAGCGCCCCAGGGACCACAGGGACTTGATTTTCGACAGCGAGAGAGGGGGGTGCACCGTTCCCGGAGGTACTGCAATACCGGGTCGATGCGTGGAGTGGACGGAGCAAGCCCCTAGTCCATCTCCCTGCTCCAAAAATCAATTTAATATATGGTCCCCGGGTAGGGGACGTATCAGATATTAAACTGATAAGAACAGATACTACACTTGATCTTAGCCAAAAGGCCGAGAAGCGATACCGACAGGGAGTCGGAGGCCAGCAGGTCACGCTCCGCCCCGGCACCCTCACTCGCGGTGCATGGTGGATGACGTGTTTAGTGACGCTCAGTTCACCAAGTGCTTCACTAAGTGCTTTTAAATGCTCGGGCTGAAAGGCTCTACAAGGAGACAAGGTGTGAGACTTCAATTTGAAAATACAGTGTCAACAAAGTCAATTCGCTGCCTGGGCCAAAGACCTCCTAGGTCAGAATGAGGCCAACTCCACCAGTGAAATCAAGCCGTCTCCTAAGTGGGCGTGGTCTCCCCACCCCGGATCTCCAAATGACGTTCGGAAGTGTCGTGAACATCGCGTGGACGGACAAAGACTGCGCTGTACCAGAGACGCTGGGCGCCACTAAAGACGGACAGCTTCTGCGGTGAGTTTCCCTTTGACACGCTTGTCGGGGGAGAGCGCGAACGCAGTCCCCCACTACCAGAAATTATGCAGTCGAGATTCCCACATTTGGGGAATTCGCAGGGGTCAGCACAGCCGGAGTGCAATGGCTGAGCCTCGCCCTGGGTGAACCACCTTCTTGATCATGGTATCTCCCCTGCCAGGTAAGTATGGGTTGCACAGCTCAGAGGCAGAGGGCTCTTCCACGGACATGCCGTGCTGACTGGCGGTGCTGACAAAACACGCCTGGTCAAAACCAGGGACTGTGGAAGGCCCTGTGAGTCTGCAGGGATCTGATCCAGAGGAAAGCGTTTTTGTTCTCGGGACGACAAAATACGACTCAGGTTTTACTTGATAGATACCGGTTACATGTAGTGATGGCGGCGCGACACTGAACTTCCATATGTCCTCCAAACCCTCAACTACAATTCCATAGAACCACTGCTTCGAAGCTCGCTTTGACGCCAAACAAACAAACAACAACAAAAGAAACACGTGACATCTGAGGTCCGAAGCAGCAACTGCTTCGTTGCCAGATCGATTCGCGCTCCAATCGGGTGATTCACTGGCACTGCCTCATCTCGGTGCTGACGGGTGACAGGTTGAGACAGCGCTTCAAGCTGGCAAAACAACCTTTATGCACACCAGCCTCATCAGTTCCTTGTGAGCGAGCGTTTTCAAAACGTGGAGAAACTGTGAGCAAAGCAAGAAACCCACTCAATCCAAAAACCGTTGAAAAAATAACGTATCTCAATGAAAATCTTTGACTGTCCCTCGTCCTACATAATCACCCTCTGCCATAGTCGCACAAGCCGTACCACCTAAACCGATGCCGTATTTACACAGCACTCTCCTCAATAACACAATACACACATGAACTCTGTCGTGTGGTTCATTGATCTTTATTTGTCAATTGAACATAATAATCAGCCTGTGTGTGGGTGTGTATGTATATAGTGAAAAGCCTCCTGTCCAGCAACTAGCCTGCCGAATTTAACTGCAGCCTGGCACTTTGCCAGGAGAGGTCACTGTGGCTGAAGCTTTGAGGAATCGACCCATTTTCGAAACAGTTGGCTCAAGTGGTTCAGTGCTTCACAAAAGCTTCGTTTGCTTATGACTGCCTATGTGTCCCCACTGACCCGGAGCGCCCCAGGGACCACAGGGACTTGATTTTCGACAGCGAGAGAGGGGGGTGCACCGTTCCCGGAGGTACTGCAATACCGGGTCGATGCGTGGAGTGGACGGAGCAAGCCCCTATTCCATCTCCCTGCTCCAAAAATCAATTTAATATATGGTCCCCGGGTAGGGGACGTATCAGATATTAAACTGATAAGAACAGATACTACACTTGATCTTAGCCAAAAGGCCGAGAAGCGATACCGACAGGGAGTCGGAGGCCAGCAGGTCACGCTCCGCCCCGGCACCCTCACTCGCGGTGCATGGTGGATGACGTGTTTAGTGACGCTCAGTTCACCAAGTGCTTCACTAAGTGCTTTTAAATGCTCGGGCTGAAAGGCTCTACAAGGAGACAAGGTGTGAGACTTCAATTTGAAAATACAGTGTCAACAAAGTCAATTCGCTGCCTGGGCCAAAGACCTCCTAGGTCAGAATGAGGCCAACTCCACCAGTGAAATCAAGCCGTCTCCTAAGTGGGCGTGGTCTCCCCACCCCGGATCTCCAAATGACGTTCGGAAGTGTCGTGAACATCGCGTGGACGGACAAAGACTGCGCTGTACCAGAGACGCTGGGCGCCGCTAAAGACGGACAGCTTCTGCGGTGAGTTTCCCTTTGACACGCTTGTCGGGGGAGAGCGCGAACGCAGTCCCCCACTACCAGAAATTATGCAGTCGAGATTCCCACATTTGGGGAATTCGCAGGGGTCAGCACAGCCGGAGTGCAATGGCTGAGCCTCGCCCTGGGTGAACCACCTTCTTGATCATGGTATCTCCCCTGCCAGGTAAGTATGGGTTGCACAGCTCAGAGGCAGAGGGCTCTTCCACGGACATGCCGTGCTGACTGGCGGTGCTGACAAAACACGCCTGGTCAAAACCAGGGACTGTGGAAGGCCCTGTGAGTCTGCAGGGATCTGATCCAGAGGAAAGCGTTTTTGTTCTCGGGACGACAAAATACGACTCAGGTTTTACTTGATAGATACCGGTTACATGTAGTGATGGCGGCGCGACACTGAACTTCCATATGTCCTCCAAACCCTCAACTACAATTCCATAGAACCACTGCTTCGAAGCTCGCTTTGACGCCAAACAAACAAACAACAACAAAAGAAACACGTGACATCTGAGGTCCGAAGCAGCAACTGCTTCGTTGCCAGATCGATTCGCGGTCCAATCGGGTGATTCACTGGCACTGCCTCATCTCGGTGCTGACGGGTGACAGGTTGAGACAGCGCTTCAAGCTGGCAAAACAACCTTTATGCACACCAGCCTCATCAGTTCCTTGTGAGCGAGCGTTTTCAAAACGTGGAGAAACTGTGAGCAAAGCAAGAAACCCACTCAATCCAAAAACCGTTGAAAAAATAACGTATCTCAATGAAAATCTTTGACTGTCCCTCGTCCTACATAATCACCCTCTGCCATAGTCGCACAAGCCGTACCACCTAAACCGATGCCGTATTTACACAGCACTCTCCTCAATAACACAATACACACATGAACTCTGTCGTGTGGTTCATTGATCTTTATTTGTCAATTGAACATAATAATCAGCCTGTGTGTGGGTGTGTATGTATATAGTGAAAAGCCTCCTGTCCAGCAACTAGCCTGCCGAATTTGACTGCAGCCTGGCACTTTGCCAGGAGAGGTCACTGTGGCTGAAGCTTTGAGGAATCGACCCATTTTCGAAATAGTTGGCTCAAGTGGTTCAGTGCTTCACAAAAGCTTCGTTTGCTTATGACTGCCTATGTGTCCCCACTGACCCGGAGCGCCCCAGGGACCACAGGGACTTGATTTTCGACAGCGAGAGAGGGGGGTGCACCGTTCCCGGAGGTACTGCAATACCGGGTCGATGCGTGGAGTGGACGGAGCAAGCCCCTATTCCATCTCCCTGCTCCAAAAATCAATTTAATATATGGTCCCCGGGTAGGGGACGTATCAGATATTAAACTGATAAGAACAGATACTACACTTGATCTTAGCCAAAAGGCCGAGAAGCGATACCGACAGGGAGTCGGAGGCCAGCAGGTCACGCTCCGCCCCGGCACCCTCACTCGCGGTGCATGGTGGATGACGTGTTTAGTGACGCTCAGTTCACCAAGTGCTTCACTAAGTGCTTTTAAATGCTCGGGCTGAAAGGCTCTACAAGGAGACAAGGTGTGAGACTTCAATTTGAAAATACAGTGTCAACAAAGTCAATTCGCTGCCTGGGCCAAAGACCTCCTAGGTCAGAATGAGGCCAACTCCACCAGTGAAATCAAGCCGTCTCCTAAGTGGGCGTGGTCTCCCCACCCCGGATCTCCAAATGACGTTCGGAAGTGTCGTGAACATCGCGTGGACGGACAAAGACTGCGCTGTACCAGAGACGCTGGGCGCCGCTAAAGACGGACAGCTTCTGCGGTGAGTTTCCCTTTGACACGCTTGTCGGGGGAGAGCGCGAACGCAGTCCCCCACTACCAGAAATTATGCAGTCGAGATTCCCACATTTGGGGAATTCGCAGGGGTCAGCACAGCCGGAGTGCAATGGCTGAGCCTCGCCCTGGGTGAACCACCTTCTTGATCATGGTATCTCCCCTGCCAGGTAAGTATGGGTTGCACAGCTCAGAGGCAGAGGGCTCTTCCACGGACATGCCGTGCTGACTGGCGGTGCTGACAAAACACGCCTGGTCAAAACCAGGGACTGTGGAAGGCCCTGTGAGTCTGCAGGGATCTGATCCAGAGGAAAGCGTTTTTGTTCTCGGGACGACAAAATACGACTCAGGTTTTACTTGATAGATACCGGTTACATGTAGTGATGGCGGCGCGACACTGAACTTCCATATGTCCTCCAAACCCTCAACTACAATTCCATAGAACCACTGCTTCGAAGCTCGCTTTGACGCCAAACAAACAAACAACAACAAAAGAAACACGTGACATCTGAGGTCCGAAGCAGCAACTGCTTCGTTGCCAGATCGATTCGCGGTCCAATCGGGTGATTCACTGGCACTGCCTCATCTCGGTGCTGACGGGTGACAGGTTGAGACAGCGCTTCAAGCTGGCAAAACAACCTTTATGCACACCAGCCTCATCAGTTCCTTGTGAGCGAGCGTTTTCAAAACGTGGAGAAACTGTGAGCAAAGCAAGAAACCCACTCAATCCAAAAACCGTTGAAAAAATAACGTATCTCAATGAAAATCTTTGACTGTCCCTCGTCCTACATAATCACCCTCTGCCATAGTCGCACAAGCCGTACCACCTAAACCGATGCCGTATTTACACAGCACTCTCCTCAATAACACAATACACACATGAACTCTGTCGTGTGGTTCATTGATCTTTATTTGTCAATTGAACATAATAATCAGCCTGTGTGTGGGTGTGTATGTATATAGTGAAAAGCCTCCTGTCCAGCAACTAGCCTGCCGAATTTGACTGCAGCCTGGCACTTTGCCAGGAGAGGTCACTGTGGCTGAAGCTTTGAGGAATCGACCCATTTTCGAAATAGTTGGCTCAAGTGGTTCAGTGCTTCACAAAAGCTTCGTTTGCTTATGACTGCCTATGTGTCCCCACTGACCCGGAGCGCCCCAGGGACCACAGGGACTTGATTTTCGACAGCGAGAGAGGGGGGTGCACCGTTCCCGGAGGTACTGCAATACCGGGTCGATGCGTGGAGTGGACGGAGCAAGCCCCTATTCCATCTCCCTGCTCCAAAAATCAATTTAATATATGGTCCCCGGGTAGGGGACGTATCAGATATTAAACTGATAAGAACAGATACTACACTTGATCTTAGCCAAAAGGCCGAGAAGCGATACCGACAGGGAGTCGGAGGCCAGCAGGTCACGCTCCGCCCCGGCACCCTCACTCGCGGTGCATGGTGGATGACGTGTTTAGTGACGCTCAGTTCACCAAGTGCTTCACTAAGTGCTTTTAAATGCTCGGGCTGAAAGGCTCTACAAGGAGACAAGGTGTGAGACTTCAATTTGAAAATACAGTGTCAACAAAGTCAATTCGCTGCCTGGGCCAAAGACCTCCTAGGTCAGAATGAGGCCAACTCCACCAGTGAAATCAAGCCGTCTCCTAAGTGGGCGTGGTCTCCCCACCCCGGATCTCCAAATGACGTTCGGAAGTGTCGTGAACATCGCGTGGACGGACAAAGACTGCGCTGTACCAGAGACGCTGGGCGCCGCTAAAGACGGACAGCTTCTGCGGTGAGTTTCCCTTTGACACGCTTGTCGGGGGAGAGCGCGAACGCAGTCCCCCACTACCAGAAATTATGCAGTCGAGATTCCCACATTTGGGGAATTCGCAGGGGTCAGCACAGCCGGAGTGCAATGGCTGAGCCTCGCCCTGGGTGAACCACCTTCTTGATCATGGTATCTCCCCTGCCAGGTAAGTATGGGTTGCACAGCTCAGAGGCAGAGGGCTCTTCCACGGACATGCCGTGCTGACTGGCGGTGCTGACAAAACACGCCTGGTCAAAACCAGGGACTGTGGAAGGCCCTGTGAGTCTGCAGGGATCTGATCCAGAGGAAAGCGTTTTTGTTCTCGGGACGACAAAATACGACTCAGGTTTTACTTGATAGATACCGGTTACATGTAGTGATGGCGGCGCGACACTGAACTTCCATATGTCCTCCAAACCCTCAACTACAATTCCATAGAACCACTGCTTCGAAGCTCGCTTTGACGCCAAACAAACAAACAACAACAAAAGAAACACGTGACATCTGAGGTCCGAAGCAGCAACTGCTTCGTTGCCAGATCGATTCGCGGTCCAATCGGGTGATTCACTGGCACTGCCTCATCTCGGTGCTGACGGGTGACAGGTTGAGACAGCGCTTCAAGCTGGCAAAACAACCTTTATGCACACCAGCCTCATCAGTTCCTTGTGAGCGAGCGTTTTCAAAACGTGGAGAAACTGTGAGCAAAGCAAGAAACCCACTCAATCCAAAAACCGTTGAAAAAATAACGTATCTCAATGAAAATCTTTGACTGTCCCTCGTCCTACATAATCACCCTCTGCCATAGTCGCACAAGCCGTACCACCTAAACCGATGCCGTATTTACACAGCACTCTCCTCAATAACACAATACACACATGAACTCTGTCGTGTGGTTCATTGATCTTTATTTGTCAATTGAACATAATAATCAGCCTGTGTGTGGGTGTGTATGTATATAGTGAAAAGCCTCCTGTCCAGCAACTAGCCTGCCGAATTTGACTGCAGCCTGGCACTTTGCCAGGAGAGGTCACTGTGGCTGAAGCTTTGAGGAATCGACCCATTTTCGAAATAGTTGGCTCAAGTGGTTCAGTGCTTCACAAAAGCTTCGTTTGCTTATGACTGCCTATGTGTCCCCACTGACCCGGAGCGCCCCAGGGACCACAGGGACTTGATTTTCGACAGCGAGAGAGGGGGGTGCACCGTTCCCGGAGGTACTGCAATACCGGGTCGATGCGTGGAGTGGACGGAGCAAGCCCCTATTCCATCTCCCTGCTCCAAAAATCAATTTAATATATGGTCCCCGGGTAGGGGACGTATCAGATATTAAACTGATAAGAACAGATACTACACTTGATCTTAGCCAAAAGGCCGAGAAGCGATACCGACAGGGAGTCGGAGGCCAGCAGGTCACGCTCCGCCCCGGCACCCTCACTCGCGGTGCATGGTGGATGACGTGTTTAGTGACGCTCAGTTCACCAAGTGCTTCACTAAGTGCTTTTAAATGCTCGGGCTGAAAGGCTCTACAAGGAGACAAGGTGTGAGACTTCAATTTGAAAATACAGTGTCAACAAAGTCAATTCGCTGCCTGGGCCAAAGACCTCCTAGGTCAGAATGAGGCCAACTCCACCAGTGAAATCAAGCCGTCTCCTAAGTGGGCGTGGTCTCCCCACCCCGGATCTCCAAATGACGTTCGGAAGTGTCGTGAACATCGCGTGGACGGACAAAGACTGCGCTGTACCAGAGACGCTGGGCGCCGCTAAAGACGGACAGCTTCTGCGGTGAGTTTCCCTTTGACACGCTTGTCGGGGGAGAGCGCGAACGCAGTCCCCCACTACCAGAAATTATGCAGTCGAGATTCCCACATTTGGGGAATTCGCAGGGGTCAGCACAGCCGGAGTGCAATGGCTGAGCCTCGCCCTGGGTGAACCACCTTCTTGATCATGGTATCTCCCCTGCCAGGTAAGTATGGGTTGCACAGCTCAGAGGCAGAGGGCTCTTCCACGGACATGCCGTGCTGACTGGCGGTGCTGACAAAACACGCCTGGTCAAAACCAGGGACTGTGGAAGGCCCTGTGAGTCTGCAGGGATCTGATCCAGAGGAAAGCGTTTTTGTTCTCGGGACGACAAAATACGACTCAGGTTTTACTTGATAGATACCGGTTACATGTAGTGATGGCGGCGCGACACTGAACTTCCATATGTCCTCCAAACCCTCAACTACAATTCCATAGAACCACTGCTTCGAAGCTCGCTTTGACGCCAAACAAACAAACAACAACAAAAGAAACACGTGACATCTGAGGTCCGAAGCAGCAACTGCTTCGTTGCCAGATCGATTCGCGGTCCAATCGGGTGATTCACTGGCACTGCCTCATCTCGGTGCTGACGGGTGACAGGTTGAGACAGCGCTTCAAGCTGGCAAAACAACCTTTATGCACACCAGCCTCATCAGTTCCTTGTGAGCGAGCGTTTTCAAAACGTGGAGAAACTGTGAGCAAAGCAAGAAACCCACTCAATCCAAAAACCGTTGAAAAAATAACGTATCTCAATGAAAATCTTTGACTGTCCCTCGTCCTACATAATCACCCTCTGCCATAGTCGCACAAGCCGTACCACCTAAACCGATGCCGTATTTACACAGCACTCTCCTCAATAACACAATACACACATGAACTCTGTCGTGTGGTTCATTGATCTTTATTTGTCAATTGAACATAATAATCAGCCTGTGTGTGGGTGTGTATGTATATAGTGAAAAGCCTCCTGTCCAGCAACTAGCCTGCCGAATTTGACTGCAGCCTGGCACTTTGCCAGGAGAGGTCACTGTGGCTGAAGCTTTGAGGAATCGACCCATTTTCGAAATAGTTGGCTCAAGTGGTTCAGTGCTTCACAAAAGCTTCGTTTGCTTATGACTGCCTATGTGTCCCCACTGACCCGGAGCGCCCCAGGGACCACAGGGACTTGATTTTCGACAGCGAGAGAGGGGGGTGCACCGTTCCCGGAGGTACTGCAATACCGGGTCGATGCGTGGAGTGGACGGAGCAAGCCCCTATTCCATCTCCCTGCTCCAAAAATCAATTTAATATATGGTCCCCGGGTAGGGGACGTATCAGATATTAAACTGATAAGAACAGATACTACACTTGATCTTAGCCAAAAGGCCGAGAAGCGATACCGACAGGGAGTCGGAGGCCAGCAGGTCACGCTCCGCCCCGGCACCCTCACTCGCGGTGCATGGTGGATGACGTGTTTAGTGACGCTCAGTTCACCAAGTGCTTCACTAAGTGCTTTTAAATGCTCGGGCTGAAAGGCTCTACAAGGAGACAAGGTGTGAGACTTCAATTTGAAAATACAGTGTCAACAAAGTCAATTCGCTGCCTGGGCCAAAGACAAGACCTCCTAGGTCAGAATGAGGCCAACTCCACCAGTGAAATCAAGCCGTCTCCTAAGTGGGCGTGGTCTCCCCACCCCGGATCTCCAAATGACGTTCGGAAGTGTCGTGAACATTGCGTGGACGGACAAAGACTGCGCTGTACCAGAGACGCTGGGCGCCGCTAAAGACGGACAGCTTCTGCGGTGAGTTTCCCTTTGACACGCTTGTCGGGGGAGAGCGCGAACACAGTCCCCCACTACCAGAAATTATGCAGTCGAGATTCCCACATTTGGGGAATTCGCAGGGGTCAGCACAGCCGGAGTGCAATGGCTGAGCCTCGCCCTGGGTGAACCACCTTCTTGATCATGGTATCTCCCCTGCCAGGTAAGTATGGGTTGCACAGCTCAGAGGCAGAGGGCTCTTCCACGGACATGCCGTGCTGACTGGCGGTGCTGACAAAACACGCCTGGTCAAAACCAGGGACTGTGGAAGGCCCTGTGAGTCTGCAGGGATCTCATCCAGAGGAAAGCGTTTTTGTTCTCGGGACGACAAAGTACGACTCAGGTTTTACTTGATAGATACCGGTTACATGTAGTGATGGCGGCGCGACACTGAACTTCCACATGTCCTCCAAACCCTCAACTACAATTCCATAGAACCACTGCTTCGAAGCTCGCTTTGACGCCAAACAAACAAACAACAACAAAAGAAACACGTGACATCTGAGGTCCGAAGCAGCAACTGCTTCGTTGCCAGATCGATTCGCGGTCCAATCGGGTGATTCACTGGCACTGCCTCATCTCGGTGCTGACGGGTGACAGGTTGAGACAGCGCTTCAAGCTGGCAAAACAACCTTTATGCACACCAGCCTCATCAGTTCCTTGTGAGCGAGCGTTTTCAAAACGTGGAGAAACTGTGAGCAAAGCAAGAAACCCACTCAATCCAAAAACCGTTGAAAAAATAACGTATCTCAATGAAAATCTTTGACTGTCCCTCGTCCTACATAATCACCCTCTGCCATAGTCGCACAAGCCGTACCACCTAAACCGATGCCGTATTTACACAGCACTCTCCTCAATAACACAATACACACATGAACTCTGTCGTGTGGTTCATTGATCTTTATTTGTCAATTGAACATAATAATCAGCCTGTGTGTGGGTGTGTATGTATATAGTGAAAAGCCTCCTGTCCAGCAACTAGCCTGCCGAATTTGACTGCAGCCTGGCACTTTGCCAGGAGAGGTCACTGTGGCTGAAGCTTTGAGGAATCGACCCATTTTCGAAACAGTTGGCTCAAGTGCTTCAGTGCTTCACAAAAGCTTCGTTTGCTTATGACTGCCTATATGTCCCCACTGACCCGGAGCGCCCCAGGGACCACAGGGACTTGATTTTCGACAGCGAGAGAGGGGGGTGCACCGTTCCCGGAGGTACTGCAATACCGGGTCGATGCGTGGAGTGGACGGAGCAAGCCCCTATTCCATCTCCCTGCTCCAAAAATCAATTTAATATATGGTCCCCGGGTAGGGGACGTATCAGATATTAAACTGATAAGAACAGATACTACACTTGATCTTAGCCAAAAGGCCGAGAAGCGATACCGACAGGGAGTCGGAGGCCAGCAGGTCACGCTCCGCCCCGGCACCCTCACTCGCGGTGCATGGTGGATGACGTGTTTAGTGACGCTCAGTTCACCAAGTGCTTCACTAAGTGCTTTTAAATGCTCGGGCTGAAAGGCTCTACAAGGAGACAAGGTGTGAGACTTCAATTTGAAAATACAGTGTCAACAAAGTCAATTCGCTGCCTGGGCCAAAGACCTCCTAGGTCAGAATGAGGCCAACTCCACCAGTGAAATCAAGCCGTCTCCTAAGTGGGCGTGGTCTCCCCACCCCGGATCTCCAAATGACGTTCGGAAGTGTCGTGAACATCGCGTGGACGGACAAAGACTGCGCTGTACCAGAGACGCTGGGCGCCGCTAAAGACGGACAGCTTCTGCGGTGAGTTTCCCTTTGACACGCTTGTCGGGGGAGAGCGCGAACGCAGTCCCCCACTACCAGAAATTATGCAGTCGAGATTCCCACATTTGGGGAATTCGCAGGGGTCAGCACAGCCGGAGTGCAATGGCTGAGCCTCGCCCTGGGTGAACCACCTTCTTGATCATGGTATCTCCCCTGCCAGGTAAGTATGGGTTGCACAGCTCAGAGGCAGAGGGCTCTTCCACGGACATGCCGTGCTGACTGGCGGTGCTGACAAAACACGCCTGGTCAAAACCAGGGACTGTGGAAGGCCCTGTGAGTCTGCAGGGATCTCATCCAGAGGAAAGCGTTTTTGTTCTCGGGACGACAAAGTACGACTCAGGTTTTACTTGATAGATACCGGTTACATGTAGTGATGGCGGCGCGACACTGAACTTCCATATGTCCTCCAAACCCTCAACTACAATTCCATAGAACCACTGCTTCGAAGCTCGCTTTGACGCCAAACAAACAAACAACAACAAAAGAAACACGTGACATCTGAGGTCCGAAGCAGCAACTGCTTCGTTGCCAGATCGATTCGCGGTCCAATCGGGTGATTCACTGGCACTGCCTCATCTCGGTGCTGACGGGTGACAGGTTGAGACAGCGCTTCAAACTGGCAAAACAACCTTTATGCACACCAGCCTCATCAGTTCCTTGTGAGCGAGCGTTTTCAAAACGTGGAGAAACTGTGAGCAAAGCAAGAAACCCACTCACTCCAAAAACCGTTGAAAAAATAACGTATCTCAATGAAAATCTTTGACTGTCCCTCGTCCTACATAATCACCCTCTGCCATAGTCGCACAAGCCGTACCACCTGAACCGATGCCGTATTTACACAGCACTCTCCTCAATAACACAATACACACATGAACTCTGTCGTGTGGTTCATTGATCTTTATTTGTCAATTGAACATAATAATCAGCCTGTGTGTGGGTGTGTATGTATATAGTGAAAAGCCTCCTGTCCAGCAACTAGCCTGCCGAATTTGACTGCAGCCTGGCACTTTGCCAGGAGAGGTCACTGTGGCTGAAGCTTTGAGGAATCGACCCATTTTCGAAACAGTTGGCTCAAGTGCTTCAGTGCTTCACAAAAGCTTCGTTTGCTTATGACTGCCTATATGTCCCCACTGACCCGGAGCGCCCCAGGGACCACAGGGACTTGATTTTCGACAGCGAGAGAGGGGGGTGCACCGTTCCTGGAGGTACTGCAATACCGGGTCGATGCGTGGAGTGGACGGAGCAAGCCCCTATTCCATCTCCCTGCTCCAAAAATCAATTTAATATATGGTCCCCAGGTAGGGGACGTATCAGATATTAAACTGATAAGAACAGATACTACACTTGATCTTAGCCAAAAGGCCGAGAAGCGATACCGACAGGGAGTCGGAGGCCAGCAGGTCACGCTCCGCCCCGGCACCCTCACTCGCGGTGCATGGTGGATGACGTGTTTAGTGACGCTCAGTTCACCAAGTGCTTCACTAAGTGCTTTTAAATGCTCGGGCTGAAAGGCTCTACAAGGAGACAAGGTGTGAGACTTCAATTTGAAAATACAGTGTCAACAAAGTCAATTCGCTGCCTGGGCCAAAGACCTCCTAGGTCAGAATGAGGCCAACTCCACCAGTGAAATCAAGCCGTCTCCTAAGTGGGCGTGGTCTCCCCACCCCGGATCTCCAAATGACGTTCGGAAGTGTCGTGAACATCGCGTGGACGGACAAAGACTGCGCTGTACCAGAGACGCCGCTAAAGACGGACAGCTTCTGCGGTGAGTTTCCCTTTGACACGCTTGTCGGGGGAGAGCGCGAACGCAGTCCCCCACTACCAGAAATTATGCAGTCGAGATTCCCACATTTGGGGAATTCGCAGGGGTCAGCACAGCCGGAGTGCAATGGCTGAGCCTCGCCCTGGGTGAACCACCTTCTTGATCATGGTATCTCCCCTGCCAGGTAAGTATGGGTTGCACAGCTCAGAGGCAGAGGGCTCTTCCACGGACATGCCGTGCTGACTGGCGGTGCTGACAAAACACGCCTGGTCAAAACCAGGGACTGTGGAAGGCCCTGTGAGTCTGCAGGGATCTGATCCAGAGGAAAGCGTTTTTGTTCTCGGGACGACAAAATACGACTCAGGTTTTACTTGATAGATACCGGTTACATGTAGTGATGGCGGCGCGACACTGAACTTCCATATGTCCTCCAAACCCTCAACTACAATTCCATAGAACCACTGCTTCGAAGCTCGCTTTGACGCCAAACAAACAAACAACAACAAAAGAAACACGTGACATCTGAGGTCCGAAGCAGCAACTGCTTCGTTGCCAGATCGATTCGCGGTCCAATCGGGTGATTCACTGGCACTGCCTCATCTCGGTGCTGACGGGTGACAGGTTGAGACAGCGCTTCAAGCTGGCAAAACAACCTTTATGCACACCAGCCTCATCAGTTCCTTGTGAGCGAGCGTTTTCAAAACGTGGAGAAACTGTGAGCAAAGCAAGAAACCCACTCAATCCAAAAACCGTTGAAAAAATAACGTATCTCAATGAAAATCTTTGACTGTCCCTCGTCCTACATAATCACCCTCTGCCATAGTCGCACAAGCCGTACCACCTAAACCGATGCCGTATTTACACAGCACTCTCCTCAATAACACAATACACACATGAACTCTGTCGTGTGGTTCATTGATCTTTATTTGTCAATTGAACATAATAATCAGCCTGTGTGTGGGTGTGTATGTATATAGTGAAAAGCCTCCTGTCCAGCAACTAGCCTGCCGAATTTAACTGCAGCCTGGCACTTTGCCAGGAGAGGTCACTGTGGCTGAAGCTTTGAGGAATCGACCCATTTTCGAAACAGTTGGCTCAAGTGGTTCAGTGCTTCACAAAAGCTTCGTTTGCTTATGACTGCCTATATGTCCCCACTGACCCGGAGCGCCCCAGGGACCACAGGGACTTGATTTTCGACAGCGAGAGAGGGGGGTGCACCGTTCCCGGAGGTACTGCAATACCGGGTCGATGCGTGGAGTGGACGGAGCAAGCCCCTATTCCATCTCCCTGCTCCAAAAATCAATTTAATATATGGTCCCCGGGTAGGGGACGTATCAGATATTAAACTGATAAGAACAGATACTACACTTGATCTTAGCCAAAAGGCCGAGAAGCGATACCGACAGGGAGTCGGAGGCCAGCAGGTCACGCTCCGCCCCGGCACCCTCACTCGCGGTGCATGGTGGATGACGTGTTTAGTGACGCTCAGTTCACCAAGTGCTTCACTAAGTGCTTTTAAATGCTCGGGCTGAAAGGCTCTACAAGGAGACAAGGTGTGAGACTTCAATTTGAAAATACAGTGTCAACAAAGTCAATTCGCTGCCTGGGCCAAAGACAAGACCTCCTAGGTCAGAATGAGGCCAACTCCACCAGTGAAATCAAGCCGTCTCCTAAGTGGGCGTGGTCTCCCCACCCCGGATCTCCAAATGACGTTCGGAAGTGTCGTGAACATCGCGTGGACGGACAAAGACTGCGCTGTACCAGAGACGCTGGGCGCCGCTAAAGACGGACAGCTTCTGCGGTGAGTTTCCCTTTGACACGCTTGTCGGGGGAGAGCGCGAACGCAGTCCCCCACTACCAGAAATTATGCAGTCGAGATTCCCACATTTGGGGAATTCGCAGGGGTCAGCACAGCCGGAGTGCAATGGCTGAGCCTCGCCCTGGGTGAACCACCTTCTTGATCATGGTATCTCCCCTGCCAGGTAAGTATGGGTTGCACAGCTCAGAGGCAGAGGGCTCTTCCACGGACATGCCGTGCTGACTGGCGGTGCTGACAAAACACGCCTGGTCAAAACCAGGGACTGTGGAAGGCCCTGTGAGTCTGCAGGGATCTCATCCAGAGGAAAGCGTTTTTGTTCTCGGGACGACAAAGTACGACTCAGGTTTTACTTGATAGATACCGGTTACATGTAGTGATGGCGGCGCGACACTGAACTTCCACATGTCCTCCAAACCCTCAACTACAATTCCATAGAACCACTGCTTCGAAGCTCGCTTTGACGCCAAACAAACAAACAACAACAAAAGAAACACGTGACATCTGAGGTCCGAAGCAGCAACTGCTTCGTTGCCAGATCGATTCGCGGTCCAATCGGGTGATTCACTGGCACTGCCTCATCTCGGTGCTGACGGGTGACAGGTTGAGACAGCGCTTCAAGCTGGCAAAACAACCTTTATGCACACCAGCCTCATCAGTTCCTTGTGAGCGAGCGTTTTCAAAACGTGGAGAAACTGTGAGCAAAGCAAGAAACCCACTCAATCCAAAAACCGTTGAAAAAATAACGTATCTCAATGAAAATCTTTGACTGTCCCTCGTCCTACATAATCACCCTCTGCCATAGTCGCACAAGCCGTACCACCTAAACCGATGCCGTATTTACACAGCACTCTCCTCAATAACACAATACACACATGAACTCTGTCGTGTGGTTCATTGATCTTTATTTGTCAATTGAACATAATAATCAGCCTGTGTGTGGGTGTGTATGTATATAGTGAAAAGCCTCCTGTCCAGCAACTAGCCTGCCGAATTTGACTGCAGCCTGGCACTTTGCCAGGAGAGGTCACTGTGGCTGAAGCTTTGAGGAATCGACCCATTTTCGAAACAGTTGGCTCAAGTGGTTCAGTGCTTCACAAAAGCTTCGTTTGCTTATGACTGCCTATATGTCCCCACTGACCCGGAGCGCCCCAGGGACCACAGGGACTTGATTTTCGACAGCGAGAGAGGGGGGTGCACCGTTCCCGGAGGTACTGCAATACCGGGTCGATGCGTGGAGTGGACGGAGCAAGCCCCTATTCCATCTCCCTGCTCCAAAAATCAATTTAATATATGGTCCCCGGGTAGGGGACGTATCAGATATTAAACTGATAAGAACAGATACTACACTTGATCTTAGCCAAAAGGCCGAGAAGCGATACCGACAGGGAGTCGGAGGCCAGCAGGTCACGCTCCGCCCCGGCACCCTCACTCGCGGTGCATGGTGGATGACGTGTTTAGTGACGCTCAGTTCACCAAGTGCTTCACTAAGTGCTTTTAAATGCTCGGGCTGAAAGGCTCTACAAGGAGACAAGGTGTGAGACTTCAATTTGAAAATACAGTGTCAACAAAGTCAATTCGCTGCCTGGGCCAAAGACAAGACCTCCTAGGTCAGAATGAGGCCAACTCCACCAGTGAAATCAAGCCGTCTCCTAAGTGGGCGTGGTCTCCCCACCCCGGATCTCCAAATGACGTTCGGAAGTGTCGTGAACATTGCGTGGACGGACAAAGACTGCGCTGTACCAGAGATGCTGGGCGCCGCTAAAGACGGACAGCTTCTGCGGTGAGTTTCCCTTTGACACGCTTGTCGGGGGAGAGCGCGAACGCAGTCCCCCACTACCAGAAATTATGCAGTCGAGATTCCCACATTTGGGGAATTCGCAGGGGTCAGCACAGCCGGAGTGCAATGGCTGAGCCTCGCCCTGGGTGAACCACCTTCTTGATCATGGTATCTCCCCTGCCAGGTAAGTATGGGTTGCACAGCTCAGAGGCAGAGGGCTCTTCCACGGACATGCCGTGCTGACTGGCGGTGCTGACAAAACACGCCTGGTCAAAACCAGGGACTGTGGAAGGCCCTGTGAGTCTGCAGGGATCTCATCCAGAGGAAAGCGTTTTTGTTCTCGGGACGACAAAGTACGACTCAGGTTTTACTTGATAGATACCGGTTACATGTAGTGATGGCGGCGCGACACTGAACTTCCATATGTCCTCCAAACCCTCAACTACAATTCCATAGAACCACTGCTTCGAAGCTCGCTTTGACGCCAAACAAACAAACAACAACAAAAGAAACACGTGACATCTGAGGTCCGAAGCAGCAACTGCTTCGTTGCCAGATCGATTCGCGGTCCAATCGGGTGATTCACTGGCACTGCCTCATCTCGGTGCTGACGGGTGACAGGTTGAGACAGCGCTTCAAGCTGGCAAAACAACCTTTATGCACACCAGCCTCATCAGTTCCTTGTGAGCGAGCGTTTTCAAAACGTGGAGAAACTGTGAGCAAAGCAAGAAACCCACTCAATCCAAAAACCGTTGAAAAAATAACGTATCTCAATGAAAATCTTTGACTGTCCCTCGTCCTACATAATCACCCTCTGCCATAGTCGCACAAGCCGTACCACCTAAACCGATGCCGTATTTACACAGCACTCTCCTCAATAACACAATACACACATGAACTCTGTCGTGTGGTTCATTGATCTTTATTTGTCAATTGAACATAATAATCAGCCTGTGTGTGGGTGTGTATGTATATAGTGAAAAGCCTCCTGTCCAGCAACTAGCCTGCCGAATTTGACTGCAGCCTGGCACTTTGCCAGGAGAGGTCACTGTGGCTGAAGCTTTGAGGAATCGACCCATTTTCGAAATAGTTGGCTCAAGTGGTTCAGTGCTTCACAAAAGCTTCGTTTGCTTATGACTGCCTATGTGTCCCCACTGACCCGGAGCGCCCCAGGGACCACAGGGACTTGATTTTCGACAGCGAGAGAGGGGGGTGCACCGTTCCCGGAGGTACTGCAATACCGGGTCGATGCGTGGAGTGGACGGAGCAAGCCCCATTCCATCTCCCTGCTCCAAAAATCAATTTAATATATGGTCCCCGGGTAGGGGACGTATCAGATATTAAACTGATAAGAACAGATACTACACTTGATCTTAGCCAAAAGGCCGAGAAGCGATACCGACAGGGAGTCGGAGGCCAGCAGGTCACGCTCCGCCCCGGCACCCTCACTCGCGGTGCATGGTGGATGACGTGTTTAGTGACGCTCAGTTCACCAAGTGCTTCACTAAGTGCTTTTAAATGCTCGGGCTGAAAGGCTCTACAAGGAGACAAGGTGTGAGACTTCAATTTGAAAATACAGTGTCAACAAAGTCAATTCGCTGCCTGGGCCAAAGACCTCCTAGGTCAGAATGAGGCCAACTCCACCAGTGAAATCAAGCCGTCTCCTAAGTGGGCGTGGTCTCCCCACCCCGGATCTCCAAATGACGTTCGGAAGTGTCGTGAACATCGCGTGGACGGACAAAGACTGCGCTGTACCAGAGACGCCGCTAAAGACGGACAGCTTCTGCGGTGAGTTTCCCTTTGACACGCTTGTCGGGGGAGAGCGCGAACGCAGTCCCCCACTACCAGAAATTATGCAGTCGAGATTCCCACATTTGGGGAATTCGCAGGGGTCAGCACAGCCGGAGTGCAATGGCTGAGCCTCGCCCTGGGTGAACCACCTTCTTGATCATGGTATCTCCCCTGCCAGGTAAGTATGGGTTGCACAGCTCAGAGGCAGAGGGCTCTTCCACGGACATGCCGTGCTGACTGGCGGTGCTGACAAAACACGCCTGGTCAAAACCAGGGACTGTGGAAGGCCCTGTGAGTCTGCAGGGATCTGATCCAGAGGAAAGCGTTTTTGTTCTCGGGACGACAAAATACGACTCAGGTTTTACTTGATAGATACCGGTTACATGTAGTGATGGCGGCGCGACACTGAACTTCCATATGTCCTCCAAACCCTCAACTACAATTCCATAGAACCACTGCTTCGAAGCTCGCTTTGACGCCAAACAAACAAACAACAACAAAAGAAACACGTGACATCTGAGGTCCGAAGCAGCAACTGCTTCGTTGCCAGATCGATTCGCGGTCCAATCGGGTGATTCACTGGCACTGCCTCATCTCGGTGCTGACGGGTGACAGGTTGAGACAGCGCTTCAAGCTGGCAAAACAACCTTTATGCACACCAGCCTCATCAGTTCCTTGTGAGCGAGCGTTTTCAAAACGTGGAGAAACTGTGAGCAAAGCAAGAAACCCACTCAATCCAAAAACCGTTGAAAAAATAACGTATCTCAATGAAAATCTTTGACTGTCCCTCGTCCTACATAATCACCCTCTGCCATAGTCGCACAAGCCGTACCACCTAAACCGATGCCGTATTTACACAGCACTCTCCTCAATAACACAATACACACATGAACTCTGTCGTGTGGTTCATTGATCTTTATTTGTCAATTGAACATAATAATCAGCCTGTGTGTGGGTGTGTATGTATATAGTGAAAAGCCTCCTGTCCAGCAACTAGCCTGCCGAATTTGACTGCAGCCTGGCACTTTGCCAGGAGAGGTCACTGTGGCTGAAGCTTTGAGGAATCGACCCATTTTCGAAATAGTTGGCTCAAGTGGTTCAGTGCTTCACAAAAGCTTCGTTTGCTTATGACTGCCTATGTGTCCCCACTGACCCGGAGCGCCCCAGGGACCACAGGGACTTGATTTTCGACAGCGAGAGAGGGGGGTGCACCGTTCCCGGAGGTACTGCAATACCGGGTCGATGCGTGGAGTGGACGGAGCAAGCCCCTATTCCATCTCCCTGCTCCAAAAATCAATTTAATATATGGTCCCCGGGTAGGGGACGTATCAGATATTAAACTGATAAGAACAGATACTACACTTGATCTTAGCCAAAAGGCCGAGAAGCGATACCGACAGGGAGTCGGAGGCCAGCAGGTCACGCTCCGCCCCGGCACCCTCACTCGCGGTGCATGGTGGATGACGTGTTTAGTGACGCTCAGTTCACCAAGTGCTTCACTAAGTGCTTTTAAATGCTCGGGCTGAAAG
Organism: Nibea coibor; assembly: GCA_023373845.1. NCBI lineage: Eukaryota > Metazoa > Chordata > Actinopteri > Sciaenidae > Nibea > Nibea coibor. The sequence continues at coordinate 1,329,813 of CM041721.1, read as the reverse complement.
GCTCTACAAGGAGACAAGGTGTGAGACTTCAATTTGAAAATACAGTGTCAACAAAGTCAATTCGCTGCCTGGGCCAAAGACAAGACCTCCTAGGTCAGAATGAGGCCAACTCCACCAGTGAAATCAAGCCGTCTCCTAAGTGGGCGTGGTCTCCCCACCCCGGATCTCCAAATGACGTTCGGAAGTGTCGTGAACATCGCGTGGACGGACAAAGACTGCGCTGTACCAGAGACGCTGGGCGCCGCTAAAGACGGACAGCTTCTGCGGTGAGTTTCCCTTTGACACGCTTGTCGGGGGAGAGCGCGAACGCAGTCCCCCACTACCAGAAATTATGCAGTCGAGATTCCCACATTTGGGGAATTCGCAGGGGTCAGCACAGCCGGAGTGCAATGGCTGAGCCTCGCCCTGGGTGAACCACCTTCTTGATCATGGTATCTCCCCTGCCAGGTAAGTATGGGTTGCACAGCTCAGAGGCAGAGGGCTCTTCCACGGACATGCCGTGCTGACTGGCGGTGCTGACAAAACACGCCTGGTCAAAACCAGGGACTGTGGAAGGCCCTGTGAGTCTGCAGGGATCTGATCCAGAGGAAAGCGTTTTTGTTCTCGGGACGACAAAATACGACTCAGGTTTTACTTGATAGATACCGGTTACATGTAGTGATGGCGGCGCGACACTGAACTTCCATATGTCCTCCAAACCCTCAACTACAATTCCATAGAACCACTGCTTCGAAGCTCGCTTTGACGCCAAACAAACAAACAACAACAAAAGAAACACGTGACATCTGAGGTCCGAAGCAGCAACTGCTTCGTTGCCAGATCGATTCGCGGTCCAATCGGGTGATTCACTGGCACTGCCTCATCTCGGTGCTGACGGGTGACAGGTTGAGACAGCGCTTCAAGCTGGCAAAACAACCTTTATGCACACCAGCCTCATCAGTTCCTTGTGAGCGAGCGTTTTCAAAACGTGGAGAAACTGTGAGCAAAGCAAGAAACCCACTCAATCCAAAAACCGTTGAAAAAATAACGTATCTCAATGAAAATCTTTGACTGTCCCTCGTCCTACATAATCACCCTCTGCCATAGTCGCACAAGCCGTACCACCTAAACCGATGCCGTATTTACACAGCACTCTCCTCAATAACACAATACACACATGAACTCTGTCGTGTGGTTCATTGATCTTTATTTGTCAATTGAACATAATAATCAGCCTGTGTGTGGGTGTGTATGTATATAGTGAAAAGCCTCCTGTCCAGCAACTAGCCTGCCGAATTTGACTGCAGCCTGGCACTTTGCCAGGAGAGGTCACTGTGGCTGAAGCTTTGAGGAATCGACCCATTTTCGAAACAGTTGGCTCAAGTGGTTCAGTGCTTCACAAAAGCTTCGTTTGCTTATGACTGCCTATATGTCCCCACTGACCCGGAGCGCCCCAGGGACCACAGGGACTTGATTTTCGACAGCGAGAGAGGGGGGTGCACCGTTCCCGGAGGTACTGCAATACCGGGTCGATGCGTGGAGTGGACGGAGCAAGCCCCTATTCCATCTCCCTGCTCCAAAAATCAATTTAATATATGGTCCCCGGGTAGGGGACGTATCAGATATTAAACTGATAAGAACAGATACTACACTTGATCTTAGCCAAAAGGCCGAGAAGCGATACCGACAGGGAGTCGGAGGCCAGCAGGTCACGCTCCGCCCCGGCACCCTCACTCGCGGTGCATGGTGGATGACGTGTTTAGTGACGCTCAGTTCACCAAGTGCTTCACTAAGTGCTTTTAAATGCTCGGGCTGAAAGGCTCTACAAGGAGACAAGGTGTGAGACTTCAATTTGAAAATACAGTGTCAACAAAGTCAATTCGCTGCCTGGGCCAAAGACCTCCTAGGTCAGAATGAGGCCAACTCCACCAGTGAAATCAAGCCGTCTCCTAAGTGGGCGTGGTCTCCCCACCCCGGATCTCCAAATGACGTTCGGAAGTGTCGTGAACATCGCGTGGACGGACAAAGACTGCGCTGTACCAGAGACGCTGGGCGCCGCTAAAGACGGACAGCTTCTGCGGTGAGTTTCCCTTTGACACGCTTGTCGGGGGAGAGCGCGAACGCAGTCCCCCACTACCAGAAATTATGCAGTCGAGATTCCCACATTTGGGGAATTCGCAGGGGTCAGCACAGCCGGAGTGCAATGGCTGAGCCTCGCCCTGGGTGAACCACCTTCTTGATCATGGTATCTCCCCTGCCAGGTAAGTATGGGTTGCACAGCTCAGAGGCAGAGGGCTCTTCCACGGACATGCCGTGCTGACTGGCGGTGCTGACAAAACACGCCTGGTCAAAACCAGGGACTGTGGAAGGCCCTGTGAGTCTGCAGGGATCTGATCCAGAGGAAAGCGTTTTTGTTCTCGGGACGACAAAATACGACTCAGGTTTTACTTGATAGATACCGGTTACATGTAGTGATGGCGGCGCGACACTGAACTTCCATATGTCCTCCAAACCCTCAACTACAATTCCATAGAACCACTGCTTCGAAGCTCGCTTTGACGCCAAACAAACAAACAACAACAAAAGAAACACGTGACATCTGAGGTCCGAAGCAGCAACTGCTTCGTTGCCAGATCGATTCGCGGTCCAATCGGGTGATTCACTGGCACTGCCTCATCTCGGTGCTGACGGGTGACAGGTTGAGACAGCGCTTCAAGCTGGCAAAACAACCTTTATGCACACCAGCCTCATCAGTTCCTTGTGAGCGAGCGTTTTCAAAACGTGGAGAAACTGTGAGCAAAGCAAGAAACCCACTCAATCCAAAAACCGTTGAAAAAATAACGTATCTCAATGAAAATCTTTGACTGTCCCTCGTCCTACATAATCACCCTCTGCCATAGTCGCACAAGCCGTACCACCTAAACCGATGCCGTATTTACACAGCACTCTCCTCAATAACACAATACACACATGAACTCTGTCGTGTGGTTCATTGATCTTTATTTGTCAATTGAACATAATAATCAGCCTGTGTGTGGGTGTGTATGTATATAGTGAAAAGCCTCCTGTCCAGCAACTAGCCTGCCGAATTTGACTGCAGCCTGGCACTTTGCCAGGAGAGGTCACTGTGGCTGAAGCTTTGAGGAATCGACCCATTTTCGAAACAGTTGGCTCAAGTGGTTCAGTGCTTCACAAAAGCTTCGTTTGCTTATGACTGCCTATGTGTCCCCACTGACCCGGAGCGCCCCAGGGACCACAGGGACTTGATTTTCGACAGCGAGAGAGGGGGGTGCACCGTTCCCGGAGGTACTGCAATACCGGGTCGATGCGTGGAGTGGACGGAGCAAGCCCCTATTCCATCTCCCTGCTCCAAAAATCAATTTAATATATGGTCCCCGGGTAGGGGACGTATCAGATATTAAACTGATAAGAACAGATACTACACTTGATCTTAGCCAAAAGGCCGAGAAGCGATACCGACAGGGAGTCGGAGGCCAGCAGGTCACGCTCCGCCCCGGCACCCTCACTCGCGGTGCATGGTGGATGACGTGTTTAGTGACGCTCAGTTCACCAAGTGCTTCACTAAGTGCTTTTAAATGCTCGGGCTGAAAGGCTCTACAAGGAGACAAGGTGTGAGACTTCAATTTGAAAATACAGTGTCAACAAAGTCAATTCGCTGCCTGGGCCAAAGACAAGACCTCCTAGGTCAGAATGAGGCCAACTCCACCAGTGAAATCAAGCCGTCTCCTAAGTGGGCGTGGTCTCCCCACCCCGGATCTCCAAATGACGTTCGGAAGTGTCGTGAACATCGCGTGGACGGACAAAGACTGCGCTGTACCAGAGACGCTGGGCGCCGCTAAAGACGGACAGCTTCTGCGGTGAGTTTCCCTTTGACACGCTTGTCGGGGGAGAGCGCGAACGCAGTCCCCCACTACCAGAAATTATGCAGTCGAGATTCCCACATTTGGGGAATTCGCAGGGGTCAGCACAGCCGGAGTGCAATGGCTGAGCCTCGCCCTGGGTGAACCACCTTCTTGATCATGGTATCTCCCCTGCCAGGTAAGTATGGGTTGCACAGCTCAGAGGCAGAGGGCTCTTCCACGGACATGCCGTGCTGACTGGCGGTGCTGACAAAACACGCCTGGTCAAAACCAGGGACTGTGGAAGGCCCTGTGAGTCTGCAGGGATCTGATCCAGAGGAAAGCGTTTTTGTTCTCGGGACGACAAAATACGACTCAGGTTTTACTTGATAGATACCGGTTACATGTAGTGATGGCGGCGCGACACTGAACTTCCACATGTCCTCCAAACCCTCAACTACAATTCCATAGAACCACTGCTTCGAAGCTCGCTTTGACGCCAAACAAACAAACAACAACAAAAGAAACACGTGACATCTGAGGTCCGAAGCAGCAACTGCTTCGTTGCCAGATCGATTCGCGGTCCAATCGGGTGATTCACTGGCACTGCCTCATCTCGGTGCTGACGGGTGACAGGTTGAGACAGCGCTTCAAGCTGGCAAAACAACCTTTATGCACACCAGCCTCATCAGTTCCTTGTGAGCGAGCGTTTTCAAAACGTGGAGAAACTGTGAGCAAAGCAAGAAACCCACTCAATCCAAAAACCGTTGAAAAAATAACGTATCTCAATGAAAATCTTTGACTGTCCCTCGTCCTACATAATCACCCTCTGCCATAGTCGCACAAGCCGTACCACCTAAACCGATGCCGTATTTACACAGCACTCTCCTCAATAACACAATACACACATGAACTCTGTCGTGTGGTTCATTGATCTTTATTTGTCAATTGAACATAATAATCAGCCTGTGTGTGGGTGTGTATGTATATAGTGAAAAGCCTCCTGTCCAGCAACTAGCCTGCCGAATTTGACTGCAGCCTGGCACTTTGCCAGGAGAGGTCACTGTGGCTGAAGCTTTGAGGAATCGACCCATTTTCGAAACAGTTGGCTCAAGTGGTTCAGTGCTTCACAAAAGCTTCGTTTGCTTATGACTGCCTATATGTCCCCACTGACCCGGAGCGCCCCAGGGACCACAGGGACTTGATTTTCGACAGCGAGAGAGGGGGGTGCACCGTTCCCGGAGGTACTGCAATACCGGGTCGATGCGTGGAGTGGACGGAGCAAGCCCCTATTCCATCTCCCTGCTCCAAAAATCAATTTAATATATGGTCCCCGGGTAGGGGACGTATCAGATATTAAACTGATAAGAACAGATACTACACTTGATCTTAGCCAAAAGGCCGAGAAGCGATACCGACAGGGAGTCGGAGGCCAGCAGGTCACGCTCCGCCCCGGCACCCTCACTCGCGGTGCATGGTGGATGACGTGTTTAGTGACGCTCAGTTCACCAAGTGCTTCACTAAGTGCTTTTAAATGCTCGGGCTGAAAGGCTCTACAAGGAGACAAGGTGTGAGACTTCAATTTGAAAATACAGTGTCAACAAAGTCAATTCGCTGCCTGGGCCAAAGACAAGACCTCCTAGGTCAGAATGAGGCCAACTCCACCAGTGAAATCAAGCCGTCTCCTAAGTGGGCGTGGTCTCCCCACCCCGGATCTCCAAATGACGTTCGGAAGTGTCGTGAACATTGCGTGGACGGACAAAGACTGCGCTGTACCAGAGACGCTGGGCGCCGCTAAAGACGGACAGCTTCTGCGGTGAGTTTCCCTTTGACACGCTTGTCGGGGGAGAGCGCGAACGCAGTCCCCCACTACCAGAAATTATGCAGTCGAGATTCCCACATTTGGGGAATTCGCAGGGGTCAGCACAGCCGGAGTGCAATGGCTGAGCCTCGCCCTGGGTGAACCACCTTCTTGATCATGGTATCTCCCCTGCCAGGTAAGTATGGGTTGCACAGCTCAGAGGCAGAGGGCTCTTCCACGGACATGCCGTGCTGACTGGCGGTGCTGACAAAACACGCCTGGTCAAAACCAGGGACTGTGGAAGGCCCTGTGAGTCTGCAGGGATCTCATCCAGAGGAAAGCGTTTTTGTTCTCGGGACGACAAAGTACGACTCAGGTTTTACTTGATAGATACCGGTTACATGTAGTGATGGCGGCGCGACACTGAACTTCCATATGTCCTCCAAACCCTCAACTACAATTCCATAGAACCACTGCTTCGAAGCTCGCTTTGACGCCAAACAAACAAACAACAACAAAAGAAACACGTGACATCTGAGGTCCGAAGCAGCAACTGCTTCGTTGCCAGATCGATTCGCGGTCCAATCGGGTGATTCACTGGCACTGCCTCATCTCGGTGCTGACGGGTGACAGGTTGAGACAGCGCTTCAAGCTGGCAAAACAACCTTTATGCACACCAGCCTCATCAGTTCCTTGTGAGCGAGCGTTTTCAAAACGTGGAGAAACTGTGAGCAAAGCAAGAAACCCACTCAATCCAAAAACCGTTGAAAAAATAACGTATCTCAATGAAAATCTTTGACTGTCCCTCGTCCTACATAATCACCCTCTGCCATAGTCGCACAAGCCGTACCACCTAAACCGATGCCGTATTTACACAGCACTCTCCTCAATAACACAATACACACATGAACTCTGTCGTGTGGTTCATTGATCTTTATTTGTCAATTGAACATAATAATCAGCCTGTGTGTGGGTGTGTATGTATATAGTGAAAAGCCTCCTGTCCAGCAACTAGCCTGCCGAATTTGACTGCAGCCTGGCACTTTGCCAGGAGAGGTCACTGTGGCTGAAGCTTTGAGGAATCGACCCATTTTCGAAATAGTTGGCTCAAGTGGTTCAGTGCTTCACAAAAGCTTCGTTTGCTTATGACTGCCTATGTGTCCCCACTGACCCGGAGCGCCCCAGGGACCACAGGGACTTGATTTTCGACAGCGAGAGAGGGGGGTGCACCGTTCCCGGAGGTACTGCAATACCGGGTCGATGCGTGGAGTGGACGGAGCAAGCCCCATTCCATCTCCCTGCTCCAAAAATCAATTTAATATATGGTCCCCGGGTAGGGGACGTATCAGATATTAAACTGATAAGAACAGATACTACACTTGATCTTAGCCAAAAGGCCGAGAAGCGATACCGACAGGGAGTCGGAGGCCAGCAGGTCACGCTCCGCCCCGGCACCCTCACTCGCGGTGCATGGTGGATGACGTGTTTAGTGACGCTCAGTTCACCAAGTGCTTCACTAAGTGCTTTTAAATGCTCGGGCTGAAAGGCTCTACAAGGAGACAAGGTGTGAGACTTCAATTTGAAAATACAGTGTCAACAAAGTCAATTCGCTGCCTGGGCCAAAGACCTCCTAGGTCAGAATGAGGCCAACTCCACCAGTGAAATCAAGCCGTCTCCTAAGTGGGCGTGGTCTCCCCACCCCGGATCTCCAAATGACGTTCGGAAGTGTCGTGAACATCGCGTGGACGGACAAAGACTGCGCTGTACCAGAGACGCCGCTAAAGACGGACAGCTTCTGCGGTGAGTTTCCCTTTGACACGCTTGTCGGGGGAGAGCGCGAACGCAGTCCCCCACTACCAGAAATTATGCAGTCGAGATTCCCACATTTGGGGAATTCGCAGGGGTCAGCACAGCCGGAGTGCAATGGCTGAGCCTCGCCCTGGGTGAACCACCTTCTTGATCATGGTATCTCCCCTGCCAGGTAAGTATGGGTTGCACAGCTCAGAGGCAGAGGGCTCTTCCACGGACATGCCGTGCTGACTGGCGGTGCTGACAAAACACGCCTGGTCAAAACCAGGGACTGTGGAAGGCCCTGTGAGTCTGCAGGGATCTGATCCAGAGGAAAGCGTTTTTGTTCTCGGGACGACAAAATACGACTCAGGTTTTACTTGATAGATACCGGTTACATGTAGTGATGGCGGCGCGACACTGAACTTCCATATGTCCTCCAAACCCTCAACTACAATTCCATAGAACCACTGCTTCGAAGCTCGCTTTGACGCCAAACAAACAAACAACAACAAAAGAAACACGTGACATCTGAGGTCCGAAGCAGCAACTGCTTCGTTGCCAGATCGATTCGCGGTCCAATCGGGTGATTCACTGGCACTGCCTCATCTCGGTGCTGACGGGTGACAGGTTGAGACAGCGCTTCAAGCTGGCAAAACAACCTTTATGCACACCAGCCTCATCAGTTCCTTGTGAGCGAGCGTTTTCAAAACGTGGAGAAACTGTGAGCAAAGCAAGAAACCCACTCAATCCAAAAACCGTTGAAAAAATAACGTATCTCAATGAAAATCTTTGACTGTCCCTCGTCCTACATAATCACCCTCTGCCATAGTCGCACAAGCCGTACCACCTAAACCGATGCCGTATTTACACAGCACTCTCCTCAATAACACAATACACACATGAACTCTGTCGTGTGGTTCATTGATCTTTATTTGTCAATTGAACATAATAATCAGCCTGTGTGTGGGTGTGTATGTATATAGTGAAAAGCCTCCTGTCCAGCAACTAGCCTGCCGAATTTGACTGCAGCCTGGCACTTTGCCAGGAGAGGTCACTGTGGCTGAAGCTTTGAGGAATCGACCCATTTTCGAAATAGTTGGCTCAAGTGGTTCAGTGCTTCACAAAAGCTTCGTTTGCTTATGACTGCCTATGTGTCCCCACTGACCCGGAGCGCCCCAGGGACCACAGGGACTTGATTTTCGACAGCGAGAGAGGGGGGTGCACCGTTCCCGGAGGTACTGCAATACCGGGTCGATGCGTGGAGTGGACGGAGCAAGCCCCTATTCCATCTCCCTGCTCCAAAAATCAATTTAATATATGGTCCCCGGGTAGGGGACGTATCAGATATTAAACTGATAAGAACAGATACTACACTTGATCTTAGCCAAAAGGCCGAGAAGCTATACCGACAGGGAGTCGGAGGCCAGCAGGTCACGCTCCGCCCCGGCACCCTCACTCGCGGTGCATGGTGGATGACGTGTTTAGTGACGCTCAGTTCACCAAGTGCTTCACTAAGTGCTTTTAAATGCTCGGGCTGAAAGGCTCTACAAGGAGACAAGGTGTGAGACTTCAATTTGAAAATACAGTGTCAACAAAGTCAATTCGCTGCCTGGGCCAAAGACAAGACCTCCTAGGTCAGAATGAGGCCAACTCCACCAGTGAAATCAAGCCGTCTCCTAAGTGGGCGTGGTCTCCCCACCCCGGATCTCCAAATGACGTTCGGAAGTGTCGTGAACATCGCGTGGACGGACAAAGACTGCGCTGTACCAGAGACGCTGGGCGCCGCTAAAGACGGACAGCTTCTGCGGTGAGTTTCCCTTTGACACGCTTGTCGGGGGAGCGCGCGAACGCAGTCCCCCACTACCAGAAATTATGCAGTCGAGATTCCCACATTTGGGGAATTCGCAGGGGTCAGCACAGCCGGAGTGCAATGGCTGAGCCTCGCCCTGGGTGAACCACCTTCTTGATCATGGTATCTCCCCTGCCAGGTAAGTATGGGTTGCACAGCTCAGAGGCAGAGGGCTCTTCCACGGACATGCCGTGCTGACTGGCGGTGCTGACAAAACACGCCTGGTCAAAACCAGGGACTGTGGAAGGCCCTGTGAGTCTGCAGGGATCTGATCCAGAGGAAAGCGTTTTTGTTCTCGGGACGACAAAATACGACTCAGGTTTTACTTGATAGATACCGGTTACATGTAGTGATGGCGGCGCGACACTGAACTTCCATATGTCCTCCAAACCCTCAACTACAATTCCATAGAACCACTGCTTCGAAGCTCGCTTTGACGCCAAACAAACAAACAACAACAAAAGAAACACGTGACATCTGAGGTCCGAAGCAGCAACTGCTTCGTTGCCAGATCGATTCGCGGTCCAATCGGGTGATTCACTGGCACTGCCTCATCTCGGTGCTGACGGGTGACAGGTTGAGACAGCGCTTCAAGCTGGCAAAACAACCTTTATGCACACCAGCCTCATCAGTTCCTTGTGAGCGAGCGTTTTCAAAACGTGGAGAAACTGTGAGCAAAGCAAGAAACCCACTCAATCCAAAAACCGTTGAAAAAATAACGTATCTCAATGAAAATCTTTGACTGTCCCTCGTCCTACATAATCACCCTCTGCCATAGTCGCACAAGCCGTACCACCTAAACCGATGCCGTATTTACACAGCACTCTCCTCAATAACACAATACACACATGAACTCTGTCGTGTGGTTCATTGATCTTTATTTGTCAATTGAACATAATAATCAGCCTGTGTGTGGGTGTGTATGTATATAGTGAAAAGCCTCCTGTCCAGCAACTAGCCTGCCGAATTTAACTGCAGCCTGGCACTTTGCCAGGAGAGGTCACTGTGGCTGAAGCTTTGAGGAATCGACCCATTTTCGAAACAGTTGGCTCAAGTGGTTCAGTGCTTCACAAAAGCTTCGTTTGCTTATGACTGCCTATATGTCCCCACTGACCCGGAGCGCCCCAGGGACCACAGGGACTTGATTTTCGACAGCGAGAGAGGGGGGTGCACCGTTCCCGGAGGTACTGCAATACCGGGTCGATGCGTGGAGTGGACGGAGCAAGCCCCTATTCCATCTCCCTGCTCCAAAAATCAATTTAATATATGGTCCCCGGGTAGGGGACGTATCAGATATTAAACTGATAAGAACAGATACTACACTTGATCTTAGCCAAAAGGCCGAGAAGCGATACCGACAGGGAGTCGGAGGCCAGCAGGTCACGCTCCGCCCCGGCACCCTCACTCGCGGTGCATGGTGGATGACGTGTTTAGTGACGCTCAGTTCACCAAGTGCTTCACTAAGTGCTTTTAAATGCTCGGGCTGAAAGGCTCTACAAGGAGACAAGGTGTGAGACTTCAATTTGAAAATACAGTGTCAACAAAGTCAATTCGCTGCCTGGGCCAAAGACAAGACCTCCTAGGTCAGAATGAGGCCAACTCCACCAGTGAAATCAAGCCGTCTCCTAAGTGGGCGTGGTCTCCCCACCCCGGATCTCCAAATGACGTTCGGAAGTGTCGTGAACATCGCGTGGACGGACAAAGACTGCGCTGTACCAGAGACGCTGGGCGCCGCTAAAGACGGACAGCTTCTGCGGTGAGTTTCCCTTTGACACGCTTGTCGGGGGAGAGCGCGAACGCAGTCCCCCACTACCAGAAATTATGCAGTCGAGATTCCCACATTTGGGGAATTCGCAGGGGTCAGCACAGCCGGAGTGCAATGGCTGAGCCTCGCCCTGGGTGAACCACCTTCTTGATCATGGTATCTCCCCTGCCAGGTAAGTATGGGTTGCACAGCTCAGAGGCAGAGGGCTCTTCCACGGACATGCCGTGCTGACTGGCGGTGCTGACAAAACACGCCTGGTCAAAACCAGGGACTGTGGAAGGCCCTGTGAGTCTGCAGGGATCTGATCCAGAGGAAAGCGTTTTTGTTCTCGGGACGACAAAATACGACTCAGGTTTTACTTGATAGATACCGGTTACATGTAGTGATGGCGGCGCGACACTGAACTTCCATATGTCCTCCAAACCCTCAACTACAATTCCATAGAACCACTGCTTCGAAGCTCGCTTTGACGCCAAACAAACAAACAACAACAAAAGAAACACGTGACATCTGAGGTCCGAAGCAGCAACTGCTTCGTTGCCAGATCGATTCGCGGTCCAATCGGGTGATTCACTGGCACTGCCTCATCTCGGTGCTGACGGGTGACAGGTTGAGACAGCGCTTCAAGCTGGCAAAACAACCTTTATGCACACCAGCCTCATCAGTTCCTTGTGAGCGAGCGTTTTCAAAACGTGGAGAAACTGTGAGCAAAGCAAGAAACCCACTCAATCCAAAAACCGTTGAAAAAATAACGTATCTCAATGAAAATCTTTGACTGTCCCTCGTCCTACATAATCACCCTCTGCCATAGTCGCACAAGCCGTACCACCTAAACCGATGCCGTATTTACACAGCACTCTCCTCAATAACACAATACACACATGAACTCTGTCGTGTGGTTCATTGATCTTTATTTGTCAATTGAACATAATAATCAGCCTGTGTGTGGGTGTGTATGTATATAGTGAAAAGCCTCCTGTCCAGCAACTAGCCTGCCGAATTTGACTGCAGCCTGGCACTTTGCCAGGAGAGGTCACTGTGGCTGAAGCTTTGAGGAATCGACCCATTTTCGAAACAGTTGGCTCAAGTGGTTCAGTGCTTCACAAAAGCTTCGTTTGCTTATGACTGCCTATATGTCCCCACTGACCCGGAGCGCCCCAGGGACCACAGGGACTTGATTTTCGACAGCGAGAGAGGGGGGTGCACCGTTCCCGGAGGTACTGCAATACCGGGTCGATGCGTGGAGTGGACGGAGCAAGCCCCTATTCCATCTCCCTGCTCCAAAAATCAATTTAATATATGGTCCCCGGGTAGGGGACGTATCAGATATTAAACTGATAAGAACAGATACTACACTTGATCTTAGCCAAAAGGCCGAGAAGCGATACCGACAGGGAGTCGGAGGCCAGCAGGTCACGCTCCGCCCCGGCACCCTCACTCGCGGTGCATGGTGGATGACGTGTTTAGTGACGCTCAGTTCACCAAGTGCTTCACTAAGTGCTTTTAAATGCTCGGGCTGAAAGGCTCTACAAGGAGACAAGGTGTGAGACTTCAATTTGAAAATACAGTGTCAACAAAGTCAATTCGCTGCCTGGGCCAAAGACAAGACCTCCTAGGTCAGAATGAGGCCAACTCCACCAGTGAAATCAAGCCGTCTCCTAAGTGGGCGTGGTCTCCCCACCCCGGATCTCCAAATGACGTTCGGAAGTGTCGTGAACATCGCGTGGACGGACAAAGACTGCGCTGTACCAGAGACGCTGGGCGCCGCTAAAGACGGACAGCTTCTGCGGTGAGTTTCCCTTTGACACGCTTGTCGGGGGAGAGCGCGAACGCAGTCCCCCACTACCAGAAATTATGCAGTCGAGATTCCCACATTTGGGGAATTCGCAGGGGTCAGCACAGCCGGAGTGCAATGGCTGAGCCTCGCCCTGGGTGAACCACCTTCTTGATCATGGTATCTCCCCTGCCAGGTAAGTATGGGTTGCACAGCTCAGAGGCAGAGGGCTCTTCCACGGACATGCCGTGCTGACTGGCGGTGCTGACAAAACACGCCTGGTCAAAACCAGGGACTGTGGAAGGCCCTGTGAGTCTGCAGGGATCTGATCCAGAGGAAAGCGTTTTTGTTCTCGGGACGACAAAATACGACTCAGGTTTTACTTGATAGATACCGGTTACATGTAGTGATGGCGGCGCGACACTGAACTTCCATATGTCCTCCAAACCCTCAACTACAATTCCATAGAACCACTGCTTCGAAGCTCGCTTTGACGCCAAACAAACAAACAACAACAAAAGAAACACGTGACATCTGAGGTCCGAAGCAGCAACTGCTTCGTTGCCAGATCGATTCGCGGTCCAATCGGGTGATTCACTGGCACTGCCTCATCTCGGTGCTGACGGGTGACAGGTTGAGACAGCGCTTCAAGCTGGCAAAACAACCTTTATGCACACCAGCCTCATCAGTTCCTTGTGAGCGAGCGTTTTCAAAACGTGGAGAAACTGTGAGCAAAGCAAGAAACCCACTCAATCCAAAAACCGTTGAAAAAATAACGTATCTCAATGAAAATCTTTGACTGTCCCTCGTCCTACATAATCACCCTCTGCCATAGTCGCACAAGCCGTACCACCTAAACCGATGCCGTATTTACACAGCACTCTCCTCAATAACACAATACACACATGAACTCTGTCGTGTGGTTCATTGATCTTTATTTGTCAATTGAACATAATAATCAGCCTGTGTGTGGGTGTGTATGTATATAGTGAAAAGCCTCCTGTCCAGCAACTAGCCTGCCGAATTTGACTGCAGCCTGGCACTTTGCCAGGAGAGGTCACTGTGGCTGAAGCTTTGAGGAATCGACCCATTTTCGAAACAGTTGGCTCAAGTGGTTCAGTGCTTCACAAAAGCTTCGTTTGCTTATGACTGCCTATATGTCCCCACTGACCCGGAGCGCCCCAGGGACCACAGGGACTTGATTTTCGACAGCGAGAGAGGGGGGTGCACCGTTCCCGGAGGTACTGCAATACCGGGTCGATGCGTGGAGTGGACGGAGCAAGCCCCTATTCCATCTCCCTGCTCCAAAAATCAATTTAATATATGGTCCCCGGGTAGGGGACGTATCAGATATTAAACTGATAAGAACAGATACTACACTTGATCTTAGCCAAAAGGCCGAGAAGCGATACCGACAGGGAGTCGGAGGCCAGCAGGTCACGCTCCGCCCCGGCACCCTCACTCGCGGTGCATGGTGGATGACGTGTTTAGTGACGCTCAGTTCACCAAGTGCTTCACTAAGTGCTTTTAAATGCTCGGGCTGAAAGGCTCTACAAGGAGACAAGGTGTGAGACTTCAATTTGAAAATACAGTGTCAACAAAGTCAATTCGCTGCCTGGGCCAAAGACAAGACCTCCTAGGTCAGAATGAGGCCAACTCCACCAGTGAAATCAAGCCGTCTCCTAAGTGGGCGTGGTCTCCCCACCCCGGATCTCCAAATGACGTTCGGAAGTGTCGTGAACATCGCGTGGACGGACAAAGACTGCGCTGTACCAGAGACGCTGGGCGCCGCTAAAGACGGACAGCTTCTGCGGTGAGTTTCCCTTTGACACGCTTGTCGGGGGAGAGCGCGAACGCAGTCCCCCACTACCAGAAATTATGCAGTCGAGATTCCCACATTTGGGGAATTCGCAGGGGTCAGCACAGCCGGAGTGCAATGGCTGAGCCTCGCCCTGGGTGAACCACCTTCTTGATCATGGTATCTCCCCTGCCAGGTAAGTATGGGTTGCACAGCTCAGAGGCAGAGGGCTCTTCCACGGACATGCCGTGCTGACTGGCGGTGCTGACAAAACACGCCTGGTCAAAACCAGGGACTGTGGAAGGCCCTGTGAGTCTGCAGGGATCTGATCCAGAGGAAAGCGTTTTTGTTCTCGGGACGACAAAATACGACTCAGGTTTTACTTGATAGATACCGGTTACATGTAGTGATGGCGGCGCGACACTGAACTTCCATATGTCCTCCAAACCCTCAACTACAATTCCATAGAACCACTGCTTCGAAGCTCGCTTTGACGCCAAACAAACAAACAACAACAAAAGAAACACGTGACATCTGAGGTCCGAAGCAGCAACTGCTTCGTTGCCAGATCGATTCGCGGTCCAATCGGGTGATTCACTGGCACTGCCTCATCTCGGTGCTGACGGGTGACAGGTTGAGACAGCGCTTCAAGCTGGCAAAACAACCTTTATGCACACCAGCCTCATCAGTTCCTTGTGAGCGAGCGTTTTCAAAACGTGGAGAAACTGTGAGCAAAGCAAGAAACCCACTCAATCCAAAAACCGTTGAAAAAATAACGTATCTCAATGAAAATCTTTGACTGTCCCTCGTCCTACATAATCACCCTCTGCCATAGTCGCACAAGCCGTACCACCTAAACCGATGCCGTATTTACACAGCACTCTCCTCAATAACACAATACACACATGAACTCTGTCGTGTGGTTCATTGATCTTTATTTGTCAATTGAACATAATAATCAGCCTGTGTGTGGGTGTGTATGTATATAGTGAAAAGCCTCCTGTCCAGCAACTAGCCTGCCGAATTTGACTGCAGCCTGGCACTTTGCCAGGAGAGGTCACTGTGGCTGAAGCTTTGAGGAATCGACCCATTTTCGAAACAGTTGGCTCAAGTGGTTCAGTGCTTCACAAAAGCTTCGTTTGCTTATGACTGCCTATATGTCCCCACTGACCCGGAGCGCCCCAGGGACCACAGGGACTTGATTTTCGACAGCGAGAGAGGGGGGTGCACCGTTCCCGGAGGTACTGCAATACCGGGTCGATGCGTGGAGTGGACGGAGCAAGCCCCTATTCCATCTCCCTGCTCCAAAAATCAATTTAATATATGGTCCCCGGGTAGGGGACGTATCAGATATTAAACTGATAAGAACAGATACTACACTTGATCTTAGCCAAAAGGCCGAGAAGCGATACCGACAGGGAGTCGGAGGCCAGCAGGTCACGCTCCGCCCCGGCACCCTCACTCGCGGTGCATGGTGGATGACGTGTTTAGTGACGCTCAGTTCACCAAGTGCTTCACTAAGTGCTTTTAAATGCTCGGGCTGAAAGGCTCTACAAGGAGACAAGGTGTGAGACTTCAATTTGAAAATACAGTGTCAACAAAGTCAATTCGCTGCCTGGGCCAAAGACCTCCTAGGTCAGAATGAGGCCAACTCCACCAGTGAAATCAAGCCGTCTCCTAAGTGGGCGTGGTCTCCCCACCCCGGATCTCCAAATGACGTTCGGAAGTGTCGTGAACATCGCGTGGACGGACAAAGACTGCGCTGTACCAGAGACGCTGGGCGCCGCTAAAGACGGACAGCTTCTGCGGTGAGTTTCCCTTTGACACGCTTGTCGGGGGAGAGCGCGAACGCAGTCCCCCACTACCAGAAATTATGCAGTCGAGATTCCCACATTTGGGGAATTCGCAGGGGTCAGCACAGCCGGAGTGCAATGGCTGAGCCTCGCCCTGGGTGAACCACCTTCTTGATCATGGTATCTCCCCTGCCAGGTAAGTATGGGTTGCACAGCTCAGAGGCAGAGGGCTCTTCCACGGACATGCCGTGCTGACTGGCGGTGCTGACAAAACACGCCTGGTCAAAACCAGGGACTGTGGAAGGCCCTGTGAGTCTGCAGGGATCTGATCCAGAGGAAAGCGTTTTTGTTCTCGGGACGACAAAATACGACTCAGGTTTTACTTGATAGATACCGGTTACATGTAGTGATGGCGGCGCGACACTGAACTTCCATATGTCCTCCAAACCCTCAACTACAATTCCATAGAACCACTGCTTCGAAGCTCGCTTTGACGCCAAACAAACAAACAACAACAAAAGAAACACGTGACATCTGAGGTCCGAAGCAGCAACTGCTTCGTTGCCAGATCGATTCGCAGTCCAATCGGGTGATTCACTGGCACTGCCTCATCTCGGTGCTGACGGGTGACAGGTTGAGACAGCGCTTCAAGCTGGCAAAACAACCTTTATGCACACCAGCCTCATCAGTTCCTTGTGAGCGAGCGTTTTCAAAACGTGGAGAAACTGTGAGCAAAGCAAGAAACCCACTCAATCCAAAAACCGTTGAAAAAATAACGTATCTCAATGAAAATCTTTGACTGTCCCTCGTCCTACATAATCACCCTCTGCCATAGTCGCACAAGCCGTACCACCTAAACCGATGCCGTATTTACACAGCACTCTCCTCAATAACACAATACACACATGAACTCTGTCGTGTGGTTCATTGATCTTTATTTGTCAATTGAACATAATAATCAGCCTGTGTGTGGGTGTGTATGTATATAGTGAAAAGCCTCCTGTCCAGCAACTAGCCTGCCGAATTTAACTGCAGCCTGGCACTTTGCCAGGAGAGGTCACTGTGGCTGAAGCTTTGAGGAATCGACCCATTTTCGAAACAGTTGGCTCAAGTGGTTCAGTGCTTCACAAAAGCTTCGTTTGCTTATGACTGCCTATATGTCCCCACTGACCCGGAGCGCCCCAGGGACCACAGGGACTTGATTTTCGACAGCGAGAGAGGGGGGTGCACCGTTCCCGGAGGTACTGCAATACCGGGTCGATGCGTGGAGTGGACGGAGCAAGCCCCTATTCCATCTCCCTGCTCCAAAAATCAATTTAATATATGGTCCCCGGGTAGGGGACGTATCAGATATTAAACTGATAAGAACAGATACTACACTTGATCTTAGCCAAAAGGCCGAGAAGCGATACCGACAGGGAGTCGGAGGCCAGCAGGTCACGCTCCGCCCCGGCACCCTCACTCGCGGTGCATGGTGGATGACGTGTTTAGTGACGCTCAGTTCACCAAGTGCTTCACTAAGTGCTTTTAAATGCTCGGGCTGAAAGGCTCTACAAGGAGACAAGGTGTGAGACTTCAATTTGAAAATACAGTGTCAACAAAGTCAATTCGCTGCCTGGGCCAAAGACCTCCTAGGTCAGAATGAGGCCAACTCCACCAGTGAAATCAAGCCGTCTCCTAAGTGGGCGTGGTCTCCCCACCCCGGATCTCCAAATGACGTTCGGAAGTGTCGTGAACATCGCGTGGACGGACAAAGACTGCGCTGTACCAGAGACGCTGGGCGCCGCTAAAGACGGACAGCTTCTGCGGTGAGTTTCCCTTTGACACGCTTGTCGGGGGAGAGCGCGAACGCAGTCCCCCACTACCAGAAATTATGCAGTCGAGATTCCCACATTTGGGGAATTCGCAGGGGTCAGCACAGCCGGAGTGCAATGGCTGAGCCTCGCCCTGGGTGAACCACCTTCTTGATCATGGTATCTCCCCTGCCAGGTAAGTATGGGTTGCACAGCTCAGAGGCAGAGGGCTCTTCCACGGACATGCCGTGCTGACTGGCGGTGCTGACAAAACACGCCTGGTCAAAACCAGGGACTGTGGAAGGCCCTGTGAGTCTGCAGGGATCTGATCCAGAGGAAAGCGTTTTTGTTCTCGGGACGACAAAATACGACTCAGGTTTTACTTGATAGATACCGGTTACATGTAGTGATGGCGGCGCGACACTGAACTTCCACATGTCCTCCAAACCCTCAACTACAATTCCATAGAACCACTGCTTCGAAGCTCGCTTTGACGCCAAACAAACAAACAACAACAAAAGAAACACGTGACATCTGAGGTCCGAAGCAGCAACTGCTTCGTTGCCAGATCGATTCGCGGTCCAATCGGGTGATTCACTGGCACTGCCTCATCTCGGTGCTGACGGGTGACAGGTTGAGACAGCGCTTCAAGCTGGCAAAACAACCTTTATGCACACCAGCCTCATCAGTTCCTTGTGAGCGAGCGTTTTCAAAACGTGGAGAAACTATGAGCAAAGCAAGAAACCCACTCAATCCAAAAACCGTTGAAAAAATAACGTATCTCAATGAAAATCTTTGACTGTCCCTCGTCCTACATAATCACCCTCTACCATAGTCGCACAAGCCGTACCACCTAAACCGATGCCGTATTTACACAGCACTCTCCTCAATAACACAATACACACATGAACTCTGTCGTGTGGTTCATTGATCTTTATTTGTCAATTGAACATAATAATCAGCCTGTGTGTGGGTGTGTATGTATATAGTGAAAAGCCTCCTGTCCAGCAACTAGCCTGCCGAATTTGACTGCAGCCTGGCACTTTGCCAGGAGAGGTCACTGTGGCTGAAGCTTTGAGGAATCGACCCATTTTCGAAACAGTTGGCTCAAGTGGTTCAGTGCTTCACAAAAGCTTCGTTTGCTTATGACTGCCTATATGTCCCCACTGACCCGGAGCGCCCCAGGGACCACAGGGACTTGATTTTCGACAGCGAGAGAGGGGGTGCACCGTTCCCGGAGGTACTGCAATACCGGGTCGATGCGTGGAGTGGACGGAGCAAGCCCCTATTCCATCTCCCTGCTCCAAAAATCAATTTAATATATGGTCCCCGGGTAGGGGACGTATCAGATATTAAACTGATAAGAACAGATACTACACTTGATCTTAGCCAAAAGGCCGAGAAGCGATACCGACAGGGAGTCGGAGGCCAGCAGGTCACGCTCCGCCCCGGCACCCTCACTCGCGGTGCATGGTGGATGACGTGTTTAGTGACGCTCAGTTCACCAAGTGCTTCACTAAGTGCTTTTAAATGCTCGGGCTGAAAGGCTCTACAAGGAGACAAGGTGTGAGACTTCAATTTGAAAATACAGTGTCAACAAAGTCAATTCGCTGCCTGGGCCAAAGACCTCCTAGGTCAGAATGAGGCCAACTCCACCAGTGAAATCAAGCCGTCTCCTAAGTGGGCGTGGTCTCCCCACCCCGGATCTCCAAATGACGTTCGGAAGTGTCGTGAACATCGCGTGGACGGACAAAGACTGCGCTGTACCAGAGACGCTGGGCGCCGCTAAAGACGGACAGCTTCTGCGGTGAGTTTCCCTTTGACACGCTTGTCGGGGGAGAGCGCGAACGCAGTCCCCCACTACCAGAAATTATGCAGTCGAGATTCCCACATTTGGGGAATTCGCAGGGGTCAGCACAGCCGGAGTGCAATGGCTGAGCCTCGCCCTGGGTGAACCACCTTCTTGATCATGGTATCTCCCCTGCCAGGTAAGTATGGGTTGCACAGCTCAGAGGCAGAGGGCTCTTCCACGGACATGCCGTGCTGACTGGCGGTGCTGACAAAACACGCCTGGTCAAAACCAGGGACTGTGGAAGGCCCTGTGAGTCTGCAGGGATCTGATCCAGAGGAAAGCGTTTTTGTTCTCGGGACGACAAAGTACGACTCAGGTTTTACTTGATAGATACCGGTTACATGTAGTGATGGCGGCGCGACACTGAACTTCCATATGTCCTCCAAACCCTCAACTACAATTCCATAGAACCACTGCTTCGAAGCTCGCTTTGACGCCAAACAAACAAACAACAACAAAAGAAACACGTGACATCTGAGGTCCGAAGCAGCAACTGCTTCGTTGCCAGATCGATTCGCGGTCCAATCGGGTGATTCACTGGCACTGCCTCATCTCGGTGCTGACGGGTGACAGGTTGAGACAGCGCTTCAAGCTGGCAAAACAACCTTTATGCACACCAGCCTCATCAGTTCCTTGTGAGCGAGCGTTTTCAAAACGTGGAGAAACTGCGAGCAAAGCAAGAAACCCACTCAATCCAAAAACCGTTGAAAAAATAACGTATCTCAATGAAAATCTTTGACTGTCCCTCGTCCTACATAATCACCCTCTGCCATAGTCGCACAAGCCGTACCACCTAAACCGATGCCGTATTTACACAGCACTCTCCTCAATAACACAATACACACATGAACTCTGTCGTGTGGTTCATTGATCTTTATTTGTCAATTGAACATAATAATCAGCCTGTGTGTGGGTGTGTATGTATATAGTGAAAAGCCTCCTGTCCAGCAACTAGCCTGCCGAATTTGACTGCAGCCTGGCACTTTGCCAGGAGAGGTCACTGTGGCTGAAGCTTTGAGGAATCGACCCATTTTCGAAATAGTTGGCTCAAGTGGTTCAGTGCTTCACAAAAGCTTCGTTTGCTTATGACTGCCTATGTGTCCCCACTGACCCGGAGCGCCCCAGGGACCACAGGGACTTGATTTTCGACAGCGAGAGAGGGGGGTGCACCGTTCCCGGAGGTACTGCAATACCGGGTCGATGCGTGGAGTGGACGGAGCAAGCCCCTATTCCATCTCCCTGCTCCAAAAATCAATTTAATATATGGTCCCCGGGTAGGGGACGTATCAGATATTAAACTGATAAGAACAGATACTACACTTGATCTTAGCCAAAAGGCCGAGAAGCGATACCGACAGGGAGTCGGAGGCCAGCAGGTCACGCTCCGCCCCGGCACCCTCACTCGCGGTGCATGGTGGATGACGTGTTTAGTGACGCTCAGTTCACCAAGTGCTTCACTAAGTGCTTTTAAATGCTCGGGCTGAAAGGCTCTACAAGGAGACAAGGTGTGAGACTTCAATTTGAAAATACAGTGTCAACAAAGTCAATTCGCTGCCTGGGCCAAAGACAAGACCTCCTAGGTCAGAATGAGGCCAACTCCACCAGTGAAATCAAGCCGTCTCCTAAGTGGGCGTGGTCTCCCCACCCCGGATCTCCAAATGACGTTCGGAAGTGTCGTGAACATCGCGTGGACGGACAAAGACTGCGCTGTACCAGAGACGCTGGGCGCCGCTAAAGACGGACAGCTTCTGCGGTGAGTTTCCCTTTGACACGCTTGTCGGGGGAGAGCGCGAACGCAGTCCCCCACTACCAGAAATTATGCAGTCGAGATTCCCACATTTGGGGAATTCGCAGGGGTCAGCACAGCCGGAGTGCAATGGCTGAGCCTCGCCCTGGGTGAACCACCTTCTTGATCATGGTATCTCCCCTGCCAGGTAAGTATGGGTTGCACAGCTCAGAGGCAGAGGGCTCTTCCACGGACATGCCGTGCTGACTGGCGGTGCTGACAAAACACGCCTGGTCAAAACCAGGGACTGTGGAAGGCCCTGTGAGTCTGCAGGGATCTGATCCAGAGGAAAGCGTTTTTGTTCTCGGGACGACAAAATACGACTCAGGTTTTACTTGATAGATACCGGTTACATGTAGTGATGGCGGCGCGACACTGAACTTCCATATGTCCTCCAAACCCTCAACTACAATTCCATAGAACCACTGCTTCGAAGCTCGCTTTGACGCCAAACAAACAAACAACAACAAAAGAAACACGTGACATCTGAGGTCCGAAGCAGCAACTGCTTCGTTGCCAGATCGATTCGCGGTCCAATCGGGTGATTCACTGGCACTGCCTCATCTCGGTGCTGACGGGTGACAGGTTGAGACAGCGCTTCAAGCTGGCAAAACAACCTTTATGCACACCAGCCTCATCAGTTCCTTGTGAGCGAGCGTTTTCAAAACGTGGAGAAACTGTGAGCAAAGCAAGAAACCCACTCAATCCAAAAACCGTTGAAAAAATAACGTATCTCAATGAAAATCTTTGACTGTCCCTCGTCCTACATAATCACCCTCTGCCATAGTCGCACAAGCCGTACCACCTAAACCGATGCCGTATTTACACAGCACTCTCCTCAATAACACAATACACACATGAACTCTGTCGTGTGGTTCATTGATCTTTATTTGTCAATTGAACATAATAATCAGCCTGTGTGTGGGTGTGTATGTATATAGTGAAAAGCCTCCTGTCCAGCAACTAGCCTGCCGAATTTGACTGCAGCCTGGCACTTTGCCAGGAGAGGTCACTGTGGCTGAAGCTTTGAGGAATCGACCCATTTTCGAAACAGTTGGCTCAAGTGGTTCAGTGCTTCACAAAAGCTTCGTTTGCTTATGACTGCCTATATGTCCCCACTGACCCGGAGCGCCCCAGGGACCACAGGGACTTGATTTTCGACAGCGAGAGAGGGGGTGCACCGTTCCCGGAGGTACTGCAATACCGGGTCGATGCGTGGAGTGGACGGAGCAAGCCCCTATTCCATCTCCCTGCTCCAAAAATCAATTTAATATATGGTCCCCGGGTAGGGGACGTATCAGATATTAAACTGATAAGAACAGATACTACACTTGATCTTAGCCAAAAGGCCGAGAAGCGATACCGACAGGGAGTCGGAGGCCAGCAGGTCACGCTCCGCCCCGGCACCCTCACTCGCGGTGCATGGTGGATGACGTGTTTAGTGACGCTCAGTTCACCAAGTGCTTCACTAAGTGCTTTTAAATGCTCGGGCTGAAAGGCTCTACAAGGAGACAAGGTGTGAGACTTCAATTTGAAAATACAGTGTCAACAAAGTCAATTCGCTGCCTGGGCCAAAGACCTCCTAGGTCAGAATGAGGCCAACTCCACCAGTGAAATCAAGCCGTCTCCTAAGTGGGCGTGGTCTCCCCACCCCGGATCTCCAAATGACGTTCGGAAGTGTCGTGAACATCGCGTGGACGGACAAAGACTGCGCTGTACCAGAGACGCTGGGCGCCGCTAAAGACGGACAGCTTCTGCGGTGAGTTTCCCTTTGACACGCTTGTCGGGGGAGAGCGCGAACGCAGTCCCCCACTACCAGAAATTATGCAGTCGAGATTCCCACATTTGGGGAATTCGCAGGGGTCAGCACAGCCGGAGTGCAATGGCTGAGCCTCGCCCTGGGTGAACCACCTTCTTGATCATGGTATCTCCCCTGCCAGGTAAGTATGGGTTGCACAGCTCAGAGGCAGAGGGCTCTTCCACGGACATGCCGTGCTGACTGGCGGTGCTGACAAAACACGCCTGGTCAAAACCAGGGACTGTGGAAGGCCCTGTGAGTCTGCAGGGATCTGATCCAGAGGAAAGCGTTTTTGTTCTCGGGACGACAAAATACGACTCAGGTTTTACTTGATAGATACCGGTTACATGTAGTGATGGCGGCGCGACACTGAACTTCCATATGTCCTCCAAACCCTCAACTACAATTCCATAGAACCACTGCTTCGAAGCTCGCTTTGACGCCAAACAAACAAACAACAACAAAAGAAACACGTGACATCTGAGGTCCGAAGCAGCAACTGCTTCGTTGCCAGATCGATTCGCGGTCCAATCGGGTGATTCACTGGCACTGCCTCATCTCGGTGCTGACGGGTGACAGGTTGAGACAGCGCTTCAAGCTGGCAAAACAACCTTTATGCACACCAGCCTCATCAGTTCCTTGTGAGCGAGCGTTTTCAAAACGTGGAGAAACTGTGAGCAAAGCAAGAAACCCACTCAATCCAAAAACCGTTGAAAAAATAACGTATCTCAATGAAAATCTTTGACTGTCCCTCGTCCTACATAATCACCCTCTGCCATAGTCGCACAAGCCGTACCACCTAAACCGATGCCGTATTTACACAGCACTCTCCTCAATAACACAATACACACATGAACTCTGTCGTGTGGTTCATTGATCTTTATTTGTCAATTGAACATAATAATCAGCCTGTGTGTGGGTGTGTATGTATATAGTGAAAAGCCTCCTGTCCAGCAACTAGCCTGCCGAATTTGACTGCAGCCTGGCACTTTGCCAGGAGAGGTCACTGTGGCTGAAGCTTTGAGGAATCGACCCATTTTCGAAATAGTTGGCTCAAGTGGTTCAGTGCTTCACAAAAGCTTCGTTTGCTTATGACTGCCTATGTGTCCCCACTGACCCGGAGCGCCCCAGGGACCACAGGGACTTGATTTTCGACAGCGAGAGAGGGGGGTGCACCGTTCCCGGAGGTACTGCAATACCGGGTCGATGCGTGGAGTGGACGGAGCAAGCCCCTATTCCATCTCCCTGCTCCAAAAATCAATTTAATATATGGTCCCCGGGTAGGGGACGTATCAGATATTAAACTGATAAGAACAGATACTACACTTGATCTTAGCCAAAAGGCCGAGAAGCGATACCGACAGGGAGTCGGAGGCCAGCAGGTCACGCTCCGCCCCGGCACCCTCACTCGCGGTGCATGGTGGATGACGTGTTTAGTGACGCTCAGTTCACCAAGTGCTTCACTAAGTGCTTTTAAATGCTCGGGCTGAAAGGCTCTACAAGGAGACAAGGTGTGAGACTTCAATTTGAAAATACAGTGTCAACAAAGTCAATTCGCTGCCTGGGCCAAAGACAAGACCTCCTAGGTCAGAATGAGGCCAACTCCACCAGTGAAATCAAGCCGTCTCCTAAGTGGGCGTGGTCTCCCCACCCCGGATCTCCAAATGACGTTCGGAAGTGTCGTGAACATCGCGTGGACGGACAAAGACTGCGCTGTACCAGAGACGCTGGGCGCCGCTAAAGACGGACAGCTTCTGCGGTGAGTTTCCCTTTGACACGCTTGTCGGGGGAGAGCGCGAACGCAGTCCCCCACTACCAGAAATTATGCAGTCGAGATTCCCACATTTGGGGAATTCGCAGGGGTCAGCACAGCCGGAGTGCAATGGCTGAGCCTCGCCCTGGGTGAACCACCTTCTTGATCATGGTATCTCCCCTGCCAGGTAAGTATGGGTTGCACAGCTCAGAGGCAGAGGGCTCTTCCACGGACATGCCGTGCTGACTGGCGGTGCTGACAAAACACGCCTGGTCAAAACCAGGGACTGTGGAAGGCCCTGTGAGTCTGCAGGGATCTCATCCAGAGGAAAGCGTTTTTGTTCTCGGGACGACAAAATACGACTCAGGTTTTACTTGATAGATACCGGTTACATGTAGTGATGGCGGCGCGACACTGAACTTCCATATGTCCTCCAAACCCTCAACTACAATTCCATAGAACCACTGCTTCGAAGCTCGCTTTGACGCCAAACAAACAAACAACAACAAAAGAAACACGTGACATCTGAGGTCCGAAGCAGCAACTGCTTCGTTGCCAGATCGATTCGCGGTCCAATCGGGTGATTCACTGGCACTGCCTCATCTCGGTGCTGACGGGTGACAGGTTGAGACAGCGCTTCAAGCTGGCAAAACAACCTTTATGCACACCAGCCTCATCAGTTCCTTGTGAGCGAGCGTTTTCAAAACGTGGAGAAACTGTGAGCAAAGCAAGAAACCCACTCAATCCAAAAACCGTTGAAAAAATAACGTATCTCAATGAAAATCTTTGACTGTCCCTCGTCCTACATAATCACCCTCTGCCATAGTCGCACAAGCCGTACCACCTAAACCGATGCCGTATTTACACAGCACTCTCCTCAATAACACAATACACACATGAACTCTGTCGTGTGGTTCATTGATCTTTATTTGTCAATTGAACATAATAATCAGCCTGTGTGTGGGTGTGTATGTATATAGTGAAAAGCCTCCTGTCCAGCAACTAGCCTGCCGAATTTGACTGCAGCCTGGCACTTTGCCAGGAGAGGTCACTGTGGCTGAAGCTTTGAGGAATCGACCCATTTTCGAAACAGTTGGCTCAAGTGGTTCAGTGCTTCACAAAAGCTTCGTTTGCTTATGACTGCCTATATGTCCCCACTGACCCGGAGCGCCCCAGGGACCACAGGGACTTGATTTTCGACAGCGAGAGAGGGGGTGCACCGTTCCCGGAGGTACTGCAATACCGGGTCGATGCGTGGAGTGGACGGAGCAAGCCCCTATTCCATCTCCCTGCTCCAAAAATCAATTTAATATATGGTCCCCGGGTAGGGGACGTATCAGATATTAAACTGATAAGAACAGATACTACACTTGATCTTAGCCAAAAGGCCGAGAAGCGATACCGACAGGGAGTCGGAGGCCAGCAGGTCACGCTCCGCCCCGGCACCCTCACTCGCGGTGCATGGTGGATGACGTGTTTAGTGACGCTCAGTTCACCAAGTGCTTCACTAAGTGCTTTTAAATGCTCGGGCTGAAAGGCTCTACAAGGAGACAAGGTGTGAGACTTCAATTTGAAAATACAGTGTCAACAAAGTCAATTCGCTGCCTGGGCCAAAGACCTCCTAGGTCAGAATGAGGCCAACTCCACCAGTGAAATCAAGCCGTCTCCTAAGTGGGCGTGGTCTCCCCACCCCGGATCTCCAAATGACGTTCGGAAGTGTCGTGAACATCGCGTGGACGGACAAAGACTGCGCTGTACCAGAGACGCTGGGCGCCGCTAAAGACGGACAGCTTCTGCGGTGAGTTTCCCTTTGACACGCTTGTCGGGGGAGAGCGCGAACGCAGTCCCCCACTACCAGAAATTATGCAGTCGATAGTGATGGGTCCGGCAACGCTGATGCGTCGGCGCATGTGTCGAGCCCACAGAGCAACACCCCGTGTCGGTGCGCGCATCGCTTTGACAAGTCACGTGACCGATACGGGAACTGTTTCGAACTGACATTGACGCGCCAAATTGTGTTTATAAGGAAGCGCATCTATCAACGGGATGCATCTGCCAAAAGAATCTCTAATCTTTTGCGCATCACAACCACCTACTATGGAGCTTCCTCAGGGAAAAAGAAAGGTTTCTGCTGTGTGGGACCATTTTGATGTCATATCGGAAAACAAGGTATGTGTTTTAATTTCCTTGTTGTTTCATCCTGTTCCTCTCAGAGTTTCAACTTATCTATCTGAATTCAAATTAATTTCAAAGTCTCTAAGTTTACTATTTATATTATTTTCTGCAGGTTAAATGTCGCATTTGTTCGACTGAACTGTCATATTTAAACAAATCCACCTCTTCAATGCTGAGGCATTATAGGGCCAAACATGACAATGAAGTCCCAGACACACCCAGGATAAACTCAGGTACACAGCCATTCTACAGCTTACTCAGTTTCTTTTTTGATAATTAATTAATATTAATTTATTGTTTGCTTCATTTTTAACCATCAAGCTTCCAGGAAGCAGATATTGGATGAAGCTGTGCTGAGTTTTATCCTGAAGGACAGCCAGCCCCTCAGCATTGTTGAGAGTGAAGGGTTCAAGGAACTGGTTCAGGTCCTTGAGCCCTCATATGTTTTGCCAACCAGAAAGGTTTGTGTGGAAAATAGTAGTAAAGTAGTAGTTGATATATCCAAATTTATTTAATCTTTAATTTAAACATGTTGATTTGATTTTGGTTTGACTCTGTGTAATTTTTAGACCATCAAACAATTGTTGGCCAAAAGGTACGAGGAGGAACGGGAACGAGTGAAAATGGAAGTACAGCAAGCTGTGGCAGTGAGTATAACAGCAGACATGTGGACATCTGTGAACATGGAGGCTTACTTGGCTCTTACCTGTCACTACATTAATGAGAATTTGCAGTTGTGTACATCTGTGTTGGGAGTGCAATACTTCCCACAAAGTCACACTGCTGACAATTTGGCCCAAGTCAAAAGGGGCATGATGGAGGACTGGGCCATAACCAGTAAAGTAAAGTGTCTTGTGACCGACGCAGCACCAAACATGATTGCATCCACTAGACAGCTCCAAATTCGGCACTCAATTTGCATTGCACATAGTCTAAATTTATTAGTTAGAAAATCATGTGATCAGATCCCCACACTTGCATCCATCAGACACAAAGCTAGGCACATTGTCACATACTTCAGATCAAGCACTACAGCCAAGGAGAAGCTTGCTCAAGTGCAGCAACAGATGGGACGACCAGCCCTGAAACTTATCAATGAGGTGCCAACACGCTGGAACAGCACATATGAAATGCTGTCAAGGCTGCATGATGAGAGGGAACCAGTGTGGGTATCTCTGGCCTCTCTAAAAACAGATTTGACTCCACTTACAGCTGATGAGTATACCATCATAGGAGAAGCACTTCTTGTGCTTGCTCCTTTCCATCAAGCTACAGTGGAGTTGTCTGAAGAGAGGCGAGTGTCAGGGTCAAAGGTCATCCCGATGATGAAAATGCTCTATCTTGCACTAGAGCGTAATGCTTCAACCTTGCACACACAGGCAGCCATACACCTACATGAACACCTGAAGCGTCGAGTCACAGACACTGCTTCCAATCTGGAGTCATTAAGTGTTTTGACGGTAGCAACACTTTTAGACCCCAGATTTAAATCACTCGGGTTCCGCAGTTCCTCTAAGTGCAATGAAGCCATCGCTAGACTGAGATCAGAATGCGCGTCAGTTATTGGACGCACAAATGAGCCCCAACCAGGACCGTCTTCAGAACAGCTGTCTGCACCCACTTCAGGCATGTTATTCAGCATTATTTGTTTTTTGTTGTTTGGAAATCATGTACTAAAATGCCAATTTGTTGTTTTTTAGAGAACCTTTGGCAACACCTGGATAATGAAGTGGGGAGGCAGACAAAAAGTGTCACAGCTGACGCCATCCAGGAGGTCCAGCGATACCTGGCTGAGAGCAACATACCTAGATCCCAGGATCCTTTAAAATACTGGGACAGCCAAAAGCTCTCATTTCCAAACCTTTTCCGTCTGTCATTACAATTTCTTTGTACTCCAGCTTCATCCGTGCCATGTGAGCGGGTATTTTCAAAAGCTGGAGAAATCGCATCTAAGAAACGTAATAGACTCAATTTCAAAACACTGGAAAAACTTATTTTTTTGAATAAAAATTTGTAAAAAAAATCCCAGTCCACAAGCATCCTCATTCACAACACGTTCACTTAGATTTTCAGGTTATTTAAACTTAAATGAAGATATGAAATGATACACTATAAAATACAATGACTTAAATTATATTACTGTATACACTAGGTCATGAAATCAGTGTCAGTTGAGTCTGTCAACTAGGTTGCCTGTAGGGATTTTTAAGCTCCAGCAGGTGTCAGTATTCAGTGACACAGTATCGACGCAGTATCAATACAGTTTGGCAATGTGTCAAAACGCTTCATGACGCCTCATCTACCCATCACTAGCAGTCGAGATTCCCACATTTGGGGAATTCGCAGGGGTCAGCACAGCCGGAGTGCAATGGCTGAGCCTCGCCCTGGGTGAACCACCTTCTTGATCATGGTATCTCCCCTGCCAGGTAAGTATGGGTTGCACAGCTCAGAGGCAGAGGGCTCTTCCACGGACATGCCGTGCTGACTGGCGGTGCTGACAAAACACGCCTGGTCAAAACCAGGGACTGTGGAAGGCCCTGTGAGTCTGCAGGGATCTGATCCAGAGGAAAGCGTTTTTGTTCTCGGGACGACAAAATACGACTCAGGTTTTACTTGCTAGATACCGGTTACATGTAGTGATGGCGGCGCGACACTGAACTTCCATATGTCCTCCAAACCCTCAACTACAATTCCATAGAACCACTGCTTCGAAGCTCGCTTTGACGCCAAACAAACAAACAACAACAAAAGAAACACGTGACATCTGAGGTCCGAAGCAGCAACTGCTTCGTTGCCAGATCGATTCGCGGTCCAATCGGGTGATTCACTGGCACTGCCTCATCTCGGTGCTGACGGGTGACAGGTTGAGACAGCGCTTCAAGCTGGCAAAACAACCTTTATGCACACCAGCCTCATCAGTTCCTTGTGAGCGAGCGTTTTCAAAACGTGGAGAAACTGTGAGCAAAGCAAGAAACCCACTCAATCCAAAAACCGTTGAAAAAATAACGTATCTCAATGAAAATCTTTGACTGTCCCTCGTCCTACATAATCACCCTCTGCCATAGTCGCACAAGCCGTACCACCTAAACCGATGCCGTATTTACACAGCACTCTCCTCAATAACACAATACACACATGAACTCTGTCGTGTGGTTCATTGATCTTTATTTGTCAATTGAACATAATAATCAGCCTGTGTGTGGGTGTGTATGTATATAGTGAAAAGCCTCCTGTCCAGCAACTAGCCTGCCGAATTTGACTGCAGCCTGGCACTTTGCCAGGAGAGGTCACTGTGGCTGAAGCTTTGAGGAATCGACCCATTTTCGAAATAGTTGGCTCAAGTGGTTCAGTGCTTCACAAAAGCTTCGTTTGCTTATGACTGCCTATGTGTCCCCACTGACCCGGAGCGCCCCAGGGACCACAGGGACTTGATTTTCGACAGCGAGAGAGGGGGGTGCACCGTTCCCGGAGGTACTGCAATACCGGGTCGATGCGTGGAGTGGACGGAGCAAGCCCCTATTCCATCTCCCTGCTCCAAAAATCAATTTAATATATGGTCCCCGGGTAGGGGACGTATCAGATATTAAACTGATAAGAACAGATACTACACTTGATCTTAGCCAAAAGGCCGAGAAGCGATACCGACAGGGAGTCGGAGGCCAGCAGGTCACGCTCCGCCCCGGCACCCTCACTCGCGGTGCATGGTGGATGACGTGTTTAGTGACGCTCAGTTCACCAAGTGCTTCACTAAGTGCTTTTAAATGCTCGGGCTGAAAGGCTCTACAAGGAGACAAGGTGTGAGACTTCAATTTGAAAATACAGTGTCAACAAAGTCAATTCGCTGCCTGGGCCAAAGACAAGACCTCCTAGGTCAGAATGAGGCCAACTCCACCAGTGAAATCAAGCCGTCTCCTAAGTGGGCGTGGTCTCCCCACCCCGGATCTCCAAATGACGTTCGGAAGTGTCGTGAACATCGCGTGGACGGACAAAGACTGCGCTGTACCAGAGACGCTGGGCGCCGCTAAAGACGGACAGCTTCTGCGGTGAGTTTCCCTTTGACACGCTTGTCGGGGGAGAGCGCGAACGCAGTCCCCCACTACCAGAAATTATGCAGTCGAGATTCCCACATTTGGGGAATTCGCAGGAGTCAGCACAGCCGGAGTGCAATGGCTGAGCCTCGCCCTGGGTGAACCACCTTCTTGATCATGGTATCTCCCCTGCCAGGTAAGTATGGGTTGCACAGCTCAGAGGCAGAGGGCTCTTCCACGGACATGCCGTGCTGACTGGCGGTGCTGACAAAACACGCCTGGTCAAAACCAGGGACTGTGGAAGGCCCTGTGAGTCTGCAGGGATCTCATCCAGAGGAAAGCGTTTTTGTTCTCGGGACGACAAAGTACGACTCAGGTTTTACTTGATAGATACCGGTTACATGTAGTGATGGCGGCGCGACACTGAACTTCCATATGTCCTCCAAACCCTCAACTACAATTCCATAGAACCACTGCTTCGAAGCTCGCTTTGACGCCAAACAAACAAACAACAACAAAAGAAACACGTGACATCTGAGGTCCGAAGCAGCAACTGCTTCGTTGCCAGATCGATTCGCGGTCCAATCGGGTGATTCACTGGCACTGCCTCATCTCGGTGCTGACGGGTGACAGGTTGAGACAGCGCTTCAAGCTGGCAAAACAACCTTTATGCACACCAGCCTCATCAGTTCCTTGTGAGCGAGCGTTTTCAAAACGTGGAGAAACTGTGAGCAAAGCAAGAAACCCACTCAATCCAAAAACCGTTGAAAAAATAACGTATCTCAATGAAAATCTTTGACTGTCCCTCGTCCTACATAATCACCCTCTGCCATAGTCGCACAAGCCGTACCACCTAAACCGATGCCGTATTTACACAGCACTCTCCTCAATAACACAATACACACATGAACTCTGTCGTGTGGTTCATTGATCTTTATTTGTCAATTGAACATAATAATCAGCCTGTGTGTGGGTGTGTATGTATATAGTGAAAAGCCTCCTGTCCAGCAACTAGCCTGCCGAATTTGACTGCAGCCTGGCACTTTGCCAGGAGAGGTCACTGTGGCTGAAGCTTTGAGGAATCGACCCATTTTCGAAACAGTTGGCTCAAGTGGTTCAGTGCTTCACAAAAGCTTCGTTTGCTTATGACTGCCTATATGTCCCCACTGACCCGGAGCGCCCCAGGGACCACAGGGACTTGATTTTCGACAGCGAGAGAGGGGGGTGCACCGTTCCCGGAGGTACTGCAATACCGGGTCGATGCGTGGAGTGGACGGAGCAAGCCCCTATTCCATCTCCCTGCTCCAAAAATCAATTTAATATATGGTCCCCGGGTAGGGGACGTATCAGATATTAAACTGATAAGAACAGATACTACACTTGATCTTAGCCAAAAGGCCGAGAAGCGATACCGACAGGGAGTCGGAGGCCAGCAGGTCACGCTCCGCCCCGGCACCCTCACTCGCGGTGCATGGTGGATGACGTGTTTAGTGACGCTCAGTTCACCAAGTGCTTCACTAAGTGCTTTTAAATGCTCGGGCTGAAAGGCTCTACAAGGAGACAAGGTGTGAGACTTCAATTTGAAAATACAGTGTCAACAAAGTCAATTCGCTGCCTGGGCCAAAGACAAGACCTCCTAGGTCAGAATGAGGCCAACTCCACCAGTGAAATCAAGCCGTCTCCTAAGTGGGCGTGGTCTCCCCACCCCGGATCTCCAAATGACGTTCGGAAGTGTCGTGAACATCGCGTGGACGGACAAAGACTGCGCTGTACCAGAGACGCTGGGCGCCGCTAAAGACGGACAGCTTCTGCGGTGAGTTTCCCTTTGACACGCTTGTCGGGGGAGAGCGCGAACGCAGTCCCCCACTACCAGAAATTATGCAGTCGAGAGTCCCACATTTGGGGAATTCGCAGGGGTCAGCACAGCCGGAGTGCAATGGCTGAGCCTCGCCCTGGGTGAACCACCTTCTTGATCATGGTATCTCCCCTGCCAGGTAAGTATGGGTTGCACAGCTCAGAGGCAGAGGGCTCTTCCACGGACATGCCGTGCTGACTGGCGGTGCTGACAAAACACGCCTGGTCAAAACCAGGGACTGTGGAAGGCCCTGTGAGTCTGCAGGGATCTGATCCAGAGGAAAGCGTTTTTGTTCTCGGGACGACAAAGTACGACTCAGGTTTTACTTGATAGATACCGGTTACATGTAGTGATGGCGGCGCGACACTGAACTTCCATATGTCCTCCAAACCCTCAACTACAATTCCATAGAACCACTGCTTCGAAGCTCGCTTTGACGCCAAACAAACAAACAACAACAAAAGAAACACGTGACATCTGAGGTCCGAAGCAGCAACTGCTTCGTTGCCAGATCGATTCGCGGTCCAATCGGGTGATTCACTGGCACTGCCTCATCTCGGTGCTGACGGGTGACAGGTTGAGACAGCGCTTCAAGCTGGCAAAACAACCTTTATGCACACCAGCCTCATCAGTTCCTTGTGAGCGAGCATTTTCAAAACGTGGAGAAACTGTGAGCAAAGCAAGAAACCCACTCAATCCAAAAACCGTTGAAAAAATAACGTATCTCAATGAAAATCTTTGACTGTCCCTCGTCCTACATAATCACCCTCTGCCATAGTCGCACAAGCCGTACCACCTGAACCGATGCCGTATTTACACAGCACTCTCCTCAATAACACAATACACACATGAACTCTGTCGTGTGGTTCATTGATCTTTATTTGTCAATTGAACATAATAATCAGCCTGTGTGTGGGTGTGTATGTATATAGTGAAAAGCCTCCTGTCCAGCAACTAGCCTGCCGAATTTGACTGCAGCCTGGCACTTTGCCAGGAGAGGTCACTGTGGCTGAAGCTTTGAGGAATCGACCCATTTTCGAAATAGTTGGGTGAAGTGGTTCAGTGCTTCACAAAAGCTTCGTTTGCTTATGACTGCCTATGTGTCCCCACTGACCCGGAGCGCCCCAGGGACCACAGGGACTTGATTTTCGACAGCGAGAGAGGGGGGTGCACCGTTCCCGGAGGTACTGCAATACCGGGTCGATGCGTGGAGTGGACGGAGCAAGTCCCTATTCCATCTCCCTGCTCCAAAAATCAATTTAATATATGGTCCCCGGGTAGGGGACGTATCAGATATTAAACTGATAAGAGCAGATACTACACTTGATCTTAGCCAAAAGGCCGAGAAGCGATACCGACAGGGAGTCGGAGGCCAGCAGGTCACGCTCCGCCCCGGCACCCTCACTCGCGGTGCATGGTGGATGACGTGTTTAGTGACGCTCAGTTCACCAAGTGCTTCACTAAGTGCTTTTAAATGCTCGGGCTGAAAGGCTCTACAAGGAGACAAGGTGTGAGACTTCAATTTGAAAATACAGTGTCAACAAAGTCAATTCGCTGCCTGGGCCAAAGACCTCCTAGGTCAGAATGAGGCCAACTCCACCAGTGAAATCAAGCCGTCTCCTAAGTGGGCGTGGTCTCCCCACCCCGGATCTCCAAATGACGTTCGGAAGTGTCGTGAACATCGCGTGGACGGACAAAGACTGCGCTGTACCAGAGACGCTGGGCGCCGCTAAAGACGGACAGCTTCTGCGGTGAGTTTCCCTTTGACACGCTTGTCGGGGGAGAGCGCGAACGCAGTCCCCCACTACCAGAAATTATGCAGTCGAGATTCCCACATTTGGGGAATTCGCAGGGGTCAGCACAGCCGGAGTGCAATGGCTGAGCCTCGCCCTGGGTGAACCACCTTCTTGATCATGGTATCTCCCCTGCCAGGTAAGTATGGGTTGCACAGCTCAGAGGCAGAGGGCTCTTCCACGGACATGCCGTGCTGACTGGCGGTGCTGACAAAACACGCCTGGTCAAAACCAGGGACTGTGGAAGGCCCTGTGAGTCTGCAGGGATCTGATCCAGAGGAAAGCGTTTTTGTTCTCGGGACGACAAAATACGACTCAGGTTTTACTTGATAGATACCGGTTACATGTAGTGATGGCGGCGCGACACTGAACTTCCATATGTCCTCCAAACCCTCAACTACAATTCCATAGAACCACTGCTTCGAAGCTCGCTTTGACGCCAAACAAACAAACAACAACAAAAGAAACACGTGACATCTGAGGTCCGAAGCAGCAACTGCTTCGTTGCCAGATCGATTCGCGGTCCAATCGGGTGATTCACTGGCACTGCCTCATCTCGGTGCTGACGGGTGACAGGTTGAGACAGCGCTTCAAGCTGGCAAAACAACCTTTATGCACACCAGCCTCATCAGTTCCTTGTGAGCGAGCGTTTTCAAAACGTGGAGAAACTGTGAGCAAAGCAAGAAACCCACTCAATCCAAAAACCGTTGAAAAAATAACGTATCTCAATGAAAATCTTTGACTGTCCCTCGTCCTACATAATCACCCTCTGCCATAGTCGCACAAGCCGTACCACCTAAACCGATGCCGTATTTACACAGCACTCTCCTCAATAACACAATACACACATGAACTCTGTCGTGTGGTTCATTGATCTTTATTTGTCAATTGAACATAATAATCAGCCTGTGTGTGGGTGTGTATGTATATAGTGAAAAGCCTCCTGTCCAGCAACTAGCCTGCCGAATTTGACTGCAGCCTGGCACTTTGCCAGG
Organism: Nibea coibor; assembly: GCA_023373845.1. Taxonomy (NCBI): domain Eukaryota; kingdom Metazoa; phylum Chordata; class Actinopteri; family Sciaenidae; genus Nibea; species Nibea coibor. The sequence continues at coordinate 1,293,575 of CM041721.1, read as the reverse complement.
AGAGGTCACTGTGGCTGAAGCTTTGAGGAATCGACCCATTTTCGAAATAGTTGGCTCAAGTGGTTCAGTGCTTCACAAAAGCTTCGTTTGCTTATGACTGCCTATGTGTCCCCACTGACCCGGAGCGCCCCAGGGACCACAGGGACTTGATTTTCGACAGCGAGAGAGGGGGGTGCACAGTTCCCGGAGGTACTGCAATACCGGGTCGATGCATGGAGTGGACGGAGCAAGCCCCTATTCCATCTCCCTGCTCCAAAAATCAATTTAATATATGGTCCCCGGGTAGGGGACGTATCAGATATTAAACTGATAAGAACAGATACTACACTTGATCTTAGCCAAAAGGCCGAGAAGCGATACCGACAGGGAGTCGGAGGCCAGCAGGTCACGCTCCGCCCCGGCACCCTCACTCGCGGTGCATGGTGGATGACGTGTTTAGTGACGCTCAGTTCACCAAGTGCTTCACTAAGTGCTTTTAAATGCTCGGGCTGAAAGGCTCTACAAGGAGACAAGGTGTGAGACTTCAATTTGAAAATACAGTGTCAACAAAGTCAATTCGCTGCCTGGGCCAAAGACCTCCTAGGTCAGAATGAGGCCAACTCCACCAGTGAAATCAAGCCGTCTCCTAAGTGGGCGTGGTCTCCCCACCCCGGATCTCCAAATGACGTTCGGAAGTGTCGTGAACATCGCGTGGACGGACAAAGACTGCGCTGTACCAGAGACGCTGGGCGCCGCTAAACACGGACAGCTTCTGCGGTGAGTTTCCCTTTGACACGCTTGTCGGGGGAGAGCGCGAACGCAGTCCCCCACTACCAGAAATTATGCAGTCGAGATTCCCACATTTGGGGAATTCGCAGAGGTCAGCACAGCCGGAGTGCAATGGCTGAGCCTCGCCCTGGGTGAACCACCTTCTTGATCATGGTATCTCCCCTGCCAGGTAAGTATGGGTTGCACAGCTCAGAGGCAGAGGGCTCTTCCACGGACATGCCATGCTGACTGGCGGTGCTGACAAAACACGCCTGGTCAAAACCAGGGACTGTGGAAGGCCCTGTGAGTCTGCAGGGATCTGATCCAGAGGAAAGCGTTTTTGTTCTCGGGACGACAAAATACGACTCAGGTTTTACTTGATAGATACCGGTTACATGTAGTGATGGCGGCGCGACACTGAACTTCCATATGTCCTCCAAACCCTCAACTACAATTCCATAGAACCACTGCTTCGAAGCTCGCTTTGACGCCAAACAAACAAACAACAACAAAAGAAACACGTGACATCTGAGGTCCGAAGCAGCAACTGCTTCGTTGCCAGATCGATTCGCGGTCCAATCGGGTGATTCACTGGCACTGCCTCATCTCGGTGCTGACGGGTGACAGGTTGAGACAGCGCTTCAAGCTGGCAAAACAACCTTTATGCACACCAGCCTCATCAGTTCCTTGTGAGCGAGCGTTTTCAAAACGTGGAGAAACTGTGAGCAAAGCAAGAAACCCACTCAATCCAAAAACCGTTGAAAAAATAACGTATCTCAATGAAAATCTTTGACTGTCCCTCGTCCTACATAATCACCCTCTGCCATAGTCGCACAAGCCGTACCACCTAAACCGATGCCGTATTTACACAGCACTCTTCTCAATAACACAATACACACATGAACTCTGTCGTGTGGTTCATTGATCTTTATTTGTCAATTGAACATAATAATCAGCCTGTGTGTGGGTGTGTATGTATATAGTGAAAAGCCTCCTGTCCACCAACTAGCCTGCCGAATTTGACTGCAGCCTGGCACTTTGCCAGGAGAGGTCACTGTGGCTGAAGCTTTGAGGAATCGACCCATTTTCGAAATAGTTGGCTCAAGTGGTTCAGTGCTTCACAAAAGCTTCGTTTGCTTATGACTGCCTATATGTCCCCACTGACCCGGAGCGCCCCAGGGACCACAGGGACTTGATTTTCGACAGCGAGAGAGGGGGGTGCACCGTTCCCGGAGGTACTGCAATACCGGGTCGATGCGTGGAGTGGATGGAGCAAGCCCCTATTCCATCTCCCTGCTCCAAAAATCAATTTAATATATGGTCCCCGGGTAGGGGACGTATCAGATATTAAACTGATAAGAACAGATTTTTTTTTTTTTTTTTTTTTTATTCAATCAACAAAAACATTCCAAAAAACACTCATTGACCCTTACAAACACTCAAAGAAATGCGTTACATAAACAGCAGGACACAAAAAAAAACATCTGCCAACACCAGCAAGCTAAACCCCCCCAAAAAAAACCTCCCTCATGAAAATAGAATCTTCCACCGTTCTTTTGCTGCATGATACCCATGCTTCTCCTCCTCCATTCTCCTCATACATTCAATTCCTGTCCTCACTTTTGCCACTACCCCTCCCACCTTCCAGTCCACATTGTTCTTTATTAATATTGTTCTTGCGTCCCACAGCGCCACCTTCCCTGTAGACAAAACTAACCACAACAGATATCCCTCCCTACCTCTCCCTCTCAAGCCCAACCCCAACATTATCATTTCATATGTCAGACTCCCCAACCTTGGAAAAAAGGAAACCAGATCTCCCCAAACCCTCTTTGCAAACCCACATTCCCAAAACACATGTTTAATAGTCTCCTCCATCCCACACCCCTCCCTCGGGCACAAGCTCCCCCTTGTCAAACCATGTCTATTTAAAACCTCCCTTACAGGCAGCCTCCTATGCAATGCGAGCCAATTTATGTCCCTTGCCCTATTTGTAAGACCTTTTTGTTGAATAAACATCCATCCCTGTTTTCCAACACCATACACCCCCACTGGCCCCCTTTTTTCCACCAACGCCCTATACAGGCCCCCGTGATCGAAACAGAGGTCCCCCTCCTGACACTCCTTGTGCTTTTTCCCCCAACTAACAACCTGCTTATAATAAGGGGGTAAGGTCTCCCCCTTTGGCCTTCTATTATCCCATGTCACTAGACGTCTTAATGGGAAAGATAACCAAAAAAGGAGAAGTGCCTGAAAATGGTGGCCCTCTGCCTGGCGCATAGCCCTACACAAAAAGGAAAAGAAAACCACATCCAACTTAAGTGGGATGTCCGGAACACCCCTCCCTCCCACCTGCACTTCCTGATGCATCCACTCTCTCTTTACATATTCATACCCCCCCCAAACAAAGGAAAAAACGTCCCTTACGAACCCTCTCCTGCATTCAGGAGGCAAAGGATAAACATATGCCAAATACATCAAGGACGGCAAGATGTCTGCTTTTACAGCCAGCACTCTACCGCTTAAAGACAGTTGCTTTGACTTCCACAGTCCCATCCGTGAACGGGCCGCAGCCAGGCGCCTTCTCCAATTTAACACTGCACTACCTTCTACCTCAAATTCAACACCCAGGACCCTCATAGGGCCCTGGCACTGGGACAACCCTGCTAACCCCCCCACCCTACCAGCCCATGGTCCAAAAAACTTAATGGTCGACTTTCCTAAATTTACCCTGGCCCCTGACACTACTGAAAATCCCTCCACTATTTCTAACAACCGTGTGACTGACCTCTCTGTTGTTAAGAAAAAGGTCATGTCATCAGCATACTGTGTTATTTTTAGCTCCTCTACTCCATCCCCAGGAAGGTGCAGGCCTACCACATCTGGGTCTCCTCGCACCACTGAACCCAGCGGCTCCATGTAGGCCACAAAGAGCAGTGGGGAGAGTGGACACCCCTGCCTCACCCCGGTTCTCTGCGCTACCACCGTACTCATGTGCCCATTAACCATAACCCTACTCCCTACACCCCTATACATAATCTTCAACCACCCTAGGAAACGAGGCCCAAACCCCATCTTCTCCAAAACTACAAACAAAAAGTTGTGGTTTACCCTATCAAATGCTTTTTCCATGTCCAACCCAACCAAACACATCTTAATTCTACGCTCATTCACCCAGTGAATACAATCCCTCACCAACCCCAGATTCCACTGGATCTTTCGCCCCTCCACCCCACATGTCTGGTCCTCATGGATGACATGTGGCAGAGCCCTCATGAGCCTTCTTAATAGAACCTTTGCCACGATCTTATAATCCACACATAGCAATGTAATTGGCCTGTAATTTTCCAGCCTCTCCCTGTCCCCTTTTTTATACAGGAGGGTTATGACCCCCTCCTTCATTGTCGCTCCCAACCCGTCCCCTTCCAAAACAGACTTTACAACTTCAAATACATCCCTTCCCAAAATCCCCCAAAACATTGCAAAGAATTCCTTGGGCAACCCATCTATTCCAGGCACTTTCCCTGCTGGCAACCCCTTCATGGCCTCCTCCACCTCCCCCATGGTTACCGGCCCCTCCATCTCCTCAACCACGTCCCCAGGCACCGTCCTCCTCAAAGACCCCAGGAACTGTCCCAGGCCGTCCTCCCCCACTGCCCTCTCCCCAAAAGCCTCACCAAAAAAAACCGAGGCTACACCCGCCATCTCCACCGGGCCTGCCACAGAACACCCATCCTTCCCACGCAGCCGTGGAATACATGCCCTAAAACGGGCTGCCTTGACCTGCCCAAAAAAATATGCACTGCAGCGTTCTCCCAACTCAAACCTCTCCCTCTGGCACCGGAACATAAAAGCCCTAGCCCTCTCCTTAAAATACACCCCCAGTTTTTCCTTAACCTCGTCTACCGCCTCCCTGTCCACTACCTCTCCTCTCCTCTGCTTTCTGCTGTCACCAAAAATTGCAATTTTTTCTGCAGATTGGCAAACCCCCTTCTCCTCTCCCGTGCTCTTGCTGTACAGTATGAGACTGCCAAATCCCGAGTATTACACTTCACCCCCTCCCACCATTCGACCTGTGACCCAAAAAAAGGTTTAAGTTGTTTCCATACCCCATAATGAACCGAAAAACTTCTCCGAAAGGCTTTTTCCTTTAGAATTTCACAATTCAGTCTCCAAAAACCTTTCCCAAAAAGGGGTGCCTCCACCTCAAAGGTCACCCCAAGCTGGCTATGATCGGAAAACCAGAGAGGCGACACTGCAGCACCTTTCACATTTACCCCACTTGGTACAAAAACAAAGTCTATTCTGCTCCGGGATCCCCTGGAGTTTGACCATGTGAATCCCTCCCCGACCTTGTCCACCACCCTGAAACCATCCTGTAACCTAAACCCCCGCACTATATCCCTCAGATAAGGCAAACTAAAATCCCCGCCACCATCAAAGGACACATTAAAATCCCCCCCCAAAACCAAAACCCTATTTGTAACACAGACATCCGGCAAAGCCAGAAAAAGATCCCTCCGTCCCTTTGGCTCTGCTGGGGCATAAACAGTGATGAACCGAAAATACACTCCCCTCCAGTCTGCATCAACCACCAGTACTCTGCCCTGTACCACAGAAAAGCTCCCAGACACATGAAAATCCTTATCCCCAAACAAAACACCCACCCCTGAGGAGTGTACCCCACCCACCCCCCACCTAGACTCCCCTTTTTTCCACCCATCAGAAAAGACCTGTGCATCTCCCCCGTCCCTCAAATGAACCTCTTGCAAAAAACAAACCTGGAAGGAAACCTGGGCCAAATAATGAAAGACCCCTGCCCTCTTCCCCTTATCCCTCATCCCTCTCACATTAACTGTTAGAACTGTAAAGGTCCCTTTCAGGGTTTCTCCGTGCCTCCAAATGTTCCCTCCCTTGCACTCCCTGCTGAACCCACAGTTTCATAACCCTCACACTCCTGAAGGTAGGCCACAGTACTGGGGGGCCTGGCCTCAAAGACAGGGCGAGGTGGGCTCAGAGGTGACACAGGCCCCATTTCTGCAGGCCCAACCCCACCAACTGCCTCATCAGTCCTCACACCAGCTACGATGACACAGGAGCCCTCCCCCTCTCCTATACCACCCCTGCACCACCCTTGATGCCCCAGGGGAGAGGCAAACACACCCACCCTATCATCTGACCCACTACTGAAATCCTCCTTCCCCAAGTCCACATTTAATGTGTCAGAAAGTCCAGACGGTATCAAAGGTGCCTTCCCCCCAGAAGTACACCCCACTGTCTTAGCAGTACCATCCCGCTGTTTCTTTTTCCTCCTTCGTCCCTTCACACTTGAATCTGCATAAGATGCTCCAGCTGATGACTCCGTTCGATCCTCACCTGAAGATACCCTCCGCCTCCTCAAGCCTCCCGTTGCTGCCTCTACCGACTCCGCCGACTCCTCCTCCTCTGAGCTCAAAGTGCAATCCGCCCAAGATCCCACCAGTGGTAAGCAATCTCCCAAGTTCACCACTGCCCCTACACGATGCGTGCCTTCTAGATCTGGGGAGTCTGCCACCTCTTCAGCACCTCTCCTGCTTTCGTCGCCTCCTGCAGCCGCCTCCGCAATCCTGCCCGCTACCCCCATCCCGAGTCCCCCTTTCGCCTCACATACCTCCTGCAAGACATCCTCCGGTGGCCCCCATTTCCCCGCCTCTAAGTCTCCCGCCACAGCAGCATATGTGCGGCTACGAGAGGGGCAGTCCCGTAGCAGGTGCCCCACACTCCCGCACCCATGACAGTTCCGTGGGGCAGTACAGGAGGCAGCTCCATGACCACTTCCCCCACAGTTTCGGCAGCGAACCTGAACACAGCCAGTTGCCAGATGTCCAAAGCTACGGCATTGTCTGCAAAAGACTGGCTGTCCAGAGTAAAAAAGAAAACCCCTGTCCGCCCCAATCGAAAAGTATGCAGGAGGGTGCCTCAACCCGTCGCTACTGTCCGGATCCTCCGCCAGAAGCACCCTGAACTGCCTCCGACCAGTCCAGATCCCATAGCTGTCCCTCAAGTATTTTGTTTGTGTATCCACCTGTCCATACCTCCTGAGGAAAACAGCGACTACCTCATCCCCCACATATGGATTATAGATGTGAACAGTCACGATCTTAAGATTCCTCTGACAGAGAGGCACAACTCTGAAATGGGAGAAGGGCTCCACTTCCGCTTTTTCCTCGAATGTTGCTTGGACACGTTCGTACTGTGCCTGACTGTTGAGGGTAAGATCGTATCCTCCGTCCGCTGCGTTCCATTGGAGGCAGAAAATTTGTGAGGGATCCACTTTTAACCCTGCTACGATGACTGTTCGCACAAACCAGTCTCTACTTCCAAGAGATCGTTCTTTATCCTTGAACACAAATCTTAGCGAATTTCGCAGACCAGCCGAAAAGGCTGTCTGAGGTGGCTGTTTAACAACCATCTTTAGTGTACGACCCTGGTCTTTAACTAACCAGGCCTCTTACACCGCATGAGTCTGGTGTCTCCAACTTTTCTACACTTGATCTTAGCCAAAAGGCCGAGAAGCGATACCGACAGGGGGTCAGAGGCCAGCAGGTCACGCTCCGCCCCGGCACCCTCACTCGCGGTGCATGGTGGATATCGTGTTTAGTGACGCTCAGTTCACCAAGTGCTTCACTAAGTGCTTTTAAATGCTCGGGCTGAAAGGCTCTACAAGGAGACAAGGTGTGAGACTTCAATTTGAAAATACAGTGTCAACAAAGTCAATTCGCTGCCTGGGCCAAAGACCTCCTAGGTCAGAATGAGGCCAACTCCACCAGTGAAATCAAGCCGTCTCCTAAGTGGGCGTGGTCTCCCCACCCCGGATCTCCAAATGCCGTTCGGAAGTGTCGTGAACATCGCGTGGACGGACAAAGACTGCGCTGTACCGGAGACGCTGGGCGCCGCTAAAGGCGGACAGCTTTGGGGAATTCGCAGGGGTCAGCACAGCCGGAGTGCAATGGCTGAGCCTCGCCCTGGGTGAACCACCTTCTTGATCATGGTATCTCCCCTGCCAGGTAAGTATGGGTTGCACAGCTCAGAGGCAGAGGGCTCTTCCACAGACATGCCGTGCTGACTGGCGGTGCTGACAAAACACGCCTGGTCAAAACCAGGGACTGTGGAAGGCCCTGTGAGTCTGCAGGGATCTCATCCAGAGGAAAGCGTTTTTGTTCTCGGGACGACAAAATACGACTCAGGTTTTACTTGGTAGATACCGGTTACATGTAGTGATGGCGGCGCGACACTGAACTTCGATATGTCCTCCAAACCCTCAACTACAATTCCATAGAACCACTGCTTCGAAGCTTGCTTTGACGCCAAACAAACAAACAACAACAAAAGAAACACGTGACATCTGAGGTCCGAAGCAGCAACTGCTTCGTTGCCAGATCGATTCGCGGTCCAATCGGGTGATTCACTACCATTGCCTCCAGGAGATTGTGTTGTCTGTATGAGTGGTGGTCATAAACTCTCCACCACTAAATTCCTCTATTGGACTCAGAAAAGGGGAGTATGCTAGCAGAAAAAGGACCCTGAACCTGGGGTGGCCATTGAACCAGGTGCGAACCAGAATCCTGCTCAGCAGTGAGCAATTGCTGCCTGTCTCCAGTAGATGGTTGCCTCTCAGTTCTGCAAAAATTACCATTACTGACCCATGGTGTACTGTGGCACAGTATACTGTAGTAAAAAGTGCACAGGATATGGTGGATATTCAGTCTATACAATGGGGGAAATAAGTATTGAACGCATTAACAGTTTTGTCATTACATTTATTTCCAAAGATGCAATTCATGTGACATTTCTTCCAGACACTGGTATTAACTCAAATAATCCACACATGAAAAGAAATCACAACATTCAAATCCATAAATAGTGATTATGTGGAATTAAGTGCAATAACACAGGAAAAAAGTATTGAACACACCATGGGAAAGCTGTATAGTTTGGCAAGGAAAGGCACCATACCATCTCAAACCTGAAAGTAATTAGTCTTTGTACTTCCTATAAGTGCAAACCAACATCAGCTGGGTTAGTGCTAATTGATGGCCCTATAAACAGGTTGTTTTTTCACCAAGTGTCAAACAAGACACATCTCATGATGGGTAAAAGCAAGGAGCTCTCTCAAGACCTTCGCAGCCTGATTGTTGCTCAGCATCAGAATGGAACTGGTTATAGACTCATCTCAAAGAATCTGAGTATTCCAGTAAGCACCGTTGGGGCCATTATCCGCAAGTGGAAGAAGCATCACCTTATCATCAACAGGCCGCGCACAGGAGCTCCTCGCAAGATTTCTGACCAGGGAGTCAGAAAGATGGTCAGAAGAGTTCTCAAAGAGCCAAGGACCACCCGGAAAGCGCTCCAGAAAGACATGGAGGCAGCAGGTACAAGTGTTACAGAGAAAACGATAGGCAATGCACTCCACCGCCATGGCCTCTATGGACGCTCAGCCCGCAAGACTCCATTCCTCAAAAAAAGGCATGTTGAAGCTCGTTTAAAGTTTGCTAAACAGCATCTGGATAACCCTGTGGAATACTGGGAGAATGTTGTCTGGTCAGATGAGACCAAAATTGAACTTTTTGGCTGTCATACTACACACCATGTTTGGAGGAGAAATGGCACTGCACATCACCCAAATAACACTATGCCAACAGTGAAGTTTGGTGGTGGAAACATCATGGCATGGGGTTGTTTCTCATCTCGGGGTACTGGCAGACTTCATATAATTGAAGGAGCAATGAATGGAAACATCTATCGGCAAATTCTTGAGATGAACCTGCTGCCATCCACCAGGATGATGAAGATGAGACGTGGCTGGACCTTTCAACAGGACAACGATCCGAAGCACACGGCAAAGTTGACTCTCGAATGGTTTAAAAAAAAGAAAATCAATGTGTTAGAATGGCCCAGTCAATCACCTGACTTAAATCCGATTGAACATTTGTGGAAAGAACTAAAGATAAGGGTTCACCAGAGGGCATCAAAGAATATTCCAGATTTGAAGACAATCTGTGCGGAGGAATGGGCAAAAATCACACCTGAGCAGTGTGGGCGATTAGTTCATACATACAAGAAGCGTCTGGAAGCAGTCATTGCAAACAAAGGCTTCTCCACAAAGTATTAAACGAGTCTCAGATAGTGTGTTCAATATTTTTTTCCTGTGTTATTGCACTTAATTCCACATAATCATTATTTATGGACTTGAATCTTGTGATTTCTTTTCATGTGTGGATTATTTGAGTTAATACCAGTGTCTGGAAGAAATATCACATGAATGGCATCTTTGGAAATAAATATAATGAGAAAAAAGTTGACGTGTCCAATACTTATTTCCCCCATTGTATATACTACAACATTACTGTGCATGTACTGTGATAGAATACATAGTGACAATGAGGCAAATGACCTGTTTTCCCTCTCAACTGTGAAACGGCTTAAGTTTGGCTGGACTGGTTGCCCAGCTTCTTTCATTGTCCTCCCATGTACCAACACATGATGAACAGTGGCATGGATTTCATCAGAAATGACTTGTCTTTGCTGTCCTCTTCCTCTCCCTCTCCATCTTGCTCTTCCTCTTTCGTCTCTCAACCTCTGCATGGTTGGGATCCATTGTTCCAAAGCATGAGCATGCCCCTAAGCTCTATTTAACACACCAATTCTGACATCACACATCCCAGAAACACTAAATACATACAAAGACAAAAATTCATTTAATAATGACAGAAATCTGGTTCTGGTTTGAGGAACTAAAGGAAGATTAGGTTTCACAGTACATTGATGATTGATTGTCTGTGTGCGTATGTGTATGTGTTTGCATGATAAACTCTAAATAAAATAAAGATAAAATCATCTTACTTTGTATGTCTTTCTCAGTCACAGGTTCTGAGGAAGTGAACAACCAAGAATTTTAAATACATTTGTCATACATATTAATAAATGCTACTGTTGGTTTCTTTCTTTTCGCAGTCTGACACACACCATCTCTGAGGAGCCAGCTGTTGTAAGTACTGTGTACGTTTGTGGTTTAGTTTTATTTTTAAGAAAAAGTTCTCTTACAATTTGACATTCTGCTGACTTTTACAATAGCCTTAAGCCTTAAGCCTTTTTTGTTAAAAAATAAAGAAACAAATATATTTGATGTCTTAGTATCATCTTTTGAATGAAGGACAATACCAATACTCCTACTGCACACTGACATACTTTAAGTTCTTAACACAAGGTTGATACATTAACACTGGTTTATTTTTTTAACATAGGTTTAATTTCTTAACACTGGCTTAATTTTTTAACACAGGTTTAATTCATTAACAGATTTAATTTCTTAACACTGGTTTAATTTCTTAACACAGGTTTAATTTTTTAACACAGGTTTAATTTCTTAACACAGATTAAATATCTTAACAGATTCTTCTGAAATCTTGGTTCTCATTTTCTCGTGCTGCTCTTTGACTCATTGCTGTGATTCTTGTAGTCTTTGATTCAACCCTTCTTGTCTTTTCTTCTCATGAGCCTCTTGTCTTTTGTTGTTCTCTCATTTTTTGCTCCTCTTCTCTTCTTTTCTCATCCTCTCTCATCTGTTGCTCTTCTTTTCTTCTTTTCTCTGCTCCTCTTTCTTCTGTCCCTCCACTTCTCTTCCCCTCTTCTTCTCTCTCTGGTGTTCCTCTTGTTTTCTCTTCATCTCCTCTTTTGTCACTCCTCTTCTCTTCTTCTCTACTCCTCTCTCCTCATATTCTCTAAATCTCTGTTTTACTTGTAAAAGCAGCTGTGACACTCGTACATATTGTCATGGCCAACTGGTCTGTAGTATTGACCTCCGTTGTACACATATACATGCCGCCCATTAACAGTATCTTTGTAAAAATTATTGAAGTTATTGCATGCAGGCAGAACCATATTACACTTGTAGCATCTCAGGTTGTTGCCCATGTTAGCTTCTGAAGGTGCATTCCCCATTTTTGATGATTTATCCAGCAGTCGTGTGTTGACCTTTGTGTGTTTTCCTGAAAGATAAAACATATACATTTTAATAACTTTATGATAACAACCAACTCATAACTTGAACTCCATGTGTATACATGTACATCAGAGTACAGTATATACAGTACCAGTCTAAAGTGTCATTTTCCACTTTGTAGGTTAACACTGTGGAAAACAAAACTATGAACACACATGGAATTATGTGGTAAACCCAAAGTGTAAACAAGCATGACATCTCATATTGATAACCTTTGTGATATGTGTCATACATGTGAAGCTTACATACATGTCATACATGTGTCATACATGTGAAGCTACAGCAAATCTGTACCACAAACACAGACCTCCCCTGGAATGCATACAAGCAGAAAGACCAGTTCAGTTTGTGTGCACAGATAATACTGAGCTTCCACTCACCTCACATGGACAGAAGTAACTGTCCATGTGCAGTAAACTATTGTCTTTGAGACATCCTCAAGTTGGACCAAAAGTGAACTATGCTGAATAAACATGTTTTAATGTAACAAATCCCAAGCAGTATCTACAGTTAAAGTGTCTTAAAACAGGATAATTGATGGAAGGAATTGTCAACTATCTCTTTGTCTCTGTAGAACCATAGGAAAGGCTCCAATTTGTCACTCTGCAGATTACATACTCTTTATTTCAGACATCAGCAATTAATAATTTCCACAATAAACATGACCATAAAACTAGGAGGAGTGTTAAGAGCTCCGGTGGTTCATGCAGTAACACAGGACTATTGATTTGATCAATTTAAAAAGATGAAAAGTTTAAATTTCTTACCGTCCTCTGACAGACCTTTCACTGATACAAACAGCTGTTCTCTGACCTGACCACAAACTGAATGCTGATAATGAAAATATTCACGCCATGCTTTATTCACTGTTTGAGTTTCAATTTTACTCATTTTAAGTTGAAAAGAGGAAGTCAAACTATCTATCAAATGGTCGATCTTCTGATTTGTGGATGACCCACCTCTGAGCCACAGCCACTATTTTTTTTGACTGAATAGTCAAAAAATGTCCTTCCCTCAAACCTTTACTTCACCTCAATGCAAAACATAATGAGGTCATGGTAAGATGTGAAAGAGAATTCATATGGACAACCGCAGTGCTCAGAGAATCCAACTGCAACTGAGTTGAAGAACATATTGACAGTCACACTAAATGTGATATTCATGTTTATTGAATGTATTATATACTTTAATGGTCAGGATATTTTCAAGCCCATTTAATTATTAACAACATTTTTCATGACAGCAGAGTGTGTGTCAAAGCAGCTCCACAGTCAACAACCGAAAGAATGCAGAGAACTGCAGGAGAAACGAGATGACGAGGAACGAGCCACAAAGTCAAGAAGCATTATAGATTGAGTATAACTAAAGAGTCACCTCCTGAGCACGGGGCAGTGTGAACAGTTAAAGTATCCTGAAACAAAATAATAGAAAACATGCTACCCTTTGTTTCAGTTCTCATCTGTTTATTGACCTTGGTTTTAGTTTATATAGGGTGGCTGTATTTGGTTCAAAGGCCATGGTATACAGTTCTCAAGAGCTCTTAATTTTTAATCGTCTGGACTTCATACTTGAGGTCTGTGGTGGCTGGCCTGGACACGAACATCAGCATTTGTTTTAGCCCTATGAGTCTATGCAGGGACTGTGGTGTTTCATGGACATATTGTTTCCCACACACTAGCTCCAAAGAGTTCAGAACTGTTCCTTTTGTTGAGACGTGACTGTAGAAAACCTTCAAGCTCAGAATGAAAGAAAAAGAGGATTTGCTCTGAGATCAGTAAAGCATACTACTTCTCGATTTGTCATAATTTCATAACTCATGCAGTCTGTGCGTTTTCAAAGTGAAACTGAGTTTCAGCATTATTTTACCCTCACACCAACAGAACAATGTTTTTCATCAACTCTTTCATTAAAGATATTCTGTGTGTGAAATTAACTGGGCCCCTTTTTTTGTTTGTTTTTATTTGCACCAAACTGCACTCAAAAAATAAAAAAAATGGCCAAAACGCAAGACTTATGCATTTCAATTACATAGAAAATTTGAATTCATTTCAACTACAATGTTTTAATATAAATCAACTAACAAACTTAATGTGAAGCAAGTAATGCCATTTATGTAATAGTAACAATAAACTCAATGTGATTCCACTAGACAGTAGTGTAGTAGTAACCAGGTTTATGCTTTCAATATTAATAAAATCAATTTGTTTTCCCAAACCCAGCACCCAGCCAATGAATGCAGCCATTTTGAGTTTATTAGTACTATTACATAAATTTTATTACTTGCATAATATTATGTTTGTTAGTTTATTTATTTTAAAATAATGTCATGCAAATGGATGGAAATTTTCAATGTAATTGAAATGCATAAGTGGCTAAATTATTTTTTTGAGTGTGTTGAAGTTTCCAAACTAATGCTGCATTTTAAAAAACATAGATGCTGTCACTAAAACCAAAAGAAACCAAGACAAATGTTTGAATACAGTGTATAAAAAATGACCATTGTTTTTGTCTGTCTGTCTCTATGTGTCTGTTTGTGTCTGCAAGAGAGAAGGATAAAATAGTTGATATTAAAAATGTAGTTTTGATAGTCATTGATATCAAACAGAGACTTCGACAAAGTCGATCAAAGGCAGGCTTGAGGTTGCCAAGCAACCAGGGTCAGCTGCAGGTCAGAGTAATTAGGCACAGGTGCTGCACGCACTGTGTCTGTCCCACAGAGACTCACAGCAAATCTCTGAATGAACCCCCTTGAAGGTGGCCAAAAACAACCTAGAAGGTGTGCCACAAACCAAAAACTGAAATAACTGTGGGCTTCCTCGTCCTTGCCGATTTTCAGGCAAAAATTGTGTAAACTTTGGCCTGGGTCGTCAGGTAAAGAGCAGGTACTCCCTGCCCTTCTGGAAATTTCTCTTCTAACTAAGTACAAATACTTCGTTGCCTTACGTAGAATTTTTGGGTACCTATATTTCACTGGAGTAATTATTTTTCAGCCGACTTTTACTTCTACTTCTTACATTTTGATGCAATAATCTGTACTTTCTACTCCTTACATTTTTAATATAGCCTCGTTACTTGATTTCCGTCATTCAGACTTGACAGAGGCGACTTATGAGATCAGTGTAGATCAGAGGAAGTGTAGTGTGTAGTGACCCACAGAATGCGGGAACTAAACACGGAGCATCGGCGCTAAAGTTTAGCTGCTTAGCTAGCATGGACTTGTCGTAACTGCATCACAGAGCTGTGACGTCATTTTGAAATTCATTTTGTAAAGTTTAGTCCACATGTGAGAACTCGTCTGACACAGAGTCTCCTGTTGTGTCTGGACTTCGTCTGCAACGTGTCTGTGTGAACAGCATTATTCAGAGGCTCACTGGAAACAACAACAACAACAATAATAATGATGATGATGAGAAGTAGAAAAATAACATAATGAAGTTCTGTAGATGATTCCATTGATTGATGATTGATTATTTGAAAGAGTAAAACTTATGACAATCTTGGCAAAAGATTAAAGAATTGTGTGAACGGAACAGCTCTTTAAAGCATCCTGCTGTAAAACACCATTGATGTCTGCATTAGAGAACATGGTTATGAGTGCAGTGGAGCTGTTAATCTTCCTTCACAAATTGCAAATGGGGAATATGACTTGGCTGAAGCTTGAAAAATTATCAGTCAAAAGATTTTTTTTTTTTTTGCTTTAATCCATGATACAGTGAATTTGATTGGATGAAAAGTGTAAATATATACCATTACACCACACTATTGGTTTGTACGTGATGCATCACCCCTGCACATTACAAATCATGTCACACGCAAGCAAGGAGCTGACTGACTGTCAACTGACTTTATGTGGCCTGGTGTGAAGTGTCCATGGCAGAGACTCAAGAGAGCTCAAGAGGAATCTGAGTTCTTGTTTTTAATCAGAATTATTATTTTTTGATGAATCACTTGGATTAATCATTAATTTTGACAGCACTATATTGTATAGAGTTGTTATACATAGCATAACATGTATACAATATACAGTATGGTTCTTTAATGCATTTGCATTATACTAAAATGCATTATACTAAAATGGCTCGTAGAGATCAATGTTATGCGTCCAGCTCGTAGGACGTTTTTACAAAACGGGTTTTTGGTTCTTGTAGCTCGTAGTATATGCTATTACGATGTGAAAGAGGCATCATTTGTGTTTGAACAACGTTTCACCTGTTACTTATTGATGCCAGAATCTGTTAATATTTTTGCAACTTTATCAAACTGGCAAACCTCACAGAAAAATCAAAAGACTCTTTAGCATTAGGTTTATTGAGGTGCTCAGCAGTACATGCACAGTTGCAGCAACTCACATTAAACAAAACAAAGAATGATTGTCGGTAGTCTGTCACCGGCCTCTGTTTCACTTGTCAACGTGCTTTATGGTAAGCGTATTCTGTCACTTCCGGTTATCGGTGTTACTGCCACGGTGCTCTCTGCTCTGCTCACTCAAACAACTTTTCATACATTTTTCACATCAGTGACTATCTACATAACTCTACACTACCTTTAGACTTGTTCTGTCTGTGCACGAACATATTTCTTAAACTCTAGTAACCATAATCCAAGGTTACCAGTCTCTCTTAGTTACACTCACTAGCCTAGCTATAGCAATGGCCTCTCTCTCCTGGCTCTCCTGCTCTCTCCTCTCCCCCTCTTTCCTCTCCTCCTCTCTCCTCTCCTGCCCAGTGTGCCACATGTTTAGCTACTCCTCGTCCTCCTTTAGCGATAATGGTACTTGTAATAAATGTAGTTTATTTGTAGCTTTGGAGGTGAGGCTCAGTGAGTTAGAGGCACGGTACCGCACCACCGAACAGTCAGTAGCTGCTATAGTTAGTAAGTCCCCTGTAGCCGGTGCGGTACCACCGAAGGTAGCTTCAGCTAGCTGTCCCCCGGTAGTTGCCGGGCATAGCCCCAAACTGAAGCCCACGGTACACCACCAACCGCTCCACATTTCAAACAAATTTTTCCCACTCAGCGACACACTCACTGAGAAACCCACTCTGGTCATTGGCAGCTCCATTTTACGAAAAGTGAAGTTAGCAACACTGGGGGTCATAGTCAAATGCATCCTGGGGGCCAGAGTGGGTGACATCGAGTCAAATTTGAAACTGCTGGCTAAGGCTAAATAGAGACACAGTAAGATTGTTATCCACGTCGGCGGTAATGACAATCAGTCACGCCAATCGGAGGTCACTAAAATTAATGTTTCATCGGTGTGGGAATACGCCAAATCAATGTCAGACTCCATAGTTTTCTCTGGACCCCTGCCCAATGTGACCAGTGATGACATGTACAGCCGCATGTTGTCATTTCACCACTGTCACCACTGACTGTCGAGGTAATGTCCAGCAGATGATGTGGGCTTCATAAACAATTGGACACCTTTCTGGGGAAAACCTGGTCTGATTAGGAGAGACGGCATCCATCCCACTTTGGATGGAGCAGCCCTCATATCTAGAAATATGGACCAATTTATTAGACGACCAAAACCGTGACAACCCAGAGTTGAGACCAGGATGGAGAGCTGCAGTCTTGCACGCTTCTCTGCACCTCCATTAGTGCGGCTGCCCACCCAGTACTTTAGTATAGTAGTGACGTGTCATTGGTGAACGATTCTTTCAATACGAACTAATCTTTTATATGACTCGGGAGTAATGAGTCATCTCAGTGAGTGAGTCGTTCATTTTCATGCAGTACCTTCCCTCGCCACAAGATGACAGGCAGCTGCATAAGCTCAGTCAGCAGGACAGGAAACGGAAATGATCAATTCATGACTCACTCAACTGTGGTCCTCGTTCATTTGTCACGTGATAGCCAGGCCGCTCAGGCAGTGTGGCGACCAGTAAGCGTAACAGTTCGTTCATAGACCTAGGGCTCATTCATACGGATCGTTCATACGGCTCGTTCTTTCGTTCATTTGTCACGTGACAGCTGTAGCTCAGCTACAGAGCTGTGGACGGAGAAACAAACACGTGACAAATTAATGCTCGTCACAAACAGACATTATTCATTTCCTTGACACCTGACATACATTATTTATTAATAAAATCATAATTAATTTGTGGCCTTCCGTTCTTCTAGATGTCTATAGTGTTATGTGTAGTGTTATATGTAGTGTTATTATTGTGTATATAATGTTAAGTGTGTTTGTAAATAAATACTTTTGAAAATTATATCAACGTGTTGATTTTGTGCTATACTCTGCCATAAAATAAGAAATAATAATAATAATGATGACAACAAATGTGATAAGAACAATAACAACAATACCACTACTACAAATAATAATAATAATAATCATCATCATCATCATCACATTTTGGACACAATAAATGCACCATGTAAACTTTTAAGGAACTTATTAATTGTTACTTTTTGTTTTACTTAATTGTCAAACTGAGTTTTACATTCACTGGATTCACTGCATACATTCACTCAAATTTGAAACTGCTGGCTAAGGCTAAATGGAGATACAGTAAGATTGTTATCCACGTCGGCGGTAATGACAACTAGTTACGCCAATCGGAGGTCACTAAAATTAATGTTTCATCGGCGTGGGAATACACCAAATCAATGTCAGACTCCGTAGTTTTCTCTGGACCCCTGCCCAATGTGACCAGTGATGACATGTACAGCCGCATGTCGTCATTTCACCACTGACTGTCGAGGTAGTGTCCAGCAAACGATGTTCATCTGGATCATTCAACAAACCAGATGAACGAGAACCGAGAGCGAACCGTTCATTCGCCTGTCACGTGACAACGGTTCGCTCTCGGTTCTTGTTCATCTGGTTCGTTCATTTGTCACGTGATAGGCGAATGAGCGGTTCGCTCTCGGTTCTCGTTCATCTGGTTTGTTCATGTGTCACGTGATAGGAAAATGAACGGTTTGCTCTTGGTTCTCGTTCATCTGGTTCGTTCATTTGTCAGGCGACAGGCAGTTCAGGCTGTGTGACGAGCAGTACGTTCGTGTTAATCAACAATGGCAGGGAGGATACAGGACACAGTCACTTTATTGTGGTGTGGATTTACTTTTCTAGGTTTTCATATGGTTTGAATTACTTGTGACATTTTGTTTATTATCTTTGTCAGCTGAAGCAAACCGTGTTGCCTTCAGTGTTAGGTGTTTGAGACCAGCGGCCTTTTTTACATGCCCACAAGAGGGCTAACAGCGCCACTGGCTGTAAAAATGAACAAAATCAACGAAATGACTCAAAAAAAGATTTGTTCAATTTACTGTCCAAGAGTAAAAGATCCGAGTCGGTAAAAGGAGTTGAATTTCCCAACACTGTAGTATAGAGACTGTGTCTGTCCCCCGTCCACCTACATTGTTTAAAGATAAAACAAACAGAAGAGGAGTTCATCATAAAAACTTAATAAAAATTAAATCAACATCTCCACCAGTCCAAAATAAGAGCATCAAATGTAGACTCTAAAGCTCTTTTAGTCAATGAATTAATATCTGATTATGATATTGATTTATTTTACCTCACTCAAACATGGCTGCAGGAGGATGAATATGTTAGCTTAATAGCTGATTATCTAATAGTCTATTCACAGAATCCTCTTCTTTCTGCCAATGTCTTGATAACCCTCGAGTTCATATTACTGGACTATAAGCCTTTTTGTAGAAACTCTTACAGCAGATGTTTATCTGACAGTGCTGTTGCCAAATTCAAGGAAGTGATTCCTTCAGTATTGAATTCAATGCCATGTCTCAATATAGCAGAGGACTTGTCTGCTTCCTTTAGCCCCTCACAAAAATATCATCTTGTTGATAGTACTACAGGCTTATTACAGACAGCTCTCAACACTATTGCACCTCTGAAAAAGAAGATAATTAAACAGAGGAGGTTAGCACCTTGGTATAGCCAGTAGACTCGTAAATTAAAGAAAGTGGCACGTAATTCTGAACGCAAATAGCGTGCCACTAAACCAGCAGGATCTCGCTTAGTCTGGCAAGATAATCTTAAAACTTACAGGAAGGCTCTCCGTAATGCCAGAACAGCCTATTACTCTTTATTAATAGAGGAAAACAAGAACAACCCCAGGTTTCTCTTCAGCACTGTAGCCAGGCTAACAGAGAACCACAGCTCTATTGACCCATCTACTCCTCTAGGTCTAAACAGTAATGACTTCATGAGCTTCTTTAATGATAAAATTAGGACTATTAGAGACAAAATACATCATGCCTTGCCTTCGACAGGCCCTGATCTGCATTCTGATACAGCAAGTTTGGAATCAGCTGCAAAACCTGATACATATTTAGACTGCTTTTCTCCCATTGACCTTCATCAAATAACTTCAATAATTTCTTCATCTAAGCCATCAACCTGTCTCCTAGACCGCATCCCAACCAGGCTGCTCAAGGATATTTTACCTCTAGTTAGCCCTTCTTTATTGGATATGATCAATCTTTCCTTACTATAAGGATATGTACCACAGTCCTAGTAGCTGTAATTAAACCTCTTCTTAAAAAGCCCACTCTACATCCAGAGGTTTTAGCCAATTATAGACGATATCAAACCTTCCATTTCTTTCTAAGTTACTTGAGAAAGCTGTAGCTAATCAGCTGTGTGAATTTCTTCATAAGAACAGTTTATTCGAGGATTTTCAGTCAGGATTTAGAGTGCATCATAGCACAGAGACCGCACTAGTCAAAGTCACAAACGATCTTCTAATGGCATCAGGACTCATCTCTGTACTCGTCCTGTTAGATCTTAGTGCTGCATTTGACACCATAGACCATCAAATTCTTCTGATCAGATTGGCATCAAAGGAACCGCCCTAAGCTGGTTCAAATCATATTTCTTAGATCGATCTCAGTTTGTTCACGTCAATGATGAATCCTCCATGCTTACCAAAGTCTGTCATGGAGTCCTACGAGGTCCTGTACTAGGACCACTTCTATTCAGTCTATATATGCTTCCTCTAGGGAACATTATTAGGAAGCACTCCATTAATTTTGATTGTTATGCTGACGACACCCAATTATATTTATCGATCAAGCCTGATGAAACCAATCATTTAGCCAAACTGCAAGCGTGCCTTAGGGATATAAAAAGTTGGATGACCTACAATTTTCTGATGTTGAACTCAGATAAAACTGAAGTTCTTGTCATTGGACCCAAACACCTCAGAAACTCTGTTTCCAGAGACTTGGCTACCTTAGACGGGATCACCCTGGCCTCCAGTTCCACTGTAAAGAATCTTGGACTTATTTTTGATCAGGATTTGTCCTTTACTGCCCACATAAAACAAATTTCAAAGACTGCATTCTTCCACTTACGCAACATTACCAAAATCAGACGCATCCTGTCCCAAGCGGATGCAGAAAAACTAGTCCATGCATTTGTTACTTCTTGGCTGGACTACTGTAACTCTCTATTATCAGGCTGCCCCAATAAATCTCTTAGGACTTTGCAGCTAATTCAGAATGCTGCTGCACGTGTTCTGACAGCAACCAAGATCAGAGATCACATCTCTCCCATTTTGGCTTCCTTGCACTGGCTACCTGTTAAATCTTGAATAGAATTTAAAATTCTTCTCCTTACATACAAAGCTCTTCATGGCCAGGCACCATCATATCTAAAAGAACTCATAGTACCTTACTACCCCCCTAGACCACTGCGCTCTCAGAATGCTGGGTTCCTTGTGGTTCCTATAGTTTCCAAAAGTAGACTGGGAGCAAGAGCTTTCAGCTATCAAGCTCCTCTTCTGTGGAACAAACTACTTTTCTGGGTTCGGGAGGCAGACACGGTCACCAACTTCAATTGTAGCACTGGTGCCAAAGTGTCAGTGTCCTGAGGATAAATAACAGATGCATTATTAAGAGCTTAGAAAAACTAAGACAAACTAAAAAGAGCATTTTTGGAAGAAAATGTGCGTGAATGCTGAAAAGATCCGTGCTAAAGCTGAAAAGTATAACTTGTAGGCTGAGATATGATTTGCTTCATAACAGCTAAAAACAGTTGATATGTTAAAAAGGCAGAAGAAAATGGGCAGCTATACACTGGAATCTGACAGCCAAAGAAAATTGATGAAGCAATGGTAACATAGGTGAAGTAATAGCTGAGAATAAATTTAGTAGTTTAGAAGTAGAACTTGTGAAAAGGAGGTTGAGTTACATAAAGTGTAAAAAAGTGTGAACAATGTATAAAAATATAAACAAATCAGAGAAATATGTAATGTGAAGAGTGAGGAAAGGCCTGAAACTTGGGATGAACCTGGACAGGAGAGGGATGCATAAGCCAATGTCATGGAGGACATTCACAAAATCATCATTTTGTGAACAAACTCAATTGTATTAAACATAAAGACATTGTTGAAGATGCTTCAAAATTCCCCTCAAATGTATGAAACCACAGAATGACTGAATAGTAATGGGTGAAGTAGCAGAGAGCAAAATAACACTGTCTTTTATTTTTCTTTGTCTGAATACGCAGAAAACTCAGGTATATCAACACTGCGAAGCTTAGGGCTGCCGTTTGTTGTGACATCCAGGAGAGGGCAGTGCAGTTTTCTGTCCTCACTGGTCTTGCGTTTGGATTTTTCATTACGAAATCAAGCAGGAATGTGAGCTTCTTCTTTTTTTTGTCAGTTTAGAGTAAATATTTTGGGAAATAGAAAGATTTGTAGAACAAGTGCATTCAGGCTAAATACATTTCTACTCATTTTGAACTTTAACATTAGTACCAAACTACTGACATGCCATTCAACTTGTGGAGGTATTAACCTTTCTTTAATCAACTAAGGATCTACTAAGGAACACCACCCAACAATGACCAGCTGCTTCCCCTCAGCAGAATAAAGGGAGCTAAAGTGGAAAACTGCAGTCCTCACCTGACAATTATCTGGACTGATAAACTGCACTGGGGAGGTGTATATTTCCATTTTGGATGAACTACATGAAGCTACATGACCTGAATTATTTATCCTTTTGCTACAGTTACTATTGCCTGCCAAGCACTTCAGGAAAAACTTTGTTGCATCTTCTCTGAGGAAAATGGGCAAGCCTCTCAGTGCTGCTGTCTTTCGGTGGGACACAGTGTCGGATGTCTAAAGAGTATCCAGTGGAAAACACATGTATTTCAATAAGTATGGTACTGTACTGAACATATACATAATTCAAAATCAGAAATCTTTTATAGTAATGAAGATGAAGCACACACAACTTTAACAAATTAAAATACTGTTAATCCAAAGGCCACCAAATAAAAACACAAAGGAAGGACTGCTGACATCCATTTTTACTGAAGCATGCCCACTAAGGTAGTTTTTACTGCAGCCAACATATTTTTCTGTGTCTCTGTTATAAGAAAGTATATTCATGCTCTTCTAAAAATGCCAGGCAAAGGAGCACTTCACTCACCTGATCATCAAGTTTATCCAGGAGGTCTTCCATCTCTTGACCAAAAGCTCCCCTTAGACCGGTACAGTTTCAGCAGGCCAGGTCCAAATTTGTCAAGGGATGCATTGAAAGTCCCCAGGAGGTCTTTGCCCGTGATTCGATGAAATTTTTCAGATATCTAAACAAGACAATCAACAAAATATTGTCATTTGTTCATAACCATAATGTCAGGATTTCTCTGTACAGGAAATTCCTAGGTAACTTGTTCTGACGCTGTACCATGTTAACAGCAAAATGTATTTCAAACAGCTACACTCGATGTGCACAATATCTAGTAGTCTACTTTAAATTATAATTGTATCTTATCTGCATATCTCATAATTATAACTTTTTATCTCACAATTTGGCCATGCCCAATTTATATAAGATAACTTTTAAATAAATTAGGACATCCTTACCTCCTCAGAAGAAAACAGCGCAGGCCACCTCTCTTGGACCTCAGATACCATAGGCTGACACTCCACAACTTCTCTCCGCCTGAGGGAAAATGTCAGCTCCATCTTCCGCTGTATCAATGTCACGTTCCTTTTCTTCTTCTTCATTTCATCGACCAGAGCAACTCTTTCTTCTTCAAGGGTAGAATCATCATGGTGTTGTGGATAGTCTGGCACATGATTGACCTCTCCACGTTTGGGCTTCTTCAGGGTGAACAGACTGTCATCTTCACCCCCCCATTTTCTTTTCCTGTTTACATTTACCTCATTGCATCCTGCCTGACGAAGCTTTGATCTGTAGTTTCCAAGTTTGTACTTGATACTTTTTCCATCCCTCATAGCCTGTGATGCCACCTGGCTCCTTCAGGCATGGATACTTATGAACCAGCGCAGCAGCAACTGACTCAATCTCATCTTTCTCCGGGTAGCTTTTGATTTCAAAAATTGCCTGTACAATTTTATCCAATATCTCCGTCTCCATGTCTCTTGTCACTGCAAGGCCCTTCTTTGACTTTTCATATGTGTCATTGGCCTTACACAATTTCAGTTCCACATCATATGCAAACTTAGGGATAGGAAATGGAGATGGCCACTCTGTGACTTGCCTTAAATTCTTCTGGATAGAATCAGTCCAACTAGGTCTAAAATCTTTAGAGTGAACACTGAGTGTGTCCTGAGAGGAGACTGAACTAGTGGATTGGTCAAGTGGATGTAAATCACAGTCCCACATTATATGCAAGACTGCACGCTCAGCTGGTAATTCAGACATTTCTGTTAAGTTGCAGAGTGCATTTGCAAAATCTGGATCCTCAAACTGTAGTGAGAATTCACCTTGAAGTTTGAGTCTCTCTTTAAGTATATCAATCAATTGCCCCACCGATGTTGGGACTTCAGGAAGCTGCATTCGCCGGGCTTCTCTGGCAGAAAGAACGACCCGAAGTAACAAAGTCTGAAAAGAGAGGAGAGATTTATCTGTAGATTATGTGATTAACAAATAATTTAGTGAGAAGAGAAGTAAGAGGAAAGGAAAGAAGGGAGCAGAGGACAGAAGAAGAGAGTTGGTGAGAAAAGGAGAGACAGAGGGAGATGAGAGAGGAGAAGAGGGGAGAGAGTGAGGAGAGGAGAGACAGAGGGAGATGAGAGAGGAGAAGAGGGGAGAGAGTGAGGAGAGACAGAGGGACATGAGAGAGGAGAAGAGGGGAGACAGTGAGGAGAGACAGGGAGATGAGAGAAGAGAAGAGGGGAGAGAGTGAGGAGAGACAGAGGGAGATGAGAGAGGAGAAGAGGGGAGAGAGTGAGGAGAGGAGAGACAGAGGGGGAGGAGAGCAGAGGAGAGGGGAAAGAACATACCATTTTGAACAGCTTTAATAGAGAATGAACTTCCTTAGGGTCATCATAAGCTTTCCACCAACTGTGTATGCTGCTAGAGGGTGGCAATCTGTCAGATCATCTGGATCCAGAACAAGAAGGTCTGTACAGGTGTGTTCATCAAGTTCATAGGACCTGAAATGTTCAATGTACCAGGAAGACAGTCTTTTACAAATGAATGCCACCTCCTCTGCATTGACAAGAATGGTCACAATCTTATGGAATTCCAGGAGGCCACTGCACTGCCCAGCAGATAAAATCATGCCAGCTGCATACTGTGTCCCATGCAAGTAAATCGTTTTAGACAGAGACACACTGTCTAGATGTGGGTACTTCTTCTGTATTTCACACTTGACTAATGGATCCAATTCTGAAACCCTGACCACTTTCACATTTTCAACATACAGTTTTGGCTTGAAAAGGATCCCACTGTCCATATGGTATGCCATCATCTGCTGGTGTTTTGAGGAGAAAGTGAGCAGCACATTTTTCCAGTTGTGAGTGTCATGGCAACCTTTTTAAAGAAGCTATGTTTTGCCTTGAATCTGATTGTCCACAATTCCACTAAAGGCCCATAGCAGCGAATAAGTTGTGGGTAGTGGTCAATGAAGTGGTGTTTTGGCCTCAGTCTGAACTCTGGAAAGGTAGTGGTGAGCAACTTGCGATGATCAAGTAGTTTGCAAGATAAATAACACAGTGCTTCCTCTGAGAGCCTGTTTGACACAACAATGTCAACAATTTCCTTGAGGTCCATTAAAATCTCCCAAGCAGGCTCCTGTTCTGGTATCTTATGTCCAATTATAAAAGGAAGTAAGCGCAGCAGTGTCCAATTTTCATGTCCATTACCTGCAATTGTTCCTTTTTCAAAGCTTGCTTTTGGGATTTTTTGAGGCTTGTTTACTTTGTCTGAATACTTGTAGGGAAATGATTTTATGCAGTCATTTAAGGCATCAAATGTCATAAAGCCTTTTGAGATCAGATTTTTCAAACATAAGGACAATTCCACAGGGATGACTCCTTCAAAAAGGTCATGCAAAACATCTGGAGGAAATCCAGTTGGGTGAAAGAACAGGAGATGTTTGCCCAGGACACATTCACTTTTGACCCCATTAACGCTTTTGACGCCCTTCTGCCTAAGCTCCTCCAGAAACAAGTTATGTTGATCAACACTTCTCAATTGGAAATCATTAACTTCAGTGGTTGCAATTTGGTCCCGACTTATCAAACAAAACCGACAGAACTTTTCAACAATAAAACTTTCATAAAACCCTGCAAGACCATGTGCACCAAGGTTATCAGCACATACACAATATACGCTTTTATTACGCTTTTTATATGCTTTTAACAAACTGGCCCACAACTTCAACAAAAAATCCCTCTTGTTCTAGACACTTTATGTCTTTAAGCAATGTCTCTAGAAACTTTTCATAACCATATTGTTTGACATCCACACTTTTACCCAAGAGAGTTAGCTGAATTGAAGTGAGACTCGATCGAAACCTGGCTGGTAAATTTAGAACTACCCAATATACTGCAGTAATCTTGTGAAGTTTTCTAGAGGTGCCCAGTGGGTTACAAACTTCAAAATCATCAATATATAATGCCAAACTGATACATATGTTTTGTTGTCCCAGTAGCTTGTTCTCCTTGTAGTACTTGCCGTCCTGAAAAGACTTAAAGTTACCAGATATTTTTTTTTGATCAAATACAATTTTGTCGAAAAAATCCGAACATCCAAGTAAAATTTTCAAGTACTTTAGTGACTGATATATATACAAATGAGTTTTTATGGGCTGTGTTGTACAGATATTCTGTGGGTTCAATAACAGGAAAGTGCTCTTTGAAATATATATTCCTTCGGTGATCTGTAGATAGGGAACCTTTCTCTGATGTTGTTACAATGAGTGGATTAGTTTGAACTATAGCACTAGAAATTTCTTACAAAACAGAATCATTTACTTCAATTTTATGTTTTGAAAGGATCTCTTTGACACTGTTGAAAGTTTGAATGTTAGAGAAAGACAGCAGATTATTCAAATCTTCTACAATCTTTTGTGTTGCACCTCGAGAAACATGCAATACAGTTTGCATAGACAAAAAGAGAGAAGCTAATTTGTGCTCAAGAGTCTACATCCTCAACACTATCTTCAACCTCATTTAGTCTCACAATATTAGGAGCTGATGTCCCTGCTTCACTATCAGATTGTTCACCATCAATTATCTCAGCTTCAGTAACAGTTCTTGCTATTGTTCGGAAATCCTTGAATGTACAATTTTTATGGTTTCGACTTTTGTGAGAACTGAAGGTTGGGCGACTGTTTGTTTTAAAGGTATACCTTAGAAAGGGACATTGTACAGTTTCTCGTTTCTTTAAATGATGTCCAAGATGGTTCCAAAACATTTTTTTCACTGCAAACTTCATTAAAATCACACAATTCACATTGAAATGTTAAATTTTCATGGAATTTCACTGTTGAGTGTGATCTTGAGAGGTGTGATCGTAACGCTCCGGGTGTTTTAAATACACAAACACAGTCTGTATGAATGCAAGGCCAGTGTGCACCTTGTCCGTGATGAAGTCGAAGATGTTTCAGAAGAGTCTCTTGACTGCAGGTTGCAAATTTACAAAATTTACACTGCATGAAATCCACCCTGAAACACAAGAGACACATATAGCACAAAGTCAGTTTTGCTAGAAGCACTTTCAGAACAGCCTCTGTAATTTATAACACAACTAGAGATGTCAAAGTCAAATCATTTTAAGGATTTGAATCTTTCTGAGTCACTAAACTGATTAAGATCTTACGAGTCATTTGTCCAGAAGCATATAAATTCTACCAGTGGAACACAAGCCCGCCTGTCTTAGATTACAAATAGGCTAAATTAATTCAAATTATACGAGGAGGGCACTCCACTGCTTGTGCATTTGAAATTTTGAACCAGGAAATAAAACTTTACATTTTCATCTTATTAAAAATTCTATAAAATTAACTATGTGATTGTAAATAGTTCATAATGTTTTTATTTAGCTGGCATTATATTCAACTGACACAAATACAGTATTATATTCTCATAGCTCACAGTCAGCATCACTCATTCAACTGTAAATACAGTAAATGACATCATAGAAATGTTCAGAATATAACTCCATAATTGTTGATGACAGATTATAATAACACATAATGCTGCAATTCAAATGCATCTAAAATGCAGTTAAAATTATGTTAATTTCGTTATGTCCCTCTCACATTGTTTTTAGCCTCTAAGCTATATTATCCTCAGCTCCATAAAATGAGTGTTTGTGTTTTCTATCATCTTGGTAATTAATGTATTTATATTCTTAATTTGACTGGACGAAGTATTTTTGACGACACAACTCTGTAAAGTCCAACCGAGTCTGAATCTGCCTCGTTTCGCCCTGTACGGAGGAAAAGATGCAGTTGACTCGGTTCAATCAGTGAATCATCTGGGTGTGCTGGAGCAAACCGCGGGTCTCCTGAGACTCGGGTGTTTCCGGCTCTGTACGGATTTACTCATGCAGGATGGATCTGAATCTGAATCCGGGTCTGTGCTACCGAGTCCGAGTCTGCTCTGCAGGAAGTTACGCTGACCCGCGGCGCTATGCTAGTGGTGGAAATACACCATTACTAGCTACAATTAAAATATATATATATATGATCCTCCGAGCTCCACTTCATATGTCTGCCCCCATGAAAGCGTCTGCATGACGACTCGGGTTTGCACGGCGGATTACAAAACGAGTTCTCTTAACAAATGAAGTCACAGCAAAAGTGCTGTAAACATGCATACATGCAACATAATTTAACATTATGAAAGTAAGAAAGTAAAACACACTTACCTTACCTGCTTGAACAGAACAGTTGTGGGCACGCAGTTGTCAAATGTCCGATCAGGTTCAGCAGAGAGCCGTTAACTGGTAAACTGGTATATGCGGAGCTGGCCCAACTTAACTCAAAAATCTGCTCAAAGATTTACAAATCCTTGTTGTGCCGATTTAAAATAGTAGTTAGGACAACAATGAGAGAAAATTGCTGGATGGACAAGATTTTATAGATTGCATGTTGCAAAGCCTTATTTTTGAGTCAGTTTAATTTCAAAACTCTAATGAGATCAACAATTACTAGTTACCATTTTTACAGTGCAGTTACATGAGGAAGTGAACAACCAAGAACCACAAAATGAGGAAGTAAGTCTGACATGAGGTCAAATGTTAAATATATTAATAAATGCTACTGTTGGTTTCTTTCTTTTTGCAGTCTGACAAATATCATTTGAATCCACCATCACTGAGGAGCCAGCTGTAGTGAGTACTGAGTATTCCATCATGCAGAGAAAATAAAATGGAAACAGTTTTTAGTTTAGTTTTAATTTATTCTTTCTCATGTTTAATGCATTTTTTGTTTGTCTTCTCATGTATTTTCTTTTTAATGTTGATATTTTTTGTAACTGGATATATTTTGACTTCTATGCATGAAAAATAAACGTACCTTCCTGCTCCTGTACATCTGTACTTTCAAAAATATAGACTGCTCTGCATTATTTTCAATTTGACAATTTGACATTCTGCAGACTTTTAGATTAACCTTCATTTTTTGTTAAATAATAAAGAAACACACATATCTGAGTATCTTAGTAATAATCATACTTAGTATAATCTTTTGAATGAAAGACTCTAACAATACCTATACTCCTACTGCACACTGACATACTTTAATTTCTTAACACAGACTCACACTTACAAAATACAATTGGCCAAATGGATAATTTTCTTCTCAAAAACACAATATATACTAACTCTTCATTTCAAAATAGAACACATCTTTCTCTGCACACACTAACTTTACCAAAACACTGGAAATCTGACTTAAAATGAAATTATTCTATCAAACATTTAGGTTTCAGTTTTACAGGTATTTGCATGCAAAACATGCAATCCACCGTTTTTATACTAAATGTCTTGTTTGGTAACCTTATGTCCACATGTAATGTTCACATTCAAAAGCATTCCAATAAAAAGCAAATCATTTGTTTCCTTTAGTGTTTACTAAATGAGGTACAGTAGAAATACTGTTTACAGTAACAGAAAAAGTTTTGTATTGCTTACAGTGAACAAAATATCCACAAACAAACAAGAGCATTCTGAACAAAAAAACAACAGCAAAAAGCCCAGATAAAAAGAAGGGAACTAAAAAGCACAAAATTACTGTATCTAATCTCTGTGATCTTCAGGCCACATGTTTTCATCAACATCGTATCTGATATTATCCAAGGTGATGCACCTGGATAAAACCGTTTGGTGTGTCGGATCCACCCTTGGCAATCATCAACTGTGATTGTTACAGGAATTTTAAAGAAAACTCTTGAATAAGGAGAACCGTATTTGAAGCATCAAAGTTTAAGTTGAATTTATTGTTCTTGTACAAGAGGACCCTTTCACAGTGCAACACACTAAATGGGTTACAGAGAAAAAGGCTCCCTGAGGAGCTCTAATAGTTGGTTCTTATTAGTGTTTTCTAAATTAACGTGTTAATTTTGGCAATTAATTTTAAACAATTACGTTGCGTTAAAAAAAATTAACGCAATTAACGTGGTTTTGTTTACTTCCGGTGTCAGCTGACATATAACCTTTGGTAACATACACAGGCAAACATCTATCCTAACTAAAGGAGAGTCTCTAGCGGAAAGATGGATAAGGAGGGACTTTTAGGAGGGAAATTTCATTTTAAAAAGTTACCCGACGGCTCGTTGGACAAAACCAAGGCAATCTGCACAGTTTGGAAGGCCGAATTTAAATTCCACAGAAGTAACACGACTTTAACATATCACCTCAAAGCAAAACACCCTGCTGAAATTACCTCCACGGGACCTCGCCAGTCTACACTATAGGAGTGTGGCATTCGTGGGCGAATAACAAAACCCGTGAGTGAAAAGTTAACCAATTCCTTGGTTACTTGAATAGTTAAAAACAGCCGCCCAGTTAGCATAGTAGAGGATGATGGACTGAGAGAAGTAATTCGTGTTCATTGGGAGATACCTCTTATAATTTACCCTCGAGAGGAACCATCGTCTCAAGAATACACACATTCTATGAGGATGAGAGGGCACAGTGGACAAACATGATTGAGCAAGTAGAGATCACTCTACGGGTGACCACTAGAAGTCGGTCAGCAATGACAATTATTTGGGCATCACAGTGCATTTCGTTGATCACGACTGGAGGCGTTTGCACTTACTGTGAGTAAAACCGAGGAACGACATTATGCCAAGGCATGTGCTAACCATTTTCTGGATGTTGCAAACAAATGGAAAATCAAGGAAAAGTTGACCACACTTGGTACTGACAGCGCTTGCAACATGGTTGCTGCCGTGAGGCTACTTCCATTTGAACACCTGCCTTGCATGGCCCACTGTCTGCAAAGAACGGTCACAGTCTCACTTAAAGACAGTGGATATGAAAGTGTTCTGGCCAAATGTCGCAAGATTGTTGGGCACTTTAAGCATCACTCCCTGTACAGATTGTAAAGCCCTCTGAGGCAAAATGTGTTTTGTGACTTTGGGCTATACAAATAAAATTTGATTTGATTTGATTTGATAGTCCATCTAATGCTCAGGAATTAAACGAACATCAAGTTGCACACGGGCTTAAGCAAGAATCACTTGCCCAGGACGTTGCAACAAGATGGAATTCTACGCTGGAGATGGTAAAGAGGATCCAGAGAAACAAATCTCCACTGACCACTACCCTGGCGCAGCAAAAGAGCAAGATTGCCATGCTGAAACTGCCAAACTGCAAAAGCTGGAGGAACTACTTGAACCTTGCAGGTGTTATGAAATGTTCTATTCCTGTAGTGTTCTGAGTGACACATATATACTTTTAAATGGAATATAATAAAAGCACAAACACACAGACATTATACAAGGTTACATGAAGTCGCATGTGGGCCTTGAGGTCCTCAGCAGTATTAGCTGTTTGTCTTTGGCTGGCAGTAGCAGGTGTCATCTTATCTCAACACTGTTGTGGCCAGGGTCGAAGGAGTCTGGTGCTGCATGCTTAGACATAATAGACAGCTTGCCACTGACATTCCAATCTGCGTAAACAGACATCTGTGTCTCCAGACTTAATCATGTTGATGAAGACACCATCCTTGGTAAAAGCATTCTCTTTTACCTAATTCTGTCCGTACATTATTTGTGGTGTTATCTTGGGGTTTAAAGTCTATCCACCAGCATGAGTTGGGCAGAATGTGAGACCAACTCAGGCACTTCTGATGTACTTTGAGAGTGTCTCTAATTCTCCTTGGCCAAGTGTCAATAAATAATACAGCATAAGACATCAAATCAAATGAAATCAAATCAAATTTTATTTGTATAGCCCAAAGTCACAAAACACATTTAGCCTCAGAGGGCTTTACAATCTCTACAGGGGTTGACACCCTCTATCCTTAGACCCTCGGTTCGAGTGAGGAAAAACTTGCCGACAAAAAACCCTTTAACAGGGAAAAAAGAGGTTCCATCATCATCAGAGGCTCCTGAACACTTTCTTCCTTCCTGACCTCACCATTGACCTTTGACTTCAGCAATTTCTCCACAACAGCAGGTAAGTTATTCATTTCTTGTTTCTCCTCCCTCTCTTTCTCCCTACGTCTGTCACGTGTTCTCTCTCTCTCTCTCTCTCCCCCTCTCTCTTTCACCTGTGTGTGTGTTCTCTCTCTCTCCCTCTCTCTTTCACCTGTGTCTGTGTGCATGCACTGGTTCTCTGTGTTAATAAAGATTTACTGAAATGTTTAACACCTTGTGCTTTCCATTGTAGATATGTGACTGAACTGCAGTGGTGTGCCTCAGTAACTGGCTGAGTCTGAACAAGTAAATAATTGTTATGGAGTGAAAAATGTTACGTGTTCAATGTTCTGAAAAACAGTATATTACCTCATTCAGGCTTTTTTATATTTGCACTGTGCATATGTGCACCTTAAGCCAATAAAATGAATGAATTTAAATATACTTTCTGTGTATTTATTCTACATTAATTTGATGATTTCACATCAATATTCATTATAACATTCAGTCTTAGAAAAATGCAATTAATTTATTGATAAATTAATGACGATTAATCGCAATTAATTACAGAAATTTGTGCGATTCATTAATTTTTTTAATCAGTTGACAGCCCTAGTTCCTATACATTTTCCTAAAAATAGGCTGTCTCAACCATTGCCAATTGTTAACAATTAACAACAAATGCCAATTTGCATATATAGCTTGTAAACACTTATTCTTAAACATATCCCCTAATCAGTAGCCAGTATATCCCCAATCTAAATGTCACCTCTCTGACCTGTCTCTGACCATTGTTCTGTTCCTCTATTTATACATTAACCTAAACTTTACCTCACCCTGCCAGTCTCAGTAACATCAAAGGGAAGTGCACTTAAGACATGTAATAAATAGGAACACACAAACATCGTATAGTTTGAAACATCTAAAATACAGTGTAATCCTATTTTTTATAACAGTGATGTCCCTGCAGCCAGCATCCATGGCTTCAAGGAGAGACATCTGGTCATGTGGCTGCACCTCCATGCAGAAAAGTACTCCTCTATGGGGTTGAGGAAAGGTGAATAGGGTGGAAAGAAGAGACGTACCAGTTTTGGGTGGACTTCAAACTATGTTGTTATTGCTTGTGAATGATAGAAAGCCACATTGTCCCAGGTGATTACAAAGGTCCTCATGTTTTCACCCTCCTGATCTTGCTCTGGAACCAGGCGCTGGTGGAGATCATTGAGAAAGGCCAGGAGGCGCTCACTATTGTAGGGTCCAGACATCTGTGAGGGAGTAATCCTGCATTTGCGATTGCTGCACAGATGGTAATGTTCACCCCTCTCTGTCCTGGCACATCAACTGTGGCCCTTTTTCCAATTACATTTCATCCACATCAACGCCTTTTGGCCAGATTGAATCCTGCCACATCTATGTATATGAATTCATGAGGGGCCTGGTTGGCCTCCAATTCCATAACTCTCTGAAACAAAGTTTATGTAAATCATGTCATTATTGTATGTCATACTGTACTGTAAGCTATTACTGTGTATGTTACCTACTTGCAAAGTGCAAAGCTTATAGGACTGGACATTGAATTGAATATACCTGGACATATTGTCTTCGTAGTTCCTTGACTCTCTCACTGTTCCCCTCAAAGGGAACAGTATAGAGCTGCTTCATCTGCACTCTGTGTTTGGACAATGTCCCCATAATGGTTGTGAGGCTGATGCTATCGATATTGTCAAATATTTCATGGTCCTCCACAGTTCTAGTTTGAATTTCATACAATTTTATTTCATTATTTGCAACAACCATTTCTACAATGGCAAGACTCCTGAGGAGCTTTCCTCTTTCCCCAGAGGGGGGGAAGGTGTTGCATTCTTTAGAGGGACAAAAAATAGAAAGAAACAAACAATCCATGTAAAATGCAATACTTACCTGTTGGTTTGTTGAAAGATGCGTATAATGGAGGCAACCGTGGACTGCCTCAAATTGGGCTGCACTCTTTCACCAGCCTCTCTAAGTGAACGACTGTGGTTGATTACATGGTCAATGATAGTGGCACATTGATACTCATCACTGATTATTGTTCTTGCAGCCCTTGGAATGCCACCGCCATGCATTCTTACACCTCTGCCTTGCCGTCTCCTTGGTCCTGCTCTTCTCCCTGGCCCTGCTCGTCTCACTGCTCCTGCACCTATCACTGTGCCTGCTCTTCTCCCTGGGCCCCATGCTCTTACTCTTCCTTGTCCAGACATTACAGTGTTCGTCTTTTTCTGTTTCTGTTTCCAAAAATATCACTCCTCCAAGTCCTCCTTTTACTGCATAGATATCAATGTAATAGAAAAAAATAAGCCCTGCCACTGAGTCTAACAACACTGTGTCTAAGCCAGACTAGAATCAGCTGGTTGGGCCAAATTACCCAACATAAATCAACTGTGTGTCAATTATTCAATTGTCTGTGTTAGGAGTTTAGAAACAGTATCTGAAGTATGGGTAAATGCTTGTTAGCAATTTTTAAAACAAACTGTATTATCAGCTGAGATATATTGTTTTTGATCTGATATCATTGCAGAAGCAGAGGTTTTTCTATACTGTATCTAAGGTTTGGAATATTGTTTTTGCTATTGTTGGATGTTGTCGATTAACACTCCAACAAAACAATCCATAATTTTGTTGGGAGGTATACCTTGTCTGTTAAGAAAATATAAGTATTGTGGAAATGTGTTCACTGACTGCATGTTGTGTGAAAATGACATGAATGAAATGTGTGAATGGTATGGCCACAAAAGACCGATGCAGTGCTAATGGTGTTTCATTTTCACTCCCAATTTAGAGTTTTCAAACATTGTTGTTTGCCATTGGAAAGGAGCAACACATGATTCAAGGATTTTTCACAACTCTTCATTGTGTGCTCAGTTTGAGAGTGGGCAACATAGTGGACTACTACATGTGCTCAGAGTCTTATTTATTTACATCTTGGGCACATCCCACAACAAATGAGCAACAAGAAGATGTTTCATTACACTACATAGCTGTCTCATGCATCTTTCTTTGAACAGCTCTCTCTTTTAATTTCATATCTAATTTGACTTTTCTAATGATCTAATTCTCATTTTCATGTCAGGTTTAATTTCTTAAGACAATTTTAATTTCTTAACACAGGTTTAATTTTTTAACACAGGTTTAATTTCGTTGTTTAATTTCTTAACACAGGTTTAATTTTTTAACACAGATTAAATGTCTTAACAGATTCTTCTGAAATGTTGGTTCTCACTTTCTCGTGCTGCTCTTTGACTCGTTGCTTTGATTCAGCCCTTCTTGTCTTTTCTTCTCTTCAGCCTCTCGTCTTTCGTTGTTCTATAATTTTTTGCTCCTCTTCTCTTCTTTTCTTCCCCTCTCCTCTGTTGCTCTTCTTCTCTTCTCTTCTCCTCTTTCTTCTGTCCCTCCGCTTCTCTTCCCCTCTTCTTCTCTCACTGATGTTCCTCTTCTTTTCTTCTCTTCTACTCTCTTTTGTCGCTTCTCTTCTATTCTGCTCTCCTCCTGTCTGTCTCTTCTCTTCTCTTCTCTTCTCCTCTCCTCCTCTCTCCTCATATTCTCTTAATCCCTGTTTTACTTGTAAAAGCAGCTGCGACACTCGTACATATTGTGATGGCCAACTGGTCTGTAGTATTCACCTCCATTGAACACATACACGTGCTGCCCATTAACAGTAGCTGTGTAATAATTATCGAAGTTATTGCATGGAGACAAAACCATATTACACTTGCAGCATCTCAGGTTGTTGCCCATGTTAGCTTCTGAAGGTGCATTCCCCATTTTTGATGATTTATCCAGCAGTCGTGTGTTGACCTTTTTGTGTTTTCCTGAAAGATAAAACATATAAATTTTAATAACTTTATGATAACAACCAACTCATAACTTGAACTCCATGTGTATACATGTACATCAGAGTACAGTATATACAGTACCAGTCTAAAGTGTCATTTTCCACTTTGTAGGTTAACACTGTGGAAAACAAAACTATGAAATAACACACATGGAATTATGTGGTAAACCCAAAGTGTAAACAAGCATGACATCTCATATTGATAACCTTTGTGATATGTGTCATACATGTGAAGCTTACATGCATGTCATATATGTGTCATACATGTGTGTGTCATACATGTGAAGCTACAGCAAATCTGTACCACAAACACAGACCTCCCCTGGAATGCATACAAGCAGAAAGACCAGTTCAGTTTGTGTGCACAGATAATACTGAGCTTCCACTCACCTCACATGGACAGAAGTAACTGTCCATGTGCAGTAAACTATTGTCTTTGAGACATCCTCAAGCTGGACCAAAAGTGAACTATGCTGAATAAACATGTTTTAATGTAACAAATCCCAAGCAGTATCTATAGTTAAAGTGTCTTAAAACAGGATAATTGATGGAAGGAAGTGTCGACTATCTCTTTGTCTCTGTAGAACCATAGGAAAGGCTCCAATTTGTCACTCCGCAGATTACGTACTCTTTATTTCAGACATCAGCAATTAATAATTTCTACAATAAACATGACCATAAAACTAGGAGGAGTGTTAAGAGCTCCGGTGGTTCATGCAGTAACACAGGACTATTGATTTGATCAATTTAAAAAGATGAAAAGTTTAAATTTCTTACCGTCCTCTGACAGACCTTTGACTGATACAAACAGCTGTTCTCTGACCTGACCACAAACTGAATGCTGATAATGAAAATATTCACGCCATGCTTTATTCACTGTTTGAGTTTCAATTTTACTCATTTTAAGTTGAAAAGAGGAAGTCAAACTATCTATCAAATGGTCGATCTTCTGATTTGTGGATGACCCACCTCTGAGCCACAGCCACTATTTTTTTTGACTGAATAGTCAAAAAATGTCCTTCCCTCAAACCTTTACTTCACCTCAATGCAAAACATAATGAGGTCATGGTAAGATGTGAAAGAGAATTCATATGGACAACCGCAGTGCTCAGAGAATCCAACTGCAACTGAGTTGAAGAACATATTGACAGTCACACTAAATGTGATATTCATGTTTATTGAATGTATTATATACTTGAATGGTCAGGATATTTTCAAGCCCATTTAATTATTAACAACATTTTTCATGACAGCAGAGTGTGTGTCAAAGCAGCTCCACAGTCAACAACCGAAAGAATGCAGAGAACTGCAGGAGAAACGAGATGACGAGGAACGAGCCACAAAGTCAAGAAGCATTATAGATTGAGTATAACTAGAGTCACCTCCTGAGCACGGGGCAGTGTGAACAGTTAAAGTATCCTGAAACAAAATAATAGAAAACGTGCTACCCTTTGTTTCAGTTCTCATCTGTTTATTGACCTTGGTTTTAGTTTATATAGGGTGGCTGTATTTGGTTCAAAGGCCATGGTATACAGTTCTCAAGAGCTCTTAATTTTTAATCGTCTGGACTTCATACTTGAGGTCTGTGGTGGCTGGCCTGGCCATGAACATCAGCATTTGTTTTAGCCCTATGAGTCTATGCAGGGACTGTGGTGTTTCATGGACATATTGTTTCCCACACACTAGCTCCAAAGAGTTCAGAACTGTTCCTTTTGTTGAGACGTGACTGTAGAAAACCTTCAAGCTCAGAATGAAAGAAAAAGAGGATTTGCTCTGAGATCAGTAAAGCATACTACTTCTCGATTTGTCATAATTTCATAACTCATGCATTCTGTGCGTTTTCAAAGCGAAACTGAGTTTCAGCATTATTTTACCCTCACACCAACAGAACAGTGTTTTTGATTTGCACCAAACTGCACTCAAAAAATAAAAAATTCAGCCAAAACGCAAGACTTGTGCATTTCAATTACATAGAACATTAGAATTCATTTGAACTACATGGTTTTAATATAAATCAACTAACAGACTTAATGTGAAGCAAGTAATGCCATTTATGTAATAGTAATAATCAACTCAACATGATTCCACTAGACAGTAGTGTAGTAGTAACC
The DNA here is from genome assembly GCA_023373845.1 of Nibea coibor. Lineage (NCBI taxonomy): Eukaryota > Metazoa > Chordata > Actinopteri > Sciaenidae > Nibea > Nibea coibor. The sequence goes on along the minus strand of CM041721.1, from coordinate 1,254,977 downwards.
AGGTTTATGCATTCAATATTAATAAAATCAATTTGTTTTCCCAAACCCAGCACCCAGCCAATGAATGCAGCCATTTTGAGTTTATTAGTACTATTACATAAATATTATTACTTGCATCATGTTACGTTTGTTAGTTTATTTATTTTAAAATGATGTCATTCAAATGGATGGAAATTTTCTATGTAATTGAAATACATAAGTGGCTAAATTATTTTTTTGAGTGTGTTGAAGTTTCCAAACTAATGCTACATTTCCATTTAAAACACATAGATGCTGTCACTAAAACCAAAAGAAACCAAGGCAAATGTTTGAATACAGTGTATAAACAATGCACATATTAAAGTGAACTGATTATTGTTGAAAATATAAAATAATGATCTATCTGTCTAGCTGTCTGTATAATTTCCAGAAAGATATCCCGGGGTCCGTTTCACAAAGCATGTTTATGGAAAACTCAGAGTCTGTTAACCCTGGAATCACAGAAACTCAGAGTTTTCCGTTTCACAAAGGAGGGTCAGTCAAACCAGAGAGAGGGGGTAACTCTAACCTGTTTCACAAAGAGAGGTAACTTAACCTCGTGGTCAGTTGCCGTAGTAACAGACTCCGTGACTCTAACCTGGTCGGGAGCAGGTTTTCCTGAGGAAACCTTGAGTTTGTCTCCGTTTCACAAAGAAGGTTCAACAAACTCTGAGTCCAATCCTTAACTCTGAGTTGATCTACTCTCAGATAGGAAACTCTGAGTTTTCGGTTTCACAACAGCTGATTTGAGGTTGTTTGATCAACTCAGAGTAGTTTCACCTGGAGTTAAACATGTGCACCACAGACATATAAAGCCAACATCAATGGAGCCCAGATTCGATGATTGACCATGGCAACTGACAGGAAGAGGGCAGCATTTTTCACACCAATGGAGTTAGAAATATTGATGACTGCGTATGCAGATTTTGAGCATGTCTTCAAAAAGAAGTGCAACACTGTAGCAGCTGCTAAGGAGAGGGAGAGAGGTTGGGAGAGCATTGCTGCTCGGGTCAATGTGTAAGTTTAAATGTAATATTTTGCAATCTCAATGACTATTGAAGGACAAATTGCATGAATGGAGCCTATTAATTTATTTCATGTAGGAGCAATCCAGAGGGAGAGAAGCGCACTTGGCAGCAACTTAAGATGAAATATAAAAACATTGTTCAAACAGGTGAGACATCTGAGACATCATCTCATGGGGGCGCCTCATTCTGATCACATTTTACATTGTAAATTATGTGGCTGCTTGACTCTGAACTTCTTTGATCCCTAACATAATGCTCTTTTAACACTCAAAAGTCTTCTAATTTGTATTGTGTTAAACAATGAAGCCTAATAAACTAACCCAGATTTTTACTCAGCCAACAGAAAGAGGGCAGAGGCCCGAAAAACCGGTGGTGGCCCAGCAGCCCCACCTCTAACGGAGGCAGAGGAGCTGGCCCTGAGCCAGAATGTGGGGAGGCCAGTGGCAGAAGGGATCCCTGGTGGGAGCTCATCCTCTGAGGTCCCCCCTCAAGACACAAGTGCCTACATAAAATGTAAAATCTAATTTCTCTGCCTATATATTCCTCTTTTTCTTTCCCTGTCATGCCTTTCATTTTATCCCAACAGATTCTGATGGTGCCATCTGCCTGGTGGAGCCCCCTCACGCCACAGCAGACTCTGCAACTGTAAGTAGGCAACGCTCCAAAGATTTTGCTGAATGGTAGTTTAAGTATAGTGAATAATATCACTCATCTAGGACGAAGACAATGAGGAGGCAACAATGTCTGCTGCCTTCACAGAGGAGGAGCCTGGAAGGCCTATTGAGGTAGAGTCTTGATATGTTACCAAGATTTGTCTTCCCATTGACATTTCTGACCATTGTGGTGGAGTACAGAGTGACACTGAAGTATTAACACATTCTCATGCTTTCCTCAGAGTGTGGCTGGGCAGCAGCAGGAGGCTCCCTTGACTTCAACTGCACAGATTGACACAGTGAGATAGCTGTTCAGGAAACACCAGAGGTTCATTGTGTGGAATTCATGTGCAACTGGTTAATTTCATGTCCTCCTTATGTATCCCCAGTTACCAGTAACAGAGATTTATAAAATCCACCTCCTTAAAAAAATCCAGAAGACTGATAAAGAAATTATATACCTGGACCGCCAGATACAAAAGGCAGATTTGGAAATCCAAATACTGGAGCATAAGTTAAAGGTGGGTGCATGTTCACATGTGAATTACGTCAATGATGTTAACTATTGGAACATTAACTTAACTAGCTTTTGTATTTGTAGGAAACAAAGAAGACCAACTGAAATGTGCCTCATGTTTTTATTCGTGGTGGTGCTTTAAACTCAAAAGTGATTTATGCAAATAGTGTCTCTGACTGCTCGGCCGTCCTGCATAGCTGGCAGGTGGACGGGGTCCTCATCAGGGTCATCAATTTGTAGGGCGGGGTGTTGCTCTCCTCTAATAGTGGCAATATTATGAAGAACAACACATGCCACAATAATATCGCAGGCCCTCTCAGGGGTCACCCTGAGGTGACGTAGGCACTGGAAACAGGCTTTCAGCAGGCCTACGGTCATCTCCACCCGGGCTCTTGTCCTGCTGTGAGCGCGGTTAAAGTTTTGTTGGGGGCCTGGCTCAGGGTCAGGGTAAGGGGTCAGCAGTGTTGGTTGACACGGGTAACCCCTGTCACCCAGCAGAAGGCCGTCAAACTCTCCTGTGATGTAGAGTGGATGCATGGGGTGTTGTAAAAGAGGGAGACAAGGCAATTATACTGCAAACCTTCAGGTTTCTCACCACGCTGCAGTCTGGCACTCAGGTTTGACTCGCGGTATATCCTTGAGTCATGAACAGACCCAGGCCACTTGGCCTCCACATTCGAGATGATGTGTGCAGCATCACAGATGATCTTGACAGTGCAGAGAATGACAGATATTAGTTAAACTATGAGGAAGTGCTTGACACTGTGAAACTGCTTGGTCTACATGTACCTGCACATTAATGCTGAGAATCGACTTCCTATTCACATAATCAGCCTCATTATGTGAGGGAGCCGTGATGGGGATATGTGTGCCATCTATGCAGCCAATCACACTGGGAAATCCTAAAACAAATAAAAATTACTAATCCAAGTCTGAGGTGGCAGCCCAATGTCATAATACAGCCTGATATTAAAGGAATTCAACAGATCTCTACATCCTTCACATGGCGATCCTGTGGAACTCTTCCTTGATGGCCCTGACATGTTTGTGTCCAGGGAAGACAACAAATGTGGGTAATAGCCTTTTCAGGGCGAGGCAGACTCTTCTGATCGCCCTGCATACAGTTGCCTTGCTCAAGTGCTCAGCATCTCCAACATTGTACAAAAAACTGCCATTGGCAAAAAAATGCAGCGCCACACATAACATCTGCTGCGATGTGAGGGCATGACTGCGACGGGTGATGTTTGAAATGTGCGGACGGATGAGGTTGTGTATATAAATGATGGACTGGGAAGTAAAACGGTACCGCTCAAAAAGAAAATTGTCCGGGAGGGCTAAAATGTCTATGCGAGGTCTAAGAACTCTCTCCCGACAGATATTTAATTCCCTGCGCAGGATTGCTGCACCTTCATCCACGGGATCACGATTAACACCAAACGTTGCTTACTCGATGACTTAAATCTGTCAACCGGCGAGTTCTGACAGTGCAGGAATGAGGAAATCAAAAGGAGTGTGTGGCTCTGAAAGTGGGCGGAGACAGAGACAAACTCGAGGTTTCCTCAGGAAAACCTGCTCCCGACCAGGTTAGAGTCACGGAGTCTGTTACTACGGCAACTGACCGCGAGGTTACGTTACCTCTCTTTGTGAAACAGGTTAGAGTTACCCCCTCTCTCTGGTTTGACTAACCCTCCTTTGTGAAACGGAAAACTCTGAGTTTCTGTGATTCCAGGGTTAAGAGACTCTGAGTTTTCCATAAACCTGCTTCGTGAAACGGACCCCTGGAGTTAAACATGTGCACCACAGACATATAAAGCCAACATCAATGGAGCCCAGATTCGATGATTGAACATAGGAACTGACAGGAAGAGGGCAGCATTTTTCACCCCAATGGAGTTATTGATATATTGATGACTGCATATGGAGATTTCGAGCATGTCTTAAGAAAGAAGTTAAAGAGAGGGAGAGAGGTTGGGAGAGCATTGCTGCTTGGGTCAATGTGTAAGTTTAAATGTATTATTTTGCAATCACAATGACTATTGAAGGGCAAATTGCATGAATGGAGCCTATTAATTTATTTCATGTAGGTGCAATCCAGCGGGAGAGAAGCGCACTTGGCAGCAACTTAAGATGAAATATAAAAATGTTGTTCAAACAGGTGAGACATCTGCATCATCTCATGGGGGCGCCTCATTTTGATCACATTTTACATTGTAAAGTAAATTATGTGGCTGCTTGACTCTGAACTTCTTTGATCCCTAACATAATGCTCGTTTAACACTCAAAAATGTCTTCTAATTTATATTGTGCTAAACAATGAAGCCTAATAAACTAACTGAAATGTGCCTCATGTTTTTACTCGTGGTGGTGCTTTAAAAGTGATTCATGCCAATAGTGTCTCTGACTGCTCGGCCATCCTGCATAGCTGGCAAGTGGACGGGGTCTTCATCAGGGTCTGCTGCACCTTCATCCACGGGATTGCGATCGAAAGGGCACACCATGTTCATGGAAAAAAAGTTGACACCAAACGTTGCCTACTGGAATTAGAGGATGACTTAAATCTGTCAGCTGGAATGATTTCCTCATTCCTGCACTGTCAGAACTCGCCGGCTGCCCAAATGGACCCCTGGTCTGGCCTGACCCCGGACTCTGAGTTTCTGTGATTCCAGGGTTAACAGACTCTGAGTTTTCCATGCCTGCTTTGTGAAACAGACCCCAGGTCTGTAGCTCATAAACCTTTTATTAGCATAAACACACACATTTGTTTCTCTGTTATTATTTATTAAAACACTGGGTAACAGTTAAATACCACAAACAATAAACAGCCTTGTCTAATATGTACAGTACTTTTTCTGTATCATTGTTTTTCAGGTGGAGATGCAATGCCTTGAATAATGTCTCTGATTCTCTGCGTGTCTACCTGCAGCTCTTCATTAGAAGGGTCGATCTTCAGAGCAGCCTGGTAGTCTTGTAGCCCTGAGAAAATTCATCACAGGTCGATCAGCTGACAGCACAGAGTAGGTGGCGTTCAGCCAGTGATGTAATACTACTTCATCATCGTGTTTTAAACACAACACACAAATAGTTTGTGTATTTCTATATCATGTGATTAATTAAACACACAAATAAATATATAAAATTCAATTCAAGTGTATAGTAACAGTAAATCAAACCTTCTGCATAGAGCTGTAGCTGGCAGAAAGCAGATCCTCGGCGGACACTGGCTCTGGCTCTGGCAGCTGCATTGGCAGCAACTGGTGGAGTCAACAGATCAAGAGCCTGCAGAGAAACATGTTTATTCAAGCTTCATGTAGAATGAATCAGATTAATTCATGCAAAAGGTTCCATACCGTCACATCACACAGTTTACAGTGAATGTATCTCAATGGAGACCAGTAACCAGTTGCATCCAGTTAACTGTGGAATGACTGACCACCAACTGAACTCAGAACACTGGTTAAAGAAAAAATTAATGTTATTAATTAATATTAACAACAGCTGCTTGTGGAGGGGCCAGTATGCACAGTCTATTCTGTATTTTTCTTACTATCAAAACAAATTTCAGGCCCAGGCTGACCTTTCCTAAGCCTTGGTTAATTTCTTTTATGCTGTTTTAACTCGACTATGTTTTAGCATCTATGTTTTAGTTTGTCTATGTTTCAGCTAGTCTATGTTTTAGTGTCTATGTTTTAGGCCGTCTATGTTCTAGGTCATCTATCTTTTAGTGTCTATGTTTTAGCTTGTGTATGTGAAAAAAAAACATGTTTTTAGATTAAAAGATGAAAGTGACATACAGTACTAGTACAGTACACATTCAGTATTTAGTCAGAGGTTAGCTTATGTTAGCAATGATTGGTGTAGATTAGCTAGTTATCTTTTCAAGATAGACAAGCTAGTGCATAGCATGTCAGTACAGGAGAAAAGAAACCTGACTGACGTCCTGGCCTGAGCTAGAGGCTGCACGCACACAGTTTGAATTCAGTGTGGAACAACCAGTGGAGTGCAGATGAACACAGATGTAGAACACACAGGCCAGTACAGACCTGAGAGGAATCCTCAATGGCCTTGTGAAGATTTCTTAACTTCAGATGACATGCAGCTCTGTTTGAATACAGAGCTGGGATCTTTCCGTTCAGCCTGATAGCCAGATTGTAGGCATTCACTGCACCCAGGTAGTCCCCAGTCACAAAACATTTGCTGAAGGAAAGAGTCACTTTAGTGTTTAGTCTGGTTCAGAACAAAGTAAATGCTGTTAAAGTTTGAAGATCACAACTTCACTTACTCTCCTTTGTCCTTTAACCAGTCAGCAGTCTGCTCCTCCTCTTTTAGGTCCTCCAGCTCTTGAACATGTGCACGTCTGGCTTCAGCTTGCTTTTTGAGCCACTAGTTGGTTAAAATATAAAAAGTGCAATCTTCATACTGATTCAACTCACAAAGCATATGGTGGAAAATTGAAATCCTATTTTCTTGAAATGTTCCAAATTTAAGACATGCCTATATTTGACCCATAAGAGAGCTTTCGGTTCATAGAGCCTTCCTAGTTATACAGAAACTGTTGGCAAGTGTTTGCTGTGTCATGCATAAATTTTCTCCCTCTGCTCAATCATTCATTGGAATTATATTTCTTATTTTAATGCAAAGTTATTAACCACATCAAAGCACACACACTTAACTCCCGTCTGTTTAAGTTATTTTTGTACCAAACTGCAACTCATTTTAAAATTACACAGTATAATAATATTGTAACAAGAGATACATCATATGATCACGTGTCAAAATATACACCAAAGTGAGTTCACAAAGTGAGTTCAAATGTAATATCTTTGTGCCTGTTTGTTGAAAATCCTCTGAAAGTGGTCTTCCACATTAACATGCTAACCACTTTGTAACAGTAAAGAAAAGATCTGCAGATAAGACTGGAGGACGCTAACTCTCACCTCTTCTTCCTCCGGCACTCTTGATTCCCTGAGGGCTGTTGGGAAAACTCGTGGGGTAAATGAGACTTGAATGTTTCCAGCATGTCTTGGAGCGGGCAGGTCAGCGTGTTTTTTCTTGCTCTTTGCTGCACTGTTGCCTCTCTGATCTAAGCACAGGAAAGTGTTCATGATGACACCGAAACCAAACTAGTGTGGAAGCAAATGAAATCACACAGGAAATTACTTACCCAGTCTGACCTTTCCTCCACCTGAGCATCCTTTTACCTGCTTCTCTGTCTGATTGTCATTCTCACTTTGCGGATTTAACTGGGCTTCCTCCACGGCCTCTTCCTTCAGTCTTTGCTGCCATGCTGCCAGCTCTGCTGTGGTTTCCTCTCGCTTTGTGTCCTTCATCTTCTGGATACTGTATCTTTCCTCCTTTTCAAGCTGAGATCAAGTAAACCATACTGTATGTAAGTCCTTCTAGATTGCACAGCAAATTTCTAGTGGTCATTTCATTATATGTCACTCTCATTAAGTATGTTACCTTCATCATTGTCTCCAGTGCATATTTTTTCTCTGCCTGCTGTTTCTCTGCCTTGGATCTGGAGTGTGAAGAAAGCTTCTCCTGGTATTTTAACAGAGCTTTTTCTCTGATCTCCTTCTTTTTGTCTTTATCATCTGAAGCACATTGATTCATAATGGTCACATACTTTAATCAAATCAAGCAGACATTAAGAATAATTCACTGCTGTTCCCCTCTGAGCTGACCTCTATATCAGAGCCTTCAATTTCAGGCCTGCAGGCCACGTGCAACCCATAGCTTCATTTGTATGATCTGTGACTTATTTTAACCCACCAACCACCACCAACAACCCAGGGGAGACTTTAAAATTTAAATGCAGCTACTTTATCTGCTAACTTAAAGATAGTTGTCATTTTTCCCTGGAGTGACAGGTTGAGTTCATTGAGCAAGCTGAATATGTCGCACAAATAAGCTAGTTTTGTGACCCATTCCTCGTCACTGAAATGTGCTGCCAGCAGTGACTTCTTTTCTGAGAGAAATCTTTGCAGCTGCTCTCGTAGATCAAACACTGGCCAGTGATTTCCCACGAGATAACCATCTTATCTCTGTGTATAAGAGAAGGCGACTGTGCTCCGCGTCCATCTCCTCACAAAGCTGCACAAACAGACGGGAGTTAAGTGTGTGTGCTTTGATGTGGTTAATAACTTTAACGACATCATTCATTACGCTGCTTAATTCCAGTGGCATTTTTCAGCTTGCAAGCATTTCCCTGTGAATGATACAATGCGTGGATTCACACTCAGGTGCAACCTCCTTAATCCGAGCAGTTAATCCAGACAGCTGTCCAGTCATGGCAGCAGCGCCGTCAGTACATATGCCGACACAACAGGACCATTTCAGTTTTCCTGTTATGTAACCATCCAGCGATTTGAACAATTCTGCGGCTGTGGTGTTGGTTTGCAATGATAGTGCACATAACAAATACTCATGCACATCCTCCTGATAAATATATGGCACATAAACAAGCAGTAGCGCCTTGTTGTCAACATCTGTAGATTCATCAACCTGGAGTGCGTACCATGGTGATTTATCAATCCTCTCCAACAACTATGTCTCGATGTCTTCCGCTATTTCCTCAATGCGCCGAGTCACTGTGTTAGCCGACAGAGGCACCTGTGATATCGTTTTAACAGCATCCTCTCCAAGAAGTTCACGGCAAATGTCTTTAGTGGAGGGCAAGATCAGTTCTTCACCAATAGTGAATGGCTTTTTAGCCTTAGCAATGCGATTCGCCACAAAGTATGATGCTCTCAGTGCATTTTCATTTACCGATGTGGTGGCCCTCAGTAATTTCTTCTGTCCTTCGTGTTCATGTTTTTTTCTTTCAAAATACTCTGGGGGCTTGTCTTTTAATCTCGGGTGCTTGGTCTCTAAGTGGTGAAGCAGTTTTGAAGGCTTCATTGCTTCATTTGAGAGCCGGTCGCCGCATATTATGCAGAGCGGGCTTGGTGTATGGGAATCACCTGTTGCAATAAATCCATACTTCAAGTAGGACTCCTGGTACTGTCTGCTAAAAACTTTCTTTTTCTTGGAAGTCGTAGGCTGCTCTTCTCTCTCTTCATTGTGCCTTTTCCCTTTCGCAAAGAAACTTTCCAAAGACGCCTGTTTCTTACTCATTTTGGCACGCAAGTGAGGAGAATACGGTCATTTCAAAATAAAAGACCGCTCGACTTGGACTGGGACTATAATAGAGCCCAGACTTAAGTTTCTTTAGACTAATTCAACCTGGCTCATAGCCACAATCTTGCATAGCCAAATCTCTACACTTTGTTTTAGTGCTCTTTCAGGCGTGGAAAATGTAGTGGTGTATGTATGTTCATGTACATAGCTGGTAACTAGCAGTCCAGACTGCTCTACGGACAGAGGATGGTATTGAAACATTGTGGTGGCGTTCATAAACTGGAACTTTATTTCCTCTGCAGCAGCATACACATTACCAGCCAAGTTCATCTCACAGAGCAGCACAGTGGCAGTATTGTAGTGCCCTCACGCAAAACAGTGCCACGTTTTACCAGGCACCAGTAAAGGAAATAAATATATTTTTAAATGATAGTTGAGTTTTTGTCATTTAATGACTATGACCCATCCATACTGCCATATATATCACTATATGTGATTGTTTCCATGCTCTTTCTCTGACACAGACACTTAACATGGTGACAGTACCAAGAATACAATAATCAGATGCTATCAGCAAAGTCAATCTCCTGTGGTGGTGGAGACACTTTACCAGAGCCACTGATCAGTTTGTGTGTGCTGGAATTCCTGATAGATTCCACCTTTCTAGGACAATCTAATGGATGTAGAGAATCTGACCAGCTAGTGCCAAGACAAGATGATGATGGGCACCTTAAGAAGAAACTATGTTGCCTTCAGTATCATCAGGTCGTCAGTGGAGAGAGTGGACAGCTTCAAGTACCTTTGTGTTTACATCACCGATGACCTGACTTGCATACTACATCACCAATGACATGACCTGCATACTACATCACTGATGACCTGACCTGCATACTAACTCAGTGGTAGAGGAAGACAAGACACAGAGTATTTCACTTCAGACACTGAAGGAAGTTCCAGGAATCCCCTGAAATCCTGAGGAATTTTTACTCCTGTACGACCGAGATTATCTTGATGGAGAACATCACTGTGTGGTATGGAAACAGCGAAGAGTGGTTCACTCAGCTATTTTTATTGTCATTGTTATTACTTACTTAGTTCCATTAATATTACATTTGACTTACTTCACTGATTTGCTCACATTAGTTCTATGATAAACATTATTACATATAATGTTTTCTATTCTTATGTTATTATATTGCTATTCTTTGACATTATTTTCAATTCTGCTGCCATTTTTCTGCACCCCAGTTCCTGTATTATTGTACAGTTGAGTTGCTTGGCCTTGTTTCTGTGTCAGAGGTATGGCTTCTATGGTTTCTGCCAGTTCTGAGCTGATGCCACTGCTGGGCATCTTTTGATTTCAAAGGGAGATAAGCTTGATGTGTTTTTTCATCTGCTGGCCGTCCACTGCGTCTACAATCCTCAACATTGCCTGTTTCTTTGTGCTTCTTCAAAAGAACTTGAACATCTTGAAACTCCAGTCTGCTCTGAAGTCTTTGTCTGGGAGAGACCTTGCTGATGCAGTAGAACTACCTTGTGTCTTATTGCGTTCAGTGTTCAGTCTCTCCATGGTGTGTGACCTGCGACATGAAACTCTCTTCCACAACCTCACCTTGGTAGCAGAGTTCGGCTGTTCCTGTTGAAGCTGTTTCTGTTCCAGTTAATGACTGTGTTTCAACCTACATGTGAAGTGGATGATCATTAGCACCTGCTTGGTAGAACTGGTTGATCACACGCCTGACTATGTACCTGTAAGAGTAGATGTGGCTTTGAAGGCAAAGATGTCAAATATTGATTTGATTTGGATTTTTCTTTTTGTTTTTTTTGTTTGCTCTCTTTGCATTTTGTAAATTGATTAAATATTTATATTTATATTTTTGAAAGCATATAGCATTTTTTCTGCACCCGCCCCTCCCTTAGATCCTGACAGTACCACAGGCTTTGATACATCTATCTGAATGCTCTTACCTGTAGTTATCATGAGTTGCTCCCACTCTTTGCTGCTCCTCTTTAGTAAATTGATGACTGCGACTCCGTTTCCAACCTTTGCTGAGCTCCTCACGTCGTCGACAGGTTCAAACAGGAAGGCTTCGAACAGATACGGGGGGTAATGCACCTGTATGAGACACCAAACACGCATGTAGCAATGATATGCTGGAGCTATTCATGTTAGTTGTTGTAGTCTATCATTCTACTTGTGTGACACCACGTTACTGTTAGCTCGGTTAGCTGTTTTTACCTTGAGGTAATCGTCTGTGGACAGAATGTCCACTTTCCCGGCTTTGGCTCCTTTTAAAGGCACACTGATGTAAACCGTGGACTCTGTCTGCGTCCATGAGTAGTCCGTCACGAGCAGAGGCATTTTCAGCGCAGCTGACTTTTAGAGTCCAAGAATATCGATAAAATTCTGTCAAACAAACAATTTCTGCAGCACGAGGCGCAGAGCGTAGAGCGTCTTGTTGCTATGGTGACCTGACCTGATGATGCCTTCAAGTTTGTCGGAAAACTCATAACTGAAAAGTGCTGGGAACTTTCGTTGTCTGAACTGAATGTTCGAGTAGACACTGGGTTCAGACTGGAACATAACAAAATGTTGATGCTTTTGAATCTATTCCGAAAGACCTGGAGACGGAATCATCGATACTTAACCTGATATTATTGTATTCATTTTTTATTCTCTGCGATGTAATATGTTATAATGCTTTTTGTTTTGTTTGTATGTGTTTTAATTAATTAAGTAATTTAATTTACATAGTGTGTGCTGCTGCATGTTTTGGCTAGGAGTCCCATGAAAAGAGGCATTTGATCTCAGTGGGACAAATAAAAAATGGAAAGTCATCTTTCACCTCTTAAAACTGTGAAACAGGGACTGCAAGGCAGTTTAATTCAAGTCTGGAAAACTTTTATCTTTTCTGTGAAAATAAAGAATATTAGGAATGGATATGACAACAACAAAAGTAATGATAATAATAAAAACACTTTTTTCATTCACTCACTTTATTTTAAATATCACCTAATATTTCATCAATGCACAAGACATCCTCCATGGCTGTGACAACAGTGTCACAGAGTCAGTCTCCATAAGTCCCCAACAATTTTGGTCTCTATAGCTAATTTCTCCAAAAACTATACTGCGGGTGATTTTTTTTTTTCCTAGAACTTAACAAAATTAGTGTGTCCCCCCTTAGCTCCACCCATGTTCTGCGACTTTGCCTATTTTTGGATTAGCTGATAAGTGTCAGAGGCAGGACTGACCAGAACTACCACACTGAGGCCACACTGAGCGTCACAACAGCTTTCCAGAAACTGGTGGGCACTTTATCTGTGCTTTATAGTGTGGTGTCCTGTGTAGGACAAGGGTGGGCTCCTGTAAAATGGTGGTGTTTGCTGATCTTGCAGTGAGGTCAGAGTCCTGGGAGTAGGTCATCTGGAGCAGATGTTCACTGATAAAGCAAATGTTTAGATTGTGATAGAGTGGAACAATAGAGAGGTTATAAAATGTAGTGAGGATATTCTGCTTACTCTAAAGGAGTTTATCTTTCTGAAGATGCACTGACACCAATGGCACTTCTCCATGATCAGCTTCAAAATGCAAGGGGTTACAAGACAATTTGGATTATAAAGTGGATGCAACCCAAAATGTAGAAGACTATAGTTAAAGGATGAATTAATTCTACATGATTTTTTTTAAATCAGTTATTAGAATGAAGAAAAGATTAATACAAACACAAATTAATTAATGCTTAAACATTTATTACCTAAGTAACTTGTGTGTAACAGAGTACAGGAGGACCTGGAATTAATTCCAGGGTCGGGTGACTCGTGATTCGTACACCACTACTAGACACAGCTGGCCTTCTTGACCATTACAATAGTATATGATCAATCTGTTACCAGTTAAATGTGGATGGGCTGTGACCAAACACAGCCTCTGAGACTGACAGTGGCCAGTTTGACATGAAATGAAGTACCTAGTACTTAGGTTTTCAAGCACTGCTTGGCCTCTGGCACCATGTGGATAATAGGATGGCTAAGTGAGGTATCTTGCTAACAACTGCTACACTTAGCGCTCAATAACAGTTAGCCAACTTGAGCAACAACTAGCTTTCTGTCCATTAAGAATCTCTGTGTCTCTGAGTCTCTATCACCATGGTATTGTACTCTGCTGTGGCCTTACAACATTTAATGACACCTTTATCACAGCTGAGGTCAAGTAAATTATTCATGACACCTTTATAAAAGGATTTTGCATTTTGTGTAATAAAACTAAATTACACCTTCATGAAATTCAAAATGTATCACCTCAGCTGAGGTCAGGTGAATTATTCATCACACCATTCTAAAAGGATTTGATAGTGTAATAAAACATAATGACATCTTCCCAACATGTCCAAAATGTATCAGTGCACTTGAGATGGAGATTAAGAACCACATATGGCAGTATGAAGTTTAATAATATAATAATAAGATAATTAGGCCTGCTATGGCATGTTCATGACAGGTCGTTTTGATTAATGTCAAGCTGTCTAGATGTCTCTAACAATGTTGACTTTGTACGAAAAATGACATTCATGCATTCAAAAATATTCCTACATTCTCCTTCGTCATGTCATGTCATGTCATGTCATGTTATGTTATGATGGTGTCACGTCAGTCTTATGAAGACTTCTTCCAACTTACTTTGGTGCCGTTAATCACATTACACTACTGTTGCCTTTGCCTTTATTTCTGTAATTGCTCTTGTATAGTTTCTATTTTTACTTCTGTTCTTATTTTAGATTCGTGATGGGTTCATTTGCAGATATATTGAACACCCCTTCATATAAAATGTTACAGATTTGCTGACTTTGCTGATTTAAATCACACAAGATAAGATAAGATAGATGATCCCACACCGGAAAAATTCACTTGTCACAGCAGCTTGTACAAACAAGGTTGATAAAATATGAGTCACTAGTCAGAAATAAATATTATATTGTGTGTTTTTTCCATTTACAAGCATTATTTAGTTATCCCAGTCGATCTTCTCAAGTACAAATACACAACAAACAATAAACTAAAATAATAAACCAACTAAAAGAGTTATCGTAGTTTAATTTTTTTCTAATTTTATATCAGCAGGATATTTTATATACTATAAATACCCTTAATAGGATAGCTGTTATGATAGTTACGTAAATGGTTAAGTATGTATGTATGTATATGCAGCGCTTATGTCACTCAACTGGCCCAGTGGATTTTCCCAGGCTTGATTCAAAGCGCTAATGGCATCCCCAGAAATTAGACGGTGCCAGCCTGTTGGGATGCCAGTTTCCAGTTTTCATAATGTTTCAGAAATAAAAAATAATGAAGAGTATAACTATTTTAAAGCAGGGAGATATATGTTGTGTTTTGTTTTAAATGTGTGTTTTTATGTACCTGCTGACATTTTTCTCCTATTAAAGAGATAATTTATTGTAACAACTGCTGATTAAGTAACAGTGCTTCAGAAAATATGTGAATGCATGCAGAACCAGTGGTATTTGCAAGAAACAATCTCAAAAACATACAAATCAAATCAAATCAGGTCACATCAAATTTTATTTGTATAGCCCAAAGTCACAAAACACATTTTGCCTCAGAGGGCTTCACAATCTGTACAGGGAGTGACACCCTCTGTCCTTAGACCCTCGGTTCCAGTGAGGAAAAACTTGCCCACAAAAAACCTTTAACAGGGAAAAAATGTGGAAGAAACCTCAGGAAGAGCCACAGAGGAGGGATCCCTCTCCCAGGACGGACAGACGTGCAATGGATGTCACATGTACAGAACAATCAACACAAACATATTGTACAATTACAATGAATTACAATAAATGGTAGAATGATTACAGTAGCAGTGGAACCTGTGATAGAGAGACACAGATGCACAGCAGTAGTAAATCATTAACCAACTAAACTGTAGTGGAGATGTGGTAGCAATAATGATGAGTTTTGCTGACCATGAGAACCTGCTGGACGCAAAAGCACAGAAACTCCGGCAGTCTAGTCCTATGGCAGCATAACTAAGGGAAGGACTGAGCCAGCCAAGGAACCTATAGGAAAACTATAGGAACCATAAGGAACCCAGCAGTAAGGTACTATGAGTTCTTTTAGATATGATGGTGCCTGGCCATGAAGAGCTTTGTATGTAAGGAGAAGAATTTTAAATTCTATTCTAGATTTAACAGGTAGCCAGTGCAAGGAAGCCAAAATGGGAGAGATGTGATCTCTGATCTTGGTTCCTGTCAGAACACGTGCAGCAGCATTCTGAATTAGCTGCAAAGTCCTAAGAGACTTATTGAAGCAGCCTGATAACAAAGAGTTACAGTAGTCCAGCCTAGAAGTAACAAATGCATGTTTTTCTGCATCCGCTTGGGACACGATGCGTGTGATTTTGGTAATGTTGCGTAAGTGGAAGAATGCAGTCCTTGAAATTTGTTTTGTGTGTACATTAAAGGACAAATCCTGATCAAAAATAACTCCAAAATTCTTTATGGTGGAGCTGGAGGCCAGGGTGATCCCATCTAAGGTAGCCAAGCCTCCGGGAAAGAGAGTTTCTGAGGTGTTTGGGTCCAATTACAAGAACTTCAGTTTTATCTGAGTTCAACATCAGAAAATTGTAGGTCATCCAACTTTTTATATCCCTAAGACATGCTTGGAGTTTAGTTAACTGATTGGTTTCATCAGGCTTGATCGATAAATATAATAGGGTGTTGTCAGTATAACAATAAAAATTAATGTGGTGATTCCTAATAATGTTCCCCAGGGGAAGCATATATAGACTGAATAGAAGTGGTCCTAGTACAGAACCTTGTGGGACTCCGTGACAGACTTTGGTATGTATGGAGGATTCATCATTGACATTAACAAACTGAGATCGATCTAAGAAATACGACTTGAACCAGCTTAGGGTGGTTCCTTTGATGCCAATCTGATGTTACAGTCTCTGTAAAAGAATTTGATGGTCAATGGTGTTAAATGCAGCACTAAGATCTAACAGGACGAGTACAGAGATGAGTCCTTTGTCTGATGCCATTAGGAGATCGTTTGTGACTTTGACTAGTGCGGTCTCTGTGCTATGATGGACTCTGAATCCTGACGGAAAATCCTCTTATGAAGAAATTCACACAGCTGATTAGCTACAGCTTTCTCACGTAACTTAGAAAGAAATGGAAGGTTTGATATCGTCTATAATTGGCTAAAGCCTCTGGATGTAGAGTGGGCTTTTTAAGAAGAGGTTTAATTACAGCTACTAGGACTGTGGTACATATCCTGATAATAAAGACAGGTTAATCATATCCAGTAAAGAAGGGCTAACTAAAGGTAAAACATCCTTGAGCAGCCTGGTTGGGATGGGGTCTAGGAGACAGGCTGACGACTTAGATGAAGAAATTATTGAAGTTATTTGATGAAGGTCAATGGGAGAAAGGCAGTCTAAATATGTATCAGGTTTTGCAGCTGATTCCAAACTTGCTGTATCAGAATGCAGGCATGATGTATTTTGTCTCTAATAGTCCTAATTTTATCATTAAAGAAGCTCATGAAGTCATTACTATTTAGACCTAGAGGAGTAGATGGGTCAATAGAGCTGTGGTTCTCTGTTAGCCTGGCTACAGTGCTGAAGAGAAACCTGGGGTTGTTCTTGTTTTCCTCTATTAAAGAAGAGTAATAGGCTGTTCTGGCATTACGGAGAGCCTTCCTGTAAGTTTTAAGATTATCTTGCCAGACTAAGCGAGATTCTTCTAGTTTAGTGGCACGCCATTTGCGTTCAGAATTACGTGCCACTTGCTTTAATTTACAAGTCTGCTGGCTATACCAAGGTGCTAACCTCCTCTGTTTAATTATCTTCTTTTTCAGAGGTGCAATAGAGTCGAGAGCTGTCTGTAATGAGCCTGTAGTACTATCAACAAGATGATCTATTTGTGAGGGGCTAAAGGAAGCAGACAAGTCCTCTGCTACATTGAGACATGGCATTGAATTCAATACTGAAGGAATGACTTCCTTGAATTTGGCAACAGCACTGTTAGATAAACATCTGCTGTAGGAGTTTCTACAAAAAGGCTTATAGTCCAGTAATATGAACTCAAAGGTTTAATAACCTTTGAGAAGAGGTTAGAAAGAAGAGGATTCTGTGGATAGACTATTAGATGATCAAGTTCAATGCCATATGAGAGAACAAGATCAAGAGTGTGGTTCAGACAATGAGTCCGTTTATTTACACTCTGACAGAGGCCAATTGAATCTAATAAAGTGGTAAACGCAGTACTAAGACTATCATTGTGGTTGTCCACATGAATATTAAAATCACCTACAATAATTACTTTGTGTGTACAAAAACTCAATTGATAACTTTAATAAGATACAACACTTCTATTGCATACACAGATTATCCACAACATTAAAATAACCTGCCTAATGGGTTGTGTTAGTGAGTAATTTAAGGATTTACTTACCTGAGAATACCTCTTATGTGTTTTAATACTACTATCTTTAGAACTATTTAGGTTATCTCTTTATCTCTTTGTATGATGTAACTTTATTGTTTGCATGCCTCAATTCAACATAACTTTTTGTCTTTTTTTCTAACCACAGAATCAATATGTCTGTCAGACTTCATACTGCAAGAAATTTGCAGGCTTTCCTTACCCTCAAGAATCCCTCAGACTGTGGGGGAATTTAAGAATATTTTACTAGATACATTTGCAGTTGAACAAGATTTTAATATTCAGTTTCAGGGCCAAGATTTTTATGGTCAGTTTTTTAGTCTCCTTGAAACTAAGGACATAAAGGACAAAGACACTATCAATGTGGTTCTTATTGAACCAGTGACCACACTAACATTTGAGGATTCTTTGAATGCTAAAGGACTCCAAGAGAGCATTGATAGCAGTTGTGCAGAGTCATCGGAAGATACCTGTTCCACAGCATCCACCATAATTCTTCTCCAGAGAGCACCTCCTCCCTTCATTCTGAGACCTGGCCAGCTCAGTTTGAGATATTTACCTTCTTGACACTGAACTCATTCTACAAGTTGCAAATGAAGCTTACAGAAAGGACGGAACCTTACTCAACAAACCTGTAGTACAATCCAACATTCTGGACAAACTAGCAGATAGCATCTTTGTCTACACTGCCTATCCTTCACAAGCACAAAGGGAACATGTTGCAGAGGCCCTGGTTGTGAAGCACCCATGTAGTTGGCACAACAGCTTGAAGTATAAGCTTGGCAATTACAAATCAAATCAAATCAAATCAAATTTTATTTGTATAGCCCAAAGTCACAAAACACATTTTGCCTCAGAGGGCTTCACAATCTGTACAGGGAGTGACACCCTCTGTCCTTAGACCCTCGGTTCGAGTGAGGAAAAACTTGCCCACAAAAAACCCTTTTAACAGGGAAAAAAAAAATGTGGAAGAAACCTCAGGAAGAGCCACAGAGGAGGGATCCCTCTTCCAGGACGGACAGACGTGCAATGGATGTCACATGTACAGAACAATCAACACAAACATATTGTACAATTACAATGAATTACAATAAATGGTGAGGTGATTGCAGTAGCAGTGGAACACAGATGCACAGCAGCAATAAGTCATTAACCAACAAAGCTGTAGTGGGGATGGTAGCAATAATGACTATATATGGCATGTAATGCTAAATATGGTGGACGTCAGCAGCAGACCACGGCGGCAGCCACGATCCATGAGAACCTGCTGGACGAGAAAGCACAGAAACTCCGGGGAAGAGGTGTAGTTAGTAATTACAGTAATGTTCATTATTCTAATGATTATTATTTTATTAGTATATTGTACTGTATGCATTGTACTGTCTTTAATACTGACAATGATATTATAATGTTATCATGTATCATAGTATTTTATTGTTGAATAGTTGAATGATATTACTTCAACTTTGCCACAATCAATGAACTCTTTCATTTCAACTTTAACCTGACAATCAAATTCAGAGATACTTTTATCAGAGTAATACAGAGATAACAACAAGGCCACAGATACTATCACAATACCCGTTTGTTCTTGCTTTTATTGGAACCTCTGAAATGCAATTAGGACAAGTTAGCAATAATGCACAATAAGGTGTCCTAAAACAGAAGATGCATATGTGGTGCCATTATTATTATTATTATTATTATTATTATTATTATTATTATTATTATTATTATTATCATTATTATTATCATTATTATTATTATTATTATTATTATTATCTTAGACACATGAGACTGTATTATCATACTTATATCATCAGTAACTTGACAAAGAAAACTAATGAGACAAGATACTTCCCAGAGGAAAAGTTTTTTGCTCAGGATAGTCTTTTCTTGAACTCCCAAGACAGTATGGAAATCTCAATTGAATATCTTTTTGAGATTTCTTCAATCTGAATTGTGTATCTTTTTGAGGACTAAGGTAAGATAAAATTGAGATTAAAATGAGATAAGAATAAAATAAATAAATAAAATAATAATAAAACAATAAAATAAATAAAATAAAATAAGAATCAACTGTGAATGAACTGCAGTCCCATTTATTTTGCATTAATTCAACATGCATACCAGTGAGCATACCATTTTACAAGAGTTGAACCAAGCCATACATTGTAACAGTGATAGTAATCACATACATACTGCTGAACAAGAAAGCATACTGGTGAACAAAGGGTCATTGTAAGCATTATGCCTGTAAAGCCAGTCACTTTACTGACCTCTGACCGTATTTATTTATGAGTCTTTTTAAGCTTGGCCTCCTCTACTGGTTTCCAGTTCTCCATTGTTGTGCATCGCCTCACATAAGCTGCAAAAAAACAAACAAAACAAAAAAAAACAGAGAAAAGAGGGCTAAATTAGTTTAATTTTTCCTAGTATATTTCAATATAATATAAAATAATAATAATACAAAATATAAATATATAAGTATAAAATAACAGTTCTATATATCAATGGTCCCATCTAAGTGCATAATCAAAGTGCTAAAGAAAAGTCCCAATCCATAATCACTGTATTACAGGCCTTTTCCATAATACAGTGACATCTGACTTATTAAACATACATTCTTCTAGATTGTATTTCTTAAAATAACTAAATGTCTTTACTTATAAAAAAGACTCCTTCTAGATGTTCTGTTACTGCTGTTTGAAACCAACTTCACCATGGTCACAAGCTTTTACACGGGACAGAGAAATGTATTATATTTGTTTCAGCATGAGAAATACAATGTGCAGCGGGTGTGCGTGACAAAACACAGAAAGAGTGACTGACACACAGTGTGTGAGACTTGACAGCCCTGCAGCAGAGTCTCTACTTTCATATGAGCCTTGTGTGTGCGGTTAGCTTGAAGTTATTTAGCTCCCCGTCATGTTAGCTTACCTACCTCGCTTCCTAATGAGAACAGAGTCTATGCAGCACGCTGAAAATTCACCGCCCAAAATTCAAAGAAATTGAGAACTGATATCCGTGCTTTTTTATCAAGCATGTCAATCTATAATGCTGTTGATGGTGATGATATGTGAGAAGTTCAAAACTTACCTTCACTCACAACTTCTACTCCGCAATGTCAACAGGGCCCACTTGAGAGACTTCAGAGCTGATGTCGTTGGCTCCCGCTCAAAGTGAGCTTAAAGTTTTGAAATCCAGCCAATCCAGCCAGCGGCCTGCTCTGGAAGTACATTTATTCCAGTACTATATTTAAGTGCAAATTTGAAATACTTCTACTTGAATATTTCCATTTTGTGCTTTTATATTTATTTTAGAAATGTTGTACTTTTACTCATTTTACAGCTATACTATGACAACATTAAAATGCTGCTTACATGTACATGTTAATTAATACATTCTAATACTCAAATTAATTCATATTAATTTATTATGAGAAATAAAACACTCTAAATTAGCTCATTCTGGTCCTCTTTACAGCATTCAGGCCATTGACTGTAGGTTAAGCCAGTTCCATACATCTAGCCTCTCTCACTACTGATTCTGACTGTGCCAAAGCAGTATACAAGTGTTTGTATCACTGCAGACATGCAGCCATAATAAGCTATAGAGAGTAGGATTGTTGCTTTGATTCTCAATTTCACTCAGTTTCAGCAAGTTCTTGAGCTGCAGTTCAAGAAACAACAGGTCAGAGGATGCTTATGATGGAGCAGTTTGCATTTTTTTGCTTATTGACTATATGCCAGTATTTATATATATTATTGTTATATGATATTTATAATATAACAATAATAATAATACAATAATTACCATACAGAATTTGAAATGTAGTAGTGTAAAACTAGTCCAGTAAAATCAAAATACTCATGCAAGTATCTCAAATTTTTATTTATGAGATTTCATGGAGCTTCTGTGATCCATGTTCAGGAGACTTAAATTAGACGTATTTAATATAATTTAGAGATCTCTTCTTTTGATCAGAGTAAGTTACAGAGGAGCTATATGTAGTTGTTCATCCTGAGGTCACTATGAGAAAACTGAGACATATTTGAGAAGAATAATGAGATCTTGGGAGTCTCAGCAGAGTTTTCTTTGAGCTCTTTCTTTGATCTCATGGTCTCATGTTTAGGAGGCTGAAATTAGACTTATTTTAGACCATATAGAGATCTCTAGTTTTGATCAAACATGAGATTACGTGTGACTTTTTCTCCTGAGTTGAATTTGTGAAGCAGGAGCAAAAAGCTTTGGTCTCACCTTAGTATCAAAAAATAGCAAATTTTTGTCTAGGAGAAATGAAAGAAACAACATTGGATCTTGGATTTTGCTTTCTTATGGGTTTTGTTTAACCCTTGTTTTCATAACCTTTTTATTGTTACCATGGTTACCCGCAGTGTGACATAAGCTGAGCACTGTTTCAGGAACCTGATGGTGCTGAACAGCTGTTTATGCCATTTGCCATTAAAGGATACCTGCCAGCCAATCAGACCATGGTATAAAACAAATGATTTTTGCAGCCTCCACAGTTTTATCACTTTGTTTTATTGTGTCGAACTCTCTCTATAGATGCTAAATGGACCACTCTGTTTGCTGTTTTGTGCTGGACAGGCAATGAAGCAGGCTGGAAAATCAAATCAATGTGCGGTGCCATGCTAAACTAGGTTAAAAGACTGCATAGAGCTAAGGGGGAACAACAGAGGGGATAATTGTCCATCAGTTTGTTATAACATGTGACCTTTTCACATATGCAAAGTCACTTGACCCACTGTTAATATAGAAATGATTTAGCTTTATTTACAGGAGTCAGTCCTCTTTTCTGGAGAACTGTGGTAGTTTGATACAGCTTTGAATTTAGACAACATCTAGGATTGTCACATGATCCATATATGAAGTGCAGTCACCTTCACCATCCACTGTAAATATCCTGTCAATGTGCAACACAAGAAACAAAGGCCTTCTTGAATAAAAAGTCAAATTATTGAAACTGAGAGGAAGGGCAGAAGGTCTATTTAGAGATAAAGAGCTGCAGTAACTGGAAGGGATAAGGACAGCAAATACGTGTCACCTTTCATAACTCCTCTCCCCTCCTGTTCATTATGACTATGTTTTACAACCATGTGACCATAAAATCTTCCTCTCTGTTAAAGTCTAACCACAGAATGGAAAACGAGATGAAGAACTGAAGGGAACAACATCATTATCATCATTAGCCCAAAAAATATCTCTATATTTCACATTCTTCTGTAATATAATCAAATAAATTCATATATAATATAGTATAAACAAAAGTACTCCATTTAACTTGTTTCACTCCTCCACTCCACTCCTCCTTTCAACTCCTCACTTTGATCACTTGCACCTTCACAGTACAAGTATTTCCCCCCATCTCCAGTCTTGAAGCGTAGCTGCTGCTGGCTCCAGCTACATATTTTCCATACAACCATGGGAGTGACATCAATCTTCTCATGACTCACAGCAAGAAATCAGATAGCTGTATCAGTCTTTCCTCTGATTATCTTCTGAAAACCTTTGTTGTCTCTGTTTGTGCGTGTCTCAGTCACAGAAGTAGAATTGTTTAACTTGTGCAGTAAAAATATAATTCAAGATCACTATCATGACAGACAATCGATTTCGTTTTCACCAGATCAGCTTGGTATTTACAATCTGTTAATGTATCACCTAGTAAAATGAATGGGAGGGGAGATTCTACTCATGGCTACATATAGAAGTTCACCTTCCACCTTGACATGCAGTGTCTTACTGTGAGGCAGGCAACATGGGGAAAGGTTTCTTCATCAGTAAAACTGTTGGGATAGTGGGTATCATCCTGTCAGTAGCTGCCCTGTCTACTATCATAGCTCTGTCTGTTGTTTACTCACAGGAAAAGGCTAAAAATAATAATGTCTCACCAACGGATGGAGGAACAACATCCAGACCTACTACAACACCTACCCCATCCAATGAACCTTGGGACAAATATCGGCTACCCAAGAGCCTGGTGCCGGACCACTATAATGTCACCCTGTGGCCGAGACTGACTGCAAATCCGACAACTGGACTCTACATCTTTACTGGTAATGTTTGTAATACTCACCACAAATATTCTGGAGCCATGGTTTTCTCTAGTTTTAAGTTGCATTCAGCTGGTATTCACAGTCAAGTCTAGCCTCCGTGGTCAACAGGAATTAAAATCAGCTCAGGAGTTTGGAGGTGCTCCTTTCAGAGGAAAGCAGATGGAGATGAAGACTAATAGAAGGTTGATAGGTTACAGCTTACAGATGGTATAATGAAAAAAAATATAAATGAAGAAAACAACCATCCTTCTAGAAAACTTTCAGGGATTTGTATGGTCTTTACATTTACATATAAACTTAATGGTGACAGCCCTAACCACGGAGAAGAGGTGAGATGTGCATTAGCCTGTAGACACTGAGACAGTCTTAAAAAGAGGTTTACACAGCCAAAGCAGTGATGTGTGGTTGTGCAGGGGCTTTAGATTAGGTGTTACACACTATTACCTACACTCATGAACCTCTGAACAACAGATTTAGGATGTCCATTTTCTTTCTCATTTTAAAAGGATGGCACACTATCCAAGAAGAAAAAGAGCTTTTTGGTCTTTGTTTGATTGCTCTGGAGCTTTTCTAGATTGCATTCTATGGTCATTTGAACTAAGAAATACTCACTTGAAGTCATATTTTGTGTATTTATGGCAAGACCTAGTGTTGCTGTTCCAAGGCATAAAACAGGCCTGTTTTGCTGTGTTTTTCAGATGTTAGAGTTCTTTAAATGTTCATTTAGCTTTAAAAGTAGGATGAGCAGTAGTAAAATCAACATGATATTAAAGCAGTAAAACCATTTTTTTAAATTTTATATTTTCTGATTATTTCCTCTAATCTTTCTGTCCTTTGTGAATTGCTGGATTACCTAATTTTTTCAATAAAACAAATAAAATTACTTTTGTTTGAACTGCTCACAACTCACTGAGACATGCTGCAGGGTTGTTGCTCCTGCTGATCACAGTTATTTCATGCTGTTTCTTCAGGTGAGTCCAGTGTGGAGTTTGAATGTGCTGAGGAGACTGACCTGATTCTCATTCACTCTAATAAACTGAACTACACCAAAGATCAGAACGGCCACTTAGCGACGCTGACCTCAATGAGTGGAGACCCAGCCCCCACAATAAAGATTTCCTGGCTCAAACCTGAGACTCAGTACCTGGTTCTGCAACTGAACGGTAAAATGATGAAGGGCCACAGGTACAGACTTTTTACTAAGTTTACTGGAGAGCTGGCTGATGACCTGGGAGGCTTCTACAGGAGCGTGTACATGGAGAACGGAAAGGAAAAGTACGTGTCAGAGTATATGCTTTACAAACAACAAGGGCAAAAATTAGCCCTGAAGGTTTTGTAGACTGTAGACCAATAAGAATTGTTTTTGATCATTTTAGTTCCTGTTTTTTTGTTTGTTTGTTTTTTTAGTTAGATTAGACACATGTTCTGTCCAGTTAGTTGTAGTCTTCACCTCTCCTGGATTTTGCATGGTTGGTTCTTTTTTGACAGGGCACATTCAGCCATTTCTCAGCCAATAGCCGAGAAAAGGTTTTAATGCCTGGCCTCAACTGTTCCTCAAACAGCAGCTCCTGTTTCTATTTCTAAATGTGTCTATAATGTGCAAATTGCTCTGTATTCAGCCTTCATACTAATTTTAGACTAAACACATTCAGGGTCTATCTGTCTGCTTGATGAAATATCTGTACGTTTTATCATTTGACTCTTGGTAAAACTCTAAGTACAAGTATTTGGCTAAAATATGCTTGTTTTGTTTTTTTAAAAGTTATATTTTTTAAACATCAAGCTCTTTTTCCTGCCAGGGTTGTTGCTACAACTCAGATGCAGCCAACAGATGCCAGGAAAGCTTTCCCCTGTTTTGACGAGCCAGCTATGAAAGCAGTATTCTACATTACACTGATCCATGATAAAGAAACTGTAGCCCTGTCTAACGGTGAAGAAAAAGGTTAGTTACACTATGACAATAGTTGGACAAGATTCCTTTCACAGTTTCAGACAAAACCAAGGATGAAGACAGTTTCTTTAGTTTTACATGTAAGCGTAACAGAATTTTAAAGATGAACTGAGAAAGATCAAGCCATTCGAATGAGAATGTATATGAGCCTTAAAAAACTAAAACTCATGAAAATCTAATAAAAGTGGTATTTTATTCAAATGAATTTCTCTTCTACAGAATCAAAAATCATCAGTATTGAGGGTCATGAACTGCGACAGACAATTTTTGAGCCAACTGAGAAAATGTCCACTTACCTGTTGGCATTCATTGTCAGTGACTTTGGCTTTGTCAATAACACAATAGATGGAGTTTTGGTAAGTAACCACCCTGTCCTATTTAATAAATACAGCTTTTTGATACAAATGAACTGACGTCATACAGATTTTTTAAATCATGCACAGAGTATAGACAGATTTATTTCACCTTTGCTCCATTCAATATGGAAAACTGACAATTTAAACTAGCTTGTATGGTGTACTCTAACAGACACAGGCCCAAGCAAGCACATTTTGGCGTTAACAGAAACAGGTTTGATAAATTTACCCATGTACAAGGTGAACAACTGAGCCTTGAGCCAAAAACCTTGTTTGTTTCCATTAAATGATTCTGAAGCTACTAAAGACAAAACGACCTAAAAGATGTAAAGACATGACCATTCAGTGTAACACAATACCATTACATGTTGGTTGAGCCATTCAGTGTATCACAATAACATTGCATGTTAGTTGAGCCAATTAGTTTTTAATCTAAAAGAAATTATGTTGTTTTCACGCACACATGCCTGAAATATACAAATGCACACATAGGACCATTTGAGAGACATGTTTCCATACGGCTGTTCTTGACCTACTGCTGCCCCAAAGTAGGCTTCTTTTCCTACCTATTTTTCCTAGATTACCCGACTACCCTCAGTCAGATTTTACCTTAGTAATGCCATTGTAATTGATGAGAATGGTTTGGAGAGATTCACAATCTAACACTAATGTGAGTTAAAGTGTCTCGGTGGTGGTGTATGATTTGAACATTTTTGACTCATTTGCCTACTAGTGGCAGTTCCTAAAAGGACATTACTGCAGTATGATTTGTACAAAATTGGAAATTTAACATCCAAGATGCATCGAGTTTCAGCTGCATTATTTTATTATTATACAAACACAAGTGTTATACAGATATTTTAAATCTAAGAAAAATCTAAAAAAATACTATTCTTCAATATTCATGTCTTCAAAAGACATGCACAAAGTTTCCATGGCTTCTGATAATGATGAAGAGGTCATAACCCCAATATTTGTACTTCAGACTACTACTACTACGTTGTGTCTACAGAAGATGAATGTGCATAATTAAACTATCAAATGTGATTTATTACATGTATTGTGTGATTGGGATTAGATTCGCATCTTTGCCCGGAAGTCTGCTATTGATGCTCATCAAGGAGAGTATGCTCTTAACAAAACTGGACCTATCCTGAAGTTCTTTGAGAAATATTACAACTCCAGCTATCCTCTGCCTAAGTCCGGTAAGTCCATGACACATGAAGATCAGGATGGGAATCAATCTGGTTTAAAGACAATATAGGATTGAACATAGCTCCCTGTGTGGTAAGTTACAGTTTCTAAGTAACCCCCTGGGTGTATAGAAGATATTAGATGACAAGGAAAATTAAAGTTTGTTTGAAAAGCTTTAGGAGGCTACAGCGCCCCCAAACCGTGTTCTCTTTTCAGATTAGATTAGTAAATTATTACGTTTCATTTAATGATAAACTCTACAGGTAATCAACCACTAATAATTTCTTTCTTAATGCAGATCAGATAGCTTTACCAGACTTTAATGCTGGAGCCATGGAGAACTGGGGTCTGATCACATACAGAGAGACAGCACTGCTCTACGATGAATCATTCTCCTCCAACTCCAACAAGCAGAGGATTGCTACCATCATCGCTCATGAACTGGCTCACATGGTTAGGTTTTAACATTCCAAACTCAAACCAATAACTTTTTTAAATGTTGATCCCAGGTGGTTATTGTTGTTTCTTCTTTAATCACTATGGAAAATAATTTACCAAAATTTAAAAAGATATATTTGGAACGATTCAGTGTAACCTGACTCAAGATATTTGCCAAGAACTGTTTGAAAGCCAGCCAACACAAAGTCTAAATTAGATGTTTCAAGTCAAGTCTCAAGTCTTTGAGGGCTAATCTGAATGTCTGTCAACAGTCAAATGTCATGTCCAAACACAAATCCCAGAAAGCATGTCCTTGTCAAGTCTCATGTATCACCAACACATCTCTTATACCTTAGATGTAAGTTTGTGGTCTTCTCAAAGTGGCTTTCAAGTCCAAATTACAAATCTTTGTGGACTGCAGGACAGTTATTTTCATGTCTTTGTATACTTACTATTACTATGGCAGAGCATTGGATTGATTAAATGGGATATTCTTTTCAAAGATGTAGAAGACATTACATCTCAAGAATGGAAGTGTGTAGTCAAGCAGTTAGGTCTGCAGCTCTGTAGAGAGATGCCTTCTACATGTTTAGTTCTTCTTGGCATAGGAGTCACACTTTTTCTACATGCTGTCTCTTCAGTGGTTTGGTAATCTGGTTACCCTGCGGTGGTGGAATGACTTGTGGCTGAATGAAGGCTTTGCGTCCTATGTTGAGTACCTGGGAGCACACGAAGCTGAACCTGACTGGAATGTGGTAAGGATTTCCTTTCCACCTCATGGCCTCAATAATAAGTGAAGGATGATGGTGATCAGTGAAGTTTTAACCATACTGTCTCATTGGTGTCATATTAGAAAGACCTCATCGTCCTCAGTGATGTCCACAGAGTGTTTGCTGTTGATGCTCTGGCTTCCTCTCACCCTCTGTCCTCTAAAGAAGAGGATATCCAAAAACCAGCACAGATCAGTGAGCTGTTTGATGCCATTTCATACAGCAAGGTAAGGTATATAGCAACACATTTTCCATCTCTAATCCACAGATAAGTGCACCATTTCAGATTTTTCATTTAAAATTTGTTTTCATTTTCTCAGGGAGCATCCGTTCTGAGGATGTTGTCGGATTTCTTAACTGAAGAAGTCTTCACAAAGGGACTCCAGGTAAGGACCATATTGAGACATACTGACTCTCTATTAGTAACTTGGTCACTGAGTGCATCCGATCTTCAAATGTTGCATGAGATCATTATAATCATTCAGTATGAACATAAGGGAGGGAGCTAAGAATCAACTGTAGACAGTTTAAAACATGGGTGTAGTATCTATGACGTCAACCTTTTTCTGAAGTGTCTTTGTGATGCTCACTGCAAAAAGAGGTGTGGGTGGAGCTGAGGCGGGCTAAATGAGATTGCTCATACAAGCCACCTGTAATGGCACTCACCTGTCAATCAAGAAGCCACACTCTTAATTATGCTTTATAACTTTATATAATTCCCATGGGCCCACCACCCATGGGAGGGGTCACAGGGGACAAGTGCATAGAGAGTTGGGACTGACTGTTGGGACTAACTGTTGTCTGTGCCTGTGCACCAAAAAGCAGTTCAGAGTACCCACCCTTTTTGGAGTCCTTGGAAGGGGTGCTGGAGGGCGTTCCCTCTGGGGACTCCTTCATCCTCCTGGGGGACTTCAGTGCTCACATGGGCAGCGACAATGAGACCTGGAGCGGCGTGAATGGTAGGAACGCCCCCCTTCATCTGAACCTAAGTGGTGTTCTGTTATTGGACTTCTGTGCTCGCCATGGATTGTCCATAACGAACACCATGTTCAAACTCAAGGGTGTCCATATGTGCACTTGGCACGAGGATGCCCTTGGCCGGTGTTCAACGATCAACTTTGTGGTTGTGTCGTCGGACCATGTGTTTTGGACACTTGGGTGAAGAGAGGGGCGGTGCTGTCAACTGGTCACCACCTGGTGGTGAGTTGGCTCTGATGGTGGGGGAGGATGGCGGTCAGACCTGGCAGGCCCAAACGTTCTGTGTGGGTTTGCTGGGAACGTTTGGCTGAATCTCCTGTCAGAAAGAGCTTCAACTTGCACCTCCGGGAGAGCTTCACTCACATCCCGGGGTGGTGGTCACTGCTTTTTGCGGTGACCCAATCTCTTGTTGGCTTCATCAGAGCGTAACCTTCAGCTCTCTCTGGAGCAGTTCACAGCCGAGTGTGAAGCGGCTGGGATGAGAATCAGCACCTCTAAATCTGAGGCCATGGTTCTCAGTCGGAAAAGGGTGGAGTGCAGACTCCAGGTCGGGGTTGAGATCCTGCCTCAAGTGGAGGAGTTCAAGTATCTTGTTCACAATTGAGGGAAGGACGGGGCGGGAGATTGACCGGCGGATTGTCGCAACTTCTGCAGTGATGCGGATTCTGCGCCGGTCCGTCATGGTTCCTACCCTCACCTATGGTCACGAGCTTTGGGTAGTGACCGAAAGAATGAGATCGCGAATACAAATGGCCGAAATGAGTTTCCTTTGTGGAATGGCTGGGCTCTCCCTTAGAGATAGGATGAGAAGCTCGGCCATCCGCGGGGAGCTCACCGCTACTCCTCCGCATCGAGAGGAGCCAGTTGAGGTGGCTTGGGCATCTAGTGAGGATGCCTCCTGGATGCCTCCCTAGTGAGGTCTTCTGGGCACGGCGTCCCCGGGGAAGACCCAGGACACACCGGAGGGTCTTTGTCTCTCGGCTGGCCTGGAAACGCCTTTGGGTCCCCCTGGAAGAGCTGGACAAAATGGTCGGGGAGAGGGAAGTCTGGGCCTCCCTGCTGAAGCTGCTGCCCCTGCGACCTGCCCCTGGATAAGCGGAAGAACATGGATGGATGGATGGCACTTTATATAACTTGAAACAACAGATGAACTATGTGCCTTTGCAGTAAGCAGTGTGGTGGCAAACCAATGAGCAAATCCAGTCTGGGCCTCCCTGCTGAAGCTGCTGCCCCTGCGACCCGCCCCTGGATAAGCGGAAGAACATGGATGGATGGATGGCACTTTACATAACTTGAAACAACAGATGAACTATGTGCCTTTGCAGTAAGCAGTGTGGTGGCAAGCCAATGAGCAAATCGCTAAAAGTTTAAGAACTACCTTGCAGACTACCTCATGAACTGTTCTGTTTTGTATGTTTTCCTTCACCACAACATTTTGGAAAAATATCACCAAGTCAAAATAACTAATTTATCTATGTTTTCTTTTTCCATCCTGCAGACTTACCTGGCTGAATTTGCATTTGGGAATGCAGTCTACACAGACCTATGGAAGCATCTTCAAATGGCATGTTCCTTAGATCTGAAGTGAACATTTGGCTGTTGTTTTAAACAAATGTATCTCCTGTGCATTCGTACCTACTGATATGTCATTTTTTTAATTTTTCCATTGATAAGTGCTATTGCACTGTAAAGTAAACATTATGTTGAGCCCCAGAATTGCTCATTGTATATTTTTTTGTCATTTGTCTGTTTCTACAGGCTGTTGATGCTCATGAAACTAAACTCCCTGACAGTGTTCAAAATATCATGAACACCTGGGTGCTGCAGATGGGCTTTCCTGTGGTAACCATAAATACCATCACCGGTGCTGTATCTCAGAAGCACTTTCTCTTGGATCCAGATTCTAATGTCACCACAGAGTCTCCCTATAAGTGAGTTTAAGTGTACACTGCCTGTCTTTCATCCTTTCTGGGATTCATTCATTTTTTGTGTTTGTGCTCTGAGGATTTTTACAGTAATACTGCCAAATTCACTGATACTAGAAAGATGCCGATATATCCTCTCTTGTTCATTTTATTAAAAAAAACAAACAAACACAATGTGCAGGTTTGATAATGCAGTTGTAAATCTACAGCTATGAGTGGATTGTTCCAATCAAGTGGGTGAAGACTGGAGTTGTCCAGACACAACAATGGCTGAAGACTAAATCAGGTAGGATGTACAGACACCAACAATATATCTTAGCGTATAGAGAGTGAGTGTGTGTGTTTGCATATGTAAAACTAATTCCCAAGTGGTGAAGAAACATCTGGAGGAGTTCACTTCTGATCTTAATACTAAATTTTGTAATTCACACAATATTTGGGCACTAAAAGTTGCTCCTTGGTCAGTAAGACTGTAATGTGCTGCACAATGTGTCTCAAGTACTTTTTAAAAAGAGAGTGATAAGTTCATGTTCAGATTAATTGTCACATATAATTATGCAGGTACAATTGCTAGGTGAATTTGTGTCTACCTGCATTTTCTCTGTGATGTTTTATACAAATCAGGAATCTGTAATAACTGAACACAGCTTAAACAGTCTTATTATGGTTTAACAATGTCACACCACTTTTTCAGGTTTCGGGTTTCATGTTCAAGTTTTAAACAGTTGGTTGAGTGATACTTAAAAGGCTGTGAGCCTGGAAGAGACTTGAGGGATGAATCAGATTGGTGCAAAAGCTGGCATGGTTTGGAACGGTGCAGGGCTGGTAGTGAAACAAAGCCATGAGGTCTCATGACATTACATGGTGCTGCAGCTGAAAGCACTGATTCATATCTTGGCCAAAAACTCAATAATATCAGGGACTTAAGAGTTCATGGGTTGAGTTTTCAGAAAATCATCCCCAGAAGACAAATAATAAGCAAAGATTGACGCCGATAAAAAAGATAAAATTCATTTATCATCTCAGATTCTATTGATACTGTGCACAACAACAAAGACTGACTGCAAACTCCCTTTCTTTAGCCACAATCAAAGAAATGAAGACAACAGGAAATGACTGGGTGGTAGCCAATATTGACGTAGTGGGATACTACAGAGTCAACTATGACCAAGTCAACTGGGACAAACTCCTAAATTGTTTGAGAACAGATCATAAGGTAACACACGGCTGTATGATACATCATGATACTATGATATTATTTCACCATATATTCTATAGATGCTATGAAGCTGCATCGTTTTAGAGCAGCAATATTTCTCTGTTTTTCATTTTCAAGCTTATTCGGGTGATCAACAGAGCTCAGTTGGTGGATGATGCCTTCAACCTGGCCAGGTAAGTCCAACCATTATTCTAACTCCTGCCTCATGTACATATGAGGGGCCTGGGTTACTCTTATCAAATCAAATCATCAAATCAAATTTTATTTGTATAGCCCAAAGTCACAAAACACATTTTGCCTCAGAGGGCTTTACAATCTGTACAGGGAGTGACACCCTCTGTCCTTAGACCCTCAGTTCGAGTGAGGAAAAACTTGCCCACAAAAAACCCTTTTAACAGGGAAAAAAATGTGGAAGAAACCTCAGGAAGAGCCACAGAGGAGGGATCCCTCTTCCAGGACGGACAGACGTGCAATGGATGTCACATGTACAGAACAATCAACACAAACATATTGTACAATTACAATGAATTACAATAAATGGTAAGGTGATTGCAAATTAAATGATATTCCCTTTTGTTTATGCTTTTAAATACACCACACAACCAAACTTTAAATGTAAAGACTCTTTAGTTATAAGTTTTTACCCTCGAAATAAATGAGAAAAAAAAGAAAATTAAATAACTCACTTGAGTATTGTGTACTTAACAGAGATAGTACCAGTTGTACTATTATTCAGTCTCTTATAATATCAAACAAAATGAAGTAAAACAAATACAACAAATGAGGGACCCGCACGCACTCACACCTGGTCCACAACAGTCTCTATGAGTCACCTAATAGAGACTGCAGGCCTGTGTCATAGCAGGCCTGTGTCGTAGCTTGGATGCGTTGTGACCTCAAACAAGATGGCCGCTTCACTTTTAATAGCAGAAGAAAAAAAAATAAAAGGCACGCGCAAATCCAGTACTCACGCTCCTGGACAGTTAGTGGGGTAAACAGTAGTGAACAGGTCACCGACAGGGTGCAGCAGCAGCAGCTCACAGTCCAAGCGGGCCAACACGATCCACAGCTCACACACACACACAGGAAGGACACAGGTCCTATGTAGTTCACAGGCACTTTGCTTCCTTCTTTAATGCTGTCAAAATGTCTGTCTCCTTCTCCTCTCGGTTGGTCACAAAGTTCATAACATCAGGTACACTGGCCGTTCCCCATAAAAACATGAACTCTGGTCCACCAAATCACTTCAATACGGACTCAGTCAAGTTAACTCCCTCTCCCTCCTCTCGTCGCTCTGCTCACCTCAAACCAACATCCCGCTCTGTCCCACCCCCTCACCTGCAGACTGCCGGGGGTACTCGAGCTCTACACATGCCAATACTGCCAAAGAAATGAATAATTGACAACCCACAAAACAAGTAATAATAGTGAGCTTAAATAATATACAATGACTCATATCTCACAAACACTATGAAATGAAATAACATAACTTGTATTTTAACAGATCACTTCTTCTGCACTTTTAAATTGTTCTGCATTTTAACCATATTTACGAACTTTTACTCACTTCAATACATAATGAACTTTTATGAATTATGAATATTTGTTATCAAAATAAATCAATTATTTCAGCAAGGGCTACATTATGATGAATGATCATGTGGATTACAATACATGTTTGTTACCTTTGCTACACTCAAGACTAATCAATGATGATCAAGATGTAGAAATTCAAGGTATTGCATTCATTTTCACAATCTTGTTACCCCACAGGGCGAAGATCATACCCACAGTGCAGGCTCTCAGCACTACTATGTACCTGATCAACGAGACGGAGTATATGCCCTGGGAGTCAGCCGTGAGCAACATGGACTTCTTCTACCTCATGTTTGACCGCAGTGAAGTTTATGGTCCCATGCAGGTGCAGAGCCAAACCAAAATAAGTTTGATTATTCCAACCTATATGGAATTATCTCGTTTGCTTTATTCTGTTTTCTTTGTTTTTAGGATTATCTGAGGAGCAGGGTCATCCCTCTGTTTTATTACTACAAAAATATGACTAGCGACTGGAAAACTGTACCTGTTGGACATATGGACCAGTGAGTAAAGAGAAATATGTTCTGGGGATCATACTTTTTATTTGAGTGGTAAGAGATTTTTGTGTCCAACAAATGTTAGCATACCACTGATCACCTGAAGAAAACCTAAACAGAACTACAATATGGACAGAAGATTCTCGCTTCACAAAGTGTGTTAATTTACTGCTTTTATTTACTTGAGGAACATTGGTCAGACAGAACAAGTCATCTGAAGATAACTGTGGAGCCCAGAAACTGACCTAATGTAATAAAAGTCCAAATTCAAGGTTTCGATTAGCTCAGTTGGTACAGCATCCTGCGGCCCTTTGCTGCATGTCATCCCACATCTGTCTCTCGCCACATTCCAGTTACTCTTCAGCTGTGTCTATCAAAAAAAATAAAGCCTGAAAAGCCTTTTTAAAACATATCTTAAAAAGTCCAAACTCTAACTAAATCCAGTAAGAAATAATGGTTAGTTAAATATTTAAAATAAAAATGTAAAAAAGAAGCTCTTTCTTTAAGCTCCAACCAGTTGACTAGTAAAATATAGTGTGAAACTCATTGTTTGATTACATGAAAGAGACACAGTGCTCCAGTAGTCTATAGTCCAGAGTACTAGTAATCTTCCATTTAAATGAAGATTCATTCATTTATCAGAACAGAAAATGTAAAAACACTGCACAAACACTATGCTGTTACTTCCTCTGTTCACATTCATACTCTTAATGTCTCCTTTCTAAGTTCAAGTTAACACCTCTTCCACTTCCTGTCTCTCCTTTCTCCAGGTATAATCAGGTGAATGCAATCAGCCTGGCATGCAGGACAGGGTACACGGAATGCCAGAACCTGGCCAAGGACTGGTTCCAACAGTGGATGGACACTGACGTCAACCCGTGAGTGTACTTATAGCACTATACATTTACATTTAGTCATTCAGCTGACACTTTTATTCAATGTGACTTACGGAAAAGGGAAGCAGGCAAGAGGGTAATCAGTAATCATAATTTACTGAACATTAAAGATGTTCTCATTCTTCAGGATCCACCCCAACCTGCGTTCCACTGTGTATTGTAACGCTATCGCAGCAGGTGGTGCTAAAGAGTGGGATTTTGCCTGGTCAAAGTTTAACAACACTAATGCTATTGAAGCTGACAAACTCCGCTATGCCCTGTCCTGCACGAAGCAACCCTGGCTGCTCAACAGGTCTGTTTACAGACAGCTTTTATACAGCCTTACAGCAGTATATGTATAACTGATTGATTGAATAACTGAGCAGCAAACACGCACATACATACTCTGCACGTTTTCAGGTACCTGGAGCACACTCTGGATCCAAACATGATCCGAAAGCAGGATGCCACTTCCACCATAGTCTACATTGCTAGCAATGTGATTGGTCAGTCTCTGGCATGGGACTTTGTCAGGGCTCGATGGTCATACATTTTCACAGAGTAAGTACAAGACAATACTTTTTCACTAACATCACTGCATGAGAAAAATTGGATTTATGGTCTATAACTCAGTCCTCATAGCCTGCTTAGATTTACAATCTGTCCACAACACTTTCAAAGGTGCTGAAATGAGTTTTGCAGTTCTGAGTACAAGGCTGTTATATGGTGTGTTAGGTAACACACATGTGACCCGTGAAGCACTGAAGCACAGTCGCATCATAAAAAGATCCATTGTCACATCATTGTATAATGGCAGATATGCACTTTTACAGTTTTATTGTTTGTGACTCATTTTATTGACCAACCATCCTCCGTGCCTCAGATAACCTTTTGATCTTCAGCCCTCATAAAACCTTCTTGAAAGAACATATCTTGGGTGCTCAGTATGGTTATAGCTGAGTTGAGCTAGTAGTGTGATGTTCCAGTGGCAGTTCATGTTATTAAAATGTAATATAACTAGTGCGACAATCATCAACTGCACATACCAAATAAGGTAATCATCTTTGATAGACAGAGATAAAGTCATTTGTTCTGTCTTTAAATCTCAGGTAATTGTTTATTTGTTCATTTGTTTATTTGTATTTGCAATAAAATATAGATATTATAGCTTTGATAATCATGTAAACACGTATATCATGCTTTATGTATATCTGCATTATCATTCATTTATCATTTAGCTTCTCTCAGGAGTTGTAAAGCTTGATCTTAAGGTCACACATGACAAAGTAAAGAGGATCGATGTATTCCATTCATAATGAATGGGAGGTATGACAGGAGGTATAGGATACATGTACAGCTCATTTCTCAATCCAATTCTCAATGAAAGGAAAGAAGAGTTTGCCTGCTTTACTATTCATTTGCATATAAATGTTGCTGATTATGTCATGTCTTGGCTTTGTTTTCACTCACAGGTATGGTGGTGGATCATTCTCCTTCTCCAACCTCATCAACGGAGTCACTAAGCGCTTTTCCACTGAATATGAGCTTCAGCAGGTTAGATTTTTTACACAATGTTTTCTTTATATTGACTTTTCACAGTTTTAACCACAATAAACTACATTTGATTTGTGTCTTCACCTTAAGGATTTTCATGTCCTAAGACTGCTTAAGTGTCCTTCCAGATTATGTTCAGCCTCTACACCATTTTGTCATGCTATGCTTTTAAATTAGCTAATAGTGGATGAGCGCATCTAGTCTCAAGGCACCAGTTTCTACTCCTGAGACTGAGATTTTAAAACCAATTGAAAGTCTCAAATGAAACAAGCTGTAATGTTTGAGTGAAATTAGTGGAAAGTTTTGAGTATTAACTGTTTACTAAACCCCTGCCCCAAACACTGTCCACTCAGCTCTGTCCTTCTTAGGATTTTTCTGCATGTTTAAGGGATGTTCTTGGGACTATGGTAAGAGAAATACTCCACATAGAAAGAGACTGGAGGGGTTTCCAAAACCAAAACCAAGCAGCTGTGTGTTGATTAGATTAAACTGTGTTACAAAGTGTTTGAGTGTCCATATTTTAACCTATTTGTTATGTTTCGTCATCTCTTTTTATGTTTTGTTTCTTATGACAGCTGAAACAGTTCAAGGCAGATAATAGTGACGTTGGTTTTGGCTCTGGGACCCTGGCAGTGGATCAGTCCATAGAGAGAACCCTCGCCAACATGAAATGGATCGCAGAGAACAAGCAGAATGTTCTGAAATGGTTTGATGAAGCAAAATCCAAATGATCTCTGTATTTACTTCATGTAATTTAAAAATGGTATTTCTTTCATCAAAATAATTCCTGTTTGGGGAAAGACGATAGATTTCACACAGCTTGAATTGAATGTACACAAGCTCTGTCTGACAGAGGCAGTTTGTCATCTTTTAAATTTTGCTCACTGAGCCATTGTTGTATCTCAGTGTGGATGAATTTTAGCTGGGAAAAAACATTACTACAATGTATTTTGATACTTAAAATTAGACAGAGGGCCAGGAAAGATTAAAAAAAAAAAACTTGTTATATTCCTGAGATGACAAAATTATGATTTCACGCTAATACAGAAAAGATTTACTTTTTGTGCATGCTACAAAGCCTTCTTTTGGGTGTAACAATTCAAATAATTTAATGAATGAATGTTGCAATCACAAAATCAGGAATTCATGATCATAATATGATTCTGTATTCTTGTTTCTGATTCTGTATGCAGTATCCTGTATACTGCATGTATCAATCTGGGTAAAACATAAGACATAAATAAAAATATGTCCTCTTTGGCCTCTTATTTATAGCACCTGAGAAAATGAAAATGAACTGCATTTTTGTATTGTACTTTTCACTGAATTTCATATTGAACCCCTGAAGTGCTAAAGCTTTGTGTACCAAAAACTTTATTTCCCCCAACACAAATTCATTTATGATGAACTGAATTGTCATTTCATTTATTTTCATTTATTTAAGCTTTATTCTTTCTAGTTCAGTTCTTTCTGGAACCAGTGTTGTTCTCTGTTATTACTTACGTATATACCTGCACGTTTGAGGTCTTCGTCTGTCTGTCTAGATCCATTTAGAAAATATAGCTCTGGCCATAAACAGTACTCCTAAACATATGCTTTAATGCACAGCATAAGGTCTTTTTGAAAATTGAACACAATGACAATGTGAAATGCCTACATTTTTCTATGTTGACAGGTTAATGATGTGGATATGAAACTTCAAAAATGTATCACTTTACACAAAGCATTTACAGCGCTGGGTATTTTTAGATATTGTAAGGCAACAACTGTGCTGTATTCTGAAAACTAGAATAAACACAATTGTCTGTTGTCTTTTCTGAACTCTCTGAATATATGGTATCTCTCTTATATACTGTATATACTAATTACCTTGTACTTTTAGATCTTCACATCATAACATCTTCAAACTTCTCATCTAAGGCACACTTTATCGTAGCCTTTTTGCAGATGATGAACTGATTTTTATGCATAATCCTTTGACATCTGCAACTCATCTACTTGGGGTTTCAAGTTTAAAGATTAACTGGTCCAAATCTTTTTTCCCCTTACAAGGTGGCAAGGAGGCCCTGCATTCCTGTGGTTAAAAAAAAAAAAAAAAAGCGGGAAAGCGGGATCATCTGTGATCATTAGTGGTCGTCCACTAACCAGATGATCAGTGGTATGATCCCCAGCTCGGCCAGTTTGCATGTCAATGTTTCCTTGGGCAAGATACTGAACCCCAAATTATTCCTGAAGTGAAGCCTATGAATCAGTGTATGAATGGGTGAATGAGATATGTACTTTAAAAGAGCTTTGAGTGGTTGGAGGACTACAGAGGAGCTATATAAGTACTGTCCATTTTAGCATTTGGTCTGGGTTCTGCTGGCCTTTTGTCTCGATCACTAATAAATATACCACTATGCTCATAGAACTATGAGCTAATATTTGGAGATTACCACTGCAATGGTGATCAGAGTTACGGAGTCTAATATTGGTTTGCTGAAATTGGCCAGCTGAAAAATTAGTTAGCCATCTTACCTGGTCATACTATGGTTGTTGGTCCTGGCGTGGGGTGAGGGACTCTTGGGGTGTCTTCCCTCGGGGTGAGGGAAGACTTAAAACAGTATGTGCTGTTATTTTCTGGAACTGCTAACAACTAGTTAAAAAGAACCACAGGTTTGACCTATGAACCCAATAAGAGAAAGCCAGTAAAGTGTTTACACCATACACATGTGAATTATGAGCAGACACACAGTGTTTTATGACCTGTATGTGAACATCCACTAAAGCATAGTGAATAATTTATCAGCCTTATCACTTCTGAGAAGAGGTCAGATACCAGATTTCCAGTTCCACTATTCCCACAAGAGCTGTTCCATCCTAATATATCATCCATAATATATCCGCTCTGCAAACCGGACGTCCTCAGATTTTTTTCTTTTATAGAGTTTGCATAACAGCACTTACGCAACTGCTACCAAAGGGTCAAAAAGAAGTTTAACAGCACGGGGCTTCTCTCTCAGAGATTCACTTTGGATTTATCTGTGCCATGGGGAAAAGCTGCCGAGTCAGCAAGCTGTGCATCCTGTTCGTGGTCTTAGCTTTGGTCTCTGTGGCAACCATTGTCGCGTTGTGGACTATTGCCCTGACAGGAGGAGGTGATGGTGATGAGGTCATAGCTCCCTGGGACAGGTAAGACACTTCTGAGTCCTTGAAGCATGATACAGGATACACCATGCTGAAAGTCATAGTGCTGTCACTATGCAATGTGCAATGTGACATGCAGTACAATGTGAGTGGACCAGTAAGTCTTGAGCCCTTACTCTAGTTTATTTCAATAACAGAGAGTTTAGCTCTATAAAGAACAAACATAAAATGACTGAACCTCAGCTAGTTATTTTACCATAATTAGAATGAAGTGAGTGATACTTATGCAACAGTCTTTGTTGAAGGATAGATCATCTTATTAAAACATTGCCTAATGTGGCATATAGTGTAAAAATTGTAGTTGCATTTTATGAAAAGGTAAATAAATAAACAGGAAACATGTAAGAGAATGTAAAATATTTCAATAAAACTTGTAAAGCATTACATTAATGCGCAGCCTTTATTTATTTAGGACCACTTCATACTGTTGTATACCTGCATATTTCTAATATTCTGTGAATATACTGTGAACTCTTACTCTTATCACCACTCATATACTTGCACATTTCTGCACAATAGCTCTTTGGTTTTAGAAGATATTGTATGTATTGTTTATATTTAATTAATTTAATTAATACTTAAGAATGAATTTAATATTATAAAATAATTTTGTATCTTCCTATATTTTTTACTTCATGTTTTTTCTGCACCAAGTCAAAGTCCTTGTAAGTGCAAACCTACTTGGCAATAAATCTGATTCTGAAGTCAATTATAATTAGATTTCATGAAATAAAGACTTATATAACATACATTTAAAACATTTCTGAAGAATTTATTAACATGTTGGAATTTCATGTGCAGAGTTAGGGACTGCACACCAAAACAACATATCCACACTGAGGTCATATGATATGATAAAGATATAAAGTGCAAGACCACGGTCTTACTGTAGATCATAAAACACTCATGTGGGTGTTTTGGAAAAAAATGAGTTTTGAGGAGGATAGATGGAAAATTTAGGTGTAGATTTTATTAATGTGAATATAGACGTGTTGAGGCTTAGCAATGGTGGTTATGTCACTATAATAACACTTTTTGTTGATTTTTTAACTATTGAGAATCATAAACATTATGAAGATGTTTGTAAGTCAGATGATTTCTAAGATATGTCACATGTTGTCTACGCTGTGTAACATGATGTACACTTGTGGATTACATTACAACATGAACTGTTTCTCATCTTGCTTCTTTATGGAGAGGATGTTAAGCCTTCAATGAACAAAGTACATACTTGTCCCTTTGTCCCTCAGCTATCGTCTGCCCACTGATTTGGTCCCTGACTACTACAACATCAGCCTGTGGCCTCGTCTCCGCCCTGATCCAAACACTGGCCTCTACATTTTTACAGGTGATTAACAGGAATTCTTATTCATGGGATGTGTGTTGCTGATATGGCTGATTTAAGGGTTGCTGCTGATGGAGAAACTAATTATTATTTAACTCTTCTTTAATGAATGTTAGACAGAAGCAGTCATCCACAAGTTAGTGGTTGGTGTTCTGAGCAAAGGCACAGTGCAGATTGCACAGAGCATGTGCGCCCACACCCACACTGTCAGTTAGTCAGTCTGATATTCACAAGACATTCTACCAGTGGATTGAGATAAGTGCAGTTGTCCTAGAATGCAAATATCTGGCAACCCTGTGACACTGCTGGCTGTTGTGTGTCTAAAATAGAGCAACAATGGGGACGAAATGGGACAAGAGAGATGAGAGAAGAGACAAAGAGACATTTGAGATGTAAGCAGCAAAGAAAAGATCAACAGAGACAGTATGAGATGAGAAAACATGCTGTTTAGTTCAAA
Source organism: Nibea coibor (assembly GCA_023373845.1). Taxonomy (NCBI): domain Eukaryota; kingdom Metazoa; phylum Chordata; class Actinopteri; family Sciaenidae; genus Nibea; species Nibea coibor. The sequence goes on along the minus strand of CM041721.1, from coordinate 1,212,762 downwards.
TGCAGGACAAAGAACAAGTTTTCAAACTTCCATTATCAAATGTGATAGTGAAAAGTGATGATGAGTCTGATCAAAACTGGCAGCCAAAGTTATTATCATATCATATCATATCATATCATATCATATCACATCACATCACATCTGGGGTCCGTTTCACGAAGCAGGGGTCCGTTTCACGAAGCAGGTTTATGGAAAACTCAGAGTCTGTTAACCCTGGAATCACAGAAACTCAGAGTTTTCCGTTTCACAAAGGAGGGTCAGTCAAACCAGAGAGAGAGGGGTAACTCTAACCTGTTTCACAAAGAGAGGTAACGTAACCTCGCGGTCAGTTGCCGCGGTAACAGACTCCGTGACTCTAACCTGGTCGGGAGCAGGTTTTCCTGAGGAAACCTCGAGTTTGTCTCTGTCTCCGCCCACTTTCAGAGCCACACACTCCTTTTGATTTCCTCATTCCTGCGCTGTCAGAACTCGCCAGCTGACAGATTTAAGTCGTCCTCTAATTCCAGTAGGCAACGTTTGGTGTCAACTTTTTACCATGAACATGGCGTGTCCTTTTGACCGCGATCCCGTGGATGAAGGTGCAGCAATCCCGCGCAGGGAATTAAATATCTGTCGGGAGAGAGCCCTCCCGGACAATTTTCTTTTTGAGCGGTACCGTTTTACTTCGTAGGCCATCATTTACGTACACAACCTCATCCGTCCGCACATTTCAAACATCACCAGTCGAGGGCCAGCCCGTGGTCTAGCGGGTTAAGCCACCGCCCCATACATGGAGGCCACAGCCCTCGCTGCAGCGGTCCCGGTTCGACTCCCGCATCGGACGCCCATTTACTGCGTGTCACTCCCCCTCTCCCTGCCCCTGTTTCCTGTCCATCTTCAGCTGCACTATCATTAAAGGCATAAAACGGCCAAAAAAATAATCTTTTAAAAAAAAAAAAAAAAAAGGATGAGGCGCCCCATGAGATGATGCAGACGTCTCACCTGTTTGAACAATGTTTTTATATTTCATCTTAAGTTGCTGCCAAGTGCGCTTCTCCACCGCTGGATTGCACCTACATGAAATAAATTAATAGGCTCCATTCATGCAATTTGCCCTTCAATAGTCATTGTGATTGCAAGATATTACATTTAAACTTATGCATTGGCCCGAGCAGCAATGCTCTCCCAACCTCTCTCCCTCTCTTTAACTTTTTTCTTAAGACATGCTCAAAATCTCCATATGCAGTCATCAATATGTCAATAACTCCATTGGGGTGAAAAATGCTGCCCTCTTCCTGTCAGTTCCCCTGTTTAATCATTGAATCTGGGCTCCATTGATGTTGGCTTTAAATGTCTGTGGTGCACATGTTTAACTCCAGGTGAAACTACTCTGAGTTGATCAAACTACCTCAAATCAGCTGTTGTGAAACCGAAAACTCAGAGTTTCCTATCTCAGAGTAGATCAACTCAGAGTTAAGGATTTGACTCAGACTTTGTTGAACCTTCTTTGTGAAACGGACCCCACATCGTATCATATCGTATTGTATCATCTTAACATGGTACTATGCTGCACCCTTGTGGACTTTCTGAGGGTTGACATTTTTGGAGTATTGTCAGTTAGATACTGTGTTCTCTGTGGGTTAGTGATCATTGGCTCAATCACTGAGTCTATGTCCACATGAATTATTCCAGAAATAGACTGGTGACTAGTGTACAGCCTCTTCTAACTTTCTCTGTGACTGTTCATTTTAAATTCCACTACAGCATATCACTAACTGCACTATCTACTAACTATTCTTTTTTCACTGTTTCTGCTGGATATCTAAGACTTTTTTGAATGAAAAATCTCTTTGATTTTTTTCACAAAATACTTTAATAGAGAAAGGTCAAATATTCATTATCAATCATAGATTTCATAACAACAACATGTATTCCATCCAATAGTTGTGAACTGTGAGTCAGATGGATTGTTTGGAATGATGATGATGATGTCTTTGTTATTTCCATGAATTCAATCAGGCCGGTCCACTCTGGAGTTTGAGTGTGTGAAGGAAAGTGATCTAATCCTGATCCACTCCAACAAACTCAACTACACTCAACTGGATAACACACACATTGTTAGGCTCAGTGCTTCAGGTACAACACACACACACACACAATGGTGGAGCATGTGCAACATGAGGCTTTCCAGTAGTATCTGTAGTTATCTGCCTGTTTAGGCTGACTACGCCTCAGAATATGTGACATATATGTGTCTTCACATAAAATTCCACTCACTCCAATCACTTTTCCTCATCAGTTCTAATTCATTCATTTCTTGTACAGGTGGTGGATCTGCTCCCACTATTAAGTCCATCTGGCTGCAGATTAAAACCCAGTATCTGGTCATTGAGCTTACCAGTAAATTAACTCAAGGACGGAAGTATCAGCTTTACACAGAGTTCACTGGAGAACTAGCTGATGACTTAGCAGGCTTTTACAGGAGTGAATATGAAGAAGATGGAGTGCAGAAGTTAGTATTTGTAAAGAATTTGTTTTGGAGAGTGAATTTCAAACCTCCACATGTTCATTATAGTAGCTGTTCATTGTGTTCATTCTCAGGGTTGTTGCCACCTCTCAGATGCATCCAACTCATGCCAGAAAGACGTTCCCTTGTTTCGATGAGCCAGCTATGAAAGCTGTTTTCTACATAACTCTCATCCACCGCCCTGGAACTGTAGCCCTGTCCAATGGCATGGAAAGTCGTGAGTGCAGTCTACATCAAAATGGACTTATATTGGCATACAGCTGATGACCCCTCCATTCAGCTACTGCAAAAACACCTAGTGGAACACCTAATTTACATTGTTCAGAGTTTGCTTTACTGTGTTTGCCGTTTCAGATATTGTTAACACCACTATTAATGGAGTAGCTGTGACACAAACCACGTTTGAGCCCACCAAGAAAATGTCCACCTATTTACTGGCCATCATTGTCTCTGACTACGCACACATCAAGGCTACACAAGGAGACACTCTGGTAAATAACATTACTAATATTTCATCACTTTAATGTAGACTGACAACAATGGTGAGGTAGAGTCTGGGAGGTTGAGCTAGCCTTTTGAGCTAAGTGTGGGTTGATTGCAGGGGCGTCCCTCTCTACCTTCTTAAAGCTCCTGAAGAGCTCTTCAGAGAGGACTTCCTCTCCAACACTACCAACTGGGCATGATAAATCTATCCCTCTAGTACTGACAGCTAAATGAAAAATATAAATGTAAAATTACTCAAATCATTCAAAGTACAAGCTGCGAATCCATTAATTATTGTCATGCAAATCCTAGTTTGTAAAGTAACTAATAATAAAAGCTGTGTGCACTTGTTGTGTGTTCAGATCCGTATCTGGGCTCGTAGGACAGCCATTGACCAGAGACAAGGAAACTATGCCCTCAATGTGACTGGACCCATACTGGACTTCTTCCAGTTGTACTATAACATCACTTATCCTCTGAGCAAGTCAGGTGAGCCTGCTTTAATAATCCTTTGAGGAAAAGTCCTGGTCAGCTGAGAAGTTTTCTGTGATTAGTCCATTTATAAACACTCACTTCTGTTTGAGCATCCCCATCCAGCTACTGGAAGAGGTTATATGTTATTATTCTTCCACCTGCCCATGTTACACAGACAGATCAAGTGTATGCTGTGGCCCTGTGGGTCCATACGCAACAACATTTCAGATGTTTGTTGTTTGTGATTGGACATAACCAGTGTTGCTGTCAAGACTACCTAAACCAAAACCAAGCAGTCAAATTTTATTCCAGACAATTTGGCCAGTGCCTCCAACAAATACAAATCAGACAAGTACGATCCACATGCTATTTACTGACATCCTGCAGTTTTAGTCTTGATTGTTCTTAAAATCCAGTTCACTTCTTTTTTCTTGGATTAAACATGTTCTCTACCTCACAGATCAAATTGCTCTGCCAGACTTCTATTTTGGAGCGATGGAGAATTGGGGTTTAGTGACATACAGAGAAACCCACCTTCTCTATGACCCTGTGACCTCCTCCAACAGAAATAAAGAGACCACTGCCAGTATCATTGCTCACGAATTAGCGCACATGGTGAATTGTATTGTATCTATTCACCAATTTACTTACTTACTCATATATTAGGCAACAAATTGACCAATGTTGCCTCTGCTGCAGTGGTTTGGAAACCTGGTGACTCTGCGCTGGTGGAACGAGGTCTGGCTGAATGAGGGCTTTGCTTCATATGTGTCTTACTTGGGAGCAGACCATGCTGAACCTGCATGGAACGTGGTGAGGACATAACTCCTCCTCCCTTTACATTTAACTTTCATTCAATGTGCACATTATGAAACCTTGATACACTTCTGTCTGTCTGTTTGCTTCAGAAAGATTTGATAGTGCTTGATGACATCCACCGCGTGTTTGCAGTCGATGCTTTGACCTCCTCTCATCCTCTGTCTTCTAAAGAAGACAGCATCATCCTGCCAGACCAGATCACTGAGCAGTTTGATGTTATCTCATACAGCAAGGTACAAATACATCATCACACATGACAGTGTAAACGTGTCAACATGTCACAGCACAGGCACTGAAAACCAGAAATGTCAGCAACTGGACAAGTAATCAATGAGATATTTACTTAAGTGACTGATTTATAGACTGATGACTGACTGATGACACCTGTCTGTGTGTCTGTGGCTCCTCAGGGTGCAGCAGTGTTGAGGATGCTGTCTGATTTCCTCTCAGAGCCTGTCTTTGTCCAGGGACTAAGTGTACGTTTGCTTCTATTATTGTTTGCAGGGTTACATAATGTGTACATATATTTCTGTGTGCATCTAACTGAGCTGCAGGGAAAGACTGATTCTGACATTATGTGGGTTGATTGTGTTTTTCTCTCCAGAGCTACCTTAATCACTTTGCCTACAGTAACACAGTAGGGAATGACTTGTGGGACCATCTACAAATGGTAAGATGAAAGATTTCTTATTTTTATTTCCACAATACAGAGTCCCAAACTCAGAGATCTTTAATAATAAAATCGTCTTGAGCACCACAACTTGACAATCAGGGAAAAAAGGAATCCATACTATGTACATTTGATTAAATGATTCTCTATTAAATCAAATTGAACCAAATTAGACAATCATAAAGGGACTTGGAGTTATGGGGTGTGTAGAAGCAGTGGTATCAGTGGTGTGCATGAGTGAGAAGTGTGAGTGTTGAGAGTCTGAAACAAATGCAAAGGACAACCTAAAGCATCAAGCTAAGCTAAACCAAACCAAAGCAAACCAAACCAACCCTGACTGAGGGCAGAGGAGCCCAGAACGGGGTAGAGCTGGAGAGACATCAACACTGGACTGCAGTGGCATGAATAGTCTAATACAAAGTAATGTGATGGAACACACCTGCAGACAGAGAAACCACAGAAGAGGAGGAGGAAAAAGAAACTCACTCTGCATGCCATGTAGGGCATCACATCATATACAGACTGTATTTGTTGAATTTTCTGGACTGATGTTTTGTATATTTAAAGTTTATTGACTAAACATTTATTGACCTAAATCTAATATATTTGCTTCACATTTTAAATAATAACTTTTAGTTTTATGTTTGTTTATTATTATTATTATTATTATTATTATTATTATTATTATTATTATTATTATTATTATTATTATTATATAAATTCGCTTGGGGTGTAAAAATACATTTATTATTTATATTATCGTAGATGTAATAGTAATATAATGTTCTAAACACTACACTTGACATTTTTGACTAATGACTTTAAACAGATGCTTTCTGTCACCTTTGTCAACAGGCGGTGAAAGCCAATAATGTTTCACTTCCTCGTCCAGTCTATGTAATCATGAACCACTGGGTGCTTCAGATGGGCTTCCCTGTGGTTACCATAGATACTGCCAGAGGAGAAGTTTCCCAGAAGCACTTTCTGCTGGATCCCCAGTCTAATGTCACAGTGGAATCACCTTACAAGTATGCAACTCAACTAGATTTTACTGCGTAAATCTGTAAAGATCATATTAATCCTCCATCATGACTTACTTTACTCACATTACAGGCACAGATGTTGTAAAATAACTGCTTTGACATATGTTGCAATATGGTTTATATGTAATATTTAGCATCTTCTTTGCTTCCTTGCCTAAATCAGGAATAAAAGTTCATGTATTTCTCCACTAGCTATGAGTGGCTGATTCCTGTTAGGTGGATGAAGTCAGGTGCGGTTCAGAGTGGTATCTGGTGGCTGATGGAATTGGAAGGTGTGTAATAATATGCTAATAATATGTAATGGTTATAAAAATATAATAAACTGTAACATTAATATAATATGATGAGTACTAGTCTATAATTTTAGGTCTCCTTTTTTTCTGTTTTCTGTTTCTCTGTCAGCCGAAAACTTGGACATGAGGGTGCATGACAGTGCTGACTGGGTTCTGGCTAACATTCATGTCACTGGATATTACCGGGTGAACTATGACCTTGGAAACTGGGAAAGATTGTTGATTCAGCTGGACTCTGAGCACAAGGTATGTTGTCATGGTGATTAAAATTAGTTGATTTTTTGTCTGCATTCTCTCTACAGTTACTTCTTTCAGTATGTAGATTGTGCGCTGATACTTTGTATTTCAATCTGCTGTGCAGGTTATACCCTTGATAAACAGAGCCCAGCTTGTGGATGATGCTTTTAATTTGGCCAGGTATGTCAGCTTGCATGCTTGGTCTCATTAGTATCTGTGAGTCAAAACCAAATCAAACTATATGAAATAGAAATGGCCTAAGAATTCCTGTCCTGCAAAATGAATGCTATCAAATGTTTTTTTTTTTTAATATTACTAACCAATTAAATAAGAAGCAACATAATTACAATCATGCTATTCTCAGAGCGTAACTAATAATGGGGCTGAGGGGTGCTAGAGGTGACTGAGTCAGTAAATCTTTTCTTGAGAGTGTCCCCTCAAGAAAAACAACAGATCATTTAAACAAGTGTCTCAAGCAACACAATTTTATGTTTGTTATTGTCATAATAATAATAATTCTGCATTGTTGTCATAAGGACGTCCACTGTAGAGGCTGGAGGCAGAGTCTGATGACTCAGCAGAAGCTTCTCTTCACTCTCCCTCTCACTCAACCAGGCTAGCCTCCAACTTTGCTGTATTAGTTTAGTTTGCTGTATATGTTTGTGTTGATTGTTCTGTACATGTGACATCCATTGCACGTCTGTCCGTCCTGGGAGAGGGATCCCTCCTCTGTGGCTCTTCCTGAGGTTTCTTCCACCTTTTTTCCCTGTTAAAGTTTTTTTGTGGGCAAGTTTTTCCTCACTGGAACCGAGGGTCTAAGGACAGAGGGTGTCACTCCCTGTACAGATTGTAAAGCCCTCTGAGGCAAAATGTGTTTGTGACTTTGGGCTATACAAATAAAATTTGATTTGATTTGATTAGGATGGATGCAGCTTTATATCAAATAATTTAATCGGCTTCTCTGTGCAGGGCTCAGGAAGTCACCACTACTCTGGCTTTGAGGACAACCTCCTATCTGTCTATGGAGACAGAATACATGCCCTGGCAGTCAGCATTGGATAATCTGAACTATTACTACCTCATGCTGGACCGTACTGAAGTCTATCAGCCTATGCAGGTACACTACATTTCCTGTGTGTGTCAAAGACAAAGTGTTTTAATACCTCAGGCCCCTCTTGGATCCATCAAATACACTTATGTTCATCTTTATGCCTCCTGGTAGCCATTCAGAGGTAAAACTGATGACATGCATCTCTCTGTAATACTTCTAGGACTACATGAAGACGCTGGTGACTCCACTCTTTCTGTACTTTAAGAACGTGACATCAGACTGGGCCTGTGTTCCTGACAAACACACTGACCAGTGAGTCCACTCAATTCGATACACACTCTAATATGCAGAACACATACACAGGACACAGAGTAGCATGGACCACATATCATCCATGCACTGAAAAAATGTCTTTCTATCAGACAGTAGTGGACACATTGATAAACACTTGTTGATTTAATAAAATGGCTGCAGCCTTGTTATTTTCTTCATGTTCTTGCAGGTATAACCAGGTGAATGCCATCCGTATGGCCTGCAGGACTGGATTAACAGAATGCCAGGACCTGACCAACACATGGTTCAAACAATGGATGAACAGCCCTCATAACAATATGTTGGTCTATTTTGTACATCGTTTGTTTTGTCTTTGTTTTCAAGTTAATCGGTGAGTCAGTGCATCTTCAACTCTCTTGTCAGGATCCATCCCAACCTGCGTTCAGCAGTGTACTGTAGTGCCATAGCAGCAGGTGATGAGGCAGAGTGGAACTTTGGCTGGTCACAGTTCAAGAACGCTACATTAGCCAGTGAGGCCAACAAACTCATGTCTGCACTGGCCTGCACCAACAAGACATTGCTGTTGAAAAGGTGCGCTTCCTTCCATCTTTCATAAAGACGTGTCCCCATTCCCTCAAGCAGGATACAAGGTTATAATAATAATTAATAATAAATAAAACTTTATATTATATAGACTATAAACACATCAGTTTGAACTGCAATGTGTACATGTGCATGAAAATCAATACAGTGCTGTTAAAATATGTAGTCAAATGTCAGTATTCAAATATAGAATAAAGGACCTAAAGGACACCACAGGTAAGAGGGGACAGGCTGAGTGGATGGAGAGCTGAAGACTTGAAATGAAAATGGATGAAACTTATGTTGTGTTGCACACTTTTTTTGAAACTCCTAATTACAAAAGAACAAAGAATGGTTTACTGGGCCAGAGCTGATTTGAATAAACTGTGTGAGCTAACAGTTAGCAAAGTTAAGCTCACAAGTTTTTGCTAACTAATAGATGGCAAGCTTGTGTGGATGACAGAATGTGAAATCCATATAAGAACATAACAGTAACCTTCAGAGAGCAGCTAATCATTGCTCACTTTAATGAGGACAGACTGATTGGAATTTATTACACATAAAACCACAAAATAAACAAATTAGTTATAGTATAGTTTTTTTCTGAAATTGTTTAGATAGTTAAATAGTCCAAAAATTATTTCAAACTAAATCATTTTCAGTAAAGGCTGCACTATTTCATACATGACATCGTCTTTGTCTCCATCCTTGCAGGTATCTGTCTTACACCTTGAACTCAACTCTGATCCGTAAGCAGGATGCCACCTCCGTCATCACATATGTCGCCAGTAACAGAGTGGGACAGGACCTGGCATGGGACTTTGTCAGGGAACAGTGGGACTACATGTTCACACAGTGAGTATCACACTATGTATGAGTATTATCTGAATCTGCTACTACTAGCATAACACCCAAACCTCCAACCGAACTTCAGTGGTCAGTGGTCAAGTTGCATTGTTGGTAATGTAGGCACCAGGATCTGACAAAGAGGAAGAATTTATAGACTTCTGCTGCATCAAGTGTTGATCCTTACAGGGGCTTAAGGTTAGAGTTCATCATCATCATTGTTACTGTGTGAGGCAGCGTAGGCGAAGGCAGAACTGGAGCAATTGGTGTTGAGCTTGTGTTTTTTTCAGATACGGTGTGGGCTCTTTCAACTTTGCCTCTCTGATCAGTGGCGTCACACAGAGATTTTCGACACCTGCTGAACTAGAACAGGTATGTACTCATTATAATTATAATTCTAATAACTTATAATTCCTAGCTATATTCTAAACATCAAACTGTTGTCTCAACTGTTCTTTCGTGTCTCCTCTGTCAGTTGGAGAGGTTTGTGGATGAGCATAAAACAGCAGGGTTTGGCACTGCCACACTGGCTGTGGAGCAGGCCTTGGAGAAGACCAAAGCTAACATCAACTGGCTGCAAGAGAACAAGCAGGAGATTCTGGACTGGTTCAACAGTCAGGCCAAACACGCACAGTAACACTCTGCCCTGCAGTGTGTGAGGTTTTCATTTGGTAACCATTTTGTTAGTGCATGCTCTGACTGCCTTTGTAATAATGAACAAACTGTGTTTACTAAAAGACCAAATGCAGAACTGACTCCTTAATGTCCTTTCACCTAAACATGGTGTATATGTCTGGAGTTGTTGTAACATTTTTAATACATCTCTATGAAATCCTCATTCTCTGTTCGAAACCACCTCTCTGCATGTTTCCTCTCAGTAATGTCCACTTTTACAATTTTGAATGTTTCAGATTTAGAACACAAAAAGACCAGGTACTTTATGAACTGTCATGGACATTCTTCCAGAGGGACTTTGGGGGTAAAAACCAGAAGATCAAGCTGTGCAGGCAAACAAGTCTGATGAGAGGCAGGTAAAGAGAATCCAAGGAGTGTGGGTGGAGATGGAGCAGTATACATACTGGGGGACTAATGATGGATGATTCAGGTTAGGAGAACATTTTAGTTACAGGCTTCAGCCCCACCATAACCCTGATGAGGATAATTCACACAGCATCAAAAGAGTTGGATGGAAACATGAGTTAGTGGGCGTTCAGCAGGGACAGACAATAAATAGGCCTCAATAAAGCTTAATCACAAGAATAAAGTTATTTCTTGATTGTTTCAAGGTGGTTACATTCAGCAGGTATAGAACATCCATGTTCATTAATATTTAAAGGATCTTCAACTGTCAGAGTGAGTCTCTGCTGCAAATGGTCAATACAAACGTCTGTCTGTGTGTGTGTGTCTGTGTCTGTGTGTGTGTATATAGTATTTTATTGATTTCTATGCTATCAGCTCTGACGTATGATGTATTTAATCAGAAACAACGTACACTGATGAACTAATTTTATTAGTCAGTTTTATCACAGCCACAAATACACACAGAAATCAAAACAATAAAACATTTGCAGAGAAAGAATTCAGCTCTGCCACCAACAAAAAGAAAGACCGTGATTTAAAAGACAAAATATTCAAACAAAGAACACATTATGGCTTTTTTATCTCTGCTTTTTACAGCAACGTCACACATAGGTCCAAATAAACATCATAAGACATCATCAGCCAGGACCAGTGCAGAAAAGGTCAGATATGAAACAGCAGCTAATCGTCAGGCTCTGTTTGGGATAATAGAGGACAGAACGTGTCCTCACATGGTGCAAATGCTTCAGTGCTTCAAACTTTCAATGCCAGTCAGCTAAGTCCTTTGATCAAACAAGAGATTTTTAAATGAATATTATCTAACATATTTTCAACATGTCAAGCAGTGACTTTTTGGTCTTATTTCTCATATTTATACCATTAACTTTTATTAAAGGGACTCATTTTGAATTTTTGTCTGTTTTGACATGAAAAAGTAGAAAATGTTAGTATCTCACATTCCCAATTCATGTATGCTTTGAGGAGAGATTCGAGAACTATACACAATTAAAGCTCATCTAGACTTTTTTAGTGTTTTTTGTTATTATTATCATTTCTATGAACCTGAACAGTAAACCCACATCATTTGTTTTCCTCTCTTCACTGAAAAAGACAAATTTATGTGTGTCTCATAAAATAAAGTAGCGATGATCGTGTCAGATAAAGCAGCAGTTCATTGCTGAGAAACAGTTAACATTTTCAACTTCGGAATCACAGCTAAAGTTCGATCAAAGCAAAGCAAACAACAGAAGACTTAGAGTTCAGATCTCAGTCATCTGGTCAGAGCTCAAACTAAAAGTCTTTTTTGGAAGAACACAGGCAAGCAGTCACTTCTCACTGTAACACAATATGAGATCTATTATACAATAAATAAGTGTTGCTGGCTCTTTATTTTTGTGGTAATAAAAGACAATACAGACTGAGATCATTTGAAACGTACACATTATGTCAAAGACAAACCGAAACAGAGCAGAAACAGCAGACAAACATGCAGTCATTTACACAACCAGTCCCATCACAAAGTCTCATCGAACATCGAACTCTGCATTAAAAATAAAATAACAAAGCAGTGCTGGAGCTGCTTCAGTGCAATTTGATTTCAGAGTGTTGGTGAAGCTAAAGGGCAAAGCCTCCATGATCAGTGAATGAAAAGCTTGTTCATAAACTGTCAAATATAAGTTGTGATGGAAATGAACATGAATGGACAATAAAGATATGTCTGTGTTTGAAGGACATCACAGTCAAAAACCTAAAAGGTATCAATTTAGAAATGAATTAAATTCCACATGGAAATGAAGAACTCTGAAAATGATTGTTTAAAATCAGTTTTCCCCCAAAAATGAAAAAACACATTAACATGAATCTAACATATTATTATTTACATCTCTACATCACCTCTGACTCTGCATTCTACTGTAACGGGAAAACTAAACCAACTGTGATTCTCAGTTTTTTCCACTAGATGGTGAAATAATGCCGTCACTCAGGTGGGAGTGGAAAAATGAGATTTAAAGGGAGAGAAAGAAAATGTTATGATATGTAGATGGGCACTAAAAATAGTTCATAGCATCAGTAAACTAGCTGATAGGCTGACACTTAATTGCTGCTTAGTCCTGTCTGTGATCAGAGCACTCCCTACATTAATTATGTTAATAATGCTGTGATTTTTGACACACAGACCACAGCCAGAGCCATTAAAAGACAGCTAACACTGGTTAGATCGCCGCTTTTCTATCAGGCAGGTGGAACACAACACTGAACATGTCAGAATGACTCAGTAGATCTTTGGATAACATAAATGACGAGTAAGGTCTCATGGGAATCAGTGCTAACATTTAGCAATTTAGGGTAACTAACCATGCAGCAAATGATGAATGTCTTAAAATTGCTAACGATTAGTGACCAACACTATATGAACAAAACACATACATAAATCAAATGTCAACATTTGTAACTATAGAGGGATATAAAGAGCTCAACTCAAATGTGCCCTGTGGACAGTGAATCTCCTGTTATTAGATGTCACCCAGAGGCTTGAAGCTAAGCTATCTAAAATATCTGCAATATATTTATAGTTTATATCTCCTGACAACTTAACATATCCTTTAATAAAATCTAAAGGTGACAATACTAGCTTGATTTTGTATGCAGACCACAGATACAGTACAGTATCCTGATATGTGAAGATCAAGCCGGAACTAGAAAACGTCTGTGACAGCACAAGACAAGCAGACAGTTGTCGACGGCTGAAAATTGGACAGTAGCACACAAAGTACAAAGTTTCTTTCACAATTTCAACACACAGACCGTTTCTTTGCTCAGATTGCTGAAAAGCCGAAAAAGTTCCAGTCACAGAAAACATTTGGCTAGCTTCTGACATTAATCTCCATCATGCATGAAACTACCTGTACACTGTAGAAAGACAAGAAGCTGAGCAAATGAAAACCAGTTAGATTAACACGATGCCTCACTCACATCCTTATTGTGTGGTTAGTAAATCCGGTGTGTGTCTAGAGACTCGTTGCACCATTTAAATGATCATGATTTCTCAGCATCAGCCTCACTGAAACATCTGTCTGCCATCACTAGTGAAAACATGTAACAACATGAAGATGAAAAGGAGAGCTTGGTGTTTAACATTTAATAGCTGTGTGTCATTTCCATTCTTGCTTCCTTTCAAATGCAGTGTAAAGTCAAACTCAATTTGAACAGCTTACAACATTGAACAAATATGTCCCCCTGTTCCCCTCCCCCTGCCCCACCCCGGCTCTGGATATCACATGACCTCACTGTAGGATTTTCTCCCGTGTGTCAGGTAGTTTGAGAGCAACCAGGCCACCACACACCAGCGCGACGAAGGAAAGCAGGATAGGGATGACTTTGGTGATGCCCACAAAGCCAGCGAAGATGGAGCTGCCGAGCACTGCCGCCAGCTTGCACAGAGCGTTCAGCACACCGAACGCTGTGGCCCTGAGAGACCATGACGGAGAGAGAAGGAAACAGTATTTAGATTTTGAAGAGCTTTAAATGTGATATTTCTGTCGGCTTGTGCAGTTGTTTTACTGCTGTAACAGTGTGGTGTGGTACCTTTTAGAGGCAGGATACAGTTCCACTGTCACCACTTCGATGCCATTCCACGCAGCTGCGCTGACACCGCAGAACAGGCACTGTAGAGCAATGATTGCTGATTGGCTGAAGCTCAGAAACAGGAAGAAGGTGCAGCCTGCTGAAATGAGCATGGATCCACCTGAGGAGATCACAGAATGCCTTTATAGAAACCTGGGAATGCTAATTATATTATCTTGTTCATTTTTATACTCGTGCAAAAACACAGCTTAAGCAGCAACAAGCCATGACTGAACACTAGTCAGCCAGCCTCCAATGTTTGACTGACAGCACCCCTCTAGTTACAGTAATACAGATTTATAGAGATGCATTTCCACCAGGAAAAAACTACTACTATTACTACAGTCAATTTTCATCAGGTTTTTATCAATTATAGGTCCAGTGTGTAGAATTTAGATTCACCCAGTGGTGTAATTGCTGCATTGCAATCTCCTCACATCACCCTCACCTTCCCAGTATAATGGAGAAACGACACTTGACCCTGTCTACAGTCAGTATCTAGTTTGTCTGTTCTGGGCCACTGTAGAAACACCGTGTTTCAAACAGTAGATATAAAAGGATCATTTCTAACTTAAGTAACAAAAGTGAAAATGCTCCTATATCCAGGTGATCATACATGCATGAAAACAAAGATATGAATATTATATTCCATTTTATGTTATTCTGAAAATAATGGCCCCAAATCTGACACACTGCACCTTTAAATGTTGTATAATGTATGAATCAGGCTCTGAATGATAGATGAACAAAGCCCTAACCTTCAGAATATAGATAGATTGTGTGTCTATGTGCTGCTGTAAGTGTAGATTTGTCCCCCAGTCTTAGGAAAAACTCATCTGGTGTCTCGTTCATGTTGTGCACCCCGGCCAGTCGTCATAGTTTTGTCCTTGCCTTTTTCACGTCGTAAGTCGGTATTCCTTAGCTCTTTGAGAGTGATTTTCTTTTTCTTTGTACATTTCGTAGTTTAGCATTATAGTTCTGTTTCTTTCCATAGCCTTTGTTAGCCTCCATTTGGATTTTCTGTTGACTTATTTTTCCTTTGATTAGTGATTCTTGCCTCCCTTTCAGAGTGGGTTTTGTTTAGTTCTACTCCTATCATCTGTTTTGTTCCCTTTTGTAGATTTCAGACAAATTTTTCATAGCCTGATTGTTTGTCACTCTGTCAGAGAGGTGGGTGTATTTGAATAAAGTCTGCCTGAACTATCATCACCCTGCATCCGAGTCCTCATTAAGTCCAGGTCTGATCATTTTCAGATCACCATGAAACTCATCCAGTTGATTGCTTATAAAAGACAACAGCACCGAGACTCTTAATTCCATGTATCACTCCACTTTCTCCAGTGTTCTAACGACATTGCATTAACATTGTTGACTCAGCAAATGTTGATATGAGAACTGGCCATTGTGCAGTCACAGTGCAGCTGCAGAACAATTTGTGTTGGTGGAGACAAACGATTAAATAAGCAAACCATAATTTGTTGTCACCTATTACTGTTAATAATAAATAGCTCAAAAAAGCTCCATAAAAGTAATATCATTCTGAAGGTCATGATGTTGCAATAAGGATCAGCACGGCTGTGATTCGCTCAGGCAAACACTGAATTTAATCACAGCATGCTGATATTCAGTACAACATCACATCGCTTAGTGTGCTGACCATAGTCATGCAGAAACTGGAAAAGCACAGGTCAGATATTTTGACACAGAACCCACATGAAATTTTTTTTTAACAAACTTCCAAAAATCACCTATGATCTTGACCCTTCCAATCTTCTGCATAAAGAGAGCTGAGATGATGTTGCCTGGCAACACAGCCAGACTGCCCAGGAAGCTGACCAGGTAAATGAGAACATCGTTCTCTTCAACAGTGTCCAAGTGGCAGCCATGTTTGTTGTGCTCAAAAGTGGTGTTCTCCATCTTACAGTCAATGAACTTTTCTTCCCACAGATCTGCAGAAAACAAAGAGAAGATGGAACATGGTCAAACTTCTTGAAGAGATTATACTTCTCTGTTGCTGCTACTTTATTTTGTTAATTGTTATATTTTGTTTGATATTTTTGTCTCTCTCATGTTCAGATTATTTTTGTCTCTCTCACGTTCAGATCATGACTGGGATGGTAAATGGTAAATGGACTGTCTTCAGACAACGCAGAGAGCTTTTGCACCACATGTCTCATTCACTGATGGCATTGGCATTCATGCAAGTAGGCAATTGCTCATCAGTTTCCACACTGATGGTGCCATAGTCTCCAGGATAAATGTTCTGTTCAGTATATATATATATATATATATATATATATATATATATATATATATATATATATATATATATATATATATATATATATATATATATATATGAAACCAATCAGTTAACTAAACTCCAAGCATGTCTTAGGGATATAAAAAGTTGGATGACCTACAATTTTCTGATGTTGAACTCAGATAAAACTGAAGTTCTTGTCATTGGACCCAAACACCTCAGAAACTCTCTTTCCGGAGACTTGGCTACCTTAGACGGGACCACCCTGGCCTCCAGCTCCACCATAAAGAATCTTGGACTTATTTTTGATCAGGATTTGTCCTTTACTGCCCACATAAAACAAATTTCAAAGACTGCACTCTTCCACTTATGCAACATTACCAAAATCAGACGCATCCTGTCCCAAGCGGATGCAGAAAAACTAGTCCATGCATTTGTTACTTCTAGGCTGGACTACTGTAACTCTCTATTATCAGGCTGCCCCAATAAGTCTCTGAGGAATTTGCAGCTAATTCAGAATGCTGCTGCATTCATATCTTATCTAAAAGAACTCATAGTACCTTACTACCCCTCTAGACCACTGCGCTCTCAGAATGCTGGGTTCCTTGTGGTTCCTATAGTTTCCAAAAGTAGACTGGGAGCCAGAGCTTTCAGCTATCAAGCTCCTCTTCTGTGGAACAAACTACCTTTCTGGGTTTGGGAGGCAGACACGGTCACCACCTTCAAGAGCAGACTTAAGACTTTCCTTTTTGATAGCGCTTATAGTTAGGGCTGGCTCAGGCCTTCCCTTAGTTATGCTGCTATAGGACTAGACTGCCGGGGGACCATCAATGCATGTTACTAACTAAACTTATTCCCCGGAGTTTCTGTGCTTTCTCGTCCAGCAGGTTCTCATGGATCATGGCTGCTGCTGTGGTCTGCTGCTGGCGTCCACCATATATAGCATTACTGTCATTATTGCTACCATCTCCACTACAGCTTTGTTGGTTAATGACTTATTGCTGCTGTGCATCTGTGTCTCTCTATCTCTATCACAGGTTCCACTGCTACTGTAATCATTCTACCATTTATTGTAATTCATTGTAATTGTACGACATGTTTGTGTTGATTGTTCTGTACATGTGACATCCATTGCACGTCTGTCCGTCCTGGAAGAGGGATCCCTCCTCTGTGGCTCTTCCTGAGGTTTCTTCCACATTTTTTCCCTGTTAAAGGTTTTTTGTGGGCAAGTTTTTCCTCACTGGAACCGAGGGTCTAAGGACAGAGGGTGTCACTCCCTGTACAGATTGTAAAGCCCTCTGAGGCAAAATGTGTTTTGTGACTTTGGGCTATACAAATAATATTTGATTTGATTTGATTTAAGGTGAAGAAAAGCAAATGAAAAAGTTTTTTTTGTGTGTGTGTGGTCCAAAGACATCGATAGGCTGCCATTTGATCCTGTCAGTAAAGCGTTTAAACTGCATTGATTTTGCTGGAGTTGTAATTCCTTCAACCTACCTGTGTTATAGAAGACGGTGGAACGAATGGTGCAGTTCTCAAACACTGTGTTGGTGGACTTGATGTCCTTAAAGTGACAGTCTTCAAACAATGAGTCCTCAAACTTCACTGACTTCATCTCTATATTGATGAACCTATGGGGATGGGATGGGACACACACACAAACCAACAGACAAAGAAAACATGGACTCTCACTTCTACTGTCGTGGCAGCACAGAATAACAATGGACAGAATGGCTCAATTGTGGGAAATCCAATATGGCCACCACTGATAATGATAATCTATATGGTAATGTTATATATAACTGTCCATTCTGTCTGTTTTAATTCTGCTAAATTATAGAAGTTAAATAATATACAGTATGTAACATATTGTATATCTGCACTGAAAATGCGCAGAGGTGAAGTATATTTGAAGATACACTCTCATCATTTTGTTGTATTATTTAATAGCAACCCCAAATTCTTAAGTTTCCTCCCACATCAACATTTTGAAATTCAGCATCGAAAGGCACAGTTAATACAGAGAAAGGGTCCAAGAGCCCAACGTCTTTTCATTCATTATGAATCATTTTCAGGTTACAGCATTCTGTCATCTCACTGACTACACACTGAAAAATCACAGACAGGTTATTGAACTCTGAACACAGCATTGCACTTTTCAACCTGCATGCCTCACAGCACCTAAGCTAGCATTGTGATGTACCGTCTTCAGCTTCTGTACTCCCAGTGCCATAAACACTTTAATGCCCAGAGGAGTTTTAACATTGTGGTAAGAGGAACTTATGGGATTTGGGGATGCTGTAACAAAATTAGGGGTGTTATCTTTACTAACTTCACCTACATGGATAGTAAACCTCTGGCATACACATGTATATAAAATAAAAATATGTTCTTTATAATATTCAAAAACAGTGATAAATTAAAAGTGTGAAGCCTTCATAAACCTTTTCAGGTTTGCTGTCTTCACAGTGTAAATCAATGTGTTTTCATTCTCACCATTAGCATATGCAACAAAGTTATTACCTGTAGACATATGGCTAATGTTTTATGGGTTCCAGGGCATCACATATGACACGTGCATGCAAAACACAGTCCATGATAACAACATAACTGCAAATGAAATGACCGACAGTCCTAATACTAATAATCAGTTTGTTCAATTTGTTTTGATTTGTCATATTTGATCCGTCCTGCACGCGACTTCAAACCCCACTGGAGTGTTTCAGAAGTATGTTCTTCTAAACGTGCTTCTACAAGTGTAAATATGCTACGTAGTTAATTAGTTTCTCTTTTGTCTGTTTTTACGAAGGACAGTTTGCACGGGGGATTTTATTTTGAAAATCCAACGTATTCTCTCCGACAAATGATGTTGATTCAGCCAGACTTTTTTGGGTCCATGTCTAAAAATACATTTTCTAAAATAAATTGAAATAAATTTTATTTTTGCCAGTGCAAAAATGCTTGGGGACATGTGGTCTTTTACTATTTTTAAGATAGTCACTTTCATAGAATTGGCTTCTTTATTTTATAAAATATCTACAATAAATATTAACTGTAGGATCAAATTGTATCAATCTTACACTGTATCGATTCGTATTGAATCGGCCTGTAATAAAAGTGTATTGTTTTTGAATCGAATCGCACCTGTAGATCCTCTAGATCTATTGAATTGTTTATCACAGAGAGATGCAACCCTACATAATAAACAACATTTAGCATCTAATTATTATCTGGTAAGATATAAGATTATAAGATATTTATTACTGCTACAATATAGAACTGGACCTCACTGGCCACATAAAAAATATATAGTATTCATACTGAAATGTTATTATTTTTTAGTATGAAAAGAATACAATCTCTCCCTGTGTTTCTATGTTGATTACATGATCTGAATTCAGTCAATAAAAACAACAGATCAGATGTTTTATTTCTCATGTTTCAATTAATTCAATGTAGGGCAGTGGTCCCCGACTCCCGGGCCGCGGACCGGTACCGGTCCATAGATCAATTGGTACCGGGCCGCACAAGAAATAATTAATTTCCATTTTACCACTGATCTAGGGAACATCAAAGATGCCTCAAACCTGAAAACCTGAAAGTAAATTGGATTGTTTGCTTTTTGTTCAGAAGGTGACAAACTCTCAGACTTACTTGTCATTGATGTATTCCCCTTCTTTATGGATCTGGTTCTCTAAAGAAAAGTTAAAATGGAAGTTCTCCACTCGTTCCCTGTAGAACACCTAAAGAGAGACGAAACAACATGAATGAGTTTGACTGAACAATGTCATTTTAAACCATGAGTGCATTTATGAGCTGAGCAGGTGAAAATTATCTGTGGTAGTATGACATGCATCAATGGTTCACCTTACCTTGGCCTTGTCCTGGTACTCCTCGTACTGAAGGTGTTTGATCATGTCAGGGAACCAAACAGACAGACCATAGTAACTGTGAAAATGTAGATCAAGAGAAGACTGAATCAATAGAAGGGAATAAAATAAAGCATAAAATATTACAGAAAATCCTCTGAATTTCATATGCATCATGCATACATGCATACATACATGCATACATACATAGATATATCAACATATCTTGCACATTGGAAACATGGCTTTGGATCATTTTGGTGGTATGTATGAAACTTGTGTCAATTCCCATGTGTAGAGACGTCCACATGTGCTCTACATGTTGCAACATGTGCCATCTGTTTTGTGCTGCTACTTGTGTCCACGTGTGAGGCTGCCCTAACAGAAATATGAATTTCACATGTTGCTGTAAGGTCAGCTTCATTGTCACATTCTTGCTTGGCTTCATAAAATGTTTTGATTTTATAATTGGCTTTGCTCCTTGGGGTCATTTTTCAGCAGTCTAGAACTATGACCATGTACTTGTAACATGCTTGGCTTCAATGCCATCTGCTGTTCATTATTAACCTTAATGATGATGGTGTAATTCATGACATTGTGAACTAACCTGAAAGCCATGCAGAACCAGATGATGGCCATGAAGAGTGTGGCAAATCTCAGTTCTCGGGACAGCAGAGACGCTACGTTCTTCAACACCTGGAACAAATATTTATATGCAGCATTGAATCAAGGACTAAGTCCCTTTACATCACAACACTTCTACACAGTGTCAGAATAAACAGATCGGTAGACAGAATCTCTGGGATTGACTAGTCTGTGGTCTGTCTGTCTTTCTGAAGGCAAACAAGAAAACAATACAAAAATAAACCCACATCCACATCCACCCTCCTCTGAGGCCTCCATCCTAACAGGTTTGAACCACTGAGCCAACGTGTTGCAAGCTCCAATATGTTCCCTATTGGCTGTGTTACTACATACCAGTTTACAGAGTGTTAGTGAGCGTACAGCCCATCGTTGTACAGCTGTTCCTGTAGCACTCTGAATCTCAATAAACTCATCCTCTGCTGTCTTCGGAGCCTTGATGTGAGTCACCTGAAAAGAGAAAATATAGTTTGACAAAGTGGAACGTGACTGAAATGAGGAACTTTTGTCTACTGGTTTCCACTTCAAATTGTATGGATGCAGGAGGAAATGTGGTGAAGTAGAAGTGCAAATTGTAAATAGTAACAGTACAGAGTAAATGCAGCCTGCTTAGTTATTTTCCACCACTACAGGAGGATAAGAGTGAGAAATGTCAGGTTAGAAAGAGAGTCCAAAAAGAGTACAGTTAAGTCAATCAGACATATTTACCATTAGACGGCCCTTCAAAATACTTACGTTAAACACCCTTCGATACATAGATGTGCACATGAACATATCAAGCTATAAAAATCTTATAAATTATTATTTTTTATTTTTTTAAATTAAGCTCACCTTCACACTACACTATTATCTCTGAAGGTACAATCCAAGTACAAATTATTATACAGATATGCTTAATACAGCCAAGATCAGGTTTGTCTTGGTTATGTATACATATATATTAGGGCTTTCAAATGAATGCGTAAGTTTGATTAATTAATTCTAGAAAAAATAATGCAATAAAAAGTATAACCAGTATCTTTTGATGGCATTAGTGGAATAAGGAAACATTAGCCCACTCTTCAGTGCAGTAGGTGGTGGCAATGTTCCTTATACGCTAGTTGCCACCTGCTAATAAACAATAGAAGAAGAATCAGGTGCGTGGTAACCACCTTTGAGTCGATCAGGTGTTCACCAGGCGTTCAGATGCAAACTAAGTAATTCTACAAGCAAGTGATTCTGATTTGTGCATCCCCAGCAAAATGAATTGCAATGGACTGCAGGCCAGTGGTAGAGGACAGTGGGCTAGCAGAGGATTTACAGATAAAGCTGTGGCCTGAGATGCTCATATTGAATATGAGTAGTGAAAACTATTTCAAAAAATATATATCATACTTTAATGTCTATATATAATGTCTATAATGTCTCTTTTAATTGACTTTCTTAATCTCATCTACATCTGAGCAAAAATGGAACTAACATGCATCTACCTTCACATCTAGCCTTTACATCTGGATATAGATAGATAGATAGATAGATAGATAGATAGATAGATAGATAGATAGATAGATAGATAGATAGATAGATAGATAGATAGATAGATAGATAGGAATGTGTATAGGAATGTGTGCTCACAGTAAAGACTTTTTCTGGCTGTCCCTTGGCCCTCCAGTTGGTGTCATGGACGTGCTTCAGAATCATCCACGCCTCATCATGTTTGGCATTCTTCTCAGCATACAGACAAATACAAAGACATGCACAAATTAATAAGTGTATGTGTTTTGGTGTTGCGTTGGTGCGACTAATCAACAATTTGATTACAAGAAAATGGCAGTTTCTTTGCATTTGCAAGTTAGAAACATGAGTCTCTTTCAGTGGTCTGAGATCTCGCCCACACTCCCTTCGAGTTAGTGGAGTTTGAGGAGAAGGTGAGCTCTTCAGAGAAAGGGAGCTATAGCTGCAGTCAGAGGCCAGAGGTACCTCATATTTTCTGGACCTTAAGAAGTCAGGGGTTATGAAGCCTATATTAGATCTGCATGCTTTGCATGAAGGGAGGTCTGGGTGCATTATGTATGTACTGGCCATTCCACATTCAACCAGATGATTGGATATAGATATCCATAGATCTGACAGATGCATACTCCCAAATTGCCATACTGTTGGAAGTATCTATGCAACAGAACTTTTCCAAGTGTTTGGAAACAAACCCACTCTGGAAGAAAGGGGTAGCAATTCTAACCTACATAGTTGATTGCCTTACTTGCTTCATCACAACAGGAAGCACATACAGTCCTTTTGATTCAACGTGGTACATGGCTGGGCTTCATCATCACCTAAAGGAGGAGCATTCCTCAGTCAAGAAATTTTAACTGCATCTGGAATTATGTGCAATGAACACTTTTGTTGGAGCTGCCTTGTGGATGCATTGGCGTTGCTATTTGACCTGGACAGTATGTAAGTAAGTAAAGTTACATTCAGTAACTACAATTTATTCACTTAAGTGGATTCAGGTTTAATGAAGCTCACAGAGCCATTTAACTGTTTGTCCAGTGTAAACATGTCTCACCTCCAGGAGGAAGCGGGGACTCTCAGGCATGAAGGTCAATCCAACCAGAGAGGCAATAGCAGGAAGAGCTGCAACCAGGACAAACACCCTCCAGCTGTGGAACTGGAACTCTGTGCCCATACTGAACCCCCATCCTGTACATAACACACACACACGCAAGTATAATAGTAAGCCAACTACAAGAAGGTCCATTCAAACTCATGTGTCAAGAATTTGATCATTGGTATCAATGTGCTGGACTACTGAGACTGTTGTTTCTAATGCGAAACAACAGTCTCAGCTTTGACTGATCAGTGGTCCCCAAAGCCAATGCGGATGTTGTAGAGTTATTCTGGCTGATTAGATCTCTATTCAGGTTGATGCAGGGAGCTGTGTGAGGTCATTGGACCAATGTCGAAATAAAGGTCTATGTTACGAAAAGCACAATGGGATAGCTGGAGTGAAAGGAGATTTTCAAGGTATAGAACATAGAGGGCTGTATCATAAGCTCTCTTTATGACCATGATCTTTTCAGACCCCCACACCTACATCCTTCCCATGCTCTACTGCTTATATGAGTTTAGAAGACTTCGGATAAGCATGATTCTTAAAGTCAAGTCATCATGAAGGTGGCATTACTTTGTATTCTGTTTTCAAACAGCATGAAGGGAGGTCTGTGTCCATTATGTAAGCATTTTCAACATTAAAAACATTTACATAAGTCTGTAATTACAGACCAGCAGCATTGTTGAGAAAACTCTATATCACACTCTTACAGTGACCCCCTTTTTTCACAGGCATTCTTAAATATCCTTATACAGGTTCTTACCGTATCTGGGTATTATTCCCCAGGCAGTGAACGAAGCATAGATGCCACCAATCATCCAGAACATACACAACCAGGACAGATGCTCTCCTCTCTTATCCATTTGAAGAAACTCAGAGAAGTACGCATACACAATCGGCACTGTGCCACCAATGCTAAGAATAGAGTGATAATGAGAAAGTAGGGGAGCAGAGAGAGTTATAATTACAACCACAATGTCAGCATCAAATTGACCTTATTATTGGAGGAATAATTGCACAAAGGAACAGACAGAATTAGACAGACCCAGGAAGATATAGATGAAGGCATTAATGGAATATGTGAACTTAAGTCTGCGTTGAATTCATTGCTTCTTCATTGTAGCAGTTTACACACTAAAGGATTTCTTTCATCAGATTTTTTTCCATGATAGGAGGACTAAGAAAATCTTTAGAAAACCAGAAGTTAAGATATTTTAGTGGGGGTGCTTTTTGTGTGAAATTTACATTGCAAATGTTATACCTGAGCCAAGTTAGTGTTTGGTTGCAAGCTATTAGTGATGTTTTATCACTTTCACTGTGCTGTGCTCAGTCTGTGACCTAATTTCTGAGTCAGTGTGGCTCCCTGTGGACTACAGTTATTCTGAGATGGAACACGCTGCTGTGTCACTGAAATGAAACCAGACTCTGCATATGGATTGTGCGAGATTAATTTGTTGTTTGGTCACATTAAAAAGCTGCATTAATGTCTGAAAACATTGCATGGTATTTATGAAGCCTTTGAAAGCCCAGTTGAATAAAAATCATGCTAAGATAGGATGTGTTACATTTTGGTGGCTCTGAATGACAGTAAAACACCAGTACTTAAGGTGAAAGAATGCTGCACGCAGCATCATTCTGCAGGTTTATACCAACCAGCGAGAAAAGAGGAAAGATTATCTGCAGGGACGGCACCAAGATCATGTCCTCCTATCTTCAAATAAAACATAACTACACACAACACACTACACAAGTGTCAAAAACTGTAATTTCTCAAATATCCACTTGAGGCTGGTTCCAGAAGTGAGTCAGTATCCATAAGTATGTTAAATCCCAATGTCCAATTTCACAGCAGAAAAATACATGTTTACAGCCTGGTACAAAAACAGTTCTGTGGGGTATTGCACAAAACTAGAATAAAGAAATCCAGGATAATTAAGCAAGCCCAGCTTGACCTAGCCTGCTCGGCGCATCCTGGCTTAATTGGTTGCACGTATGCTGAGCCAGGATGAAAAGGTGCGGCTATGTTAAGTCAGGTGAAGATAGCTGGGATAACTGCGTGTTCACGGCACACTTAAACAGACTTTGCGATCGCTCACAGAATCACCGATGGGAACACGGATAAAAGTCACGCTTCGTACTTCACGGCCACTGAACAACAGCTCCTGATGAAGTTGTTTGAAGAGGTGAAAGATATTATGAGAAAAAAAAGGCAATACTAATGCCATAATTTTAAAAAACGCAAGAAAGCTTGGCAGACAATAGCGGACCGGCTTAATGCGGAAGTAGTCCAAAACTGTACATTTAATAAACAGTGCTGCACTGGAACCGTTATTATTAGGCTACAATTAAAGGAGTTACTTTTCAAGTCTACTAATTGTTGTACACTTTACTTTAAAAGTGGCAAGCAGGTGCATGTTACTCAGGAAATGTAGAGTATGATTAGGTGCAAACAATTATCCACAATGTGTCATTTAATCTATTTTTCTCGTGTTTCGTTTTTATCTATTTTATCTTTTATTTCTATCCTTCATAAAGAACAAACCTGTCTGGCCATAAAAGGACCTGGCAGCAAGTTAAAATTACATATAAGAACATTTTGCAGGCTGGTAAGTGACTTTAAAGTAGATGACAGTGAACAAATGAGGTGAATAGATTAGGTGTCTGCTGACTGTCTGTATGATTGTAGCAGTTAAAAAAAAAAAAAAAAAAAAGCCCATAGAACTGGCACAGGGGGCGGCCCACCAAGTGGAGACGTTGGCACTCCCTTTAAATAAAGGGAGGGGATCTCCATACAAGGTACATATTGCAGTTCTACTGCACGTGGAACACAATCAAATAAATATATTATACTGTCAACTGGATTTCCTCGCAGTGTCTGGGAACATGCTTGCAATTTAGGAGCCACCAGAGGATGATCCAGTTAGTATATTGTATTGAATATCTATCTATCTATCTATCTATCAATCTATCTATCTATCTATCTATCTATCTATCTATCTATCTATCTATCTATCTATCACTATATATATATATCACTATATATATCACTTGGCCTGAGTAATAATACTGCCACTTTAATCAATATAAAAAGATTGTTGTAATTGCAAACAGATTTTAATGAAATGAGAAATGACTATATGTCATATTTTAATACAGGGTCATTAAAATAATGCAACATACTTAGAAAGACCATGGACATGCTATAAAACACATTAATTCCTCACAGGATTGACGGTGGAAATACAGGTGAATCACCAGGATTAATCTTAGCCTGGCTGTTAGCCTGGTCTGGAGCAGGCTAGCTGCAGAGAATAAATCACCATAGTAACTTGGCCAGGTTGAGTTTGAGCTGCTTTCATACAACCGACTTGAGGCTAAATTCAGCCAGGATAACCAACATATCCCGGCTTAATCCCTTATCTTGGTCTTGTGCAATACCCCTGTGGTCTCAGTAGCTAATTTCCCCGTTCACAACTTAGGGTGAATTTTTATACAACTCACTTGTTAAAATTATATAAGGCTTAAAGTTATGCAGAATTAACATTGCTGTATTTTCATATTAAATCCTTGCTCAGTGCAGCTTTGAAGAAACACATTGTCAAGATGAAACAGTGAAAAGAAAATAGACAACAACATGGCTGTTTGTATATATAATGAAAATATCAAGACTTCTTTCTTTACACACCTGAGACCTGAGCTTCAATGCAAATTCCACCTACTAATGAATCCAATGAAATTAATGGACAGAAATGCACTATCTGCATGTGTGTGCACTTACCAACCTCATTAAGTACTTGCTAAGTGTGGGCTTGGGCATTGTTACACATTCACCAACAGTGGATTTGAAAACTAACGGAGGACATTTTTTTAGGTCCTCTGTTGGTCATGCCTTAAATCAGCCTAAGATCATGTCTAACGTGTTCTGGTAAGATTTTTTTTTTTTTTTGTCAAGAAGTTCAGAAGTTATTGAGTGTTTATTGAGTTGAGTGTTTCATGAGTGCCTCTAATGGTTTGAACAATGAATTTCAACAAACCATTACACACATTGCTTTTCATTTGTTATGTTTTTGTAACGAATCATAAAGACTCAGCTTCAGTTGGTTTGAGTAGGTATAGGTATAGGAACCGCAGCAAGACTCAGTCACTAAAAACCCTCTACTATATACTAACACTGTAACACTAAGATGTAATTATGAGCAACTTTGTTTTACAGAACAAAGTTCAAAACAATATAACAAAACAATTCTCTACTAAATAGTCTCTTCAAAGTGATCTGTTATTATGTGTTTTGTATCATAAAGGCTGAAAACAAGTTAAATGTCCATTTTGAAAGAAATAATGAAAGTCTTTGCAGAAACCAACACTCATGAAGTGAAATGATGTATACAGGCAGTTGTACTGGTAGGTACAACTGCCTAGGTAGACATTGCCAAGGCCCCTCTTGCCTTCTTTTTAAAAAAAATAAAAATAAAAAAATCACATTTTAAATAATATTATGGTAAAAGACAGCATTTTAGTTTTTTATTCATGAGGTAGTTTTCTGTTCATGAGGTATGAGTGTGTGTGTGTGTGTGTGTCTTACCCAATGCCAGACAGCAGCCTGAAGAAGAGGAAGAAGCCGTAGCCCTGGGCGAATGAAGACAGGAAGGCAAAGATACAGTTTATAGATAACGCCACAATCAGGCAACGCCTGCGGCCAACTTTGTCTGCCATGCCGCCCAACACAAACGCTCCCACCATCATGCTCAGAAACACCGTCAGACCTGTACAGATAGAGAGAAGATAGAGTTGATGCTGTATTTACATCAGTCACATCAAATAACAACATGACTAAATATTTATGAGAACTCTAAGCTACACATTTATTTTGCTTGTTAAATCATAGTACATTCTGCTTGGTTCAAAACCTCATAAACCCTGTATGACTCCCATTATATGATGTTACCATTTTTACCATGTCAGCTGCATGCTAACTGGTATTGTACTTTACCTTAGCTCCGTCTTTTTCAGTATCATCCAACCTCATGCTACTGATGACACTGATATGAGTCTAGACACGGTTTTGTAAAAAAAACAAACTACTAGTGTCCCACTGTTCTGCCTACTACAACCACTGCCACTAACTTTTTGAACTTCCTTTGCAATCAGGCAAACCTTCACAAGCCCGAACAAGGTCAGGAATTTAACTTCTCCGCAATAATGGAGGTTCGTCCAACCAGATGTTTGTTTTGCAGCTCATGGTTTGAAAAAACAAGAGAATATGTAGATTACTCCTGCAAAAGCAACGTGGTATTTTGTGTGATTGTTTTTCTTTCAGCTTTCAGCCCATCCATGTATTTCATATTTCATATAGAAGCACTCAATTTCTTTACTTAAAGTTACAGTTGAGTCACATCATTCACTTATGTACCATGTGCAAGTCACCAGTTGATCACAGGGCATATACACTCACCGGCCACTTTATTAGGCACAGCTGTCCAACTGCTCCTTAACAAACTCGTTAATTTTCTGATCAGCCAATCACATGGCAGCAATTGAATGCATTTAAGCATGTAGCCATGGTAAAGACGATCTGATCTCAGTTCAAACCGAGTATCAGAATGGGGAAGAAAGGTCATTTAAGTGACTTTGAACGTGACATGGTTGTTGGTGCGGGCTGGTCTGAGTATTTCAGAAACTGCTGATCTACTGGGATTTTCACACACAACCATCTCTAGGGTTTACAGTGAATGGTCCGAAAAAGAGAAAATATCCAGTGAGCGGCAGTTCTGTGGCCGAAAAAGCCTTGTTGATGCCAGAGGTCAAAGGAGAATGGGTTAGTTTAGTACAAAAATAATTTTACATCACAATTTTTTCACCTCTTTCCTTTATCTCCTTCACATTTAGCAGCTTCATACCACCTCCCTTTTGTTCAATGAACTGTGTATATGTATGTGGCGCAATGTCCAACTGCTCGTTAACGCAAATTTCTAATCAGCCAATCACACGGCAGCAACTCAATGCATTTAGGCATGTAGACATGGTCGAGACAATCTGCTGCAGTTCAAACCGAGCATCAGAATGGGGAAGAAAGGTGATTTAAGTGACTTTGAATGCGTCATGGTTGTTGGTGCCAGACGGGCTGGTCTGAGTATTTCAGAAACTGCCACAACCATCTCTAGGGTTTACAGAGAATGGTCCAAAAAAGAGAAAATATCCAGGGAGCGGCAGTTCTGTGGGTGAAAATGCCTTGTTGATGCCAGAGGTCAGATGAGAATGGCCAGACTGGTTCGAGCTGATAGAAAGGCAACAGTAACTCAAATGACCACTTGTTACAACCAAGGTATGCAGAAGAACATCTCTGAATGCACAACACATCGAACCTTGAGGCAGATGGGCTACAGCAGCAGAAGACCACACCGGGTGCCAATCCTGTCAGCTAAGAACAGGAAACTGAGGCTACAATTCACACAGGCTCACCAAAATTGGACAATAGAGGACTGGAAAAACGTTGCCTGGTCTGATGAGTCTCGATTTCTGCTGCGACATTCAGATGGTAGGGTCAGAATTTGGCGTCGACAACATGAAAGCATGGATCCATCCTGCCTTGTATCAACGGTTCAGGCTGCTGGTGGTGGTGTAATGGTGTCAGGGATATTTTCTTGGCACATTTTGGGACCCTTAGTACCAACTGAGCATTGTTGGAATGCCACAGCCTACCTGAGTATTGTTACTGACCACGTCTATCCCTTTATGACCACAGTGTACCCATCTTCTGATGGCTACTTCCAGCAGGATAACGTGTCATGTCATAAAGCTCGAATCATCTCAGACTGGTTTCTTGAAGATGACAATGAGTTCACTGTACTTCACTGTAAATGGTCTCCACAGTCAGCAGATCTCAATCCAATAGAGCACCAACATTCACAGGAATGTTTCCAGTACCTTGTTGAATCTATGCCATGAAGGATTAAGCCAGTTCTGAAGGCAAAAAGGGGGTCCAACCCAATACTAGCAAGGTGTACCTAATACAGTGGCCGGTGAGTGTAGAGACAAACAACCATTCATCCATTGACACTCACATTCACGCCTACAGCCAATTTAGAGTTACCAATTAACTTGTTATAGTCACGTGTTTGGACTGTGGGAGGAAGCCAGGAGAGAACCCATGCAGACACGGGGACGACATGTAAACTCCACACAGAAAGGTCCTAGCCAAGGTTCAAACCAGGAACCCTCTTGCTGTGATGTGACAGAGCTAACCATTGAATCACTGTGCTAGTATATGCTCACATTAACTTATTTTAGACAAACAATATCTGAATAAAGATAAACCCATACAAATTGAGGTCCACAAAAATCAATCAACAAAGTAGTGACAAGTAATAAGTATTTCAAAGAAGCTTTAAAAGGAAGAAAAAGTTTATTATACATACAAAGTCCTTCAAAGCACAGAGCTGCAATCATGATTTAAAGAACTCTTTTCTGCATTCAGTTCCCCAAAGAAAACCTTGATCAGCAAAAGAAGGGTTCTCAAGGAGAAAAGGGTCTTCAGAGAACTCAGAATGCTATAAGAAGTTATCAGGTTATCTGTATAGTAGATGCATAAAAGTCTTTAAACTTCTCAGAATTTGGACATTTTCATGACTTTGAAATCTGAAAGTATGCATAAGTAGACAGCTGTGCAGCTCTCACTCAAAAATGATCTTTGACCAAAGCATTCCAGGTAATCACAGGTTCAGCAACTGATCATTTCAGACATCATATATTCAGACTCAAGTGACTAAGCCTTCCAGTCGTAACTATGATAGCAGGAAAGGTAAACCCATAAGACACTGCTGTATATGTTTCTAACTGGCAGTTCCTGGTGTTATATTATTCCCTAACCTTAAAGAATTTTAATCACGTGCTTATATGATAACAAAGGTCTCCTAACCATCACTAAGTATTGAACCCAAACCATGATCTTCCCCTGAACCTGAAGTCATACTCATGCATAACCCTAATGACAGAACTGTGTGAACAGAACCCATTTCTCTTTCAGTCAGCTTAACTATCATATACTGAGGTATTGAGGGAGAAAAGTGCGCAGCTCAGCTCATATTGGCCGTAAAATCTCAAGACCTTGATGAGCAGCATTTTTCTGCCAAGGCCTACAGTACCTCTTGCCAGACACACACACTGACAATATCACACCTCAGTATGCAGATGGCCATGCAACAGGGGAGAGATGGCTGCGTGACCAGTCACATTTGGTTTCAGAAAATAAAACCCCATCTGGACATGACAACTTTCAAAACAGTCATCCTCTTGCACTGGCCATACTATAGATATCTATAATGCATATTTATTTTCAAAGTGCATCCCTGAAATATGGGGCATCACTGAAATGCTGTACAGCACTTTCCAAGGTCAGGACAGTGAGTATCAATTACTCCTGCTGTGTCTGCTGACTCAGAACACAAACACAGACACAGAGTCTTGGTGAAAACACTGCTGCCTCTGGACCTAACTGAGTTATGTTGGGAGAATAAGTATAACAAAACACAAGAGGAAGAGAGTGTAGGAGGAGGAGACACAGATGTAGAAGATTGAATATCTGAAAGCATAATCTATCAGTCTATAGGTGTGATCTTCTCTTCTCAGCATTTCAGGAACTGACCATAATCAATTCAGTTTCTCAGTATTATTCCCAAGACAGCAAAACAATAGCCACAAAAAGTCAAAATATGTGTGTGTTCTTGTATGTATGTATGTGTGTGTGTGTGTGTGTGTGTGTGTGTGTGTGTGTGTGTGTGTATTACAGATAAAGGTAACCTCCTGATACACAGATGGAGAGAAAAGAGAGAAAGTTGGCTTCTCTGCTGCAGCCTCCACCCTGTCTCCTGCTTGTCTGCTGGTTGCAGACTTGTGGAAAGAAGGGGTTCTGCCCAGCCTCAGTTTTAGCTAGTTTTTTTTAGTGTAGCAGTTAATGCTTCTATGTTCATGACACTGTTTCATCTGGTCACCAGCAGAGGTCAGCAGAGGCCACTACTCAGTTTTACTCTCATTTTTCCTTTCTCCTTCTCTTTCCTTCACTTCACTCATCTGCTATTTTTCTCTCTTCTCCTCTCTTTTTCCAATGTTTCTAGTCCCCTCTTTTCTTATTGTTCATACAGTACCTCTTTACCCTCCCCTTTCCACTCTTCTTTTCCCCCTGTCCCACCTGTTCTCTATTTTCCATGTTCTGATTTTTCCCTCTTCAGTTCCTGTCTCCTCACCTCTTTTTTCCCCTCCTCTCCTCTAAGCAATCCTCATCTTTGTCTTTTCCCTTCCCCCTTCTTCTCCTCTCCTGCTCATTTTAAAGATTTACTTCACATTTTAGATGCATAGCACATACCACCAACTAAAGTAGGTTGATATGTTATCTGGTAAATATCAGCCATATAGGCTGGATCCAAGTCATCATGTCTAGTTTAAAGCTTTGATCCGATCAGCTGAACAGTCCCTCAGCTAATGAAGAATTCAGTACAACTTGTTTTTCTCTGTCAAACCCTCTGAAGAATTTAGAGGCAGCTTTGTATTTCTGTTCAGGAGAGCTAACACCAACCACCACAGAAAATCAATGCATCCCTACATCACAAATTCTTCTCTACTGACAGCAGCACAGACCTGACCACAGAAAAACACTTCTCACCAAGAATCTACGCTGTAACCATCAATAAATCATTAAAGCCCTTACCCAACATTCCTTTCTCTGCATTGGACAGACACAGATCTTTTTCTGCAGATGGTAGAACGAATGCTACCACAAAACATTCAACTCCATCTGCCATCAGAGCCAGGCCCAACACTATGAAGAGGGTCCACTGGAACTTTCCATGGCCACAATCCTCCATGATGTCCTCGTATTGCTCAGATAACTCCTCCAGTTCAGACACTGCACTGCCAGCTGCTCGGGTTTTAGCCCTAGGACACAGAAAGATGAAGTCATAAAAATGGTGAGAAATGTAGATGTATTTCACATCCATTTAAATTCTACTGTTCTGCAGTGGAAGACTGACATATCTGCACTAGTTGTTTCATCTTTGTTTCCTTCAGTGTGACAGAGAGAAGATGAACAAAATCAAACAAGAATCAGACCAGGGGCAATCTATCAATCGTGCAAACCACAGTTGTATTATTATTACTCACGTGTACGCTCATTCCTACTCATAGAATCTTATGTATCATGATTCCACTTCTAATCAGGTGTAGCACAAAGTAGTGGTAGACATAATTGTAGGTGCATATATATTCTTTATTGACCATCATGTATTGTCAATTACTTGTCAATCATCAGCCAATCCCCCTTCCTATACTTTAAGCCTGTGTGCCTGTATAATAAGGATATGTCGCAGACCCAACAACAGTTTTCAAACATGTGACACATGAAACACTTGAAACGTGAGCAAAGAGCAAGATAAACCAGAGACAGGGGACATGATTTCATCCTTAGTTGTTGTTTTCCTAGAACTTTCCAGAGCTGACCATCTTCAATCATCCATCATTGTCTTTGTCTAATGCATTGTATGAAAATATGAATTTTTACCTTTCCAGTCTGAGCACACTACTTAAAGCCTCTTTAGATTTAGTATATAGTGGAGGATTGGAAACTCAATTAGCAGAAACATACTTGAGATGCGTCATCAATCAGTGTGATCTTTAAGTCTTAATGGAATTAAAGTGTGGTGTGATTTAAAAAGGCTGCACTGCATTACCTCATAATGTTAATGCAAACACAAAATGCAGACTTGGTGTTCACTGTGATGGATTACACAAGTCAGCAGTCTGCATTATACAGCGGTGAATAGAAGCCAAGGCTGCCTGGAGATATATATTCAGATTTCTAAACCAAGCCAGTGGTGATGGAAGATCTATCTATTTCTAATTTAATGATTATGATGATCTAACTTTTCTACCATTAACAGATTTTAAATCATGTTGCTGCTATGCTGACATTTGTGTCTGTTCTACAACTATGTAACTTTTTTTTCAGGTATGATCACCCAGAAGAAGTATTTAACACTTCTCAGTCACACACCACCAACTATTTGACTGATTCTGGTGAAACTGGATCATATTTTATGGAAAAAATGTTTTCTCTTTTTCCCTCTGATGTCCTCCGGCTGCTCCGCCTCAACTCTCTGAGTTTCCTGACGGACTGTGAAGTAAACTGCTGCCAGCTGTAGCTGCTGTTAGCTAATGTTAGCTCAGTTTGTCAGACAGGCTGCCTGGACTGTGAGAGTGGAGAGAGTGTTAGTGTTTGTACCACAGGTGTTTTGGACCACAGAGCCAAGCTGGGCTTCTGACTTGCTTGTTTCTGATCACAAGTAATTTAATCAGAACAAATACGTATGTACAGCTGTCCATATTTACTACAGTGGGGTTGCACTCTGATACACGGGGCTAGTACAGTAAAAGTCCTGCAGTGAAAATAATAAATCGTACTTTAGTAGAAGTACAAAAGTATTATCAGCAAAAAATATATTCATATATAAGTATCAAGAGTTAAAAGTTATCTTATGTAACGGATATAGCAACATTATTAGAACGTAAAAGTAAAAGTGATATCAGTAACCTTCGTGTTGTGAGGTGACAGTGCTAACAACTGCACCATCAAGCCTAATTTTTAGCATATGGACTAAAAATAACAAAAAAAACTTCCATGGTCCTTGAAGATGAGGCAAAAAGGGGGTTCATGACTAAGTTCAGATCTGTAGGTTAAAGATCATGACCTGAGGTCCACCACAGTCAAATCAGGTTGGGGAGAGTGTTGTTGTCTCCTTCTAAAAGCAATTTAGAACATTTTACCAAGAGCAAAAGACCAACATGTTTGGCACAGCAACTGCAATATACATCTGCTGTATGTGAAGGTTATAAAAATGTTGGTGTCTGAGAAAGTTGAGGTAACTAAAAATATGAGAGTGAGTGAAGTCTGCACACTACTGTTGCACTTGTTTTTCTTTCTTTTTTTACGGTATCTGGTACATTTGCACCACAAGAAGAACAAACATCCTGTGTCTCACCGTGCGGCTCTCTGTGCAGCCTTCACCTCATCAGGATGTGGTATGCCTTGATACTCTCCTTCGTACATCTGATCCTCTTCATCGTGTCCTTCGGTCACGTCACTCGCTGCGTCCTCTTCCTGAGGAGGGTAGTCAGACTGGTAACCATATCCATCATGGCCACCACCTTCTCCGTAAGTCCCATACCTGTCACCCCCTCCTTGGTGGTATACATTGTTTTGGTAGGGGTCAGCCATCTTGGCTTACTAGTTCTGTTCAATTCAGAATGAATGTTCAATTAAATTTCAGAATGAATGTTTGAGAAGTGTCACGGTCATAAGTTACAGTGACTGCGTTGCACTGGCCTTGAATACATCTAACATCAAAATACTGGTGTGTGTTCTGGGTTTGGTAGTTGTGGTGCTGGTTTCAGTGTCCTCAGATCTTGTCTTCAGTTTTCACTCCTGACATCAGAAAGAGAAACAGAAAAGGGTCAGTTCATTCTCAAAAGAAAAAGCATAATTATGCATACATGTCTTACAGTTTTCCAGACATGAATTCATGAATGTTTTTAATGTGTTTCAATCGCTGACTTCGATATATCGATATTGCTTTCACAGAGCTGTATATTACTTGTGCTCATGCTCATCAGCAGGAGGAAGAAAGTCTTCCCCACAACATCATCGTGGAACCAAACAGACCAGTTCTGTCTTCAACACACATGCATGACCAATCTTGTTCAGTCAAAACAATGTCAGTTTGAAATGTTGTATTAAGAAAATAATTCTTCCTTGATGTTTTCTCTTGAAGGCTCTCTGTGAAGGCAAATCAGGCACATGCACAGACCAAGCACCTGCCATGGGTCAAATGTGACTGTTGCAGTGGTGTACTGAGTATACCCACTTATTTTTTTTTTTAAATCCCCTCTGATGCACATCATTCAGTCATGGTCTGTGAATTGAACTTCATGATGCTGAAAGTGTGGCATAGTTGTACAATTTCAATTGTTAGCTGCGTGCAATAAGGAATACTTCTCTTAAAATGTATTTGGAACAACCATCTGTGCTGTTTAACCATCTGTTTATTGTTAAGTCTGCAATTCTTCTGTGGCTGATATTGATTTCATAATGAAGTCAAGCTGCACAATTTAAGCGACTGTGCAAATGAGGTGAGCTAAATGTAAGAGTAATCTGACATGTCACTGGTTATAATGCCAATAAGAAGGAGAACAAGTTTATTTAGAATAGAACCTTTCGCAGAGCAGGGTCACATGGTGCTTTCCAAAGCAAAATATAACAATATTAAAGATGCGAACAATAAAACATAAGCAACGACAGAACATGAAAACACTTTAGAGCAGGGGAGACAAAGTCCAGTTTTAATAAACGGGTGTTGAAGCTGAAGCAGAATGTAAGTCTACAGTGTGTTTTTTCAAAGACACGATCAACTCCAGTTTTCCATCAAGCATGAGGAACAATCAGTAAGGCCTGGTCAGAGATCTGAATGACCTCATAGTGATATAAAGGATGGGGCATATTTGAAACCTCTATATGTGACAACACAAAACTATAGAACAGGCTGTTTATCCATTGCTGGATTAACACCTTTAAATTGATGCCGTAAAACCTGCCTCATGCTACGGACCCACCTCATAACTCCTCTAACTGATCTTTATTAAACAGTGAATGAAGTAGTTTTGGAGGAATTTATTAGGCACTGCAAATCACACATTACTGTTATCAATCTGTGGGACAGGCAGCACACACTGTGGTAGAAGGTGGGCACATTATCAACAAGCACCTAAAACAAAGAATAGCCTGTGAGTGGAATGAGAGTCTAGAGCAGGGCTGTCCAAACTTCTTATAAAGAGGGCCTGATTTGACAATGTGAAGATGGCCGGGGGCAATACTAACACTTTAAAAATGAAAAGATTACCAATAATAAAAATAAAATACAAATGACTAGAATACAAATGAAAGTTGCATACAAATGCACTGTTCTATAATGATTTTGTTTTCATTGACACATTATCTTTTTTTTTTTTTTTTAATGACAATGTAACCAAATCTAAGGCAAGCAGGCATGAACAAATCTAAAAACCAGTTCTTCCTTTCTTTCATATCTGGAGAATAAATTGTATGGAATATGTTCACCTCATGTTCATTCTAAACATGACTTATTATGAGCGATGCAAAGTCTGTTGACATTCAAGTTTAAAACCTATCACTCTTGCTCTTGTCTTTAACAAAATCATTCAGTAATATGTTGTGTTACATCTACAGATATATAACAGCAGCAGTTGTGTCCTCAAAGGTTCAAATGCTTCGTTATGTCAACCACAAAAGCCAGATCAGAAAAAGCCATACAGTATCTGACAATCCTAGCAGCTCATAAATAATACATTATAAAAACTAAGCTGCGGGCCACATGAAATCTGATAGCGTGTTAGCATCCTAAAAAGTACTTTTGCGACTCTTGTTCACACAAGACCTCAACAGTCACAAAGACAAGGAGCACTAATGAATCTAGTGGAAACTATGGCCTGCTCAGTGCACCTGATCTATATACCGGGGTCTCCCATCAGTCATTCAGAAATGAAGAAGCCTTTTAAAACATCTTCACAGACATTGCAACATTCTACATTGCAGATTTTAGCCATCTCGAAGAAAGATGACCTGAATGACTGAAAAAACTCTAACCCTAACCCACACATCACAAATGTCAACGCCCAGGTGGTGTTAATATCTGTTAATATCATATCATTCTTCAACATCATTCTTCTGTACTGTGCTGCAGGTACCATGCAACAAAACAAACAAAGCGGATGCCCTTGACTGCACTTTGTGCTCGGTGCACATTTAACCACAGAAATAGAGCCCAGTGTCAGTTTACTGTGAAAGCTAAGTATCATTAAGAGCTACACGTATCAGTGATCACTCAATTCAGCTCAACGTGGATGACATGGATATGGAGAGGCTGACCAGTTCATAATGTCACACTTTGGGTAGTCTCTCTTCAATATCGAGATTACTCTGATGACATCATAACCGTTTCATTTCTCATATTTAGATGGTGCAGTGCACCTTAAATAATTCATATGTATGAAGATAATTCATAATTTAAGGCTAACAGTCTCACTCACATCATGTCGCTCATCACATCCATCTATCTAATCTAGGTCCAATTTAAAATGCAGGCAACGCTTCACAGGTCCTGAGGGCTTCATGAGAGGACAAAGAAGTTTGAATTGATCTGTGATTTTTTAGGACAGTATGTGAACTGCCAGTGTGTCTGCAGCACACCTTGATTTACACTGTAACAGAAACTGTAAAGTAACTGATGCAACATGTGTGATGTGACAGAAGCAAAGGTTTCTGTGGTTATTTCGCAACAGTCTGGTGCTTGTTGCACAAACAGCGGATCTGTGTGACATTACCCTAATTAGAGATACAGACAAAACTAACACATGCTTCCTTTAAATTGATAAAGAGATGCATCAGACCAAAGTTAGAACACCAGTGTAGGCTGCTACCTATGAGAGCAAGAGAAGATGAATTCATTCATCTGTATTCTGCTGCACTAGCACTTTTTTATTGTGAAAAATGAAAAACATGAAGGGTTATAAATAGATATTTATGTAATTTTAGAGACATGTGTGCGCCCTCACCAAATAAACCAATATATTATAGAACACAAGTGCACTGAGCTGTTAGGGGTTAAAGTCTAGTGGCAGACTGTGCAAGACACGCCGGAAACACTGGACTGGCATTGCCACCTTGTCTGCTGTGCCTCACATCTCACTGGGGCACGCAGTGACCAAGACACCAAACTGGTGCAGTGGAGAGAATATCTTCAGTGCTCGCCAGGAAAAGTCCTGTTTGCTGGCGTGACACTGCA
The DNA here is from genome assembly GCA_023373845.1 of Nibea coibor. Taxonomy (NCBI): domain Eukaryota; kingdom Metazoa; phylum Chordata; class Actinopteri; family Sciaenidae; genus Nibea; species Nibea coibor. The sequence continues at coordinate 1,173,515 of CM041721.1, read as the reverse complement.
CACTGAGCCCACACTGACACGAAAATAGAGCCCTCAGTCTTCCTTCCTGTTCGTGTTGTCTTACAGGTGACTGGGTCATGTCCACCATATGGATGCTTTTCTCAGCCAGGACAGCAGTCAGTGCCACTGCCAAGTTACACCCACAGCTCAGCTCCTGCCTGCAAGGCATGCATGCGTGGGGACAGACTCGGAATGAAAAATGGTCCTGGGTTGACTCAGCATGCCAGCACCGCGCACCCCATCGTACACCAGCAGTAAAACATGGATCATGACGTTGCATTGCAATTTTGAGATGCAGCACAGTGCTGCAGAAATAGATCAAAAGAGATCTCATTTCATTGTATAAAATGCTATGATAGCAAGGAGGTAGTTCTTAAGCAAAGATTCATCTTCATCATGTTGACAACGCTGCAGAGCACACACCCACCAGCCTCACAAGGCTTATGCACACAGCAGTGTGTTAAAAAACACAGTCGTGAAAGCACATGAATCATGGAGACCTTCAACCCATGTTGTGTTCCTTGATGGTAGCTCTCCGGCATCACTTCTCAGAGCCGCTGTGTCTCTTTCTGTCTGATTAATGCATACAGAATATCGACCAGGTGGTGGCCCGTGAACTTCCTGGAGGTGTGTCTTTAATTATTCCTGGTCTCTATCCCAGAACTTGATTTTGATAGAGGCACATAATCAGGGGAAGATTCATGTTAGCCCATAGTATAATTTACTGGATCCAAGCTTCTACTCTGATATACATTTCTACCTTTTATGAACACTGTATTTTTACTTAATCCTTAAGGCCAGTATACAGATTACAGCTATATCCTGGGAGTCACCATCAAAGTTAGGCTGTATGTAAAATATTTATACATAGAAGGGTCAATTAACGAATAAAGAGAGTTTTTGGGAAATATGCTTGTTTCCTTTCTTGTTTAGAACTTAGAAGAAGGTTAGTATTAGTCTCATGCCTGTTTGTAAAGTGCTGAGCCGGAGCCAGGAGGTGATTAGCTTAGCATTAGGTCCAGAATCAGGAAGACAGAGCTATCCTTCTTCTGCTGATATTCACATAAAAATAAGGACGTTACACAATGTTCAGGGCTGTTTGCAAAAAATCAATGGTATCAGAAACTGATGCATGACTGAACTAACCAACCAGAAGCTAGGACTTGACTGAGGTAAATGTGAGGGAATCAGAGAGGCAGATTCAACAGAATATCTTGACTGTCCTAAAGATGCAGTTGTAAATATTTGAACATGTAAATATGTAAATTATAAATGTGTAACATAAATATGTCAGTCGTATAACTGTGTAACCAGTTCAAATGCATTTTTAGTAAATTAACTCAATGTCTGAGCATTACAGCTGTCCAATATGAATGAACTTCACTTCTAAACTTTACAGTTATTTTCTTATTCAGTTATACATGGAAAAGGAAGGCTGCCATCATAGAACTAAATCTCAAATCAACATTCTGAAAAAGAATCAATGAATTCCCAACATTAGCCTTAATGTGCCAACTGTATCTTCTATACATGTGAAGTCGATAATATTGTGTGGAGAAGGTCCAGAAAGTTCTTTAGTTTTTGTTGAGATCATCTGCGGGGATGATAATGGTTAAAACCCATGTGACACAGATACAAGAAATGGTTCTTCAGTGGGGTTCTCTGGTCTCAGTTATCGTGTGACTATTCAGACAAGACAAGTCACAGTTCACTGTTTTCATGCTGTAGACAGAAGTTAGTGTTTGTATGCCATTAAGCCTCACACCCCAAACACGTCTCTATAGGTCACTGGTTTGTGCTTCACAAGGTGTCAGTATGCTTCAACCTATCAGCAATTCTGTACATATAGAGAGACAGCAGTGGAAATTTAAATGGACTGTACTTATGTATCTCATTTCTAGTCTTCCGACCACTCAAAGCTCTTTACAGTACGTATCTCAGTCACCCATTCACACACATTCACACACTGATGGCAATGGCTGCCATGCAAGGTGCCAACTGCTCATCAGTTTGAGGAGCTAACCATTCATACACATTCACACACTGATGCAGTCTTCAGTATCTTCGTTCTGTTTACTTCTCCATTTTTACATGTTCTGTAAGAGCAGGCAGATAAGCAGGGACTTGTCATCATAATTGATTGCTGCTTACAATAGCCAATAGCGAAAGTATATTACATCACCACTACTTTGCATAGCAGTGAGCGCTATGAGCTTCAAGTGAACACGGCCAAACCTGGGACCAAACACAACCTCTGAAACCAGGAGTGGCAGTCTGACAGGGAATGCAGTACCTACTGTAGGTGGTTTTCTTGGCAGGTTGGCTCCTGGTGTGCCACAAGCTGAGTCAGTTTGGTTAGCTACGCAACTATTAGCTTGGTCTCAGAGGCTGCGCTTGAACCCACTTCTGCTGCTGCTAACAGCAGATTACCAGCAGTTAATTAGCAGTATGATACTTTGTACTAATTATTAGGCAAAGCTGTCTGTCCATCAGGAAACAGACAGTTCAAGCTGCAAAAATATATTTTGTACAAAATATATAAATATTTATATGACACAGTTTGACCAAATTTACAGAATAAAGTTGTAAAGTTGTACTTTTGTACAGTAATCAGTGAGGCCCAGCCATAGATGACTGTAGAAGCCCTCCCATCACTCACAGATTGGATCAAACAGGAAGTGGTGTCAGAAGAGAGACAGCATTTGATTGTATGATTGTATGAAAAATTAGTACATGCCCCGAGTGAAGGATTACATCAACAAGCTTTTATGGTTCATTAGGAAATAACAAACTCAAATACCATGAAGAACACCTGAAAATACTGAAAATGACTTTGTGTCAGGGTTGGACAGATACTGGAGGACAGAGGATGGATGGGCAATGGAAGAAAGACTTTTTTGCTCTGAGCTGTCTGAACCAGTTAAAGCTCGATTCAGCAGTGCTCCTGGCTCCTCTGCTCTGTCCAAATTGCATCTGGATTCTTGGACTCCATTACATTCGCTCATCTCGTAGTCTTTCAATTGTCTTTGCTCTCCTCTCCTCTAGCCTCTTGCCGTAAAAATATACAATCCATAAAATGACCATCTTTCTGTCTGAGTGACTGATCCTGCTGTGTGATCAAGTGCTCACTTTCTTGCTTTCTTCCTCGTCCTGACAAACATAAACTGTGGGAATTGAGTTATGAGCATTAAATCAATTAAATCTATTTACAGTATGAAGCTTACTCAACTGAACTTTCTACAGTGTACAGTCAACAAATCACATGAAAAGACCTAAACCAGCAATCTGTCAGTACTTTCTCACTTCTCTGTCCTGTCAGTGGTACTCAAGTCCATCAGCTACTACTAAAGACCAAAATCTTTAAAATATGGTTTAGAAGTACCAAAAAAGATTGTTTTGAGTTTCAGGGGGAGTCAGTTTGATTCATGACTTCAGTGAACTGTTTCCTCCTGAGTTAATCGTCCTAATCTCTGGTTTCAAGTCTTATTCCACACAGCATGATGTTTCTAAATTATGATCCCATTTAGAATCAAATACATGACAAAGCAGGGCATGCTTAAAGTTTGTGTAAAGTAAAAATACATATGTGTTTTGAATATGTGTCAGACTAGAGAGGAAAGTGTTATTAACCATCAACAAGTTTATGAAATTAGGTGTCAAAATCAGGTAAATATGGGCAGTGTTGGGGCGGCATTTAACTCAGTTGGTAGAGCAGCTGCCCCATGTGTGAGGACTCCTGCCTGCTGCGGAGGCCCAGGGTCAAGTCCAACCTGTGGGTCTTTCCCGCGTGTCATTCCCTGTCTCTCTCTCCCTGCATTCCTGTCACTCTTCAGCTGTCTCTATCAAAATAAATGCTTGAAAAGGCCAAAGAAAAATTATCTTAAAAAAAAAAAATGGCCAGTGTTCCCAGCACCAGAACTGTGGAGGTGTGTCCAATGAATGTACATAAGTCATCTATCTCAGTGAAACGCTGTCTGTCATCACTTTGCGGTTATTGCTCCATTGCGGTGTTTTGATGATTTGGAGAGCAGTGAACGAGAGCAGTCTAACATTACATGCACTGACATTAGATAACACACATGAAAATGATGAGAAACCCCAACGTGATTAGTAATGTGAAATGTAAAATCACCTTACTGTGCACTAAGTGACATTACTATAATTACTGTAGTATTATTACTATTAAAAACAAGATGCAACATAGAAGGTTGTAGAACTGTAGATACAGTCAGTAAAAACTGAAGGCTAATATTATTTTATTATTTTTCACATGATCACTCTAGTAATGCAATAAATGTTTGAAACCTCAATGAGGCTCTTGCTTGAAATGAGTCATAACATCGCTGCAGGACTGTTCTTATTTTCCCAGTTGATGTGATGTATTTACTGGTACCTGTTCAAACTGGGACACAGCCACAGACGGTGGATGAATTAGGACTGCAGAAACATTTCGCCACAAACGTGCCAAATAACACTCTAAATGAGATTCATGAGAGAGCAGCAGAGGCTTTGATTCCAGTATTAAATGACTTGAACCTGCGATGCATTGCTGTTGTTTGATAGCAGGCCATAGCTGCAGGACCACAGCGTTACATGTGTACTTAATTCAATCATGTACCACTTGAAAGGACAGATGCTACACTGAAGGATTTTCCACTTTGTTTATCAGCCATCATAGTTTCTAAAACAGATTACTGTGATGAATAATGAAGTGCCCTGTTTGTGCGGTTTCTTCTGCCTCTGAGCCTCTTGATGAAGGCAGACCATTACTCCATTTGGCTAATAGCAGTACACCATTAGTGGTTGGGGTGATGGCCATTGGATTTATTACTCCACTTTGTTCTGCACAATTCTGTTTATGTCCCACTGCTTTGTTCAACTGTTTGTTAAGCTTCACTCTGTCCTGTCCTATTTGCTCAGGTGGATCCAACCTCATTCAGTGTCTCTCTTTCTCTCTGGACTATTGTGTCTGGATAAAGATCATCATCATAACATTACAAATTTCTCATTTACAGTACATAATGGGACACTATTACATATATTATACTACCACATCCTTCCAGTTCTCGCCTCCTTCACTGGCTTCCAATAAAACTAAAATGTTATAAATCACATACAAGGCCTTGTATGGCCTGTTCCCTGTGAATATAACAGAGCTATTGACCCAATGTTCTAACACTCAGCTACTTTGATTGACTGATCAATGCCTCCTTACTATTCCTGGAACATATTTTGAATCCAGAGGTGTCCGTGCTTTATTAGTTGCAGGTCCTAAACTTTGGAACTGTTCTCCTCTTATCAGATCTGCTGAATGTGTGATTTGTGTTAAGCTGATTAGTTTCTGTAAAACTCTCTCTGTTTGCCTTTAATAGTTCCAATTGTATCATTTCTCTATGTATTGCATATGTTTGTATCAGTATTTTATCTAAATATTATAATTATCACTGAATTACTACCCAATCAAGCAAGTAATTCTAATTTTAGCTTTGCTCAAACAACAGGAACCTGACCCAGCTTAATAAACCATGCATAGTCTGTATAACCAATGAAAATCTTTATATTCAATTTTAAACCATATATAATTTACAACTTGCATTTCAGCACATGGAAACATGGAAACCTCTTCAGCTCAGAGGAGAGAGAGAAGACAGCACCCTTTATAGGAAACCTTGTTAAATCCAGGAAGCTTATTATTTTTTTCTGAAATGTTAGCAATGTTCATCTCTGCCCCTCAAAAGAGGGAGCAGAATTAGATGTGTTAGCATAGCAGCACTAGACAGTGGGATGCCAAGAATGAGGGTGATACTTCCCTCTGCTGTGTCACTCTTAGAGGACATAGACCTTTCTAACACTGACTGGTGTTATTAGGCCCCTACAAAAGAGACTGATGTGCCATTGCATTGTGTAAATCCTTGAACAAATGTGACAATCTAGAAGCTGGGCAAGAAACTTACTCATTCAAGCCCACAAGGCATACAAGGCAGTATATGGGATCGGTGGTTTAACCCCTGGCCCCTCCAGTCTGCATGTTGAAGTGTCTTTAAGATACTGCAACCCCAAATTTTTCTTCTGAAGGCTGTGCCATCGGTGTGTGGATGTGTGTGAATAGGTGAATGAGATATGTAGAGTAAAAGTACCCACTTGCGGGAGTCAGTCAGTCAGTCTGTCTGTCTGTCTGTCTCAACATGTCATGTAACAACACGCTGTGTGGAATATTATTGTGACTTTGCGGGTGTTTTGAAGTTCATGTTTGTGAAGTTTAAATAAAGCTGTTCATCCAGGGAAGATGTATCTGCAGTACTTTGAAGGCAGAGCTAGCTAGCAACTGAGTGTAAACAAGAATAATAACTAGCATACAGAGAAGCACAGATGCTAATATACTGAAGGCTTTTATACTGGTGTGGGTTAGGGAGGCAGGGGGATTATGCTCAGGGTGGCCACAGCGTGTCATCGAGCCACCTTTTAGGACCACCCACAAAAATCTGGACTGAAAACTTTGAACCTCTAACTCCACATTTCACTAATATATCTTTCAAAGTCTTTTCACGTGTTTTCAGCAATTATTTTACAATATATTTAATGTGTTTTGGAAGAAATCTCAGAATCGCCTTTATGCGGATATTTTACATACCTCTTGTCTACAGCATATGCAGCTCACCAAAAAGAAACTTGGGATATGAGCAATGTGTGGTTGTTACAATTAATCTTTTAATAACTTTTGGCCCTTACCATTTGAAATAATGTGCAAGTTCTTCCCAAGGAACATGAGGCCAGTTGGCTACATGGTGTCACTGTATTTTACATGCAAAAGATGCCATTTTAAAAAAGGCTCAGTAACTTGAAAATGGACACACATGTCCAGCTCTGTGTGCTCTACAAAAAAAAAACCTCCTGGATCAACAGTCTACCATAATGGATTTTTGCTAATTCTATTAGCTAAAAAAATATCTGTATAGAATTAGTTTGGATGTTTACTGTATCATCACAAAAGATCCACTCATTGCTGCTTGCAGCTTTAATTTCAGCTGAGAGCTGCCTGCATCTAAGGAGCGCCCAAAAATTTTGATTAAATCGATTTCTGTATCTGCTATTGCAATGTGGTGTCTGTCTATGGGAGTGCATCCCAAGCAGACTCATCTTTTCTTTTATTTAAAAGTTCTCTTATTGTTATTTTGAAATGTATTGTGGACTATCCTACTAACAACCAATAACAAGCACAGAAACAGACAGCAATCCAGAATAAGATAGAAGTCTGAAATCTCATGAAATCTCATGGTAAATAATTTGATTGACAGCTGAATGTTGATGAGTGGTGATCCAGCCATAGATCGTGTGTTTTGTTCTTGACAGCTGCTCAGCTCAATTAAAATCTAGACAGGCTGAGTTAGTCTGTCCCCCATTGGCCCATCTCTGTCACATGACTGACCTACCTCAGCCTGTATTGACTGTCTCTCTCCAAGTAATGTACATAAATAATCTGATAGCAGAGTCCACTGTCTGTCTTTCAGTCAGTAAAGTTTTTTAAAGCCTTAATGCCTTTTCTTCTCTCTCTGAATGCTGAGCTGAGAATGCTAAAGTCCATTTACATGAAAATATGATAATGACGCAATATTTCTTATCACTGATTGGTTGTGCTTTTAAAAAAAAACATGGTAACTCAGAACCATCTCCAAAATCAGACACCTGTCACCTGCTGATCTACAAAGAGTCATTCATGCACTAATATCATCCAGGCTGGACTTCTTTAACTCACTTAACTACAGTATTTCTCAGACAAACCATTTCCTGTTAACTTGTTCAAAATTCTGTAACCCAGTTTCTAATGAGACCACATCATGCTCTATGTGTCTGTCTTCGTGAAGCACTTTGGTGCAGATGTTAGAAGTCTTTGAATTGCAAAGGAGAAGAGTCTGGAAGAAAATATCTAAAGAGTAGGGTCCTCAGTTAGGTAAACCGGTCAGTTTAGAGAGATCCTCTCACTAATGAGTACAAACATATCCCACACATGGACCGTGTTAGCTAGCTTAATCAATGTCTACAGTCTCTTAATTTGCTGCTGGGACAGATTAGGTTAAACTTTCTTGCCACTTCACCAAATAAAATGGCATAAAATATGAAATGCTCTAAATTTCAACAGTGTGGTGTGAACTTTCACAGTTCCTTCATGATTTTACACTGTATTTTCTTGAACCTATTCCCTTTGTGTCTCTCCGTATGAGACAGATAATTAGTGGTATAAGACAGGAGGCATGTCTGGAACAGATGTTGGGTCAGATCGGGATCTGATGGTTGACTGATTTCATACTTATTTAGTGATTACACACAAGCACACGCATGCCCTAAAATAAGAATATGCCTAATATCCCCAGCAGCAGAGATTATGTCATCTGAGCTATATAGGCTGTGATGCACATGGAAATACAGAAGCCCTCAACAAAAGAGGAAAAGTTCTCCTGAACTTCTAAAAAAAAAAAAACGTGGCCAGCTATAGAATGGTCAATTCTCCATTCAAGGAGAATACCATTAATACATCTCACAGAAAGTCTTATTACACTGCCATCATCTGCATTCTAGAATATAAACATGGATAGTACATGAAGTGTGCTCATTGCAGTAGTTATAATTATGACTTTTTACATTTTCATGAATGTCATGATGAAGAATGTCCTTTAATGGTTTGTTGAGATAAAGTAGAGAGAAACTCTCAATGGCGTAAAAGTCAGACAGCTGTGACCAACAGCTCCATGTTGACTAAAGCTCACTGACTCCAGATGCTGACAGCTATGGCTGTATCATCAGACAGCGTGAGCGCTGACTGCTTCTCTGTTTACTACATTTAGAACTGATTCATTGCCCAAATACATAGATTGTTAACAGACACACCAATGTTATCAAATCTAACAATAAGCTGACCAAGGAGGTGTTCTTACCTACAAAGAGCTTTGTGTTTCCCCTTATATAGCTGCCTTTTTTTACAGTATCATCAAGTATTAACATCCCCAGGACCAGTACATTTTCAACTGTGTCATCCAAAGATTTCAAAAAACAAAAAAAACAAAGCTTGAATTTTCACATATTTTATTAAAAATAGAACTGCAAAGCACAATATTGAAACAAAATACAAGAATTGTAAACACCTGTTTTGATTGTGCTCGAAGTGATTTGAAGCTTCTTGCGTTTAGGCCCATTCATGGCAGTTCTCATCCACAATCACACATAGGGGAACATGGCATGCCTTACACACCACAACACATCATGGTCCCTCTTCCTCCTGGTCCTGGAGGTGATATTTGGAGATAGCCTTCCTCTTCTTCTCCTTCTTCACAACCTCTTTCCTGGCAGTCCACCTTATAACATAAATATAAACACAAATATAAATGAATAAAAATGCTACTTCACTGGGCCTGACCCATTCAATCATGTCTGTCTTTGTCCCCCCTCACTAATGCAGACTTCCTGAAATGACTAAAATAGTTTGGTTTATGTTACATCCTGTACATTTACTTCACCATGCTATAATGATCAGTACTCTTACAGTGTTAACATTATAGATACTATACATCCATCTGGATAGCTAGCTATAGTAAATGGTGTTCTAGCTCACAAAAACAATACACCTGTAATCCAGAATCACATTTCCTGCTCTATAGCCTACATAGTCCATTGTAATTTGAAACAAAGCGTGTACTCACTTCTCCTCAGGATCTCCAAAATTCCTTATCCTCAGTTCTCGGGCACAATTGTCTGTATGTTCCACAACATCTTCCTCTGATGTTGTAAATTGTCATATCACTGAAAGTTTTTGTGTCTGGTGTCCTTTAATTTTCTTTGGCTTCATGCTGTGATTAGCTTGTTGCTACAGTCATATGAATCACAATTCATCTGAATCATTCAACCAGATTCTCTCACTGACCCAGGATTAACGAGTCTGTAGTCTCCATTAACCCAGATCCTTACCGACCTACACCTGCCTAACGCTGGGCCATATATACTCATTAAAACCATAAGTTGTGTCATTCACCAGTCTCTTTTTAACCTGTACAATCTCATTACAACACACCTAAGTAGCTGCCACAGACTCAGAATCAGTATCACAGATTCAGATTCAGATCCACAGATTCATCCTGCACGAGTAAATCAGTACAGAGCCGGAAACATTCAAGAGACTCAAGAGACGAGTGGATCCCTGATCCAGCAGATCCAGGTGACCCAGTTTTGCTGATTCAGCTGAGTGGATCATTTCCTCCACACAGCATGAAACCAGGCAGATTCAGACAGATGGATTTCACTGAGTGGTTTCATAGATAGGCAGGGAGGTAGGTAGGTAGGTAGATGAAAGATGAAACCAGCCAGTTGGATGACCTACAATTTTCTGATGTTGAACTCAGATAAAACTGAAGTTCTTGTAATTGGACCCAAACACCTCAGAAACTCTCTTTCCGGAGACTTGGCTCTCCTAGAAGGGATCACCCTGGCCTCCAGCTCCACCATAAAGAATCTTGGACTTATTTTTGATCAGGATTTATCCTTTAATGTCCACATAAAACAATTTTCGTGGACTGCATTCTTCTACTTACACATCACTGCCAAAATCAGACGCATCGTGTCCTAAGTGGATGCCGAAAAACTAGTCCATGCATTTGTTACTTCTGGGTTGGACTACTGTAACTCTGTAACTCTGTGGCAAGATGATAGTAGTAGTACTGATGATATGGTGGTAATGTTATTGTAACTAAACAGTATATAGTCATCAAGATGACTTCAACAAGTGAAATATAAGAAGACAAATACAGCAGATGATAGATGCTTTATTTAGAACATCACCATTATATGTTGTAATTAATAATGGTTTTATTTGCCACACCTTATTTTTTGCATTCCTCAGACATGTTTTTTCATTCATGAAATGACTGACAGACTCTGGAACAGGCAGGAAAAAGAAAGACAGGTCACAGAGGTTGATAGATCACAGAGATGTGTCTGACTACTTACGACTACTAAGATATTTAAAATGAAGATTTTAAATAGTTACGTCCTCACGTAACTATTAATAATCATCAGTAATCATCAGTGTTGGGGGGAAGTAAATAATGTAATATATTACTAGCAGTAACGAGTTACACCTCAGAAGAGCGACTCAAGGAGAACATAGAGGCCAATGGAGAAAAACAGCATGAAGAGACAAAATATTTGTGACTTTTTCATGTCTAACTTGATGACTAAAGGGTTTGACTGATGATTAATAGAACAGTGGAAAGACAAACTCATTTTGTTTCTGGTTCTTTAAAGTTTTTTTATAATATAAGTGGTAACACAGCATATGAATAATGGGACTGTATTCTTCACTATACAACAGGGGTCTTCAACCTTTCAGAACAGGGACCCCCAGATACAATTACTGGGGGTATACTGGGTTATTACCCTATATGTGTTTATAGATAAAGATAAAAATTACCTTGACTGTGGCAACCATTTCAATTCTGCAGGATATTAAATCCAAGTGATGATCTAGGTTTATCTGCTCTGTAGCAGCATGATGGCCTCCTACTGTACATATAAAAGCTCATTCTGAGGTAACAAGAACACAAGAGTTCTTATTTATTAATGAACGTGTACTTGAATATTAAACTATGAATATTAAATACCATTTCCTTAATGTTAATGTTAAAGCAAGCAATGCCTTCTTATAGAGACTTATAACCAGAGTGCAATGTTTTTATGTGCCATATTATATCTCATCAGGAATTTAATTGCTGAAAGCACCCAGTGACTACTTGACTTTATAATATATATGAATATAATGGGGTCAGATAGTGTCAAATGTACAGTGCAGTCTACTGTATCAAATCAGAGCAGAAAGTAAGCTGCACTCTGCTATAGCAGCATCATCAAATATGAGCTACTGGATCAGCTGGTTTTACGACACCATGCCAGTGTTTTTCCATGTTTACCTCATGTCCTCTATTTTACACTTTTAATTTTGAATGTCTTTCCTTGTTGTGCTACCAGGTGAAATTCAGTTTACTGGGACTCGACACTTCCCTGAGGTAGTAATCCATTACATCAGCTTTCAGGTTGTGTTATTGATCTATGTAAATACATTGGCATGCAACGACCAGGTCACTTTGGCAAATGTAAATGCAGGTTTTTTATATTGCATATAAGGAAAAGCAGTCAATGCCCAGTAACAAGAAAAACATAAGCAAATCTACAACATGTGCTTTAATAGCAATAATGTAAAGTGTACTGTATGTAACATGAAGAAAACTCATTGTTACCAGGTACCAGTGTTCTTCCCTTACAAGATGACAGCCATCTTTGATTTAAAAGCAGTTATGCTAGCAGCACTGTGAAGCTGCACCGTTCTGTCGCTAAATGCTAATCTTAGCATCCTACAATGCTAACAGTGACAATATTTACACGTTGATGCTCTCTTTTTCAGGAAAAGTTCTGCAGTACATTGACACCTGGAAGCTGTCCAGCACAACCACAGCCTGATGTACTGGCCCTGGAGCCGCTCCACTGGAGTCACTGGGGTTAAGAACCTTGTTCAAGGGCACCTCAGGGGAGGTAATGATGGAGGGGCAAAAGCTTTGCTTTTCACTTTCCCCTCACAGTTTTATCTGGGGGATTGAAATGACAACTTTTCAGTCAAAAGCTGGCTTCTCCTTTACTGGAGACCAAAGTCACTAGGACACACATTTGTGCCAGTCTTGTACTTAAACATTCTGAAACAAAATGGTGGACTAAGTGCTGACAGATATCATCATCCCCAGAGAGCCATATGGGGTCATTTTGGATGGTGATACAGTATGGACAAAGTTCTAATGTTTGTTTGTTGTTGTTCTTCTGTACATCACCCTAAAACATTTGTTCCTTTTTGCATAGCAAAATGAGGAGCTGCTTGGGGTATGTCTACAACGCTGACAGACGTGCACATTCTCTACAATCATTACTAACAAGAAGCTTTGCCACAGCTCAGCTGAGGAAGACGGTAAAGACCAAGAGACCACAGCCTGGTTTGTTCCTCTACTGAAGTCCACATTAGACAGCAAATGAGTCAACGTAACAGAGCACAACTTCTTAACCCGTCGTACAGATTCTCAGGCTGTTACAACGAGTCTACATATTGCGAGGAAAAAGAAAGTAACATGAGATGTGTGTGCATTGATTACATAATGCTGTTGGCAAGCAATCCCAATAGGAGCTTTCCTGCTTCCTGCTTGGTATCAATAGATTCATGTCCCCATTTACTTTGTACCTTGTTAGTGTTTTTTCTCTGTCTGTGTAGGCACAGCTGCTGATGCCTGCGCTCTAAACAGCAGATTATTTATTCCACTCAGCGTGAGACAACAAATACATCCATACTATATATAATACATTTACTTATTTAAGCCAGAGAACAAAAGAAAAACTACTTAATCATGTTGAATATCTGCTCATGTTCTAAAATATTAAAATAAATCAAATCTCAATGACTCCATTATTTAAACAATATTTTAGTAAAGATGCACAGCTTTTGGAATCAAGTGAAATACGACACAAACAAGTCAACTGCATTGAAAATCACTTCTCTTACCTAAAGAGGGTCAGACAGAAGTTTACATCCAGTCGATGGTGTCCCGACCTCACGGCAAACCTCTCTAAAAATTCATTTGCAGCTTTAAAATTTGCGTCTGAAGTTTCTACACTGTGTAGGTAAAGAGCATCTACACACAGAGGCAGGACTGAGGGATTAGAACAGGAAAGGATAGTGCCAGCCTCTCTCTCTCTCTCTGTTTCCCTCCCTCTCTCTCTGCAGCACTCCTCCTCTGTGCTGCCATTCACCCACCACATGCACAATGGTACGGTCCACCTCTGTACTGCGGTACATGTAAAGCGCGTTCCATTTGGCTGACTTGTAGGGGAAAGAAGGGGGTTTGCAGGGGTAGGGGGCATGGGCGTGGAGGGGGGGATTGAAAGAGACATATGGGTGGCCAGTGGGAGGGGGATGGATGGATGGATGGAAGGAGGCAGGAAGGGAGGGGTAGGGGAGTGACAGATGTGTTGACTTAGAGAGCTGAGATGCTTGATGAGAGGCTGTCTATGATGGAAAAGTCGTGCAGCGTTACACAGACACTGTTTCATGTTGACCCTCTGTCTGCAGGAGTCAGGTTTTTTTCTTAGATTGTTTATCTTTACCTCTCACCACTTTCCTTCTTTCTCTATTCAGCGACTACAGCAATGCAATATTTATGTACTGATGCATCATGATTAACTGATGAGGGAGAAAAGCAAAGAGAGGAGATGAAAGACGGAGTGCTGCTTTCTCCTCATCAGCATCTCCTATGTTTCATCAATTTTGAGCAGATTTAGGCAAAAAGTTGGATTTTTATAGGCTTATTAAGAAAGTGAAATATGATTTATTACATAAAAGGTTGAAAATTCTTTATTTGATTTGAACACATGATTTTGATTTTAATTCATTTTTCTGGCCAACAAAGCAAAAAAAATCAAGTGGCTTAGTGATCATTTGTGAAAAATGGAAGGTTAATTTTAATTCAATTTTATTTATGTAGCACCCAATCATAATAGAAGTTATCTCATGACACTCACTATATACGCTATATGGACAAAAGTAGTCAGACGCCTGACCATTATACCCACAGGGCCATTGTATTTAAATACATATACTTTAATATGGGGTTGGTCCCCCTTTAACAGCTAGAACAGATTCTACTCTTCTTGTTTCTGTGGGGATTTGTAGAATTCCATTCTGTAGAGCATTTGTGAGGTCAGGCTGATGTTGGACATGAAGGCCTGGCTTGCAATCTTGGTTCCAGTTCATCCCAAAGGTTCGATGGCATTGAAGTCAGGGCTGCAGCCTGCAGCAGAGAGAGTGTGTGAATATGAACACACATGTGGACGTGATGTAAAAACTTTGATCATGATGTGTGTTCTGTTGTTGACTGTGGAGCTGCGTTCACACACACAGTAAAAACTGTTTGTAACTGTGACATCCAGAGTCCTGCAGATCATCATGAAGTTACCGCTGATTATTAATCATATATCTTTGTCTTTATCTATATGAGTGGACAGGAGGGTGAACCACCATACATTCATTTATAATTTGAATTCTGAGGTTGATAATGAAGTCATTTTTCACTGGGCTGTCCATGTTTATATTTCCTGCATGAAACGACATGATAAGAGTTCACAGGAAGAAGTATCTTAGATGAGCATTTTGTAGTCCATCTTCTGTCTTTGAGCAGAACAGAGCAAAATAAAGATTATGATGGTGTCACTTTGGGTTCTGGGTAATTGTGACGGCATTTCTCTCATTTTCTAAAAGAAAATTCAGATTTGTCTGTTAGAAATTGAATTATTCTGAAATCAAACTAATTTGGTAAGATATGGTGGATATGTAGTAGGCCAAACAATGCTGCAGTAAATTACAAAGGGGAGAAATGACGATGATGAATAAAATAAGTTATCAGAAGAAGGTGGATACACTATTTTACATGGGACTTGTAAGCTCATTCATTTGTATGCATGAATCTTATTAAATGCCTCTACTTTCTGTTGAAGTATATATGTAAGAGGTGACCACAACTTAGTAGGGACTTGGGAACTGTAGTTTAAGACCACAGTATGGAACATGGGCCCTCCTTTCACCACCTGAGTACTGCAGGGGTGCCCTGAAGCAAGGTACCAAACCCCTAACTGCACCCAGAGCACCATCACTCCACCATCTGTCAACATTTGCATGTCTATGAGCCTTTTGTGTGGGTGTATTTTGGTGAAAAAAGTATTTGAGGGATCATATAAGTAAATGTTCTACTTCAGTTATCAAACTTTTGACAAAGATTTTACTACCAAATTTGTCAAGCATGAATGCTTCTGCACCGGGCTGTAAAGACTGGACATCAAACAGACTAACTGACAGTTGTTTTCTGAAATGCTGCTGAGCCGATCTAGTAATATCCTTTATACAATCAAGTTTTTCACTAGCAGGTTGGATCATGAACAAGATCCATTAATAAGATTTATTAATAAAAGAAAATATTGCAAATAAAGCTTGAACTCCTGTACTCCTTGTCCATTGCTGTGGGACACAACAGACCCCCTCAGAACCGTTTAGAGAAGAAGAAGGAGAGGAACACATGGGCGAAAGAAATGGGGTGTGCAGAATACAAGAATGAAAGAGGAGTGGGGGGGTATTTGTTGAATGAATGTAGGAAGTGCCATTCAGTATGTTTACATGCAGCAAGAAATTAGAATTTCTGATCTGATAATGACATGCATAAGACCGGATCACTTGTCTGAATATACATGAAAAAAAAACGAACAACGGATCTTTTTGCATGCGCAGAATGCAAAATCCACTTCAGATCTGATTGCTGAGTATACATGGCGTTAAATATCCGACTATGAACAAATTATCTAGGTGTTCTTATCTGATTTTGAGATGTCCGATGTGGTCCGAAATAGTTCCAAAGTAGATCAGACTAAGGTGTTTAAAAGCACTAAATAGTCTGATACGATCAGAAGTTCAAATTTCTTACTGCATGTAAATGTACTGATTGATGAGGCTCACAGTGTTGAACCTCGCTCCACCATTATAACAATAAGCCTGTTTTTCAGCATCCAATATTTAACAATATGAATATGGGGTCTAGAATAGACGAAACTGTGATGATAATGGCCCATCACTCCCTTTTTGGTCACAGACAACCCCCTTTGAACACATAGACATGGTTTGGACCATCTGGCCTTAATCCCCTTCACTCCCATCAGAGTGACACCAGTTGGTTTGGTGGGTTAGTTTGGTTTCATCTGTGGTCAGTAGATCACGGGTAGAAAGCAATAGATGTCCACACACATGCATTCAGGAAATGGGGAAGATCCTTAATCCTACTGGCACACTTTGGCCATGCAGTATAAAGCTGATGGCAAAGGATTACATCAGTCACATAATCAGCCAGCCAGTCAACCTCGCAGTCAGCCTAACACATCAACAACATAGAACAACAAAGATAGTGGCACGTCATCTTGCAGGAAGGATTCATACTTTAAATCTCTCATGTCCCAGTGGAGTCTCACACCAGGTCATCCTGTCATAACTATGCTGCCATGTATGACTTTATTTTATTTTATTAGAGATATTTTTTGGCCTATTTGAGCTGTCCCCCCCAGGAGCCTGTTCTGAATTTGGCGAAACTGAAGGAAACTCAAAGGAACTGAAATGTTTGGAGTTTTTTTTATTTTTATTATTATCATAGAAGGGCCAAAGAAAAAATTATTCTGATTAGATTCTGGTCGGATGACTCTGCAAATTACTACCTAACGTGGATCCAGAAGGTTAGCATTTCTGAGATTGATCTGCCTGGTCTGGCACAACACAGCAAATTAAATTGGATGAGATTGGACTGCACTGGACTGCCAAATTGTGGTAGTTGCCCAGTCTGCAGTCTGAGTAGACTAAAGCAAATACTAATTACTTAAGGATTTTGATTAATATATGACCCGAACACAGAGAACAAAATGAGGAAATTGAGAGGAAACGCTGACAAACCTAAGGCACAGACAAAAATTGAAAAGTTACTATGACCACCATCCACCTATGGAGTTTAGGCTGGACCAGACTGATTGTTTCAGTCCATAGTGTGTGTGTGTGTGCGTGTGAAAAAGATCTCCAAAGAAGGCGGCAATTTATTTCTCATGAAAAATGTAAAATGTCCATTTGTTGAGGTGTGTTGTTGAATTAAAAAAAGAAAAAGCATGAATGGACTTTTGGAAGGAAAAAAACACGATTGACTTAGATGGGAAGGAAACACTTACTTTACTAGATGAAATATATGAAAGTGTGGAGCAAGACTGTGTTTGTGCACTCGTACGGAGCCTTTCCAGGCAAATTTCCAAATTTGCTTTCAACAAAATTAATCAGAGCAATAAAAAAAAGGAACTATACAAATTTGCATCTGAAACTGAAAGGACTGCTGACACTTACAAAGTGCACTAAATCTGCTGGCAGAATGAGGAGCGATGATCATCTCTACCAATATGAGGGAAAGTACAGATTCAATAGACAGTGTCAGTAACAACTCAGGCCAGCACACCAACCTGTTTCACAGTGATCACAGCGGAAACATAAATACACTTCCTTCATCTGGCATGAGTTGAGCTGCTGGTTATGCCATGTACACACATACAGAAGTTGTCTCACTGTCTCCCTCTGCTGGGAGTGGACACACACTCATACACACAAATTCAGAGTTTTCACCATCTTAAAATCCATAATGTCAATAAAGATTCAGAGAATCAAGAGATCAAGGCTCAGAACCAACCCTGAAGATCCTTTAACCAATCAAGCAGCATTGCGGAACTTAGATCAGCTGATCTGGTTCCGAGTTACTTCATTCAACTCGAAGTTAACATATGCATGGGGAGCTTTAATACTATGATTCACCATGGCAACAGCCTCCTATCAGACTTGATTTAGGATGGTTAAGTGCTGTATGATGTTTGTTACATTCAATTTTTAAATACATTTATTAGCTCTCTGATAAGTTGTCTTTGTGCCATGAGTTTCAGTATTTGCACATCATCATAGGTGTTTTCATTTATATTTTATGTGACAGATTGCATAGCAAAACTGGTGAGTTCCCCACCAATGATGGTAAAAATAATTCCCAGACATAAACTTAGTTCTGTTAATCACTGTTAACTGTGATTTAAGAAACAAATGCCATAGCAGAAGTCGAGGGTCATAGCAGAAGAGTCATAATGAGTCTTATGCGTCATAAATCACATATAAGTTTATGTAAACCCTGTATAGATTCCTTATTTTCTTATTTATTTCTCATGTTCATAGACATTTTGAAATGCTTACAACTTGTGATCAAAAATGTGATCATCTTCTCAATCCACTGAGTTTTGATGGTTTTCTCTGACATGTTAGTTGATTTGTTATGTCATGTTACTGATTTGAAAGAAAATCATTACATGGTATCACCTCAGATGTCTGAGTGTTTTATTAAATACTCAGTGGACTAATGTGATGATTTCTTTATGTGCTTTGGTTTGCATCCTTGTTCAGTGGCCTCAGGACACATTAGCAGCTCAGGCAGTGGGGAGACAAAAATATGATAAAGAATGGTGAGAAAGAAAAGACATTATAATAAATAAGATTATGACATGAGATTAACTTTTAGGATTTACATTTGAAATACTGTGTATTGCTTTCAAAATTCTGCCCTATTCTAAGTCATTTTCTTCCTACATCTCTCTCTCTCTTTTTGCAGCTTTTTGGTATCTTCCTCTTTCTTCCTCACTACATGACCAAGTTAATGGTTCCTATCCTGTCGTGTAATGAAAGAAAACTTGACCCAGCCATCGTGCCAAAGCAAGGAGGATATATAAAAAAAACAGTGCAAGGTGTTATCTGGGATGTTGGCAGCAAAGACCAACCCATAGGATTAAAGAGGTCAACCACTTGTCCCTGCCAGTCGTCGAGGAAATGATGGTGCCAGTGCAAGATGCAACATGGTTGCTTCTTCTAAATAAGCTCAATATGAAAATACCTGAAAATACAGGTGACTGAAAACAATAGCTCTGGTTATGGATCTAGAGACTGTCAGACACTCTGGTTTACTTCATCTTCAGCTCATAACAATATTGACCTGTTTGGTGCATTTTGAGCAAGGTCCACATTTTGACAAGTCCATGTTCAAATGAGCAAAGAAACAAGAACAAGACAACAAGAAACATGACAACAACATGCGCACGTGATGGAGGTAATGTGCAGTAAATTGATTTTGTGTGTACAGCACCTGTTTCTAGTAGTGAGTGTAAATGTGTGTAATCTTTGATGTGTCACACACACAGACACACACACATACGCACACACACACGCACACACAACTGGGTCACTACAGGTCATACCATGTTGACCGTTTTGTAGAGCACAATTACAACTATAACCAACCAACATAATTGCATCAGCCTTATGTATTTATTTGCAATTTCAGACACAAAATAATGTGTAGAAACAGTAAATATAAAATGGTGGCATGTTTCTAACAACTATAGGAATATATAATTTTTCTTAACATTAAATAGATGTTTAATACCTGTCTTAAAGAGGAGTCAAAAGCAAAATCTAGTTTTAAGATTACTTGAGTTCATATTGTGCTTACATTATGTATAAAGTGTTTCTACACTGTTTTATTATTACTTTAAATTCTCTATTTCACCACTGTAAACAAAATTTGTTCAGCTGAATGGTGCTTCCAATAAGCTGCACCAGGTAAAGGATAGTAAGTATTTTTGACCCTGATGCGAAATGAGAAATAAATGAGAGGCATTTATAAACATTTACATTTTTTCACACTAAAATAACAGTCTGACATATTTTGATGAATCAGAAGAGAAGCTGAACTGGGCGTAATGAAGTTTTTGTAGTGAAGAAACAGAGCACAGTACCCGAAAAGGTGAAGATAAATGTGAAAGAAGAAAGAAGAAAAAACACAATCATTCAAAATCCAGCACAACTTACCTCGTGGTTAGGAGTGGCAGCATAATGTGTATATCCAGCCAGTTACTCTGGATCTCAGTAACTTGGACTGACTTTACAGTGATAAGTTGATTGACTTGCTCAGAGGCTGCCAATACCATGACTGAGAGACCCAGGCAATGAACCCTTTTTATATGCTCTCATGCCACATGTCCTGCAGATTCATATTCCTCCTGATAGTCTGAAACGCTGCATGGGACTGCTTGTCTGTCTGCCTGCTGGTTGTGTGCTATGTTAATTTGTCCTGTGTGCAAACCATCATCATGCTATATTTATCCTCACTCTTCTTGATCAGATAGGACCTCTGGTGTCCTGTGTGACCTCAGCATCTCTAACATGATAAATGAGAAAAACCTTATCCAAACCAATTAATCAGATAAAAACTCTTTTTCTCTCTTCTATTTCTTGGTTAATAAACAACTGGTTTCATTGTTTTCTGGACAATGTTCTGATCTGTGAACTATTTGTGCTTACTGTTCACATTATGTTTCTGTTTGTCATCCCTCACCCTGCTAAAAGCCGAGGGCAGGCCATGCTTAAAAGCAGAATCCACATTAGAGATAATTAGTGAGGGCCACACGTGATGACCTTCTGTTAAGGATGTGCTTCTCCTCTTGAACCACAAGAGGTCAGATTTTTTGTAGCAGCGAACAAAGCAGTGTGACAGACAGTGAGCTCAGCTGCTACATGAACAGATCCTCTTTAACAGACGTGCTGTACTTCAGTGACACCATATACTTCAACAGATTGTCCTTTGTAGTTCTGCAGTCTTCATTTTCACAGAGATTCATATTTCACAACTTTTTAACTGTATCGCTACTTCACACTACATTTAAGAGAAGTCCGTAGTCAGTAGTAATAAACACTTAAAGTGAGAGGCTGCAGGTGGACACTAACAGACAACGCCATGAAACTTCCCCACTTGATTACTTACATTTTGTGTTTGTTTAATAATTGCTATGATTGACTATGCGAATGAGGCACTATCTCATGCTCACTATGGTGGAATCTACAGAACCAAATAGACAAGCTGATGTTTTCTTAGACGTGATATGGAAGCAAAATAAACCAGAATGTTCCAATGCTCTAATAGACACTGAAACTTTCCTGAACTCTACCAGCAGCGGCAGTACTACAGAACATTTCACGTGAAACACTCTGCGCTCTGTGATCTACCGAACTGTGCACGCAGACATCTCTGAGCGTGAACAGGATAGACGACAAAAATATCCAGACTCGAGCCACAAGGGTCAACAGGATCACACCGGATGTAAGGTCACTCTCCCTTCAAAACAAACTCCTTGACTTGTCACGTAACGTTCAAACGTAACGCATTGTAGCTCCCAACGTACACGTTATGTCCCCTGATGGAAGTGAAATCAACATGGTTTTATTTTGGTCGTCGTCAGTATGCGCAGCAAGTTAATCGCCAAGCGTTTGAGACTTATTTTGAAATGTTTACCGGAAATCACGAGTTTCTTTTCGGTGACTTGACATACGGGGCTGAGTGAGCCCAGCATGTACCCAAAGTCTCCCCAACCAGCGCCCAGCTTTAAAACAAGGATCTGACGGTGAGGGAAAATGGCGTTGTTTAACAGTTTAAACTGCGTGTATCATTTCTACAAAGAAGACGGAAGCTTTGAAAAGCAGCGGGAATATTTTGAAGCGTAGTTTGCGTACAGCAGAGAAAAAGAAGGAGTTGAGAGGAGTGAGCTCACTGCCTGGAGGAGTCAACACTGCAGCAAGGTAAGAAGAGAGCCGGGCCAAAAGCTCCAACAGTCTCTCCAAACTCCGTCTGCTGTCTCCTTTTTAACCTCGTTTTGTCTTCAGGAGTTCCTCCTGTAACACATAAAAGAGAAACACAGCTGCTCTTTACTTTCTCTGCTCACTTTTTGTGGTTTGTGCAACTTTTTTTGCATCTACGTGTTGCAACGCTGCAGTTTCAAAGAACGAACCTCTGAGGTTAGAAGAAAGGCTATTTTTACTGCGGACCGAGCGTCACTGAACGCTGCGTACACGACTCAGCCGACTGTGATGAAGCTGCTTCAGCTAATTTTATTGTTGTTTCTACATAATAACATAAATTACAGTTTCCCACAGGAAGTCTGTGTGTGTGTGTGTGTGGTTGCCTACAGCTGTGATTTTAGCGACATTAGCTAACATACATGGCAGTATAGCACCGTGTAGCTCCACTGTAACAGCTTTATTAGGCACTTAAGAGGTGTTTATATTGTTTTGTCCAACCCATTTATATTAAGTCAAAACTATATATATTTCACTGTAAATATTCAGCGGCACCACAAACTGCTGCCTCTCTCTCATCAGCTTCTATGATGAATATCAGGCTGTAGCACTGTGATGGTTTGTTGAGGTGTGTGCTCAGTGTGATGGCTGCAGGCAGGTAGACCTGCAGCAGAGTGACTTTGACAGTTGCTAACAGGGTGGATACTGAGTTGAAACGAGGGTCAAACTGTGTGATCACACTGTGTTATCACATCTGTCAGCAGCATCATCGCGAAGTAAGGCCTGCCCAGAATGAGAGCAGGCTTTCCTGTCACGTTAGTGTTAGAATTGCAGCTTCATAACACTGCGTTATTTAGACTATGATCGAATGACTCCTGATCTGTCACTGAGGGACATGGTGTCACTGGTTGCACAAAGGAGCAACATGCTGCTCAGGCTGAAGCTTCATAGGGATATAGAAGCTATTAACTATTAGATGATAGCACATGATACTATCTGTTCAAAGGCAGACAAAGGTGGCACGCCATCAAAGCTGTCAGCATCTGCAGGGCTTCATATTCTATTCAAATATTAGTGGGGACGTGTTTCAGCCAGAGGCTGTCCTTGGTGCACTGGATAAATCAGCAAATTAGTTGAGCATCCAGTTTCTTTCCTTTATTTTCAGTTTTGATCACGTCCTAACATTCTGTTCATCATTTCTAATCAGTACGCAAACGTTTAATAAATGAGTTTTACACTGTCAGGTTGATGTTGTTGCTCTCACACTCTGCTGAACATCTTACATATGATATCAGCATTGTTTAGTTTAGTTCAGTTTGTGGCTTTATTCGTCTTCTTCTCTCTCTCGCCTTTTCTTCAATGGCAACATGTGAAATTCACTTTTTGCGTCAGCAGGCTGGAGTTATCAGCAGTTAACACTGCTTTCTTACAATGATATAACACACAACCTGCAAAATGATGTTTAGTTTATGCCGAGATCAGGGCTGAACTGAAAGAACAAACAGATATGACTTTAATAATCCTGCTTCTATTTTGAAGATGAGATGTTTGCATGAGATGGAAACAAAGCAGAGAGTCCAGAAAAGGAAAGAGGCAACACAAGCTGACATGTGATATTTTATGGTAATCACAGACAGTTGCACTGTGGTGGCTCTGAGTCCTGATGGGGGGGGGCTGCAAATCCAGCTGTTTCCTCTTCTGTCTCTGTACAGTTTAGCTGCTTGCTCAGCACGCTCACACTCCCATTCATGCCAACTGTATGTAAAAGGCCTGTGAAGATTGTTTGTTTTCATGCAAACTAATGGACACACAGACAGGCAGGCAGACAGGCAGGCTAAGCTTCAACTGAGTAAACAGTCT
This sequence comes from Nibea coibor, assembly GCA_023373845.1. Classification (NCBI taxonomy): domain Eukaryota; kingdom Metazoa; phylum Chordata; class Actinopteri; family Sciaenidae; genus Nibea; species Nibea coibor. The sequence goes on along the minus strand of CM041721.1, from coordinate 1,149,358 downwards.
CCCTTCTCTCTGATCATTCAGTAGTTTAACTTCCATCCAAATGTACTGTATGTAAGCACATCACCAGTGCTAAATGGGCGGGGGTGTCCTGGCGGCCCAGAGGTTAAAAATGCTGACTCGTGACATCCCATGTTCCAGTCTAGCCAGAGACCCGCGTTGCATGTCTCTTCTCTTTCCTCTCATTTCCTGTCTCTTCTATACTGCTTACTCTCTAATAAAGGTAAACATTCCTCAAAAAAAGGCTAAATTAAAATGGCTGAATGAAGTGTGTGTGTGTGTGTGTTTGTGTATGTGTGTGCGTGTGTGTATGTGTGTTTGTGTATACATCCCTGCACTCACACTGTTGTTGATTTTGTGTTGTTGTTGTCCAGAAGTGGTCCTCACCTCTTTCCTGCTCATAGAAACTGACTTTTGGCTGTGCAGTTAACCCAATATTAATTGTGATGATGATTTTGTCTTTCAACAATTAAATCAACTTGATCAGTTTGTGCCCTGAGCATGAACTGAAAGGAGAAAGAGAGACTGAGATGATTGGATGATATCAAATGAAGAATCAAAATTAAGAGAACCTGTTAAATTATGTTTAGTTCATTTATTGTTTAACTTTAAGACTTTATTTAAATTTGAAGGTGCACATAAAAAGCTGTGCTGCATATCACATCAGGCACCACGCAGGAGCAGCAGCAGCAGCAGTCTGTGAAAAAAAAGTCCTGTATGTTGCAGCTGCAGTCAGGAGGCAAAGAGTAATAAACAACAGAGAGCAGACGATGAAAACAAAACAACTGTCTGCAGGAGAAGGTGAAGAGCTAGTTCCCCAAAGCGGATCTTCATCCATTGCAAACTTCACCCACCACAAACTACACTGCACTGCAATGAATGCATGAAGGAAGGAAGGAAGAATAATGTTGCTAATGTTACCTACCATAACTAAGCATCAACTCAGGCATCCACAACAACACTGTGAATATCCTGTAAAAATGACAGCAGTGTTCTGTCTGTCATCAGTTTGTGACTTAGGCTGTTCAACAATGGTGATCCAAAAACAAAGCTTACCTCTTTGGTATAGTTTTCTTTGCTTTCTTCGAGAAGGGTAGCTGGTGTGAAAAGCTTCAGGAGGCAGGTGCATGCTTCTGTGCGGTGTGCAAGGCATGTCATATATGGATCTAGTGGCAAAAAAGTGCTGCCACCTATTGCTGTGGTGTAATCTGTAGAGTATGCAAATAAAGACAAAGATAGCATAACTGACAATATAGTTAATAGATATTTAATAGAGTATTAGCCTTCCAAATAATGTAATAATGTATATACACTCACCGGCCACTTTATTAGGTACACCTTGCTAGTACCGGGTTGGACCCTTAGATACCGGGTTGGCATACATTCAACAAGGTACTGTAAACATTCCTCAGAGAGTTTGGTCCATATTGACATGATAGCATCACACAGTTGCTGCAGATTTATCGGCTGCACATCCATGATGTGAATCTCCACCACATCCCAGAGGTTCTCTATTGGATTGAGATCTGCTGACTGTGGAGGCCATTTGAGTACAGTGAACTCGTTGTCATCTTCAACCGGTCTGAGATGATTCAAGCTTTATGACATGGCGCGTTATCCTGCTGGAAGTAGCCATCAGAAGATGGGTACACTGTGGTCATAAAGGGATGGACGTGGTCAGTAACAATACTCAGGTAGGCTGTGGCATTCCAACAATGCTCAGTTGGTACTAAGGGTCCCAAAATGTGCCAAGAAAATATCCCTGACACCATTACACCACCACCAGCAGCCTGAACCGTTGATACAAGGCAGGATGGATCCATGCTTTCATGTTGTCGACGCCAAATTCTGACCCTACCATCTGAATGTCGCAGCAGAAATTGAGACTCGTTAGACCAGGCAACGTTTTTCCAGTCCTCTGTTGTCCAATTTTGGTGAGCCTGTGTGAATTGTAGCCTCAGTTTCCTGTTCTTAGCTGACAGGAGTGGCACCCGGTGTGGAAGAGATGCTCTTCTGCATACCTCGGTTGTAACAAGTGGTCATTTGAGTTACTGTTGCCTTTCTATCAGCTCGAACCAGTCTGGCCATTCTCCTCTGACCTCTGACATCAACAAGGCATTTTCACCCGCAGAACTGCCTCTCACTGGATATTTTCTCTTTTTTGGACCATTCTCTGTAAACCCTAGAGATGGTTGTGGCAGTTTCTGAAATACTCAGACCAGCCGGTCTGACACCAACAACCATGTTACGTTCAGAGTCACTTAAATCACCTTTCCTCCCCATTCTGATGCTCGGTTTGAACTGCAGCAGATTGTCTCGACCATGTCTACATGCCTAAATGCATTGAGTTGCTGCCATGTGATTGGCTGATTAGAAATTTGCGTTAACGAGCAGTTGGACATTGCGCCACATACATATACACAGTTCATTGAACAAAAGGGAGGTGGTATGAAGCTGCTAAATGTGATAAAGGAATGAGGTGAAAAATTTGTGATGTAAAATCATTTTTGCACTAAACTAACCCCTTACAAAGAACTGTTTATTTTAAATGTCTATCAATCTTGTGAAGCTATTGTTTTTTTTAAGATTGCTGTACTGGTGCACAGTTATTCAATAAATAAGTAATTCAGTACATTTGTTTATTTGTTTTAAAAAAACAGGAAAGAAATGTTTAAGTCAAGTCTGATGTTGCCTTGCACAAAAGAATGATCCCAGTCTTTTCCACACAATGAGACATAACGTTTGTTACATAATTCCGCTCTGTTTTTCTGTAACGCTATCGGCTGATAAGAAACCTCAGAAAAACGTGGATCAGTGCATCCCTAATATAGAGATGCCTCCATCATGTTTGTCATTGTTCTAGCAGCTGGTATAGCAGTATTAAAAACTGAAATACTTGATTACCTTGAAATGACCCACTTTTTAACAAAGTCAACCACCAAATGATGTCTGGATGATAATTTGACAAAAGCTTTGTCCAACAAGTCTTTATACTTGCATTTGAATTTTGCCTTGCCACCTTGATGAGCTTCCAGGGAAGTGGAAATATAATCCAGCATGGCTGGACATAATCTTCACAGTGACTGGCTTTGAACTGCTCTGTTTTATGAAATGATCAACAAGTTACTGCTAGGCTAAAAACAAAGCTCACCTTGTCTGTTGCAGGCCACCTTTTTGACATCCATAGAAACATTCGGTCTTAACTTGAACTGGAGTATCTTCACATTCATTTCATACTCGATATGTTATGATCCACTAAAGTTAGACACGATACAAGATGAATAAATACCTATTTTAGCGAGCTTCTCCGCTGTCTTGAACCTCTTGTATGTGGCTGTTCTGCATCTGTACAATCTGTGCAATGTATTGGAGATATTTTAACAGTTTGCCATGTAGGTTTCTTTTTCTGACCACATATTAAAAAAGTGTGAATCAGAAAAACCTGTTTGGGTGTGCGTTTGCAGTGGAAACCTCGAGATTCTCAGTTTTTCACTTTCACATCACAAGTCAGCAGAGGACGATGAGGCTCTCCTTGGTGCCCATATTGTTCAGTCAGACTCTGACTCAGAGCATGCACACTTTCTCACGGGGTGGATTTTCTGACCATTCCAGATCGAGTGTGGAAATTTGGGAATGTGAAAAATGGGCAGACCTACAGTTTGTTGAGAGATAGAGAAATGAGTGCTGTGGTGAGGACAGAAGACACACTTCCCATAGAGACCTCTCAGAACAATAAAACAGGGACCGCCAGACATTTAGGAGATGTTTTTCCTTTCTCTTGGAGGAGCGATAAAACACTGAGAACATGTTGGCTGTCAAGCACTCCTTTATTTATAGAACTGTGTTATCTCACATCTCCCGGGCTCTTTAAAAGGCAATAACACACACCACACTGAAAGTACACACACCCTGTTTTCTCTTGTCTTTCTCTTGCCTGTAGTTGTGTCTCAGTGTGTCTTTCTCTCCGTCACACACAGCAGTAAGCAGTGGTATGCGTGGGCTAACCAGTGTTGGATGTTTGACTGTTGAGTCATACTCAGCCGCTCACTCTGCTGCCATGTCTTCTGAGCTCTGTGTACCTCCCGGTAACTTCTTGTTGATCTCCTCTGGGGCTGATGATAGACTTAGTCGACGTCCTTTCACATGGTCTGCATGTGGCAGCATGTTTGTCCCTGAATCCCCTGTTGAAACAGGCGTCTCATTGGTGATGGTGACTTCACAATATAAAGGTGATACTGACCCTACAATGCAGTGCAACTGACATCACATTCTGTCTAGACCACTAGCTTTGCAATTGGGCTGACACGATTAGTCGATTAGTCACGATTATGTTGACAACAAAATCGTCAACTCATTTAGGAGTATCATTATCATGGAAGCACAACGGCTATGCATCTGAAGAGAAAGCATGTCATTGTGGATGATTCTGAAGAGGGTCCATCGTCTTGGTAAGCAAAGTTAGCTACCAATATTACAGTACACAGTGAGCTTTCTTGCTACTTATTCATCGTTAAAATAGCTCGGTCTTCTTCTCTGGACGGCTTTGTGACCAAGCCGAGCACTAAGCACAAAATGCACTTTTCTTATATTTGAGACCAAATTTTTATTTTTGTGAATAATTCCTTTAGGTGCCTACTTTATTTTATTTAAATGTAGCTATGTTTGATATGTTTGATGCCTAAACAGATACCTAAAGACCTGAAGTATTTAGTTTTGTGTTGTGCCTGTGCCTTGTCCTTATTTTACTCAGCTGTTTGCCCTTTATGCTGCTCTGTTGAAGAATTATTTGTTGATACAAACTTCATATCTCATTAAAGGGTTAATGAGATATCATCTTAATTTTTTTTATCTTCAGTTAGCACATACCTTAAACACTTCAAGGTGAAAGCTAATGATCTGATCAGCTGCATGCTGGTGCGATAAACTGTATGTTTTACAGTCAATTTACGTATGATCCGATTAGTCGACTAATCCAAAAAAAAAATCGGTAAGTAGTCAACTATCAAAATAGTAGTTTGTGGCAGCCCTATATGCAATCTCTCGTTTCTAAAAGAAATTTCATCACTCTTTCTAAAACAACTAAACGTGTTCCATGCTAATATTCAGAGCACTTATTAAAAGAATTCAAAACCCTTTCTAATTTTAACAAAGTTCCCCGACTATTTACAGAGAAAGGTTTGGTAAGGTTCCAGCAGAGTATCATCCGTCACTGGTTCTCCTGTGGTTGGATGAAGACAGCTGGTTAACATTGCCAATTTGTCCTAGTGGCCAACTGCAACAAGTACAGCAACTAAAAAAAACATCCCCTGTGGCCCTCCAAGAATGTTCCACATAGACCACCATTCTAAGATCCATTTGTAATGTTGAGAGCAGATTAAGCCCTGCGTGAAGAAACGCATCCCTCTCATTCATCTGAGAGATCCAGTTGGCAAAGAATTCATAAAAATTCAATGACATCTGAGTTCATTATTTCTTTTCTCAAGATTACTTTTGTAACTTTTTTTATTGCCTCTATTAGATCAATGCCTGTGTTGTGCAGGTATTCACAGAACTGAAGTTACGTCCAGTAACTCTGATGCCCCTAACTCTGAGTTTTGAGCTGAAAAAAATTGGGACCCTCTGATCTTTGGAAATGATGAATGAAAATTGAATTGAGCAATGGAACTTGAGTTTCATGTCTTTTTATTAGACATGTACTTTCCATCTCAGAGAGGCGGAGCAGAGCATACAGAGCCATGCAGGAATGATTCATTTGAGTCCTGAGACTGTGTTACACTGTTGTGCTCTGTTGTTAGGCTGTGCCACTTGCCAAGTGCTCAGCAAGGAGAGACACTGAATAGCAGTTCTGGGTGGTCACATTACAGTAATGTCACTTCACCTACTTATGACTCTAAATGTTTGCTCTTATGTCTTCAAATTATCTTAATTGAGAATTATTATATTGTATTTAAATTATATAGGGATATAAATGGTAAAATCTAAGTTGTTTAAAGGAAATTACTGAGCTTTTTTGCTAATTTTTATGTACAGAGAAGTGGCTCTGTACATAGCTTGACAAGTGGCCAGATGGTGAAAGATAATGAGAGTGCAAATGTTTCACAATAAAAGCCTCGATAACTGATAAGGGGTTTCTGTCCACTGAAACATGGAAGGGCTTTTAATTTGAAACAGAGGAAGTATTGAATTTGTATTAACAGCATGATGCAGCCTTGCTGCATCACTGACTGACTAGCTGGCTAGCTACCTACCTAGCAAACAGAAGTGATAAATATGAGTTCTGAGTACAATTGTTTTTCCAGCAATGTACAGTACTATGAAAAAGTTTTAGGCAGGTGTGAAAAAATGCTATAAACTAAGAATGCTTACAAAAAAAATATTGTTTTGTAATTGTTTTTATCAATTTACAAAATGCAAAGAGAGTAAACAAAAGAAAAATCTAAATCATTTGGCGTCTTTGCCTTCAAAGCCTTCTATTCTTACTGGCAGAAACCAGTGGGACACAGGTACACCCATTTACCCTCTGGAGAAGGCTGACCAGAAGAGGTGTTCATGGAGGAGTAGCAGCCATAAGGTCAAACCTCCATGCAAACAAGGCCAATCGACTCAATTGTGCATGAAAACATAGGAACTGGGATGCAGAAAAATGGCAGCAGGTGCTCTGGACTGATAAGTCCAAATTTGATATATTTGGCTGTAGCAGTCAATAATGATGATGATAATAATGATGAGTGTCTGCAGACAGTGAAGCATGTTGGAAGTTCTTTGCATTTCTGCAAATGGAGTTGGAGATTTGGTCAGGATGAATGTTGTCCTCAATGCTGAGAAATACAGGAAGATACTTATACATCATGCAATAAACATCAGGGAGGCGTATGATTGGCCCCAAATTTATTCAGCAGCAGGACAATGACCCCAAACATACAGCCAATGTCATTAAGAACTATCTTCAGTGTGAAGAAGAACAAGAAGTTCTGGAAGTGATGGTATGGCCCCCACAGAGCCCCCACAACCTACCAGCAGAGATCCTTCAAAAACTGCGTGCAAGTGTACCTAGAAGAATTGATGCTGTTTTGAGGGCAAAAGGTGCTTTGTTGATTGATTTAGATTCACTTCTGTTCATTCACTGCATTTAAACACACTAAAGCACTGAAGGGTTAACATCAATGAGAGCTGCTTCCTGTCTGTTTTTAATTAGGACGGTTTAATGACTAATGCAGGTTCAATCAGGATGCACAAATCAAACCAGTTTAAGCTTGTACACTGGACCGGACCTGCAAAACCGGATACCGACCCAACCCTAGTGGCTGGATTAACAAAGGCCGGGTTAATTATTTCTTTATGCTAAGTGGATTTGTCTTTGTATAGTACTTTTTACTGACCATTCACACACCAATGTCACAGTTGTCAGGAGCATTTTGGGGTTGAGTATCATGCCCAAGGACACTTTGAATGGACCTGCAAACCAGCAAACCTCCGATAACTAGTTGACCCGCTCTACCAGTAACAGTTCAGTAACACACTGAGAAGTGTTCAAGGGTCACGTTCTTTGACAACATGCCACAGAACTCAGCAGAGAGATGACAACTTGTTGAGGCAATAAAAAGTCATGGATTGTCCAGGACACTTGACAGAAACTATTTTTACAGCATAACCCAAGAAAATGGTGCATTTGTGTAAGAACTGTCACAGCATCTGTTTCACACCATGATCATAATGTAGTGAAAAGTTGTAACAATATTATTCTCAATATCTATCTCCTGCTCCTGTTCTCATTGAGCCACAGGCACATTCAGATTCAAAACATTCAGACTAAGAATGAGACAGATGAAACATGCAGGAGCCATACTTCTATCAACACATGGGCCTTTAGCCTGTGTTACGTTATGCACACACAGTCTGCCACTCTACACTGATAAATATTGTTGAGTGATTAGATGAATATGTCCACTATCAACAGCTGGATCCGTCTTCACCTGGATGTTCTGTGATTTTTTTCATTTTAATGATCTATCTCTGAAGACTGAGGGAGAGCCAAACTGCTCACACACACACACACACACACATACACACACACACACACACACACACACACTCTGAGCTGAAAAAGGATTGAGAGGAAAAAGAGCTGCAGAGCCAGAATATTTTCACATTAAACTCAATAAATTAAGGATTCATTCCGACCAAGCTGCAGTTGGTGATTGTTGGAACAGTGGAAAGACAGAGAAACAGAGAAGGTTCTGGTAGGTTTCTGTTAGGGATGCACCAGTGCACATTGCCATCGACCATCGGCAAATAAAAGTGACATTCACCAATGGCAGTGGCCAATGTTTATATGTTGATTTACATGTCGCATAAACCCTGTGCTGAGGTGCTGAGGAGAAACCTTTTTTTGGAGGCTCCTAAACCCCACTGCACACATCTCTGGCATATCTTCAAACACTACCAGGAGAGTTTCAGAAGCGAGCGTTTAGCCCCCCAGACTTAGTTTACTTGCTCAGATTTGGCCATTTTCTCGGTGTGTGTTCTTCTAAATATTCTTCTTCTACATGTGTAAATATACTACATCGTTACTTAGTTTCGCTTTTGTCTGTTTTTACAACCGGCAGTTTGCACGGTTTGCACAGTATTTTATTTTCAAAATTCTCTTCTGTTTTTTCTGTCTGTATTCCGCTCACTCACAGTGCACTGTGTAGACTGACGTATGCTGCTCGCGTCAAGCGTCAAAAAGGGAAGAAACACATATTCAGTGCATAGCTGAGCTTAGAGATGCTTCTGGGACGCTTGCAGTTTGCAATACATGTAACAAACATTGGCATCGGCAAGTTGTTATTTTAAAGATCGTATTGGTATCGGCTCAGAATTCAACACTTGCACGCATCTCCCAGCCTCAATACCAAACTTTACTGATAAACAAAGTGGTAAATTAGTGTAGCACGTGATGTCATTGCTGTAACACTGCACATCCTCTGTACATTATCAGTTAATATAGCACTGATCAATCAAAGATGAATCGATTATTCATGAATAACTCAACCATTTTATTATTAACAGCTCCATTAAAGACACATAGTGTGTTCTTTTTCCTTCTTCTGCAGAGCATGACGAGGAAGTCTGTTAGGATTGTATCCCTGCAAACACACAGGGACAACATTCAAGCTCAAGGTTAAGCTCAAGAATTTTGGGAATATTCTAAATTGTAAACTCCATGGGAATTATGGAAATTTATGGGAATTAAGTGTAAATTGGGGGTAATTTAAACAAACTATCATATCCAAACATAAATCTAAACATTTTGTTTTGTCATGCAAAACATGCAAAATAAAACAATCAAAAAACATTTCATTTTTTTCAAATTGATTTATTTGAAAGTAGAACTTTATCAAGTTTGAATTATTTTATTGAACAATATTATGTAGTCCACAAGCTCAAATGTGTGTCTTCAATAGTCTCTGTGTGCTCTGGGCTGTAAAGTGTGATATTCAAGTGAACTGGCATGAAATCTGGTTGTTTTAGTCAAGATTATGCTAAAATATATTTTCCCAAGGACAACCTTCAATTTTGTAAATTCCTAGTTAATTGCCATTTATTCCCATAAATTCCTCTTAATTCCCATGGAAAGTTTCCAACTTGGAAAATTCCCAGAATTTGATTAGGACAGATCCACACCACAAATACAGTCTAGAGATAAACTTTATAGCGTAGACAGTACACAGTATGTTTTCACAGAGCCAAGCACATCTCAGAATACCTACAGTGTGCCACTTTAACCAAAAATATATACACTATACATTTTTTTCTGTAAGCAAACAAGTCAAATAAAGTTGACTAACAAATGTTAAGTAAAAATATAAAGGAATGTTACATACAGCCTGTCCACTGCCACAGCAGTTATTGCCAGTTCTCAGAGTGTGTGTCCTTTTGACATGTGACGTGTGTGTATTTGACTTCACACTCGGAGGCAGACCGAGCAGAGCTATACAAAATCTACTGATGACATCATGTAAAAATCCAAAAGACGCAGTGATAATCAGATGATAATATTGAGATGGAAAAATATGATCTGGCAGTTCTGCTCATATTTCATTCATTCATGACAGAGAATGAAGAGTTTGTTTGACAGAAGCCAAGACTTCCACCTCTGCTCCATGACGTTAGCAAAGTACGCAAGTGCTGAAATAAAAGCTCTTTTTTTTAATAGAATGTCTCAGCATGTTAGCGCCGCTCAACATTTTCTATGTGGGATTCTTTGTGAAGAGGAGGAGTTGGCTCCATCAGCAGCTATCTTTAATCACAGTGATAATTTCGTGGCTTTGGTGCTGGGAGATCTGATGAGTCATATCCTACAGGGATGCCACTAATCACACCCCTGTGGAATTTCTGTGTGTATGTGTAATTATGTTTGCAACAGTAATTGCCTGGCATATCAATATATCTACTGTAAACACTCGTTCTGTTAGTATAAAGGCTACTGTGGTTGAGTGGCAGATAAAGTCTGACTGTGTTGGTCACATGTGACCATGACTTTGGAGCAGTTGCTCCCATGCTTTTATTACAATAACCTCTGAAAATACATGCCCTACTCGCTGGCAACTGAATGTATCTCAGGTAAACAGCAGGCCAGTAGACCATTTTCACAGCAGCCTTTTTGACACGACATGTTACCATTGATACTAGGCTAGGGATAGCTGTTTTGAAGGTTTGCTGTACATGTCGGTTGTCAGACAGTTTGCAATGCTGGGTCAGAATGGTTGAACACTGACATGCATACATGAAATGATGCTCGGCCTTCACTGTTCTTTTCACGGACAGGGCTTAAGTCCGCATACCAAAAAACAAACCAAACCAGCGACAGGAGTGGCATGTTTCTGCCTCCTGCTTATCCGTTTTAATCTTGGTTCTTGGTTCTACTGATGGTGAAAAAAGTTACTCCCTCTTCTCCCTCTGAGTGTTTGTATCAGTGTAAAAACTGTGGCACAAACTTCATTTTTCATTCTCACCTGCTGACACATTTTTGATTCCATTTCATTTAAAGAGGTGTGTGTAAGACTGAAACAACAATGTCATAACCACGACTGTTCTCATGTAGTCTCAGTATCATACACCTCCTCTCAAATAACATGGTATCAATTCGTCTTCTGTTTTCTGCTCAACAGGAAATACATCTGTGTGATGCAAATGCTGTCTATTTTTAGGCTCTGATATGCACAGCTATTAACACAGTTATACCATATACTATCATATATTGTGCATGTATTTTTGGCAGTGGATGTTTTCAAGGTCATTACTGTAAACGCAGTAAATGCAGGTTCAGTGCAGGCTGAGCACCTTCCTGTGACCGCCTCTATGACCATGCCTGTAGCAGCAGTGGCTTGTTGTGATAAGGCCTAAGCCTGCTGCCACTTCATATGTGCAGCCAGTGGAAGCGAGTGACACTGCAGCTCTTTGTGCAGCAGAGTAGAATGGCCGCCATGCACCACAGCTGAAAGCAGGAGGTTGGTTTGTATTAGCAGCTGCTGCGCCTCTCTGTCTCCCTGCTTCTCCCTCTGCTCCTTCCCCCCTCTCTCTCTCTCTCTCTCTCTCTCTCTCTCTCTCTCTCTCTCTCTCTCTCTCTCTCTCTCTCTCTCTCTCTGTCTGTCTGTCTGTCTCTCCTGTCTCTCTCTTTCTCTGTGTCTCTCTCTGTCTCTCTGTCCTGCCTGCCCCCCCCCCCCTCTCATTCCTTCCATACCAGACATAACTTCTGGCCAGCTGAGTTAGTCGCCTGCCTCGCGCTGTACTTCTCTGTAAAAGAACAGCCAGAGTCAGCATTCAGTTGTATAACACATAATTACAACAAGTTGTGGAAACATAGCCCCCTCTCTGCTCCTCTCACCACAACTGTGCATGTCTGTGTGTGTGTGCATGTGTGCGTGCACATATGTGGCCTGAGTATATGTCTGACTTCAGAGTTCTGTTGCATTTGGGCAACACCATGTGTACGGTGGTATTAAAAAGTCCAGAAGGCAGATGAGTAAAACTGTTGAATGGGACACTCACGAACAAGCCTTGTTTCATCTGCTATCAGTACTTCTTCAGGCTTCATCAGAGTCTGCAGAGCTTCTCAGGAAAAGTGGACCATGTCACCAACAGGCCCCTGCTCTGCAGATACGATGACATGTAACTTGTGACAAAGCAAAGGTGTAAATCATCAATTAATGATTGAACAGAGAGATTCAGGCTCATGGTATTGTTCCTGCTGGATCACTGTCACACTGCCATGACTCACTGGGACACTAGAATACAACAGAGACATTGTTAATGCTATTAATAATACATGCTTTTCCTCTGACAAGTTGTTTGAGTCGACTGCTGTTGAAGTTCTACAGTAAGACAAGGAGGAAGAGGAGTTGTCTGTTATTACATCATCATTACATGTATCTGTACTGTTGTTATTGATAAGTATCAGGACCAGTTTGAGGGAGATGTAATCAGATTAATCAACTAATTGCTAATAAGTAATAATTAGTAAGCTAATAAGTATTATTTATTTTAATTTTAATGAATTATTTATATACTTATTCATAAGTTTGCACATCTGCACTCTGGGTTATGGATCTGGGAACACTGGCATCCATTTTTGATGCAGTAGGGAGACCCCTACCATTGGCCAGGCCCAGGACTTGTGCTGACAACTGCCAGCCCACACTGGGGGGGACAAGAGATTTGTTGGGGGGTTACAAGGATAGTTGTGGGATTCATTTGAAATGAGAGCTAGCAAGTGCGCATGTGTGTGCATATAGAAGTGTGTCCACAGAGGTCAAAATTCTGTGAATATGTTGGTAGTCAGTTAACAATAAAATGCTCAAAAATAATCCTTCACTGAACTCTACTGTGTTTTGTCACATTTGATAGAAATTACATTTTGTCGTCACTACATTGGATTTTTGTCAATAGAAATTCATACAGGCCATATTTGTGATCAGTACAATGATGGACTGGCCATCCGGAGCTTCTGGAGCTCAATGTAACACACAATAGTGTTGTGTGGCTGCCAGCCCACTCTTTCTATTTTTGGTCAAGTCCATCAAGACACAAGCTCTGGAAGTCTTGCCTTGGTGCTAGGTATGTAATGATTCATCAAAATGCGTGACGATTCGCATCAGTTGACAGAAAAAATGAATTGCGGATAGGTAGGATATGTTCTTTTTCTTCAAAAAGACGTATTCAAGTCGTGAGTTGAGTGTTACATCCCTTCTTGGTGCTTATTTTATTTTTATTTAACCTTTATTTAAAAATAAATAAATGTGTTTTTAAAAAAAAAAAAAAAAAAAGAGATAAAGACGTCTTTCACAAGAGTGACCTGGCCAAGAAAGGCAGCAGCATACATCATAAGAATCAAGACAGATGAACAACAACAACAAACAAGCATCAGAAACAACAACAAAAACATCAGAATGATGTTATCAGAATGAGTTACATTCACAGACAGTGTAAAACCTGCACATAGTCTTTGTGATGTCACCCACAGGTTTCTGAAGAACTGTTGTCATGATTAGTGTGGTGGTCCAAGCAGAGCACCGTGTGGAACTCCATGACTAACTTTGGATTGTGTGGATGATTTGTACTTAGCTAGAGCTGATAAAGTGGTCTTGAACCAGCTTGGTGTGGTTACATTGTAAACAGTGACACTTGAAATGATTTAAAATCATGAAACACAATGAAAATACAGATTAAGTGGTTCTAAAAAGGTGACTTTTGAGTTTCGAGTCCAGTGTTTGATTCCTAGAGGTGAAGACAGGAGGTTGGCATCAGAGAAGCAGAGGTGGAGGAGTGTTGCGGTGGAGTGGGTCTGAGTTATAGAGGGCCTTTATCAGTTAGGACTTTGATTTGGATCTGTTGTGGGACAGGGAGCCGGACAGGAGTGAGACTGGGTCAGATGACTGACAGTAGAGTTTTGGATATAAGACTTTGGATGCCAAATGTAATGCCAGTTAGATGTTTAAACTGTTGTAGATGGCTAGTTTGAATGGATGATGATGCTTAGTGCAAATCACGCTCACTAGCTGGAAGGAAGTTTTTCCTTGCAACTGTTGCCAAGTGCTTGCTCCATATACAAAGAGTAATGCGATAACTTCTGTTATGTTTTGGTGCTATATAAATTCAATTGAAATTGGATTAGGATCAGTGATGGTCCTTCCAGTAGTATAGCCCAAGGCTAGGTGGACAATTAAGACCAGTCAGAGCTCTAAAGGAACTCTATTGCTGCCCTACAGGGACGAAGTACAGACACAAGAGCTCTTGCCAGATGGAGAGACGCCTCTGGAGCTAGAGTTGCTGCACAGAAATGCACCTTTTGGGAACAATTTTAGAAACTTGTGATCCCCATTAGCACAGCCTCTACACAGCAGTGGTGGAGCCAGTAGTCCAAAGAATAAGTTAGAGTCATCAGTCCAAATTAGTGGAGTCATCCTGGGAATCATAGAGGGAAGTGGTTGGCCTTGATCCTCACGTGGAACAGCCAGGAGATGGGTTGACTGTATCTGGATGTTTTACCTTCACCGGTAAACTAGTGGACTCATGAGTTCCCATCAGGCTCTGGTGAACCTCTTCCTCTTCTTCTTCAGATCATTTCTCTTTAGGCTATCTTAAGCTCCTGTCCCTCAGCACAGGCAGTAGACACTGCCATCTTAAGTGGCCTGCCTGTTATCATGACACACTGGTACCCTGGAGTCTGCTTAGCTTTCACATGCAGATGCAAGCTTACATAATGGAAGCAACATTGGTACATTCAGACACATTCATAGTTCAGTTCAGATGGCCTGGCCTGTATTATGTGTAGTATATGTGGGCAGAGTTTGGTTGCTTAAGTTCACCTAGTTGTGCTTCAGTTGGTTTTGTGGTCATGTTTTTCATGATGGAAGAGTTAAGACTGACCTATATATAACATCCAGGCCCAGATTATATCTGGAGTGTCTCTGTAGAAGCATTTCTTCACACTAGCACTTGTTGATAGTCGGATGGATGGAGGCTGGGGAACAGTTAACTGGATATCTAAACTCACAAGCCTTTATCTTGGCGAGTCCAGTGCATTCTGGTCCCAGAGATCAGACTACTACTAGAATCCGAGTGTGTGGATTCCAGATCCAAAGGCTGAAATGTCAGGAAAGTGATCACCAAGGTGTTTTGGCATGGGATGAAGATCTCTGGCATTTCAGAATGTCAGAACAGACAGCGAGCAGATGCCAACATCTCTGGAAATGGTTTCAAATGTGCAGTGTCCATATGTGTGGACTGATGATGGGATGGCAGTGGCAGTGTGATTGTTGTTGTTTGAACCTCTCCTTCCTATATTTAGACCAGCTTTAAGCCTGATTTATAAAAAGACATGACCTCAAAAAGGATCTCTTTACTGTCTGCTATGGTAATAAAACTATTTATGTCGTCTGCACTTTCTTATGCCACTCGTCTATCTCACTTTGAGACACACTATTAATTCATTTCACAACATTTGTTGGGCCTTTGTGAGCTGTAACAGCTCAAGTGGCCTCTGGAAACAGACTGATCTCAAATGAACCCCCGCTGTGGGATGAGAGGGTGGGTGGACTAATGAGCA
The DNA here is from genome assembly GCA_023373845.1 of Nibea coibor. Classification (NCBI taxonomy): domain Eukaryota; kingdom Metazoa; phylum Chordata; class Actinopteri; family Sciaenidae; genus Nibea; species Nibea coibor. Next base: position 1,133,772 of record CM041721.1, on the reverse strand, counting down.
GGGTAGCACGCACACACACAGTGGTGTTTCCATCGCTTCAGAGGACATTACATTGACTTACATTCATTTCATTACATTGACTTACCCTGGCCCTTACTGCCTCTCTTTTAACTTAACATTAACATAAATGTAAAATTAAACCAACCTAAAAGTAATTAACCTGAAACTGAACGATTTACGTGATATGGAGTTTTGAACGCAGTTGGCAGAAGAGTCCCCACAATGTAACTGTCTGTAAAGATTTATGTCCACATAATGTAATACATGCTCACATGTGTGTGCACATGCACATCACATACATGCATTTCACTGTGGGTGGGGATTACGTGTACAGAGGATCTGATACTGTAAACTTAAGTCATCTTAATGCCTTGTGCTTAATGTCCTTTGGTGACATAAAGCTAAGCTAAAGCTAAGTCTCTATTCACAAGCTGCCTCCTACCAAGTATACATTTCAATCCAAAATAAGTCATGAGTCAGTAAAAGAGTCCTCTGAATGGCAAATGATGGCTTTCTTTGTTTGAAGAACACAAACAGTGTATCATCTCATTTCCTGAGTGTATATTATATGCTGCTCTCTTGTTAAAAGAGACCCAAACGCAGCACTTGTCAAGTGGTCATTGGGTGGTCTTCATACATCAAGAGTAGTAGAATCCAGACACCAACTGAAAGGCAAATTGTTGTTGTTAAGCATCACAGGAATGCTGTTAAATTCTACATGAGTATCACTTAAGTAGTTTCACATGAACAAACCAGTGCTTTACAATACAGTATGTCCCATGTTTGTCAAATTTAAAGTGTTAGCTCTGTGTCCACCACTTATTCATTTGATAATATTCATATGATGCTTTCTAATAACTTTACCGATCCTGGGTCTTTACTCTATTACCTGCAGCAGGTCAAAGTTTATATATATATATATATACACACACATACATACACAAGTAATAGAGTAATTCAAATTACATGCATTCTGTTCAGAGCTCTTATAGGTTAGAATAAAGCCTGGCTATTCTTATATCTTGTGTCTTGGGTCCTTCTTATATTGTACACAGGGGCTGTTGTGGGACACTCCTGTGAGGTTGAAGGCATGCTGAGGTTGGCCTGATGAACAGCTGCCTGGCCTGTTGTCGGAGCTCTGCCACGATTATAAAGGGAGCAGACTTCTTCGTCAGAAGAACGGTATTGAGCAGGGGTATCGGGAGGATTTTAGCCCGTACATGCATTCGCCAGTGTGTTAATCATGTCCTCATTGTTTAATATTGCTGCTACGAGACTCCAAACGGACCGACAAACTTTTTACTGCAGCATCCACACGTTAAACAAGATGGCCGCAGGCACTGCAGTGAAGTCTGACGTCAGTCAAGTTTCATTCAATATATTCAGAGTTTCATTCCATATATTCAAGGTTCACTCCATATATTCAGAGTTCAAATATATATATATATGTGAAGCAGCTAGGTCTTACAGATATAGAGATGCGGATCTATGATACCATATGCTACCATACATAGCAGAGTGTCTCTTCTTATAGTCTGACGGCGATTGTGGTTGGAACAGTGACTTGTCAAACCTTTAATCATGGGGGTGTGTGAGTGTGTTCCCCTGGAACGTATTTGAATCATCGGCTCTTTTTTGTGTAACTGTTCATACTCGACAGAGCAGCGTTATATAAAACTGAATGATGCAACAAAGTAAATATGACATTGACCATGTCTTTCCACTCAGGGTTTAGGTGTCAGGATGGTTTGTAATGACACGTCTTGTTGAAGGAAAAACTGTGTCAGCTTCTGATTTTGTGTTTTTCTTAATACTTTTTGACAGATGTTCAATCAAGAACATAATTAGAATATTAATTGATATGGAAATGATTAGTTGCTGCCCTGTTGCTGCTAGAATCTGTTAATCAAAATAAAACAGGAAATTGTGTTGCTTTCTTTGAATCCACTGAAAAACCACACAACTGATTTTTTTTAGGAAATCCTATCAGTAAAGCAATATAGTCTATGTATTATCGAAGTGAACAAAGAAATTATTTATTTATTTTCTGACCAAGGTTTTCATGCTGTAGGCAGATTGATTCTTCTCCATGTGACGCTACAACTTTGTAAACACATCACATACGTATGTATGAGCACGTGTAACAGGCGTGTGTCTGCCTCTGTGTGTTGGAGGAAGCCTTTGTCTGCCTCCATCAAACACAATCAAACTGTGTGTGTGATGTGAGGAAGGCTTGTTTTCTCCTCTGAGTGTGTGAGGAGGACTTGTAAGGCTCCTCTGTTTTCCTCTGATTTCCTGTTTCCTGCCCATGAATGGGCCAACCACATCACTGCATGTAGAAGAGCTGGGTGGTGACCTCGGCTCTGTGTCTTTCTGACAAGTCTGTAATTAGAATGTGTTTTGAACAGTGAGCCAGTCATGCTCACTGTTGACTTCATGTATATGTGATGCAGAGTCCTGATCAGAGCCCTCAGCAGCTTTGAACAGCACACAAGCTTCAGGCTGTGCTAAAGAATGAATCAGCTTCATTTGCTCACACTTATCACTTATGATCACTTATTATTACAAAGTGACCCAGAGTAAACTAAAGAATACAATTGTAGGCAGATTTTCTGGAGTTCAGGCCAGCACAGACCGGTAAAAACTTCAAAATATTATTACACGTGCTTCAACATTGTTATGAAACATATCCTGTGGAGGTTTGTTATGACTGGACAAACTATTTCTGAGTTACAGCCTGATTTATGTTCACATTTGTAGCAATCCTTTAGTAGTATGAGACTTTCAGGGTATGCATGAGGTTCTTACATGGCTGTATCATGTGAGCTTATTGATGAATGGCCCAGTGGTTGTTGACTTTGGTCTATTTATGTACTCCACCATGCCCTGTTTAAAGTTCTTGGTCAATATCTTGAAAACTAAACACAATATCAACAAGATTTATGCAACTCGTGATATGTTTCGTACAAAAATGACTCAGAAGATTTTCTGGCAATCACATCAAGTGTTCCATAGAAATAGAAATGGTGGAAAATCTAGTCAAGTGGATTTTAGTGGTCCAAGAGGCTTCTTAGTAAAGCACACTGAACTGGACTTGTGTGTCCAATTTCAAGTCAATTAGACTAATTGTGTGAGGGTGTGGCCTGTCCAGAATTGCTACGGTGCCACCATCTGGCTGAACTACAAGGCTCCAGTCAGATCATCAGTTCATTTTAGGTCTTTACTGCCAGACTGAAAATATTCCAAATGATGCAGCATAATAGTTATGATTCATTGTAATTGTACGACATGTTTGTGTTGATTGTTCTGTACATGTGACATCCATTGCACGTCTGTCCGTCCTGGGAGAGGGATCCCTCCTCTGTGGCTCTTCCTGAGGTTTCTTCCACATTTTTTCCCTGTTAAAGGTTTTTTGTGGGCAAGTTTTTCCTCACTGGAACCGAGGGTCTAAGGACAGAGGGTGTCACTCCCTGTACAGATTGTAAAGCCCTCTGAGGCAAAATGTGTTTGTGACTTTGAGCTATACAAATAAAAATGGATTTGATTTGATTTGATTTAGTTCAGTTATTACTAATAAGTAGCAAAAAATTAGGGATGCTCAGTAACTTTTTTAAAAACTGATATGACTGACTTTTTCCCAATGAAAAACTATTGGCAAGCCTCTCAAAATGAATAAAATAAAATAAAATAAGGACCCCACAAGTTAGATTCAAAGGAAAACGGTGCAAAAACCACATCTCTCTATCGTAAACTGTTTCAGAGATATTCACAGATATGAAAACTTTAGACTTTTTGAGCAGATCTGCCCAATCCGTCCTCAGAGGGTTAGACTGAAACATATGTAGCAGCTTTGCACACAGTGCCCTCAGCCAACCACTTGTCCACAACTGGGGGATGATGGTACGTGGTCTTTTCCTGGTTGCGTCACCAGCTGTGCACCTGCCGTCAGTTGGTACTTTTAACGTAGGTGCTTGGTGTCGCCATTATTGTATGTTTCCTGGCACTGAACAGCGGTGCCCAAAGGATCGTGGGATATGTGAGGCTGCGAAGGATAGTTGCGGTGCATCGTTGAAAAAGAGGGAAAAGAAGGCTGCATTTGAAGGAGCCTTCTAATTGGGACAGCCTTTGCGCAGCATTGTGACGTAATCAGCCTTCAAATGCGTCCTTTGAAGGATGCAGCCCCTGAATTGGGACACAGCCAAGGATGCACCGCATCCTTCACGCCCTCACATATCCCAAGATCCTTTGCGCACCACTGTTTAGTGCCGGGAAACATACAACAATGGTGGCTACGTTAAAAGTACCAACTGACAGTAGGTGTGCAGCTGATGTCCAGGAACCAGGAAAAGGTTCCAGGAAGGCTAGACAGTCTCATTTAACAACGGCCATTGACACCGCCTTCGAAGCATGCAGCCCCTGAATACGGGATGCAGCAGGCACAGTCGAATAGTCAAAAAAATTAGCTCCTAAGTCCTTTCCTAAGTCCTTTCCTAACCACTTGACCTTGATAGAAAACGTCACAAGGTCAAGGAAAGATGTGAAAGAGAATTCATAAGGAGTTAGGAGAAGATGACCGCGGTGTTCAGAGAGTCAGACTGCTCTTACACTTAGGCTACATCAGTATGAGACAGCGAATGTTATTGACGTGACCTGTGGTAAAACTACAAAGTCCAGAAGATGGACTACAAAACACGCATCTGAGATACTTCCTAGACACTCGCCGTGCACTCTTAGCGTGTAGGAAATATAAACATGGACAGCCCGGTGAAAAATATGATGTCATTATCAATCTCAGAATTCAAATAATAAATATTGTCCAGCTGTGACAGAAGTCAGGTGAAGTGTGTTACACTGGTATGGTCGCTCACCCTCCTGTCCACTCATATAGATAAAGACAAAGATATATGATTAATAATCAGCGGTAACTTCATGATGATCTGCAGGACTCTGGATGTCACAGTTACAAACAGTTTTTACTGTGTGTGTGAACGCAGCCCCACAGTCAACAACAGAACACACTTGATGATCAGAGTTTTTACATCACGTCAACATGTATGTTCATATTCACACACTCTCTCTGCTGCAGGCTGCATCACACTGTTTAAATACATTCATGTTTGCAGGTTGTGAATGACTGAACACTGCGCCGATTTTTTGTTGCTGCTGCAAGGAATTGTGGGGCGGCATTACCTCCTTTCCTTTCGTAAAGGACGGTCCGGTGTATCCTATGCTAAAGGAGATAATAAAGGAAGCATTGAAGCCCCTTTCCTTAAGAGTTAGAGAACTGGAATGGCTCTTATCATGGCAGACATGTTAATACTTCCAGGTCATTTCACTCAGTTAGGAAGGTTCCTAAGCAAATCTGACTATTCGACCGCACCCAGCGTGTGTATGTTGCAGAGCCGCCCACAAGGCAGCCTCTCTGGAATTATGTCATGCAACAAAGCACGGTAGTATTCTGTGTAAAGCGCCAGTCAATTTAAATACACACTTATTGGTCCCATGAAATACAGTGAAAACCGGACAATTTCATGAAGTTATGAGGATGTAAAAAGTGGACATGTCCAAGCAAAAGAGGTCGTTTGGTCACCCTAAATAACAAGCGACCTGTCTTCTTCTGAAACGTTGAAAAAGTCCACACAATCGACGCCATGTCTGTTTTTAAATGTAAGCACACTGTGCTGCATTCACGGTGTGACAGAAATTCACTCTTCCCACGTTTGCTAGTTGTTCTTTAGTTCATGTTTCTATTGTTTATGTGTAACATGTGGAAAAATACTGTTTATCAATTCAAGTCAGCAACTACCAAAATTATGACCCAGTTAATGAGTTCTGTTCCGACGTGAGGGGGTATTCTTGAATTTTCACAGTCAGAATGAGTTTTTCTGATTATGACAACCTCACTTCACTGCAGGCTATTCAGGTCTCATGGTGGGAGTGGGGCACTGCCGTGCTGGCAAAATTCTAAATGTTATTGGGGCTATTCGTTGTGATATCGGACTTATTGGAATGACGTAATAATTTCCTGTTATTGTGCCGATAATTATCGGGCACCCCTAAAAAAAAAAAAAATTAATTAATTAATTAAAAAAATAAATAATAATAGTAAAATAAAATAATGGCAGTTATTAACCCAAAATGAGATCTGCATGTTCATATGAACACTGATAGTGTAACTACTATAATAAACGTCACACTGAAACCATATTAGCCTTTCACAATAAGACAACCAAGCTGGCCAGTTGGATCAACATGCAGTTTATATCCTCACAGGCTAGTTACTGAAACACCTTATGACAGCAGCTCTGGCAAGTACACAGAGAGAACTAGGTGATGTCACCACATGAATCTCACAGTCGCAGTAAATGAAACTTGCAAAGTCAGTGACTTCTGCACCAAAATGACAAAATGCGTGAAAGAGTTTCAAAATCAGAGTTTCAAAAATAAAAGAGTAAACTGAACAAAAATGTCTCTGAACAGGAAGAATTCACTACAAGGATTGGGTTTTTTGGGGAGCATTCAGTCATTGATTTTCCATAACCGCTTATCCTTATCAAGGTCACGAGGGGCTGAACTGGTCCCAGCTGACACTGCAAGAGGGACGGGGTATAGTCCGGACAAGTCACCAGTTCTTTGCACATCATCTCCTGTTATTGGATAAATCTAGCGCATTCATGACATGAGACAAAAAAAAAAAGTTTGATTAAATTAAACTTCTTTATGCCTTCATTTGATAAACAGAAGCATAGAGCTGACCACTGTCGCTGCCCAGCTGTTGTAAAGTAACTGAAGGTAGCCCTCGTCACAGTAACATCACTTAATAATAAATGTATTTAGTATTTATAGATCACACCGAGGACAGACAAAAACATCCACATTGGGACTTTTTCCCTGCACACTTGTTGATATGTCACAGAGTTGTGACATGTTTAAAGTTTGAAATTGAAGATCTTTTCTTCATTTGCAGGGTTCATGTTTTTGTATGAAGTGCAGTGTGTTGTGCTCACAGATCCACACAAAGCCAGCATTTATGCAAATCTTAAAAAGGATAGCTTGCTGTTTCAGGAGCCCTTTCTACACAGAGATCCTGCCATACTGTGACAAAGAGCTTCACGCTGAACCAACCATCCCCAGTGAGTGATCATGTGATCATAGATAGCATGTCACTGATGCAAAAGAGGACTGACATGTAACGCAACACTTCGACACTGCTACGGTGCTACATGCTGTGTTGTGTTACACACTGCACAGTGCACACACCCTCTTGTGTAATATTAATTCTGCTCTCTGCTCAGAGGAACACCGCCACTGGTCAATTTTAATGATGATGATAGTCACAAGTTATGATATGATCAGCACCAGCCATGATGTCTCGTCCTCTAAAAACATAAACATGTGTAAGTCCTAAAGTACATGGTGAATTGAAGTGCACTTCTCTATGTGCAGGTTTAACACTCAGCAGAGTAACCAGCTGTCTGACCAGATGTTGACTGTGATCAGCAGTCTGCTGAACAGAAGAGATTTGAACCATTTTTTCTGTGAGGTTGTAGACTTTATTGAAAAAATGTAAGAGCATTTTCACAATTGTGTGCACACACCCACATTGAAGGTTTGGCCACACTGGTACCAGTAAAAACAAGAGCATATTGTCTGACAGCTGAATAGGCTGCATTAAGTCCATCTAACCTGTAATACAGGCTCCCTGTGGTGGTATTTGGTGTGTGTGTGGAAAAAGGAGTGCCAGTTTGAAAGTGTGTCCTTTCTTCGGAGCACCTGAGAAATGTTGCAAAGATGCAAAGGCTTTTTTGTCTTTCTGGAGCTGACCTTTCCATGTATGAACCAGTATTGGAGACCTGTTTGGTATTTCCCTGTTTCAGCTTCCTGTTTTCTGCCAACACTAATGAGTCCATCTTCTGTGATAATGACTGTTTTGAAGATATTTTCTCATATCTCTTCATATCTTTTCTTCTAGAGCCCAGCATCATGAAACTGAATCCCCAGCAAGCTCCACTCTATGTAAGTACCTCTAGTTATCACACCTCATCACCATGACCAGTCAAACACTGCGACATGTTCTGCAATACATGTGGCACTTTGCTGTTTTTCTGTGGATAAGCATGAGCTCACCACATCATTTTTTTATGGTTACTATGGACAGAGCAGATGTTACGTTTGGACTCCTTCTTCTTATAGCTTCTGCTGTTAGCAGTTAATTCCATATTAAAGCTAACAGTGGCTAACTCTGAGCTTCAGTAACTAACTGTATAATTATTTATACACAAACAATCTTGGAACCGATCAGCTGTTGCCTGAAGACAATTTAGACTACATGAATGCCGGTGGCTTAAAAAATAAAAAGCGGAATCTGATGATATGAGGCTGATGATATTTTACTCTCCACAGTGTTGCATCCAAGGTTCACTCAAAAGTGATTGGTAACTATAACTTGGACTGCAAACAAAAAGCAGCCATCACCTACAGTTTCTGCGTTCATATGCAGACATGTGTTTATAGAGATTAGTACACCCTGTTGTGTGCGTAGTTAAATGCTAACTCTGCCAGAATAAGTGAGTAGAAATAAATGACATGACAGTGGCTGTAGACTCTAAGTTTGCTTACTGTGTAGGTTAATGTTGTATTAGCATAAAGTGATGTCCAGTTCAGCCTTCATCATATCACTGTTGGCTAACAGGATGTCAAGAAGACACATGACAGCTCTCAGCAGCAGCTCAGTGTACACACGCTGTAAATGTCTGTGTAGTTAGATCAGATCAGCAGCCTCTGTGGCTGGGAAATGAAGCTGATACAGAAGTGCTAAAAACTGTAATTCCTGGAGTGGCCACTTGAGCCTGGCTTCAGAAGTGGTCAGTCTCCATTTAAGTGCCTCTATTTTAAGAATCATACATTACAGCCTGGTACAAAAAATAAAACAAAAGAAAAAAAACGGTTTTGGTCTCTACAGCTAATTTCTGGCATCCGACCCACCTCAGGTCAGCTGATGATCCATGCCTTGCCAATATATAGAATATTTTCAGCTTCACCTACAGGTGATGTCAAGGAGGCTCTGTCCATTCTTTATACTGTCATTGAGATGATACATATCTGTTTGACTTGTTGACATGCTCCAAAGAACAAGAAGTACAATATGTTTACTCCTTTTAGTTTTTCAGGGCCTCAGATATGCAACATGGCAGGACTGTGTTCTCAGTGTGTGTGTGTGTGTGTGTGTGTGTGTGTGTGTGTGTGTGTGTGTGTGTCTGTGTCTGTGTGAGAAAAAGACAACAACATATTTGTGGCTCCATTCAACCATTCATTAAATGATATGTTTTGGTCACAATGAAATTACACAGCAGCAACACCCTTTTGGGATGTTTACACTTTCTTCCTGCTGTCTACACACACACACACATACACACATTTGAAACATGGAACGTGAAATAGGACAATTGTTGTTTGTTAAATAAATAGTCCGAGTTCTTGAGTCTGACAGACCAGGAGAAGGGGCAGAGACAGGCAGTGTTCCGCCATTATCCAAAGTAAGCCTGTAACAATACTGGATTTGCATAAATTGGGTCTGACTGTGAAGCTGTCAGAGACTGCTGTGGGTTCACTGAGTCCAGTTGTATTCATGTGTGATGATGTCCTCATAGAAGCCATTTCATTGTGTACAGAAGCATATTGCCACATATGCCATGCCAGAAAATTAAATGTTCAGTCGTGGCCAAAGTTTTTGAGAACATAATATAAGGTCTGGAAAGTTTCCTGGCATTGAACCCAAAGTTTTGATGTTTTGCTCCCCAAGCCACTTAGGTACCACTTTTGCCTTATGCCAAGGTGCTCTATCGTGCAGGAAATGGCAGGCATCATTTGTCACTAAATTGTTGTTGGATGGTGGGGAGAAGTTGTTTTGGTACCATTCATGATTCATGGCTGTGTTCTGCAGCAAAATTGTAGGTGAGCCCACTCCCTTGGCTGAAAAGCAACCCCACACATGAATAGGATATTTTACTGTTGGGATGAGTCAGGACAGTAACGCTATTTTTTTTCCTCTGGACAAGCTTTTTTCAAGATGCCCCAAATGGTCAGAAAGGGGATTCATCAGAAAAAATGACCACAGTCCTCAGCAGTCCAGTCCCTGTACTTTTTGTATTCATATATTAAGAATACAGCACAAGGGTACACAGGAAGAATAACCAGTCTGACCTGCTGGAGGTAGCACATTTTCTCATTGATCAGGACATTATAATGTGAAGTGTTTCAGTGAATGTTTCATGTTATAACAGAATAAATTATCATGTCATAACGTGATACATGTTTTAATGTGATACTGAAAAAAGAAAATCTCCAAATATCAAACGTTTTTTATACTAAGTGAATAAAAATTCTGTGGACCCCAAACTCACAGTCTAAGAAGGTCTGGTGTGCATATTTAACAGTATTGAACGTTATCATTAACATGTAAAAAGCAGAAACAAAGCATATTTGTGAGTGAAGCAGCTCATGGTGCATGGAGGAAAGCCTTTAACTAAGAATGGACATAGTAAGGTCTCCAGCTGTCATTAAAACAGCATCGCTGTGCTAATGAGAACAGCTGATGCCATGATTGTCAGGCTGGGTTAATGACAGCAGCATGCGTGACAGGAGTGAATGGAGATGAAGTACAGGCCTAAGCATGCTGAACTATAGTCCTTACTGACTGAACTCTCACCAGAGCTTCTTTTGTTAAGCTTGCTGAAATGTTGAGAGACTGGAAGCTCAACTGACATATCTGCTCAGTGTCACTATGCAAGCAGAGTTTGGTATGTTAGTTTTCATTGAGCGCTGAGCTTCATGTGTGAATTGAACAAACCAACAGATCACAGTAAGCATAATAATAACTTTATTTATATAGTACCTTTTTAAAAACAGACAGGCACAAACAGGATACTCAGGCAAAATAGCAGCACAAGAACCAACAACATTTAAGACAAGACAATATAAAACAATTTAAAATGAAAGTGAAACAGTACATAAAAATAAGATAAAAACATATAATGTAAATTAAATAAAGCAATAATAAAATATAGAATGATAAAAATAAGTAGAAAGCACACTGCAAACGACCCATACACATAAAGAAGAAATAATTAAAAAAATGAATGAGAAAATGAAAGACGACAAAAAAAAAGACGACATCACATAAAAGCAAGTCTATAAACGTGTTTTAAGACGTGATTTAAAAGAATTTACTGACTCTGCGAGCCTTACGTCGAGTCGAAGGGGCTCAGATAGCAAACGCCCGGTTATCTATAGTTTTGAGCCTCGGCTTTGGAACAGTCAGCAGGGATCCACCTGAGGACCTGAGGTCAACATGTCTGCTATGTAACATGGATGTACTTTAAAAGTGATCAGGAAAATCTTAAAATCAATCCTAAAACAAACAGGGAGCCAGTGAAGAGAAGCTAAAATCATTGTAATGCGCTGTCATCTGTTAAAACCAGTAAGAAGCCTAGCTACTGTATTTTGGACAAGTTAGAGGCGAGAGAGTGATTTTTGATTTATGCCGGAGAGAAGTGAGTTACAGTGCTTTACGTAGTCTGAATATGAACCAAGACAAGTTTGATTGGAGCTGGTGTGGGCAGAGGGATTATATAATATGTTACCTGCACAAAGATGTGTCAGACAGCTTTATGCAGACAGCTGAAGCTTCATAACCTCTGTGAAGCGGAGCCTCCAGTTCACAGCATATACCCACTTATTCTGTTATAGTATAAGTATATAACAGAATAAGTGTGAACTGACTCATTAATGTTGACATAGTTGGCAGCAGCAGGTCCAAACTTCTTTGCCTCCAGGAAGCAGCTAATGTTTCTTAACATCAAACAAATATTATCATAATGCTGGAATCAGAGCCAACACTCGGTCGTACTTCTTACATCACATTAGCATGCTATGAGAGCTGCAGCTGTCAATCAGTCAGTACCTTACAGTACTATCAAATTAACTTGACGTCAGCTTCCTACATGTGAATATTTCCTAGTTGTGACAGTAAACTGAATTTTTGATATTTTATGGACCAATTGACCATTAATCAATAATGAAAATAATCTATATTTGTACCTTCTTTATGTACCAAACATATGAAGTATGTGCACTAGTAGTGTCCTTATCTTCCCCTGCAGAGCATCTGAGCTGAGTAACAATGCAAGTGTGTTGGCTTAGCCTGAATGTTTCCTTAGTCATTAGCAGCCAAGCATCTGTAAGTGCTCAAGCAGGAAATATGACCCCTGCATGTATCACTAAGACACTGAGACACTGACTTCAACTGCTCTACTGATGTGTTTGTGTGTGTATTCATGCGTGAATGTTTACTGAGAGTGATCATATATATATATATATATATATATGGTCTATATATATATATATATATGGTCTTCATGTCATGGTAGGACCAGTTATGGCTTGCTCTGAGCTGTCATCAACATGTTGTTTTTCACCTCGGGAAACCATAGAATTACCTACTTTGGTGCCATAATTGTTGCAGTTTCACATTTAGTCAACAAAATGTCCATCGATTGTACAACTTTAAATATCAACCCCTGCAGCATAATGGTGTACTTACACTGCACTTTAGAAACCTGATTTCAAAACATCACAATTGAAGCTGACAGTCACCACACAGAAAAAAAAGATGAATGAAAATGTGTTAATGAACAGACATCCATGTATGATAGAAACATTGAATAGACACAACATTTCTGCTGATCCACTTTGGTAAGTCCAAATGACTTAAAGTCAGTGTAAAGTCAGAATAAATATGAGTTCCGAGTTTGTCAGACCAAAGAAGAAAGTGGTATTAACTATCCAGACAAATTTGAATAATTAAAAATATCAACAGGTTTATGAAATTAGATTTGTGAAAATTTCACAGCTCCAGGGCTGTGGAGGCGCGTCCTCTGGAGGTCACGTCCACTCATGGGACTCTCAACATGTCATGTAACAACGTTCTGTGTGGAATATTATTGTTACTTTGCGGATGTTTTGAAGTTCATGTTTGTGAAGTTTAAATAAAGCTGTTCATCCAGGGAAGATGTATCTGCAGTACTTTGAAGGCAGAGCTAGCTAGCAACTGAGTGTAAACAAGAATAATAACTAGCATTTGAAAGATGAATTGATGCCACTGAACTTGATTTGATTGGTATGCTGTTAATGAATCAGAGCCATCAGTCAGGACCTTACTGGGATAAAGTTGACATGGTGTGTGCTACGTACAGTGTGTGTCTGTATGTTGACATACAATGCTGATATTCCCACCTCTTTGTCTTCTCTCAGGGAGAGTGTGTGTTGACCGTTCAGCTCGATGATGATGTTGTGTGTCGTGCTGTTGGAGAAGAGGAGGAGGTGGAGTTTTATCTTTTATTCTCAGGATCCACACAAAGACATCTGACCAGCACACTGCGGGTCAGCCACGTAACTCTGCAGGCTGTGTGTCCAGGTACAATACACACACACACACACACACACACACAAGAATGACTTTTTCCTTTCTCATTTCATGGATTTCTGACTGTGAGTGGCTTCATTGGGATGTGTGTGCTTTTTATTAATCAGGCCTATAGACCATCACATATGTGTAATTGTAAAAAAAACCTGAGTTCATGGTGGCTCACAGCAGCGAAGAGCTTCTGGAATAGCGAGCGGGGCCACAGTTCCTTCACCTCACATATTAGAGGAGATTTGGAGATGTTGAGCTGGTGTGAAGGAAGAGAAAAGATCAGGAGAGACGGGAAATTTAAACTGCTGCTTCCATCTATCAAGAGATGTCACTGTCCATAAAGGTGACTGAAATAACTGCCTGAGTGAACAGCCACTGTACCTACAGCAGGGATATACCTGACCATCTGCTCAGTGGCTTCTTGCTAGTGGACAGAGAAAAACAGAGTGCTGAGAGGAGGGGGAAGATGTTTGATATCTTTGTTTCACTCTTATGGTGTAATCCTTGACATGTAGCTGTGAAGGAATGTGTTTGCACTCCACCTCCTCTATGAAGACTATGGAGATGACATTGAGGATCTCTCTGACTCTGTTTCTGTGAAGACACAATTGTCCCCTCTAACACTTCCAACTCCAATCTCTGGATTAAAATAGTAAATGGTAAATGGACTGTACTTATATCCCGCCTCATCTTCCGACTACTGAAATCACTTTTACACTACATACCTGTGTGCACCTTGTGAACTTGTGTGTGTGTGTTGTGTGTGTGTGTGTGTGTACTCAGATGAGAAAAAGACAACAACCATTCATTAAAAGATATGTTAGAATAAAACACACACATCTACTGTTCCCCAGGCTTTGTGTGGTTTGATGTTTGATATTGTGTTGATACTGCTTTTAAGTTATTTTTCATATTAACAATTCCTCTGTGTTTGTGTGCTGGTGTATGTTTGTGTGCACTTGTGTGCGTATAGCCCATAATGTGTGTGAGCAGGTCTTGGTGACATTATGTTTGGCTCAGCCTGGTGGACCAGTGGACACACAATCACAGGAGACCTTCTGCTTTGTACAGGTGACAGCTCAGTCCATTCACACAGTTAACAAACAACATATGCTGCTTTTTGCATGCAGGATAAATGTGTTATTCTGTGTCTTTGAATATGTCTGCATACTGAACTGGCATTGCATAATTTGGGCTTTTTTATCGATTCTCAAGTGATCAGAAATTGGTTGGCTATTTTATTTTCTATTGGCCATTATAGATTTAGTGTAGATGCTGAGTCGGCATCTTCATTATTATTCTTGCACCCAGGTTTTTTGGCATCTAATCACCCCCACAAATCTTGTCCTACACAAAAAAAAAACATCACTAGATTCAGCTCATTTAGGACATGTGTGCTTGTATTTTACTAATTTCTACCGTTCATATTTTCCAAATTAGTTTCAGAAAAGAAAAGGGACAAGAAAGATAGCACTACTGAAGCTGTCATCTTTATAGTTTTGGCTGTGTCACCTCTGGAGCATCAGCAACCTCCCCAAATGTGTTTGTTACGACTCATTACAAAACAAAGTGTCTTCTCTCTCTTCATGTCAGTGCAGGCTTCAAATATTCTAAATGTTTAAATGTGTAAAGTTGAGTTGGATCAGCTCACTAGAGGGCACCACATACTTTACTATTCATGATGACAGCATTAATATTGTTTGTTGTGTGTAGGACCTGGCTCTCGACATGGCCCACCTCCTGCTTAGAAACACAGCTCCACATGAAGCATTACTATTGGATGATGAGCAGGTAAATCATCAGATCAGTCAGATAGCAGCATACAAAGGGAGGGACAAAAGGACAGGATTTTTGACCGGTGTGTGTTCTGTAT
Organism: Nibea coibor; assembly: GCA_023373845.1. NCBI lineage: Eukaryota > Metazoa > Chordata > Actinopteri > Sciaenidae > Nibea > Nibea coibor. The sequence continues at coordinate 1,118,425 of CM041721.1, read as the reverse complement.
GTGTGTCAGATTCCACTGAACGACTGTGAGAGATTGGATCAGAGCCTCGCCCTGGCCCTGAATCACCTCACCCTGCCCCACCAGAGGAATGCACCAGGAACACCCTTTCACACTCACACACAACTAGATGTGGACAAACAGATGGGTGACCAAACACAAACCATCACAGACACAAATACACACAGTGATGCAGAGAGACACAAGGAAACCTGGATGGACGTACCCACACTGCTGGACAGCTGCAGCGGTGAGTTAGAAGGCTTTTATTTTGAAGCTCATGGTTTGAAGCAGCCCCCTAGCCCAGATCAATGTCACTATCAATATGTATTGATGACTGTGAGCTTCCAGCAGGTGTCCACCTCACTCCGTCAGATGAGTCCGCCCCCTCACCTCGCCGCTCTTTTTTCTCCCTCTCCAGCTGCATCTCGGTGCCAGCGACTCTCCAGCCTGCTGCACTTAGCAGCCGATCACGGTCTGAGGGCGGTGGCATTGTTCCTCCTGCAGCAGCCAGGAGGCAGGGAGGCACTGAGGAGGACCAGCGCACAGGGACTAACTCCAGCATGTCTGGCAGAGAGAAGAGGACATGAGCAGCTGGTGGAACTCTTCACACAGTGAGTACCTGAGACCACAGACTAATTTCAAGTTTTTTAGCATTTTCTTTGCTTTCCAGTGGTGACGCAGACTACCTACTATTAGAATGTTTTTTAGTTTTACTGTAAAAATGGTTGAAAAATATCTTTTGAACCGTCACTGGACCGTCTACTTACTGTTGATGCATGACTTCACTGAGAAAGTTATCAAGCTCTATTGAAGTGGTGCTACCAAAAGTTCAACTACAACACATAAACACATCAAGACACTTACGTACACAGTATACATGCACAAATGATGACTAGGTGTCTGTGTGTGTATGGCCGTGTTGAATGTTCATCGTGGTGCTGTTTGGCTTGATGCTGCAGTACGTCCCGCCTCCAGCAGAGGCTCAGGCATTTACACAGTCTAAGTATATATCCTGACGGAGTGTTTTAAAACATACCACGCTGATGATTAAAGACATTTACTAGCAGTACAGAGTTGACTGACTCTCAATGCCCCTTAAGACCGCATCCTCTCATGTACTCTCCGTTCATGCATGACTATGTGGCTAGCCATAGTTCCAACCCCATCAGGCATGCCGGCAACATGAGCGCCATTGGCATGATCACCGGTGATGGAAAGGTTCAGAACCCTGACATCTTGGTGCTAGGACGAAAACCTCCATCTTACTGTCAGCAAAACAAAGCAGCTGATTGTGGACTACTGCTACTGCCTGGTACAACAACTGCACCACCCTCGGTTGTAAGAGAATGGAGCTGTCATCCATAGAGGACTACTGCACCCAGTAGTATAGGAAGAGGGCCAGTAGTACAACTAAGGCCCCCTCCGCCCCAGCTACAGGAAGACAGCGAGTCACATGACAACAGATTGGGGAAGCTGTTGGATTGACTGAGAAGAATAAACTTGAGACTAAATAGAGATAAATGCAAAATTGGACTGAATGTGGTATTTGCTGAGCAAGGACTGATTGTAATCTCACATGGTGCAAGTACAAGCCATACAAATGCTGCCAGAACCGAAGGACAAAGCAGCGCTGCAGAGATTTCTGGGTATGATTTATTAATTGGTGCAGAATTAATCCCAAATCTCAAACTTCATTTGGCTTTTGTTGACCATGCATATATTTTTTTCAAGCCTGTACAGATATTCAATTGGTCATCTTAACTTGTGTCTATAATGGAATGTAGCAGTTGCACCTCCACTTGCTATAAGCGCTCTCTCCTAAAAATGTTCAACAATTTTAACTTTAAATGGATAAAATGAACAGTAGTGTATATTTAATAACACAAGAACCTATAAGGCATGTAATATTTGAGCAATATAAGTTATTTGTTACTCATGAATACTCTACCGGTGACGACGGCTCTGAACGCAAAAGGATGGAGAAGGAGGGAGCAACCAATACAGCTCTGATTAGAATCAAAATATTATTAGAAGCACAATATTGAGTCGTACATGCATCATTCGTATGATCATGCTGTACTTCTTCATACAAGTTATCTATTGTTGCAGTAAAAAATAGAATAAATGACAGTATGTTGCATAAAACATATGTTACTAATGACAAAAGTGACAAAGACACACACTCAGTGTCAGGTTGTTGCTGTTGAAGAAAAGAAGAGGATTCTTTCTTTCCATTAGAACAATGAGTATCAGGTCAGTGATTGGCAGCTCAGCTAATCCTTGCTAATGGTGTGAGTAGATTTTAGGGGGGTTGATGTGATGTGATACCATTTCTCAGATATACATCGCTGATGTTGAGATCAGGGCTCTGTGGGGGCCATACCATCACTTCCAGAACTTCTTGAACTTCTTCCTCTTCTGGTCAGCTTTCTCCAGAGGGTAAATGGGTGTACCTGTGTCCCACTGGTTTCTGCCAGTTCTGAGCTGATGCCACTGCTGGGCATCTTTTGATTTCAAAGGGAGACAAGCTTGATGTGTTTTTTCATCTGCTGGCCGTCCACTGCGTCTACAATCCTCAACGTTGCCTGTTTCTTTGTGCTTCTTCAAAAGAACTTGAACATCTTGAAACTCCAGTCTGCTCTGAAGTCTTTGTCTGGGAGAGACCTTGCTGAAGCAGTAGAACTACCTTGTGTCTTTTTGCTGTGTTCAGTCTCTCCGTGGTGTGTGACCTATGACATGAAACTCTCTTCCACAACCTCACCTTGGTAGCAGAGTTCGGCTGTTCCTGTTGAAGCTGTTTCTGTTCCAGTTAATGACTGTGTTTCAACCTACATGTGAAGTGGATGATCATTAGCACCTGCTTGGTAGAACTGGTTGATCACACGCCTGACTATGTACCTGTAAGAGTAGATGTGGCTTTGAAGGCAAAGATGCCAAATATTGATTTGATTTGGATTTTTCTTTTTGTTTTTTTTGTTTGCTCTCGTTGCATTTTGTAAATTGATTAAATTAAAAAACAAACAAACAAAAAAAACAATTATTATTTATATTTTTAAAGCATTCACACCTGCCTAAAACTTTTTCACAGTCGATTATATATTATTTTGTGTCACCGCAGGTATGAGACATCCTCAGCTGTCCAAATGGAACCAAAGGAGCAGCCGCACTTTTACCCAGAAGGCAGAGTGTTTCAGCACCATTCAACTCTTGGTACCTACACCCTAACGTTCCCCACCCTCCATCAGAGGGAGGCGGGGGCACAGACACAGAGCAGTCAAGACTGCTGCTTACAGGAAGAGGTGAAGGAGCTCAGGAGACTTATTCAGCTTCACAGAGACAAAAAGGTGACTGAAAGCATTGTGTTTGTTTTACAGCAGTTCTAACTCTGACTTGACCATGTTCATGAAGCATCTTCAAATGGCTGACAATGAGTGACTTAGAGCTTCCAACTGAGAATGCAGATAAAAAGCCAAATCATCATCATACAGCTAACATCAGCTAACAGCAACTACATTTAGCAGCAGTTTACTGTGCATCAGGAAATTCACCATGCAGTTTACCAAAAGTTGAGGCAAATCAGCCGGAGGATATAAGAGGGAAAAGCAGAAGACAGTTTTCATAAAATATGAACCAGTTTCACCAAAATCAGTGAAATAGTTGATTACGGTGTTACGTATTTCTCACAGGTGATCGTACTCTGTGCAGGAACTTGGCTGTGTCATCCTTATGATTTGTTTATATCCTTTCATTCACTTCATGATACATGAAGAAACTCTGCTGTAATAACATTGTGGGACAGTTTCTATGCGCTCACTTTTCAATGAGGAACTGTTGAAATACACAACAGTCTTCTGTTTGAACCCAAATTTCACATGATGATCCTGTACATGTCGCCATGGTTATAGAAAGTCACACCAGAGCATATTTGGACCACCTTTTTGTTGTTTGTAGTGTGATTGACAGCTTGCAACTGGTAGTGAGGCCATTATCATGACATTGTCCCATCATCACCTAATTTCTTTCTTGCAGGCAAACTCAGATTTTGTTGGTACCATCGCACATGCCTCCACATCCCTCTCCACCGCTGCTGAGCCGATCAGCCCCGCCTGTGAGCTGCAGCCCTGCTCTAACAGCCAGCAAGAGCGCAAGCAGGATGCTGGCCCAGTCGAAATAACCATAGAGAACTGTAGCACAACAACAGAGGAACAAGGAAGTCCTCCGTCATTGGAGGAGGTAACACAAAGGGAGGACTCCGCTGTTGTCACTCATACATCCTGTACCAGTGGAAGTCTTTGTCAGAGCCAGGAAGCTGGGGGAAAACAGAAGGGTACACCAGCTGCCAACTCTGGCAGTAATAACTCTGGCCGTAATAGGAAAAACAGAAAGAGAACTACAAAAACCACAAGGCATGCTACAGAAAATTACAGAAGCGCCCCAACGGCCGGTAAAGGGACTGCATGGAGCCCCACAAAGACAACAGGAAGCAAAACAGAGACAGATGGAACTCTTTCACCCAATGAACCAGAAATGGCATCTGTGATTGATGACATAGGAGCTACAGAAACTCTGTGTAGTCCCAGAACAGAAGAGACTCCATCACCCATAAACCCAGGGCCTGCACCAGGTGGGAAGTGCGCTGACAGGAAGGCCTTGCCAACCACCATCATCGAAGAAAAACAGGAAGGAGAGAAGTGGGAAGTTGACCTGCTGATATGTGAGCGAGTTGTAGAAACAGAACACGGAGACACTGAAAGTCTCCCAGCAAAAGAAGCTAAATTTAACTTGGCTCTGGAATCAGCTGCAGAGAGAACAGGTACGTTTATCACAGCACTCAGAGGATGGGGAGTGTGATATTACTGATTTGAACTTTTTTTAGACGTTGAAATGACAAGCTGCCTATTTGAAATGAATTCTGCTGGATATATCTAGAGGCTCTTTGATGCAAATAATAAAAATCTGTGTTAATCAAACTGACAGATTAACATAGAGGAGCAGCGAGTCACTGGCTTGGTGTGTTGTAGTTATGTCACTGCTAACTGTTACTATTAGACCCAAACTGAAGATCCTTTTGCAGTGTGGAAAAAAGAAACACAACGCGAGTGATTTGTGCCATCATCATCACATAAAAATCATTAGTGCAGTCATTTTAAGAAAAGTAAACCTATATGAGAACAAGTAAACACAACAGAGCATTTATTTAAACCTATACCAAAAGCAGATTTGCTTCCATTGGTGTTTTTTTTTTTTTTTTTATACCAATGGTTCATTTTAAACTCATCTTGTCACCTTTTAAATGTATTATAGCAAACTTGTCCATTTACACATGCAGAGCATCATAATTATAGAAATATCTGGCTCTTTCACTGCTAAATGGACTGTACTTATATAGCTCCTAATCACCCCTAGCGTTCTAGTCTTCCGACCACTCAAAGCGCTTTTACACTACATATTTCATTCACCCATTCACACACAATCATACACTGATGGCATTGGCTACCATTCAAGGTGCCAACTGCTCATCAGTTTGAGGAGCTAACCATTCATACACCAATGGCACGGCCTTCAGGGGCAGTTCAACATGCAGACTGGAGGAGCCGGGGACAGACTGCCGATCACTTGATTAGTGGATGACCCACTCTACCTCCGAGTCACAGCCACCCTGCTCCCCTCTATTAACCAATTTGTTTGCCCCCTCAGTGCAGGCAGCTTCATCACAGCTTTTTCACCAAAATTAGCTGGTTGTTGTGGCTGAAAGTTCTGCTCTGAGTGTTGTGAGGGTGAATCAAAACAGTGAAGTTGTGGTCTGTAAGACTAAATAAATGAACTGAAGATGAACTTGTGTTTCTCTGTGGGTTTGTCACTACGAGTGACAACTTTCATGTATTCCAGCAGTTGAGTGAGTTTGTTAGCTGATAGAACCTCCTGTCAAACTGTCAACTTTTTCCTTTCTTATTTTAAGGACTCCAACCAAATTAATAAAAGTGACATATCCTCAAAAACAATTAGAACAATGTGCCAGTTCCTTTAAGCCACCCAGTAACAGGGACAGTGAACCAGCACGGACAATAGCAGGACCTGACCGTAGTTAAAGTCATTTAAAAAAACTGAGTCTCTGCTGTGCAACATTTGGGAATTGTTGGTTTGTTGCCAACCTGTCTGATAAACTGTGATCATCACAATTTCTTATAGCGATGTTACCGTCTTTCCAGATCTCATGGTGAGTAATGGAAAGAAATGATGACCAAAACTCTGATAAGAGCCTAGCTGTTATAGACCAGAGTTATCTCTTTAAAAAACAGGTTTTACCAAAACAAAAGTATTCTTTTGCAGTCCCTAATCTAATCCTGTCTCCTTTCAGTTACCATGGGTCAGGAACAATCACAGGATCTGCGGGAAAGCCAGTCAGACCCAGAGGAGCCAAGCCAACCTGACACGAACAAGAGCTATCAGTCTGGTAGGGGTACCAACCCAATGTCCCCAGACACAGAAACAAAACCCTGCAGAGGGCTGTGGGACGGAGGCTGGATTGGAAGCAGAATGGGATCATTCCCACGTGGACCGGAAACGGTAGCAAAAACTGTTTGGTATGAGGATGAAAACATAGACCAGGGTGTCAGTGAAGACTGGAACAGAAAGGAACTGAACTCCCAGACAGTTTGGTATGACAGTGACACAATGGATCAGAGAAAACAGGAACAGTTGGAGCAGGGAATGCGAGAGCAGAAAGAATGTGATTTGAGCTCACCCCAAACTTCTGGTCTCAGTTCTCCACAGCTGTTAGAAAAGAGTCTAAGCTCTCATCAACTGTGTGCAACTCTTAGTCAGCCACATGCTGCTGGAACACAGCCAGCTCAGTCACATGGGCCTAGTGCACAAAGACGGGAAGTACATGGATCACAGCTAGAGGAGGAAGTAGGGCCAGATTGTAAGGAGGGAGGAGTGGAGGGAGACAGAGAGGAGGTCAGTAACAGAGAAACGACTTACAGCAGACAGAGTTCTGAAACAGCAGGCATCGAAGAGCGAGGAGAAGACAAGCAAGGGAACGAAGAGAAGGGACCAAAGGGTAAAAAAAAGAGGAGAAAGAAGAGGGGGAAGAGAGGAGGTGCAGAGGCCAAGCTTAGCTCCAGCTCTAGTATAGAGTCCCAGAGTCAGTCTGAGATCCAGACACAGAGGGAACAAGTGACAACCCTGAACACGCAGTCAGAAACAGAGTCAGAAGCCAAGGATAAAACAGGAAGGGCAGATATTCAGTCTCCCAGTGCTCCTGAGCCAACCCGGAGAGAGGAAGCTGACAAGGACGCCATGCATCTACCCAGGCAGTCAGAGGGCGATACCAGGGACATTTGTGGACCTGCCTGTGATGTTACAAATTTAGGAGCTGGTTACAAGACTCCAGAGTTCAGTCCGACAGACCATGGGCGAACAGATGTGACTGAAGTCACAGCTCCACAGACATTGGAAACAAAGGAGTTATCAGAGGATGAGAGCATGAACTGTCATTCACCTGATCACTTTAACCCCCGTCCTGCTGTCATTGCTGACATCAGTGAGCCTGATATAGGGGAAATTACAGCTTTACAACTAATTGGAAAGGAAGCGCTTGACCCTGAAGAACTGGAATTAAAGGGCTTTGTCAAAGCAGTCCAACATAAAGTGCATAACAGTGTGGAGTCAAAGGTTTTGCCAGAAAAGGAAGATTTGGCAGTTTCTGTTGAAGCTGTCGCGTGCGTGGTGGAAACTGATCGTCCAAAGGAACTTCCTGCCGAACATTCAGACCCTACAGAATTCACAGAGGACTCGTTTCTTATGGAATTTCCTGAAGAGAATACACAAGATGTACAATCTGTGGACTCAGACAAACCAGTACAGCCTGCAGATCCCATGGGAAGACCTGTAGAATTTATGGAATTCGTGCATCCTATAGAAGCTAGGGGTCTGCCATGTGAAGGTACAGCGGATATGTCGCCACTTCAAAAAGGGGAAGGAAGGGTTGAGACGACTCTGAGTGGATATTTAGAGCATTGTTCGGCCTCTGAGATGATGAGAGATGAGCAGAACAAGAGGGAAAAGAGAAATGAGTTGTGGACGGATGAAGAGAAAGAGGGTAAGGAAATAAGTTTGGACAGAAGGAGTGAAGAATCCGATAGTGGGATGGTGTACAGCAAAGTGTCATCTTCCAACAAGGTAGAGGACGAGGAATTTCCTTCCTCAGACAGGGTAAATGAGCAGGACTACAATAAAGCCTTGGCCGCCACAGCGGTAGCAGTTGTAACAGTAGCAATAGCATCAGCCATGTCTAGCATAGAGCTGAGGCAACAGTTAGCAGACAGTCAGGCTGAGGATCGAGAGTTAGCCAGCAAAGAAACAGCAAATAATCAACCATTAGCACAGCATGGCAGTGTACCAGCTGGTACATTAAAGCAGCTGTCAGACAATTTACTCAACACAGTTCAGTCCACACAACAGTCTGCACAGCTGATGGACAAAGAAAACCATCAGCTGTTAGCTATGGCATCAGCTGAGACAGAAAAGCAACCTGGAGAACATTCAAACATTAAACGTACTGATGAGTTCACCCCTGAAGAGCAAGTTAGTGTTGAAATATCAGAGTCACTCTGTAAGACTGAGACAGAAAATATACCAGTAACACTGCCAAGTAGCAACCAGAAGGCTAACCTGTCAGAACTTGCAGACAACCTTCGTTTACCACAACACAACAAAGGGGAAACTGAAACATTATCTTCACTAACTAAAGAAGAGGAAAGCATGCTGCAGGTTAATATTAAACCTTTGCCAGAAGAAAATGAAATGACTGAAGACACCCAAGGTCACATACAGCTCCCCTGTCCTGTTGTAGACACAGGACAACATCCAGAGGCTTCTGACACATCAGGTCCTGACTCTGAGGAGAATCACAATCTACGTGAGTACAGAAACCCCCGACCTGAGTCTGTCTGTCAGAAAGCGAGTGGGATACAAACACAGAGTGAAGGACAGCAGTTAGATTTACAATTTCAACAGAACCAGACCCGTGACAGAGATGATAGTGACCCTGCAGAATCCATAACTGCTGAGGGTGAGCTAATAAGGCAGGGATGTGAGCAGTGTGAGGTAAAGGGAAGTGAGAGCTGCAAAAATGGTTTCCCGGGCATATCTGGCTCGGACTTGTGTGTGGAGCACAAGAGTGATCCACGCCTGGACGAGCAGGTTGAAACACCGTGTGAAGGGGAGATTCCTACTTTTGTTTTTTCTTACGATGCAATGCGTCCTGTTATACCCTGTGACTTCACTCCAGTGGCTGATCCCAGTCCAGAGGAACCGACTGGCCCTCTGTCAGGCCAGTACCAGTCACCCCACTCATTAGAGGGCATAGAGCTTGTCCCCTCCATTCCTCTTGAGGCTGACAGTGGCACGTTCCAGAGCAAAGGTCAGGAATCTGTCACAGTGCATAACAAGGACTATGTGTCCGAAGACTCTGTGGATACAGTGGATGGATGGAAGGAGAGAGAAAGGATTAAGATGACAAGTGGAGAGGAAGCCAGGGAAGAGATGGTCACAGTGGAGGACGCATTTCAGACTGGTTAGTTAAACTGTTACTAAATCCAGAAGTCTGTCTTCCTGTCTGTCTGTCTTTCTCTTAGAACATCACCGTTTTGATTCATGCAGCCATTCTATCTTTACATTTCCTCTTCACTTCCTGTTGCACATGAACTGCTTTCTTTATTTGAGATGAACAATTTGTGGAAAAAATCTAATTGCACAAATGTGACGTTATGTGTGTTTCTGTGACAATCAGATAACAGGATGCAGGTACTTGTTAACAGGTTGCTGCCAGGGTTTGTCATTAATACTAGTCAGTTCATAACAAGAACATTCAGTGTCGAGGAGGTGAACTCTCCAGCTACCGTTCCACCCTTCATACTTCAGGTAGCGTGTGCGCCACATGTGCTAAAGCAGTGGCCCTGGTTTTAATTCCAACTTGCAGGCCACACACAGGTCTAATTAGAGGTGATGTGTAATTGTTCTCTTACACAGACTGCTGCACTTTAGCTGCTTTTTTAAGCTTTGAGAGAGACAGCTGAAGAGTGACAGGAATGTGGGGACAGAGAGATGGAATGACGTGCAGGAAAGAGCCACAGGTTGGAATCGAACCCTGGGCCGCTGTGGCCACGGCACCCCAAGCACTTTAGCTGTTTAAGCTTTAACTTCAGCTTCACGTAGAAACACAGAGTGGCTCCCTCTTTAAGCTTTAAACTCCAAACGTTTAAAGTCAAGTTAGTTTCATTTTTTATTATATTTAGCCTGAGATCACAAACCAATCAGAGGCCTTTGAAGCTGTAAAGCATATGACACTCTATCCATAGAGCCTTGATTCAAATGGGGGAAACCCCCAAGAAACCTCTAGAGGATCAACAGGGCGGACAGACAGGAAGTAGATGTCATGTGTTCTGAATAAAACAAAACAAACAAAAAAAAAACCTATATATAAAAATGTTGATAATACATTTGACACAGGTACACAGTATAAAGACATGCTTTCTCTGAGGGATTCCCTCAACAACTACTTAGTTAGCTGCTAAGTGTCAGATGTCGTAAGAGATAGATGTCCTGAACGACATGCAGCCATCCATTTTCTAGTTTGACCACCTGAATTAATGTCAACAACCTGCTGACTATATTTGCTGACAGTAGTTGGTGTCAGTGGTCGTTGACTCAGACTTTCACCACAGTTTGTTTAGACATTGGTGATGTCATTTATCTGTTTTAGATAGATGCTTTCAAGCAGTGATAGCTGATCTGAAATCACTCTTTGAAATCAGTTTAGTAATAAAAGTGATGAATTGTTCAGTTCCGTCCTCACTGTTGCATGAAAACATTAGTCTATGTAGGGTCATTTCATGCATCTCAGAGCTCTGCTGTTTATTTACTCTTAGACCCTTTTATTTGTTTCAGAGAGAGACACAGACAGAGAGAGAGAGAGAGAGACAGAGAGAGAGACACAGAGACAGACAGACAGAGAGAGACACAGAGACACACAGAGAGACACATATCTGGCTCTCCTGTTTATATGGGGCATGGTATCCAAGCAACCCTAATGATGTCATCAAGACTTAACAGTGGACAGTGAAACTAGCAGTGAGCTGAGAAATGGTTGTGGTGTGTGTGTGGGTGTGTGCGCTGTTTTGTATGAGTGTGTGCAGTCTACAAGTGTGTGTTGGTGAGTGTGTGAACATAAAACTAAAGTGAATGAACATTTATAAGTCTTTGTGTGTCATTAATTGAAAGCCAGTGATGCACAGCCTCGTCATCTTCTTGTAATAGCCGTGACTCAGTGACTGACCAGCATACCGGACACAGCCATGCTTTCTTTGTGTTAGCAGACTCCACAAGATCTAAAGTTAGAGAAAGAGTTTAGCAACTGTCTTTATTTATTTTTATTTATTTATTTTAGACCCTTATTTAACCAGGAAAGGTCCCATTGAGGTTAAAAACCTCTTTTTCAAGGGAGTCCCGATCAAGACAGACAGCAGCTCAAACTAAGAACAGGTCAAATTAAAATGGATACAAGACATTTTTTACATTAAGAGAAGCACAACTTATTTTTGAAGTAGAAACTTCACTTCAGCCTCAGTTTGTTCACCAAGCATTGCACATGTGTCTTAAAAGTCAGAGAATCATCGATTAGAATGCTGAGGTATTTATAGGAGCTAACCCTTTCCTTCAAGAGTGGCTGCTGAAGGAATATTCAGTGGTGTAAAATTGACATTAGTAAATAACATGTGCTTGTTTTTTCAGCATTAAGAAGTTTTAAATGAGACAAAGTTAACTTGTGTTCACATAAAAGTTGTTTGACACCAAAATAGAGCGATCACATTCCTTGTACTTCAGTCAAGACTTGAAATATTACACTGGTGGTGCAAATGAAAAAGAATAAATTCATGAGTATATATTTATTTTAGCACTTGTCAGTGCCTCCTGTCTGTCTTTAATGTGACAGCTAGTAGAGCTCTTCATATTTAGACTTGACACTGTAGATTTAAATTTTATACTCAGATCTGAATAAATCAAATCAAAGTGAAATAAATTTTATTGATCAAATCTGTGATAAATATCAATTAAATCAATATCATTCATTTGTCTAACCGTGTTCTATTCGCTGAAGTACCAGCCAATCAGGAGCAGGAGTCCTGTGTAACATTTAAATGTTGTGTCCTAAAGCAAATACAGAAAAAAATGTTCACCAACTGAATGCACATAGGTTCCCGTGGCAACACAGTGCACACAGTTTGCAGTAAGTAACGGATAAATTATTAAGTAAGTTCAGATAAATTACCTATTCCCTCAACTGAGAATCTATATCTGATCTGACATCTATAGATGTCATATAGATTCTATATCAGATATGGAATCTATATCTACTGTATATCTAAATCAAAATATCATGAGAAAAAAAAACAGATGGTTAAAAATCTGAAACTCCGAACAGAACTTCCTCCAGAGCAGGTTAGGTGTGCAGCTTGTTACCATGGTGATCTAAACTAAAAAATAAACACCGCTGTGACTTTAGAAACTCTTAACGTTGGACTCAACAGAGTGGCTAACCCATTAGTCTCACTTAGTAGACTCTCAGTTGTCTGTGTGCTGCTGTGGTTAACACTGATGCTGTCTCGCAGCATCAGTGTCCTGTGGTTGAGTGGAACATGGCCTTTGTTTACAGTTAGTAACTATGCTAATCATAACATTTGTCATTTTTACTGAGGCAAAAGTGCTAGCAAAGGAACACTAAAATCAGACTTCAACTTGTACTCTGAAATGAAATGATGCTGGTATGATGCAGGTAGAAAACCAGGAACAAGCCTTTGTACGTCAAAAGTTATGTTATGTAAGACCTAGAGAGCCTCTTTACCTCCTCACACGTTGACGATGATGTCTCACTGGGTGTAAATAATCAAATGAATGATGTCTGATTTCCATCCAGCTGCTTCAGTCTCAGCCTCCTCCTGATTCCTGCTGCATCACTGCATCACATCATCGTGTCATCTGAATAGAGTCGACTGGATTTTATGAATGACATACGTTCTAAAACTAGAATAAACTGGAATTATCCTTTAACCTCATGAATGAAGGCAGGACCATTGATGAGCCTCTGTCACTATAGTTGGTGAAGAATGGTCTCAGTCCTACTGAGCTGAACAACAGCTTTCTTTGAAGTGGTCAGAGATCCACATTTACATTCTTCATTCATTTAGTTCCACTTGATGGTATTGTTTTCATCTGAACTGAAGTGAAGTAACAGAAAAAGGCTGGACCTCTCATAACATAATTTTCATTTAGAATTTAGACATTTAGGACATTTAGAAAATTTAGAATTTCTGTTGACATGATTAAGCATATTCAGGAGCTTCAAACGGTTCATCTTAACACTTACTTTAGTTTGTTTTTTTATGTCAATGCTGCTGGCTCAGAAAGAATCAGAGATATCATACCAAAGCACTGGTAAAAGTTTGTACATGACCGATTGACTTCATACTTGATTGGTCTATTGCTGAAGACCCAAGGGAGAGTAACCAGACTGTAACACAATGAACAGCATTGTATAGTGACTTATGATGTTTAGTATAATATTTGCTGGTGATTTGCTGACTTTTTGTCAAGGATCATAGTGTTCTAATAATTCTTCTAGATGTAATACATTATATTCATTTTATAATGCTTTATTATCACTTCTTTCTTATGATCAGCATGGGGCGACTCCCCTGGCTGCATAAAGAAATCTGCTGCATGAACTCTTGACAAAATGACCCAGCTTCTCACCTGAGTCCCACCTCAGTTTTCATGGTGTTCGTTTTGTAAATGATTGTCTCATTTAGAGTAAAATATATATATATCAGCTATATTATGCCACGCAACATGTCTGCATAAAGTAGAGTAAGTGTTGCAAGTCCAGGTATTGATATCATTAGCATAATTTGTTTTATCCAGCAACCTATGAAGAGAACTATTCACTAACATTCACAGCACAAATAGACAACTGTATTCTCTATTTGTATTATTATTGTTGTTCTTCTTCTTCTTTTGACCCACATTTTGTACGTCCTGATGTATTCTCATTATCTTTGATATAGAACACAACTTGTATGTCATGATGAACTAATGTTGTCTGTCCTCTCTTACAGAAGACACATTTCCAGCAGCAGAAGAACAGTGTCAACAGACCAGAAGAGACTCAGACAGCACTTTCACACACTTTCTGCAGGTGCGTTTACTCTTCATGACAGTGAACAGTAGAGAAAATACAAACGTCTGGTCAAAATGTTTCCAGGTGCTAGGAGGTCTGTATTCACATTCATATACAGATTTCTGGAGTTTTCTGACAGACTAGCTTTGGAGGATGTGGGCAAGTGGGCAGCAGAACTGGGCCCAGCAGCCTCACAGTGCATACTGTGTACTATTGGCCTGAAGATGGCTGCACACTTCTAAGATGTTATGAACATACATTAGCTGTACTCACATCCTGGCTGCTCTCTGAGTTACACCAGGGCAGCCCAGGTCACCTCTGATACCATATAAATTATTTTCCAATGTTTACAAATGACGCAGTTGTTGGTCTCCTCCTCCTCCTCTCCGCAGCAGGTCACAGGAGATATGGGAAACTGAAGGGCTGGACCTTACACTGTGTGTGTGTGTGTCTGTGTTAATGTGTGTCTTGTTTTAGTTTTGCTGCATGATGTAATGTCAAAGACAGAGAGGAGAGGAAGGAATAGGGAGGGTTAAATACACAGGAAGCTGCAGTAAAGATGACAGAAGAAAAGTGAGAGACGTCTTTATTCCTAAATGATCTTTCCAAAAAAAATGTTTCATTTGTGAAACATTTCCAGTAAATGTCACAGAGCCATTAACCAAACTGAAATCATACATTAAGTTTCCAAAGTAACAGTTACACAGTGTAATTAGACAAAGGCGAGCACAAACAAGCATTTCATATCTTTGAATCAGAAGTGTATTTCACTTGTTGATGACTGTATCTTATTCTGTATCTCCTAATTAATAGAAGCCCCCATTTAATAACTTTGATCTAAAAATTACTGCTAAACTGACACATACACACACACATTCACACAAACTCACACAGTCAGAGTAAAAGTTTTTGTTAGCTTTATTCCAAAAACTGGTGCAGGTCAAATCCAGGAGGTCAGTCAAAATAACTGAACCGGACAGGGGCCAGGAGAGAGATCATCAATCTAAGAAAACTGGACAGTGTTCAGCCAGGCAGAATAAACAAAGCAGGGATGCAGGTAGATGCAAAATAGACAGTCTGGTTGAACACTATTGAACTGGCATATACATAACTTTGTTGATGAGGGAAATGGCAAGCAGGTGAGTAAGTAGGTGGAGAACGTCAGGAAAGTGGTTACTGCGTCTGGATCTGGAATGACATGGAAACATGAGTACAGAGGAAGGACCAGACTGATAAAAAGAAAAGAATGTGATGCTGGATGGAGTTGTGACACCACCAATAATACACCAAACAGATCTTATTGTCTGACCACATCCACCACAAAGTGCGCAAACACTGGAGAACCATGATCATGTTGTCCCAGTACATGCTTGGGCACATGTAGGCTACTGTACCACATATAGCTGCAATCACATGATCAGCACTCAGCCAATCATATGAATGCTGATCATGGTTTCAACTCTCTACTCGTTTTGCCTTATTTCAAAGTAAGAGCGCACGCTCAGAGGTGAGTGTCTGCCTCCCTGTGGTCAGAGCA
Source organism: Nibea coibor (assembly GCA_023373845.1). Classification (NCBI taxonomy): domain Eukaryota; kingdom Metazoa; phylum Chordata; class Actinopteri; family Sciaenidae; genus Nibea; species Nibea coibor. The sequence goes on along the minus strand of CM041721.1, from coordinate 1,102,649 downwards.
GGTATAACTACTTCCAGATGTGTTTTTGTGTGCGTGTGTCTCACTCACTCTACGTCACAGCTGGACAGTGTACAGCTGTTACCATGGTAATTGCTGTGTTTGTGTGCTGCTGATTGGTTACAGATGAAGCTGTTAGTTTCCACTTATTGGATATAAGTCAGTGCTCTGTTCCTGTTATTGAATAACTGTGGTTTACACTTTAATTTCATAAAGAATATCTTTGATCAGCTGAAGTCCAACAGCATCTATACACTGTACTGTACGTAAGACAGGTTTACTGTGAGGGGTTTGTCTGGTGACATGTTCCTAACAATCTGACCATGTTCATACTGCCTGATTATGATCTTGTTTTGAACTGTTAGCTAATGTTAGCTCAGTTTGTTAGCTGGCTTTGTTTTTGGATTAGGAGGAGGTTTCTGGGCCCAGGGTGTGAGGGAAAGCTAATTATGGGGAGCAGAGCTGGTGTCATGCCAGAACCAGAGCCAGGTGAGTGGGCATGTAACTGGGCACAGCAGCCTCTGTGGAAGTAGGCAGTGGTGAAGAGAGAGAAGAGGACATTGACAGAGAAAGCTAAGAAGAGAAAATGAGTGAGTAAGCGAGCAAGAAGCCATCGGACAAGAATAAATTTGACTTTTAGTTGTTGGTGGGAGCTTGGTGAAATAAAAGGCTGAAAGACAATAATATTAGCTGGCTGTTATGTCTGATTAACCTTGTTGATGTTTGGCTGTTAGCAAAGTGGTTCATTGCAGTAGTGTTTCTAGTGTTTCTGGTGGACAACCTGAAGGCCTGAGGAGGTTGGCCATGTACTGTACAATATTTGCAGATGAGATAGATGTTAGCACATGCAATATAGTTGTCAAAACTTTATCTGCATGATACTTTTATTGCATGATTATATCATCTCTAGTGGTTTGGTAGCTGATGAACTTGATGAACCATTAGAAAATCATTGAATGCATGTATTTTGGATGCATCAGACATTCAACTCTCTGAACGTCTACAGACTAATTTTGTTAGCATTACATTTCAAATGAGGGTCCAGTATAAGACCTTCATATCTAACCTCAAAAACATGTGTTACTGTCAAACACTGTCTCAGATCTCTGTCCATTAAAGCAACATTACATATAAATGCATATTTGTTCTGATTACATTATGATCAAAAACTAGCAAGTCGACAACTTTGCTAACAGCCAAACATCAACCAGGTCACCAACAGCAGACACAGCAGCAGCTAATATTACTGACTAGTCCAGCAGTAGTCAGCCCAGCTTGGAGTCTGTCTTTCAGCCTTTCATTTCACCAAGCTCTCACCAACCACTAAAAGTCAGTCCCAGATTTACTCTTGTCCAGTGGCTTCTTGCTCGCTCACTCTCTCCTTTTCTCTTCTCAGCTCTCTCCATCAACGTCCTCTTTGGTCTCTTCCCCTCTATCATTATGTCCTTAGTGACTGCTGAGCCTGGTTACATTGCTCGCTCGCCTAGATCCAGAGGGGAATTGACTAAGACAGTGTAGCTTCCAAACGTATGAAGTGATTTAAAGCAATGATTTAGATTACTGATCATATTAAATGCAAAGAAACATAGAAGAGAAACAACAGGGCTGACATCTTAAATCGTAGTTAGACATCTTGACACATCCTGTTTGCAACACCCAGTGCATGATGGAAACTGTAGTGCCAGAAACAAAACTACTGCAGCTGAGCTTTAAAGCAAATGTACAAGTCTTTCTAGCAAATGGAAGACCGGGAGAGAGAGAGAGAGAGAGAGTGTGTGTGTGTGTGTGAGAGAGAGAGGGTCTGAAGGAAAAAGGGAAAAGAGGGTGGGAAGGAGGGATGGAGGGAGGGGCTGCTGTTATGAACAGATGTGGGCAGAGAGGCTCATTTTCCAACCCAAAGTGCAGCAAGAAGGAACACCAGGATACGTCAACTTTACTGGATTAAACATCAGACTGTGGACATGCAGGACTTCACTTTGCTCTACAACCAAAACTTAAGTTTTCATCTCGGCCTGGAATCTGACAGTGAAGTGTTGTTGCGGCACATTTCTTTCTCTCTACTTCTGTAGCTAATTAGTGGTGCAAAAATGTTTAGTTTCATCTGATATGTGGCAGTTTTTTTCCTCTTTTGATGGCAAGAAAATCAGCAGCCTGTAGTGCTGGAAACTGCTAGTTGGATCCTTTTCTTTTTTTTCCTGGGTACTCCACCCTCAGCCGCTCACGTTATTTGTTTTTCTGACTGCGTTGCCGTTAGGAGAAAACGGAGAGACAGCAAAGAGGAGTGTGATTATTGAGCTTTTTTCAGAATGGTTCATAGACAGTGTGTGTTAACACATCATATATAGCTGCAGACAGAACTTTCCAGCATGTATGAGAGACACAGGCGGAGATATAGCTTCTGTGCCAAAGGAGAGAGGACTGTGGATGTGGTGTTGATTAAGGTAAGTGTGTGTGTGTGTGTGTGTGTGTGTTTGTTTGTGTGGCAGTACAAACAATATTGATGTCTGAATATTTGTACGTCAGTGTTGCTGGTCAATACAAAGCTTCATTTTAAAGTATTGATCATTTGAATATGTTGGATCAAAAACTTCTGTGGTGAATGTTCATCCAGTTTGTGAACAAACAAAACAAAGATGAAGAAAAGGGACAGAGAAGGACAAAAGCTTGATTTAAGAACGTGTGCCTTCCTTTTTCAATCATGTAGCAAAGCAGTTAATTATTGATTTGGACTCATTGGGTCATGAAAACTGTCCGTCACTGAGACTGTTACTTGGCAGCCTCGGTGCTTAGGCCCAAATCAGAAATCTAATTATAATTAAAAATAAAAATAGAGATAAGATTGAGCAGCTAGCCTGTCAATAGTCTATCAATCTGTGTGTCTATTTACATATGTAAGTACATATTTATACTAATATGCTGGGGACTAATTACACTAGGTTTAATGCTAAGCTAACCTAGCTTTCATGCGATGCCATGAATGACAGCCACCCAGTTTTTACCTCGACCTTGTAGAAATTGTGAATGTGTCATTCATCTGTTGCCTCCACACTCAAGTGTCGTGTGTTTTATACACACGCTTTGTTTAAGTGCATCAGACAGTTGCTCACAAAAGGCATAATAATAGTTTAGTCGTTAAAGGAAAAGATCAATAATACAGAAGCTTAGTTAGACCCTGTTCTGTTCTGGTGCTGCCCATTCATTGTGTCATTTTATGTGATACATACTTGATGATATGACATATTGTGTGTTCTGTAACCACCCTTTGGACCCATTATTCCATTTTCATTCTCCTTTGAGTACAGGATGTTAGTAGAATCACTCCATGTCCTCAGGCATGAGCGTACTCAGAAATATCAGCTGTATTTTACTGTAGAGCTAATGAAACATGGAGCAGGTTTGTTGACCTATGTGTATATGAATGGATAGAGGAGAGTGTTGTTGGACATTCTGACTGTGGATTTCCCTCCTGTTACGTTTTGATTCGCTTTATTTTGGAGCTCCTCACTTTCCTCTCATGGTTCTTCCCCCTGACTCAGATTCTCCCAGCAGGAATAAGGTAGAGTTGTGAGGAAATGTATTTACCGAGTGGGAACCCTCGCCCGCTACAGTGAGGAGACGGGAACTACTCATGACATACAGCATCTCAGATATCAAATGCATAATATTTAATGGTTTAAAAAAGATGAGATCAGTCTGAGAAGCAGAGGAATACTCTTGCAGTACCTCTCTGCTGTACAAATACCTACTTTACTTGTGTTTCCATTTAATGCTGCTTTATACTTCTACTCCACTTCATTTCAGAGACAAATATTTAGTGTTTTATAATACTTTTTCCTCCACTAGTACAGTATTGTGATACAAATCTATCGATCTAAAATCCTACATGATAAAACAGAATAATATAATATCCTGTAACAAGATAAAACTTTTAAAATGTGCCGTTCAGAGTACTTTTCATACTTTCAGTATATTTAGCAGATAATACTTCTGTACTTTTACTTAAATCACATTTTGTATTCAGTAAAGCTACTTCTACTTTTGAGTATTTTTCGATGATGGTCTTTCGCTAACTGTTGAGGAGTTAAAGGTTTCAGATGACATGTTATTTATCCCAGTGGAGAGAGCTCGAGTCATTGTTTTCAAACTGACAGCTGATTTTCTTTCTTAAACATATTTCTGTCATGGAAGCAAGTTTGTATGGGTCGCTGGTCATCAACTGATCAGATGGTCAGTGGTTCGATCCCCCGGCCCCTCCAGTCGGCATGTCGAAGTGTTCTTGGCAAGATACTGAACCCCATCCTGAAGAATGCACCATTTACCATGCTGGTGTATTGTTTTGAGTATTAGGAACTTGGTGTGAATCTTCAGCATGATTCACATGAGATGTACTTTCTTGAGTAAGTTTGACAGAGCTGATATTCCCACAGAGATATACAGATATGTATGGATTGAGAAATACAGACGGAGATTTCCAGACAGAGCTTATACACGAGGCCACACCCAAAGCAGCAGTGTAGAGCTGATGAGTGGTGTTCTCTTCCCACGCTGCACATCGTCTCTTCATCTGGAAGATGTCATCATGCCGTTTATTCCTGCTCTGTGAACACGATGGCCCACATGTTATTGAGGTCTCTCATGTCTAACTGTAGATTTGAGGGTTTGGACAGCTTCTCATTGTACGTGTCAGGCTGAGGCACCACCTATGAGTGTGAACTGTGAAAAGCTTGTGATTGGCTTTTAGTTCTGCAGCAGATTTACATGATTTGTTGAAGTCGAGATGGCTCAGGTCTATGTATATAACCACAATTTGCCTCAAACGGGCTGTATAATCTGTACAGCATTCACACCCTCTGTCATTAGACCATTGAGTGGGATGATACAGATGATAGTGTACAAAATAGATCAGCAAATAAATCGATTTTGATGAGGAAAAAAATATATGTAGATTGTAGAGTGAAGGGTGTGGACGCTGAGCAATATCAAGGGTTACCATACAGAAGCACACAGAGGCAGCGTTCACACAGGTATAGTAACAGACAAACACAGAGAGACATGATATCATGCAGGCCTGAGTGAAAAAGAGAGGATGAGAGAGAAAATTAGAGAGAATGGAATTAGAGAAAAATTTGCACTGCTTGATGGCTTGTGGTAAACAGAAACAAAGCAGTGCTTAACAGAAGCTTACAGTTTGTTTTGTCACTGGCACGATAAAACATGGACCAGAAGTATGAATAATAGCTTCATTGAAACTGAGATCGACTCCCTGTAAAGCCCTGTAGAGCACTAATTCAATAGATGAGATTTTTTTTCAACAGAGTCAGACTGTCTGATATCAGCTCGGAGATTATTCTAGAGAAACAAATTATTTCTTTTCAACTCTGAGGACAGTTCATCTTTCATCCTGTCCGCCCTGTGTAAGTCATTCAGAATTCAGAATAAAAGAAATAACATTAATATAAATGCATGCTAAAGTTCAGCTGCACGCAATATGAAGTTTCATCAGTCTCAGTTAGGTGCAGTCTTTTTAAGCATTGTCTACATCTACAAATGAAGTTCAGACTCAAACCAAAGAGAAAGACATCCAGAAACATAGCTGACTTCTCAGAGCGCGAGCTCATCTTAGGCTGACCAAAGGAGAGTGGAAAAGTGTGCTGTGAGTCCACATGAGTCCACATTTCAAATTGCTCTTGGAAACCATGGACATTCTGTCCTCTGGACATTTTTTTTACCCATTGTCTCACCTGTTTTTTAGAATTCAGGTCACATCAAAATCCCTGTTTTTCTTCACATGTACAGTGTTTTTTTGCTGAGCTACAGCAGAGGGACACATCCTGAGTCATTTGGAGGTTCCTTTTCTCTATTTTTAGGTTCTTCTTACGTGTACTCATGGAGGGAAAAATCAATTGTCAGAAACACACAGAGACTTTTACACCTGCTGGTCATGATTTATCATGATTTGTGTATACCTATTGGATGGTAAATGATAAATGATTGTACTTATGTATCTCCTTTCCAGTCTTCTAACCACTCAAAGCTCTTTACAGTACATATCTCATTCACCCATTCACACACATTCACACACTGATGGCATTGGCTGCCACGCAAGGTGCCAACTGCACCTTATTGGGGGTGATCCTTCATTGTGGCACAGGACGCCATAGCATTTACACTGCAAAAGACATGTGGTCCATTCCAGACCCACCTCAGCAGGTGGTTTGAGTGATGTCATCGCAGTGAGTCTTGGTGGTTGTTTACATCGAGTACCCAAAGGTTCTTTGATGCTAAAATAGCAATGCTCACCTGGTACTGTATCTCCTCTCTAAATCAGCACTGCATGTATGTACAATGTCTTCAGTCCAACTTTAGTCCCTCTGTGGCTGTGGATGGATTTGTAGCTCCCAGTCTGAAATATTACTGTACAGCTCCAAGTCTAGACATGACCTCTGGTTACCTCACAGCTGTTTGTGTCATGTCAAAGATCTGCTATTTCAGACAGTATTGGACACCCTGTATGATTCAGCTGGGTCACCTTGCTACAATCAGGGGAATTCATTCTTTACACTGCTCTCAGACCCATAAAGCCCTTTAGAAATCATGTGACCAGATTGCTGTTAAAAGTGCAGTCTTTATACTAATTATTATTCATTTATTTACAGTTTTCTATTCAGTACAAGCTGCATGACTGTAGCTGGCATTTTGTAGTGTAGTGTAATGTAATATATGGTTTTCATTGGCACCACATCCAGCTCACCAAGTCTTCACACAGACATGCAACATGTGCACATGGGCTGTAGATTGATAAATGCCCCCTGTTGTCTCCTACGTGTTGGAGAGTTGCTCTTTTGTGCAGATCTCTCGGATCTCTCTTCTACAGGATGTTGATAATGGACAGAGCGGCCGACATGGAGCCATCACAATGGGTCCATTGAGACAAGTGGGTGAGGGGACAAAAGAGTCATTGGCTTCAGTGATGAACGATCGCACAACTAAATATAAGGTCGCTCTGATGGCTCGGCCTACAGGAGTTTTACAACAAGAGCAGTGGGGTGACTCCAAAATCCCTGTTTCAGACACATCAGGTTGTCCTTTTAGATTCAACCTGTAAACCACCCATTTATACAGAATCAGGACCAGAGGTCAGCTCTGCATATTCTTGTACAAATCTAAACTCCAAAAAAGTTTAGACGCAGTGTCAAAAATACTACAACTTCTATTTAAATACAGAACAAAGAAAATGGAGAGATTTCATGTTGGACATTGTTTTTAAATATGCGATCATTCTGAATTGGATGTCTTCTGTTTTATTTACATTTTACACATTGTCCCATCTTTTTTTTCTTTTTCTCTTGTTTTGGATCAGTTAGAAGGGATACCTGAGTGACTTGAACATACGATCAAAAGTCAACAGTAGAAAGGAAGCTACTTCTAAAAAGCAACAAAAATGGTGTGGGTGTGTTCACCTTTTTCTATCACATAGATTCTTATGCTGATTCACTTTTTTCTGAAAGGCATCCAACAAATGGACTAGATTAGAGTGGGATATTTTGAAAAAGAAACATTGATCAATCAATGATTAACTCAACTCCTAGTAACATCCATAAGCCCAACAGGCAGGATTTATTTTGTATCACACTGGCAACCAGGCTTCTCCAGCTTTCACTCTGATTCTGGTTCTCATTTGTTCTTTACTGAAGTTCCAGGATATAAGAGTACATCATTCACTGTTAACATCAGTTAAAATGAAATAAAGAACAATAACAACTGTAAAGTAAATCTAGACACATATACACTGCTGCCTTGTACATAGCTCATGTCTTCATAAATCTGAATAGAATGTGTATGCATAGTTCTGCTTTGTGTATACACACAGTTTAGTTTTATAAATTATATTATTAACTTGCAGTGAAGTAGCATGTTGTATGTGCACGTCTACAAGATGAGTGTTAAATACATCTGAGCCATCTGATGACTGTAACTGTGATATTTCTGAATGATCTCATGCAGATGTTGTTTCAGATATGGATCATTTGTGTGTGGCTGTCTGCTCTGGATAGAACCACAGAACAACAGAGTGTCTGGCCTGTGTGTGTGTGTGTGTGTGTGTTATTGCAGAAATCCAGAAGTCTCGTAGAGAACCCCTCCTACGTCTCCCTGACATTACAGTGAAATGGCTGTGTCTGGTTGAAGGGGTGGAACAATCATTTGCTTGTGTGTGTGTGTGTGTGTGTGTGTGTGTGTGTGTGTGTGTGTGTGTGTGTGTGTGTGTGTGTGTGTGTGTGTGTGTGGTTGGCACAGTGTAGAAGTTCCTCTGCTGCATGTTGATATGCTTAGACTATAGCTCAAATACACACACACACAGCATGTGTGGGCGATAGTGTGTTTTCATCAGTCACATGTGGAACCAGTGGGTGTGATGACATCAAATTTCCATATTGACAGGCGCTGAGAACACACACGCACACACACAAGTTCTGCATAAAACCAGGCTATGGTGCTTTGAGCTCCTGTCGTAGCAGAGGACGTTATCAGTGTATGAAGAAGCTTTTTGAGCTGCAAAGTACTGAAACATCAAATATTATGTTCTGTTCATCACATAGATGATTCTCTTTTTCTTCCTGTCTCTTAGATCCAGAGGGAGAGGGATGTTTTCTACCCTGTCCAGCCATGCCCTGAACCTAGCCCAGCAACAACATGTACAGGTACGACCAACAACCGTCACGCTCTTAATGCACTGGGCTGATCAGAGACTCACTGTGAAACACACCAGAGTCTCGGTACGTCATACATGTGAAGCTAATTGACCCTTGTTTAGTCCCGCCCCCTCTACTCTGTACTCCAATAACATTTGAGCAGACCAGCTTTCTCCGTTCCAGTATTTAGACATAAAATAAGAAGTACTCGAAATAAGAAGTACTGTATGTCCCCGCACGTCTGTCCAAAATCCAAACCAAACTGAGTTCAATCCAAGTGGTTCATTTAGCTCAGTGTTCAAACTTTTTCCTTTTCTGTCACAAAGTATGTGTGTTGTTATGTGTGTTGTTACTCTATGACTCTCTACCAAAGCGCTCTCTCTCTCTCTCTCTCTCTCTAATCATCAGACACAAATTAAATTAAACTTCTTTGTGTCATTACATTTTGTGGTGTAAATTGCGATTCAGACTCAGATTTAGAAGCTAGTACATGAAATAAAGGTAAATAAAATAAAATAAAATATAAATCAGTGAGAACACATCAGAGTTTTAGTCTGTAAAAACCTGTGCAAACTGCCAGTCAAAACAAAGTAAAACTAAGTAACTACGTAGCATATTTACACATGTAGAAGAATATTTAGAAGAACATACACCGGGAAAATGGCCAAATCTGAGCAAGTGTGCAGGACAGACCAAAACCAAAACCGTGACGCGCCAGAGATGTGTGCAGTGGGGTTTCGGAGCCTCCAAAAAAAGGAAAGAAGAAAGGTTTCTCCTCAGCACAGCGTTCATGCGACATGTAAGTCAACATATATTCATCGGCCACTGCCATCAGTGAATGTCATCTTTATTTGCAGATGGCAGTTAAGGAGGTGAACATCAGCGGATGCGTTGGTGTATCCCTAGTGCAAACATTTTAGGAGATTATAACGGATAGTTACCAGTTACCAAAAAGGTGAATTAAATAAAGCCACGTTCAAACTTCTTCTTCTTTCATGTGCATCTAAGGATTTTACAGAGGGAATTTTGGATATCTCTTTTCATCACTCCAAAAATAGGAACAAAACATTGTATAAATCAGACTCACAAACAATTATGTAAAAACCTTCAGTCAATCCACAAACTGTCTTACACTTTATTTACAGTGTAATTTGTCCTTATCATTATTATTTCATGTTGTAATATAGTTTGGGTGAGTACTTTTCCTACTACACTCCTCACACATGCCCCTCTATTACAGAAACTCTAGATACTTAATATCACCAGTACTACTTATTACAATTACTACTTATACCAGTATCTCTCAAATATGTTTTTATTTATAAGGCCTATTCAAGTCATGAAAATATTCCAGAGCACTTCAAGACGAATTCACAGGTCCACTTGATCTCCTTCATCCTCCAAATCCTTCTCATTCACAGAGGTCAATTTACTATCAAATTTAGGGCTACCAAATTATGGAATATTTTTTCTCACCTTGCAAAGAACTCTTTCTCTATGAAATGTTTAAAAGCCCACTGAACCGCATATACACACATGCTTATATATCGTGTTTTGTTCCTTTTTTGCTTTTATATTGCTGTTATTGTTATTGTCATTAGAACTTGTTGATGTTATACATATGTTTCTATTACCAGTTTGTCATTACTTTATGTATATTATTCTCTGTATGCCAATTTTCTGTTCTATATAACTGTGAAATTTGAACTATAGCTGGAGGTAAGTTTATGCTATTTTGGGGACTTTTATGTGGGTGTTCCTGCATCAAATGACATGAGGAAAATATCAGCAAACGCTGTGCGCTGCGCTCAGCCGTGGCACTAAAATAGAAGTGTGTCAGTGGATGACACATCGCCTCCTGCACCTCTCACACTTTTCAGCTCACTGATTTGGAACGATGGTTAAAATGTTGATAGAAGATGTTTGAGACATCCACCTCAGTCATTTGCTGTGGTTTAGTTATTTTTGGCGTCATTACTAACAGTCTAGATTGTCCACAGTGAAGGTACCGTCATTTCAGCTTGTGTTCCCGCACCTCGACAACCTTTTCTCTCTTTTCAAATGCAAAGTTTATCTGTACAGTTTTGATGATGTCACCACCCCAGCAGTGAAGTAAGCATGTTACAGATGTAATTATGTTCAGTAGGCCTGCTAGCTGTCTCACAAACACACTCAGGCTTGTTCTCTGTGGTTTGGGTGATATGAGGTCAACTTCCTGTCTCAGTGGATTGCAACCAGCACTGCAATATGCCACTCTGACACAGTGCCACACGTTCTTCTGAAGAACAAGATGGTTTACCTTTCACTTAGTCAGCAAACAAACAAAAAAAATTAAAAGCCCTCAACTTGACTCGCTGACACAAGTGTTTTGTTTTTTTTTAATCTTTCCCCTCGTCCTCTTTTTCTTTCCAGACGTCCATCCAGACACAGAGGACTGTGTGTCCATGTGTTTGTTGCACAGAGATGAAGACCGTCTAAAAGTCAGCGCTGAACTGGATGACAGTGTCTTTAAAAAGGTATAAAAACCACAAACACACTTGCACGCATCTGTTTGTTTGTATCTTGTTGTAATCTGTGGAGGTGCTGTGCTTAAACTCTGGTGTCAGATGGCTTTTACGTCAGCGCAGCAGCTGACATTCAGAATGTACTTAATCACGTCAGGGTCAGAAATAAGAGTGCTGCTGCAGCTTTTGCCTTTGCCTCTCCACCTTTTCTAAAATTAGGGAAAAACCTCTAGTGAAAACTGGGAAACACTTTCCCTCTTCAGTCTGGCAGCAAGCAAAAGAAAACAATCTGACTGCATGCTGCACTGAGCTGCATGGACGCTGGGTCGTAACGGGGATGATATGTGGCAACAAAAACTGAAAATTATGACCACCTAGTTCTCAGTCCATCAAGCATTAATAGATGCAATAATGCAATAGATGCATTTTAACATGCCTCAAAGTAAGAGTGGGGTTCTCTTGTTGGAAGAGACCATTTCCACCAAGCTTTCTCATAATCCTGCAGCTCCAGAAACGACATGTGGTCAGGCTAAACTTGGCTGCTGTTTCCCCCAAAACTTTGTCTTAAAGGATCCTTTGAAATAACATTCAGATCTCACTCCAGTGCTCAATTTTTGAAAGAAATTATGGGAACTGGACAACAATAGGAGGGATGGTAGGGGTGGGTGTGAGTGATTGTTCTTGTGGAGTCCTATGAAAACCAGATGTCTTCACAGGGAAAGAAAATGAGGGAAAATGCTGAAACATGAAAGTTTTCTGAGCTCCACTCCCAGACAGGACTAGATGTGGATGAGTGCTTTAGTGTTTGGTAAAACTAAATTTGTGCTCATTTGTTAATAAAATAGTAATTGTGCTGATTGTTTGCAAACTCATAGAATGTTTGTTTGACAGTTGTACAGTTGAGCCTTCATTGCTAAAGTAAAGTTCTGTATGTCTTCTTTTCTCGTTTTTAGCCTGAAGCTCCTCCCCCCTGTGCTGGGTATAGAGACAGAGGCGTTTGCGTGTCCCTGTCTTCCACAGATGATGCGTTGATACAAGGAGGCTCCTGTCCCAATGAGGGAGCGTTATCACTGGGCACACCTGAAGCTGTGGCCCCTCGGAGCTCCAGACTGTCCTGGAAGTCAGAAACAGAGGACAGAGGTGAAACACACACTTTGTTCTCTTGTGTGTTCTTACAGAAACTGTGTTTATCAGTCATGAAGTTTATTTTTCTTTTGCATTCATACTTTATATTTTATTGATTTAGCACAGTAACACTGTGTGTTTTAATTTGAATTGTTATTTCCACTTCATTTTTTTTTTATTTCGTTTTAGTATGTATGTGCATATAGTGGTTATGAAGTGGCCATGATTGGCAGTTGATGGAATGGTCTGTGTTGGCATAAAAGAAAGGACTGGAGTGCCGTCCCCTTCCAGAAGCCCCGATTTACAGGTTTCTTGCTCTGAAATGTAGAATAGAGGATAATTCACAGCACACATGGTCTGACTTGTCTGTAACTTGGATTTGGGATGCTATGGCACTTTCCCTCTTCAGGCGCCCAGGTCTCTCCTCTCAGCGAGAAAAGACGTTCAGCATAGGGAAGAAAGATTGTGCTGTCATGCTCCACAGACAGTGTTTGCTTATACCAACCTTCTGTGCTGAGGGTATATGAGGGGGTGTTTAACAGTGCTGTTGACTGAGTTGGTGGGTCTGCTTGGATTGAGACGTAGAGTACCTTGTGTTCAAGATAGAATTTTGACAGGCTGACTTTGTGAGAATATGCGTGTGCACTAAACAGCAGGTGCACTTCATGCTTCATGCTGAAGGCTGCTCTCTGTATTCACACTTATCGTGTTATTGAATCAAACAAATTGTGGGAATTAATTGTGTCACATGTGCTCTGTGTGGTAAAACGTGTGTGTATGTATATGTATATGTATGTATATGTATGTGTGTATACACACACACATGGCCTGGCTGTGGCTCGGAGGTGGAGTGGAGCGTCCACTAATCAGATGATTGGTGCTTCGATCCCCAACTCCTTCCGTCTGCATGTTGAAGTGAAAAACCGATGAGACGTTGGCACCTTGCATAGGTGCTTCTCCTATGAATAAAGTCCTGTGTTTATTTTTCTTCAATGAGAAAATATCAAACTAACTATGAAATGGTTCTCTAGAAGCTGCTGTAGAACGTGGTTCCTGTAAACCTGAAATCCCCTTTAGTGTTAACAACCTGATAAAACATTCTTCTCTCTTCAGTTTATCTGAAGAGAAAAGGCGATGTGAGGGCCTTGCTGACCAGAAGTTTTGGACTTTTGTTGCATTATTACCCTGACTTCCTCTCAACTGTCTGATTTGAAAAGGCGTAGACAGAGACCTGAAATAATTCAACATCAGGTCATGTTGTTCCATAGGCGTCACAGTGGATAATACTTTTGTACTTCTGTTATAAATCCCAGGAGGAGGAGACACAGAAGGAGGAGGAGGAGGAGAAGAAGAAGAGAAAAAAGACCAGCTTCCAGAACATCCCGTCTCCTCTGCCATCATGCGAGTGTCCATGCGATCGTTGTCTCCATTCCGTCGTCACAGCTGGGAGCCGGGCAGAAACAACGCAGCTGCGGACAGTGACATCATGCAGCGCAGGTACTGACTTTTTGAGTTAGGAATGTAGAATATCTAGTCCTCCTGACAATTCAAGTCCAAACTGCCTCAGAGGACTAAGTTATTTATCAGACCTCACATTCACATTGTTCTGGATTTACTGATGTCCACATTTTATAAGACAAAGGGCGGATGTCACTGTTTCTGGGCTCACATCGCCAACCTCACAGTTATGTTTTCCATGTAGTAAACATGGAAAACATCCTAAACCCCATCCCTTCATTGTGTGTGGGAGATTCATGGATAATTCATGTCTAATTGTAATTAGAATCAGCACTGTGAGTGTGATATCTAACTGTTATCTGTTATCTTGTGGTAATATTCCTCATATAAAGCAAGATGGTTTCCGGGTTGTTCTACAAAACAAAATGTCACTCTGCACTCTCTGCCACAATGCACTCTCCCACCAGACCACAGCCCCTCCAGTTCTGATCAGAAGTATTTCGATGAAACCAGTGTTACCTGCACAGTACTGAGAATCTGAAAGAGTGGTTTTAGCTGATTGAAGCTGGTTTTAAAAGACAATAAAAGACACCTCACTTTCAATCTTTCAGTCCAATCCCTTCGTTTCCTTCCACTAACAGTCCATCGGTCTCTTCTTTCAGCTCGTTGAAGAGCCTCTCAGGGGAGGTGAAGAGAGCCAAGCCTCCCCTCCACAGGAGAAGGTACTCCTTTCATTCCTGTTCCACCCGAACATCACTGTTACTTTACTTTCTTCTCTGCAACACAGATACAGCAGGTTGATATGTCAGTGAGTCACTGTCCAGGCCTTTCCTCGTACGACATCCAGTAATCTGACATCCGGCTCTGAATTCAAGGAGTTCTTTCATGCTCACATTAGTCACTGATGACCAGAGCAGTTCAGGCATGAACGTGATGGAAACACTGTCCAAAAGACAAGGACATAGATATGCCCACCTTTGAGAGAGTCGGACAGGATTTAAAAACAATATGTGAAGCTCTCAAAACCAAATCACAGTGCCATTGTTCTCCTCCACAGCACTCACGTCAGATTTTTGGGTGTAGTTTAGCATTCTTGACTGGAGTGCAGTGATTCAGCCATATTTCCAGCCTCAGTCTGCTCACATGACAGTCTAGACACACACACACACACACACACACACACACACAGTCCCAGTGCCATGCATGGTATCCAATGGGAAAGTCATCCATGGAATGAAAGAAGTCTGTCCACAGAGCAGAGGGAGCTGGAGTGAGAGTGGAGCTGGAAAAATCCTCTGCGGTTCACTCAAACACCTGTCAGGTCCAGCTTATCAACACCTCAGCAGCTGGAGACAAACATCTGTCTGCATCAGCGTTGAACATGTTTCTCTCTTTGCTGCTGTCACTGATCAGAGCGTCACAGAGACAACAACACCTTCCAATTTCATGTACGAACTAAGGCCAGAATCAGCTTGTCTTTTATGTGTGTATATTTGGCAGTGATGTAATAATGTCATGCTCTGTAAATTGTTGTACTGTATACAGCCAGCATCACCAGCGTCTCCTACAGAGATGTAACATGTATCTTCACACTGAGACACATTGTCTTCATTCAACGTGTTGAGGATCTGTACAGATTATAATTAGTGATGATTTAATCAACAACAGAGGCCCTCATCTTCCTTTTCCATTGACTTTGTTTACCATCATATCTGACCTGATGCCCCTTCAAGCTAGCTTACACACAACCTTCTAGAACATAACTCATCAATCAGTGCTACTGCTCACCTCAACACATCATTAAACAGTCATGAAAGTTTTCACCACATCTGTGTCATGATAATATCACCTTGAGTCCATCTCCTCTGTCTCATTCTACTCTTCATTTAAAACATATAATCATCTCTCTCTCTCTCTCTCTTCCATCATCCATCCTTCATCCTTCTATCTTTCTATTTCTTCAGTATGAGTTGGTGTCCATCCAACTTGCGACGTCCTGATCAGGAGCAAATAGACAACAGAAGGTAATCAGAAGAGGTTCAATTATGATAAACCGATTTGAGTGAAGTCCAACGTCTGTTAAACCTTTAACTAACATGTAACAACCTATTGACAGATGTAGCTGCTGTGTCATGCTGCACAGCACAACAACATGATAGAATACAGTTATATGTTTGTGTGGTCTCCTTGCACCCAGCTACAGTCTGGAGGGCCTGGTGGTGGAGAAGGGAGCAGTCCAGGCTCAGTGCCCCATCCTCAGTGATCAGAAGGAGAGGACTGCAGGGAGGAGTTTACTCCTGGAGAGCCAGGAGAGAGGCTCCCTGGTGTCCCTCACTGAGGAGGAGCAGGAGGGAGATGGAAGCAGCATCGATAGTCAGGTGTGTGTGTGTCTGTCTGTCTGTTCCTATGTGTCTGCTTGAGTGTGCAATGGACATGACCTTCCCTTGTAAAATAAACTCTAAATCCCCTTCTGTCAGATTTCATGTGCAAGCAGGCTGCAAGTTCAAAGAGAGAATTCAAAATCTAGCTTCATGTCACATGTCTGCACAGGATGCATAGATTAAATCCCTGCTCTTTCAGAATAAAAGTGAGATGAGTAAACAATGATTTACCAGATAAGAAAATGATCCAGAAGTCATTGGTATCTAGAAATTCCTTCACGGCTGAAAAACAAAATAGTAAAATACATACAGCTCTGGGAAAAATTAAGAGATCACTGCAAAATTATCAGTTTCTCTGATTTTACTACTTATAGGTATGTGTTTGAGTAAAATGAACATTTTTGTTTCATTCTATAAACTTCTGACAACATTCCTCCCAAATTCCAAAATATAAAAATAAAAATATTGTCATTTAGAGCATTTATTTGGAGAAAATGACAAATGGTCAAAGATATCATAAACGATGCAATGTTTTCAGACCTCAAATAATGAGAAGAAAACAACCGTTTTAACTTAGGAAGAGTTCAGCAATCAATATTTGGTGGAATAACCCTCATTTTTAATCACAGCTTTCATGTGACTTGGCATGCTCTCCACCAGTGGTCTCTTAATTTTCCAGAGCTGTATATGGAATATTACAACAAATGATAAATGGACTGTACTTGTGTATCGCCTTTCTCGTCTTCCGACCACTCAAAGCTCTTTACAGTATGTATCTCATTCGTCCATTCACACACATTCATACACTGATGGCATTGGCTGTGCAAGGTGCCAACTGCTCATCAGTTTGAGGAGCTAACCATTCATACACATTCACACACAGACACAGCCTTTGGGAGCAGTTTGGGGTTCAGTATCTTGCGCAAGGACACTTCGACATGCAGACTTTAGGAACTGGGAATCGAACCCTGATCATCTGATTAGTGACCTGCTCTACTGCTGAGCCCCTGCTAGACCTGCCAGACAATTGAGTGTAACAGGTCACAGAGAACAGTTTATGACATTCTATTAATAATTTTATTTCCCCCTCGTGTGTGTTTTTAGACATCACATCAGGTACTGTCAATGACAACCAGCTGTCCTGCTATGTTCCATCACAAAACCCTCACAAAATCCATCTCTATGGTTACCATCAGTCATCGTGATATAGATGGTGAGTTTGTTTTGTTTTTATTTCCTTTCAGTTTCTTCATCTTTGACTTCAACCTGTATTTGTCAAGTTAGATGTACTCTTAAACTTGTGCAGTAAGATTTTAATCATGCCACACTCCATCGATACCCTTTAGTGAATGGATTTCATCGATCAAAACGACGAATCAGCTTTTCCCTCAGTATCTCTCCGCTCCTCCCCAAAAATAGACACTTCTGTTCTATTAGCTCTTCCTCCAGTGAAGAAGAGGAGGGAGGGAGTAAGTATGACGAGTGTACCTGTAGCCCTGTGTTTCCTCTGTCAGTGTGCTGTCCTGTAACACAGCCCAATAAAACAACATGTGCTCACTAAAATGTGTCCCACCTGGAACTGCACAATCAGACCTGTCCTGTCCTTTTTACCACGCCAAGATATATGGCTGGATGATCAATGCAAATTAGACAATGGTAGCTCAGAATATTGTATAACAGCTGTTAAACAAAAATACTGAAGTAAAAAAGATAGATTTAAAATAGAAAATGGAGTGCATCACTCATGAGTTATTGCTCACGCCTAGCTCACACCTTCATTGTCATTACATTTGATTGAAACTTGCTTCTGATAGATCAAAGCTCAAGGACTGAAACTGTATTTGGAGTGCAAAGCCTTTGGACTCTCTTATGACTTGTGCCACTTACTGGCACACTGGGTGGACTGCATGGTCCCATTACCACTCTTAAAGCTTTTTGCATAGCATGTTGAATACACTGGACACTTTGGACATTTGTTTATCTTAGTATCATAGATATCATATCATAGACTGATTTAAACCTGCTTGAAAAATTGCAGCCATCTCATTCATTTAAATGGAGTCTGTTGATACAGCATGGTGCTGTGTTGGCCAACCACATACATGTAAGCACTTATTCTTTGTCCAATCTAAAAATGTAAATAATTCAGATGTGGACTAGAAGTTACATGTTTTTGGCTGATAACATAGGTTTGATTTTTGCAATATTTCTCATCTCATTTAGAGATATGGAGTTCAACATTCAGTGGTTGGTCAAAAAGAATGCCAAGATTCTTGAGCAGCTTTAATGTTAGCTAGCTGGCTAGCAAGCCAGTATAGTGACTGACCTCACAATCAGAGCCAATAACAAGGACCCCATTTGATCAGAATTCAGCCATTCTGACACAGCCAACCAAAGTTAGGAAGTCATGAAGGCTACAGGTGTTTAACAGGTCATCAGGTTTAACCAAGACGGAAAGCTGTGTGTCATCGACACAGCGATGGTAAAAAAACAGACTGAAAAAACTGAAAACTGAAAATCACTAACCTCCACTTGTCACCACCATATGACTGCTCTATTGGTACTGCAGAAAAGGTTTCTTTAAACTCTCTAAATGTTTCCTCTCAGTTGTATCAACAAAAGCTAGGAGAAAGTCCCCGCTCTCTACTGTTTTTTTTTACTTTGAGTTGCTTTTACTTGTGAGTCTACCCCTCCCCCGGTCTTTGGTTTTGGTGTGCCAACCCCAGATATCCATTGGCCCCATCTGGCCACCCCTATGCATTTCTGTGTGCACCACTGCAAGTGATCTCCTGTATTTTTTGTATTATTACTTTGGTGAGCCTGAATGCCTTTCCCTCTTTGTTTCCCCAGGTCAACTTCATATTAACCTCTTGACTTCAATTTTAGCGCTTTATTTCTTAACTTAAACTGAGCATGACCAGATTTCACTTAATACATTTTGATTTCAATGCTTTTTTGCAGGAGTTTTAATAAATAGTATTGCTTTAAAGTGTTAGCAGCTATGTTGGCCTGATCAGCTAATGTATGTCCTGTTTACCTCCTGTAGGGGTGAGCTCATTCTCCAGTAACTCTGGCTCACTGGAATACAGGTAAGAAGGGAAACTGATAAAACTCATATTTATTATTACGAGATTAATATTTATTATTACTATTAATTAGTGTCTTTCAATGTATATTATGACATAACAATCATTTTCAAAAACAGATACCGACAGGCTCTGGTTCAGTGCTTGGCACCACAGTACTAAGTAATTACTTGAAATCAAAATGTAGCGCTTCTTCATGGCCAAAAAAAGTAATAATTGTAGTGTTTTGAAGCAGCCTGTCTTCATCATGGTTGTGTGTGTGTGTGTGTGTGTGTCTGTGTCAGTATTTCAGAGGAGGAGCCGGGACCTCTGCGTAGTGACACTGAGGGAAAGGGAGGACCTAAAATCAGTCGGACGTTCAGCTATCTTCGCAGCAAGATGAGCAAGAAAGGCAAGGTGAGAACACCTGCACTGCAGTATGAGGCGTTCCAGCAGCTCAGCTGGTAGAGCATCCTTACCTGTCTCTCCAAATCAAATCAAATCAATTAATTAAGTTGAGACCTGTAAAAGTAACTAATGCAATACAAAGAGGTTATCATGGGATGTTACGTGCACTCTAATGTTTGACGGTCACTGTAAACTTTTCTTCCATCAGCACTCATCCTATCATGTGTGTATCTGTGTTTAAAATTTACATGACATCTCATGTATTATCTGTATCATCTTGGTTGATGATCTATGAAGATCAATACATAGCCCAGGAAATGAAATGTGTCATCAGGTTGAGTAATCTTTCAATCATTATATCAGCAGCACAGTTTTGGCAGTTTGAATTTAGGATCTCTTTGCAGTCCTAATTTAGGATTTCAAACTTATGTATTGGCTCACAGTATAACTCTACAATGAAGATCATTTTCTAGAATCCTATCCTGAGATGAGACAGAATATTTTCTTAAATGCAGTCAATGTTTCTAAAATACCCCAAATCCTAAATGTCCTAAACTGAGAACGAACTAAAAACGAGACACACAGTGTGTCCTAGTGATTAATCTGATGGCTGCTGGTATTTGTAAAGTTAACAAACTGTCCTGCAGCTGAGCTACAGCTATCTACTGTATGTGGCTGGCAGTAGCAACTTCATCATAATGATCAACATGGGTGTGACACATAAGATCACCATGCCACATACTACATAACACATGATCAGTTTCACATACACACATGCACGGGTTGATCGTATCTTTACTGATGTACCCCGTCCTTTGACACCATCAGCAGCTCATAATAGGAAGTGTAAACAGCTCTGTGGTTTCCTTCTTTTCTCACAGATGACTTCACCACAGTCCGCCTGTGGGATTCATGTCAGTGTTTTGCTTGTTGCTGTGGTGCTGCCCTCAGCATGTCGAGCCTTAACAGTTGTTCCTGTTCTTTGAATTATTATAATGGAGAACGTTTGAGTCACACAGCCTTAAAATGATAATTCAGACAGACCTTTCTGTGATTACAATGATTATAATGATTCTTGAGTAATTACTTGAAAGATAATGGGTGAAATTGGCACTTGCCTTCAAGCTTAAGAGAATATGTTTATCACATGGGAGGGCAGCAGAGGGCAGGCTCACTCTGTCTCTGTGCCATGTGTGGCATCTTGTTACTGGAAGTGACATAAGTACAATTTTACACCTACATGTTTTGTAAAGGTTTCCATCAAAACCAGAACTGAGGCATGAGTGTAGAGCTACAAATGTAAAGAGACCTACTGTACGTGTTATTAAATATTCGATCACTGAATTTAGATTTCTCCTGAGTATTAATGTCATTATTGATGACTTGAACATCCATGTGGGCGCTGTCTTATTCTTCAGGTTAGCTTCCATGTGAGCTGCTGCATTTTTTAAGCATCCTAAATACAACTGATATCATTGCAACTTTACAAGAATGCGATCCCTGCTCAAGTCAACTAAAATTAGAACTGAAAAAAGCACAAAAAAATGAAGTGAAACTAAATATTTGAATAAATGCTTGAGACTGAACACAATCCTAGACCTCTATTCTCTGTGAGCTTGGTCACATTAAAAAGTCATTTTAAAAATAAAAAACTGAAAGAAAAAAACAGAATAATCCAACATATTTTGGGGTTCATGCTGAAATGTAAAGATGACAAGAATTCTGCAAAACACTGCAGATAGACAGTGAAAGAGGAACTGTGTGTGTGTGCGCGCAGATGTTTGCTAACTTACTTCCTGATTTGAAAGCAGACAGACGAGCAGCAGCAGCATATACACAATTACTGAATCAAAAGGATGACAGTTCGATGTTCAGATGGAAAAAATAACTCCAGACAAGAAAGACAAGATTGACACTGAGGATTAGACGGCGAGACAGACAGACAGAGCGTAGGCAGACAGACAGATAGACAGACAGGAGGGAGACTGGAGGATGGCTACAGTCATGCTGAGTAAAAGGCTCAGTCGCTCTGTGAAGTGGAGAGAAACTGTATCAGATGAGGTAAGAAGATGATGTCGTGTGTGTGTGACTAAAGCAATGATTGAGTGTGATGACAGTGAAGACGAGGAGTCTTCCCATCAGTGTTTGACAGTAGATAATGTAAGTTTGAAGAAGGGGTGACTAGAGGTTTCAACTCACATGGGACAGAACATGTAACTCCATGTTATCAGCAGTTCGCTGGTTTCCCCTCACTTAATAGAAGCTCAACTCCTGCATACTTTTCACTTTTCATCAGGAGCCTGTTTGATCACATTTACAGCACAAGCTCATTCTGATGTGTCCTTCCTCAAAACAACACACCACAGCTGTGAAGCGAGAGCTGTGAGTTTATCTTCAGTCTGTGAGTGTTGTGACCGTGCTCACTGATCACTTCAGGGTCATTCACATAGACTATAAAACATGGACATAGTGTCCATGGCATCACTCAGAAGTTTATGAGGAGCTGTTGTGAAACTCAGAGTGCGGACGTTTAAATGAACTGCACTTTTAGTCACTTCAGCCCTGGCTTTATTTGACAGCCACAGATGTTGACGGTCGTTTTTTTGTAAAATATTTTCACTTTGGCAGCCTAAAAAGCGTCTTAAACAGGAAGTCTTTTAGTGGTTCAGTATTTTCAGAAACTTCAGTCACAAAGTGCATCTGGTAGGTGCACAGTCATGTCGGATTTAGTGTTGTGTGTTAGTGTGTTGATGGTCCAGTTGCTGATTGCAACCTTCGCGCTTCCGTCCTAGCATGCAGGATAAACTATTCTACCCATGAAATTCTGTTCCAAGTTTGTTCACAAATTTGTGAAAATCGATTTTTGAAAATCAACTCTAAAAAGACTTTTTGGGCTCTGAACTATGACTATTTTATATGGGTGAGGGGTATAGTATGATCACTATTTGCCTCATGCAGTATGACACATCTTCGTACAGAGTTGATGAGGTTGTTGATTGTGGTCTGTGGAATGGCAGCCCACTCCGGTTCAATGGCTGTGATGCGAAGTTTCTAGATATTGGCAGGAACTGAAACACACCGTCATACAAGCTGAAATAAACATGATCAGTGTGTAACCTGTCTGAGTGTGCTGGCCACGCAGAAACAGCTTGCAGCTGTGTCCAGCTCCTTGCAACACCGGGCCATGTATTATCATGCTGCCACAAGAGGCGTTGGCGATGGATGAGTGGCTCAACATTGAGTCTCAGGATCTCATCACAGCATCTCTGTGCATTTAAACTGCAATCACTAAAATGCACCTGTGTTCACTGGATGCCCACACCATAACCCCACCGCCTTTATGAGGCGCTCCGTTCACAGTGTTAACACTAGCAAACTTCTCGCCCACATGGCGGCCATGTCTGCCAGCTACCAAGTACAGTCTGAGCTGAGATTCAACCGTGAAGACAAAACTTCTCCAAAGTGCCAGACCTGACCCGACAGCAAACAGCAGTCAGGTCAAGACCTCAGTCCCCAAATGACAAGCACTCGGGATAATGATGAGTTCCACCAGCTGTGACTCATCTTACTGGTGAAGAGGTCAGATGGTGGGTGGTGGGCTGGTGTGGTTGCACGTGGCCTGCAGTTGTGAGGCTGTTTGAGTGTACTGCCAAACCCTCTGAAACATTGGAGATGGCTTGTGGTAGCAAATCAAACATCCAAGTTGAAAGACAACCAGTCTGGTGAGCATTCCTACTGTCAGTATGTGATACTGTATCTGTGGTGTTGTGTTGTCACAGTCCAAGACTCAGTTGTGTCATAGTCCTGATGGTTAATCAGCATCTTGATGTGTCGTACCTTTAGATCTTTAGCAAAGATTGTACAGTTTTATTTAGTCTCTTACATGATAGATAATAACTCTATGTATATGAGTGCAATGTGGGTGGTGGAGCAGATTTCTCATCAAGGCTGCTTTATGGCACTTCTGCAGGATGTGTATCAATATATCAAAAGGTGCAGCACAGTGCTGCAGTGGTTAGCACTCTGTGTGGTGAACTGGCAACTTGTCAAGGATGTGCCCCGCCTCTCACCTGCCTTTGTTCACCCTGATAAGGATAAACCATTACCAAAAATGGGTGGATGATACTTGAAATCAGTTTGAGACAAAAAGACATTTTATCTCATGACAGCAGAATGTCCAAAATATTACTCAACTGATTCTCTGTATCACTCTTTTTTGTTTGTATCCAGGAGAAAGAGAAGGAGAAGAGAGGAGAGAAAGAACGAGAGAGTAAAGAGAGAGAAAAGAAGAGTGCCAACGGTCATCTCTTCATCCCAGTCAGTCTGTCTCCTTCCACAGGCTGTCAGCACTGCACCAAACTTCTGCACAATAAAGACACATTCCTCTGCAATAGTAAGCCTCGCTCACATGTCTTCTTCTGTTCTCATTCCTTCTTTGCTCTTTTTATTCCTCTTCCTCCTGCTTTGTGGTGACTCCTCATAAAGTCTTTCCCTTTAGTATTTCCCTGTGATGTATCTGTCTCATTTCCCTTTATGTCTCAGAAGGAATCCACCTTTCAACACTACAGTCTAATTAACACTCAATATACTGATAAAGCTTCAGTGACGTTCACCATGTCGGTCGCACTTTAGATCACAGCTTGGTAATAGTCTGATAATAAAGAGGTAATAGTTAAGTAATCATGCAATGACCAAAGTAATAACCAGCTGACAGCTTAAGTATTAATTATTTATTATATTTGTGGTCATACTGTACAATTAATGTTTACTGCTGTGAGTTGTTACCTGGAATGTTTCTGTGTTATTACACAGCTACGCGTCTCATTTATGTGTGTATGGACAGCAGTGCAGCTCTGTGAAGACATATGAAGATTTGGATACACACTTTCATTTTTGGTTTGAATCTGTCGAGAATTCATGGGCCACATTTTTCTCACATGCACATGTGTGAGTTTCAGACTTTAAATAAGTGACATAAAGTTTGTGGTTGAGTTCAGTGTTAATCACTGACACATCTGAACAGACAGCATAGCTCATAACTCTGTGTTTAGTATCAGAATGATCATGAGAATGTGAAGTCAAAGTAATGTTTGAAGAGGCAGAAACACACATAGCCACTGTCTTTAGGTAGAGACAGGATGGGGTGTGGCATGTGTTTGCAACTGTAGCTTCTTCCTGAGTGCAACATTGCAGATGTATGTATTGTTTTTATAACAATAATTTGAGGATATTGTTTACACTTGAGATGAACATGACATGTCTTGTTTCTAACCATCATCATGTTTCTTGCAGACTGTGGAGTCCACGTCCATAAGTGCTGCAGAGAGAGTCTGTCTGTTTGTACAAAGAGCAAAACAAAGGTACCCCGACACATGATGTCTGTCTGCTTCATCAGTTTTAATTTGATAAATAATCCAGATTAACCTTTTTTTTATTTCTATATACCTCAAGACTCAAAGAAATATTAGTAATATGTACAGCATACATACATACGTGTTTGTATTACTTCTAATTAGCATGAGTCTTGAACGCACTGTATTGTAGTCAAAGACCAAAGGTCACATGTAGAGTACTTTCATTTACTGATGTCCTGTGTTTGTTTCCAGCAGCAGTCACTGACGACAGAAGCTGTTTCTGGGTCCGCTGTTAACATGAGGAGTAAATGTAAGAACACACACACACACACACGTTAAGCTACAAAACAACACCAACAAACAAAATGAGACTAGTGGGTTAAATCAGTTTTGGTAAATACTCCATGTGGTGTCTGCCTTCAAATACTGTAACATCACAAGTCTGATAACACAGAGAGACATGAACAGTCAGTCACATTCAGAACAAGAGTTTCTCCTGGTATCGGCCCTAAACCGAAAGTTTCATCTCAACCTTCTGAACAACCTTTCCAACCTGTCCTTGCTGATGTTTCACAATTCCAAATCTCTATTATGTCTCTGGTAACTTGGTCAGGACAGTGTTGTTACTGATGGCAATGATGATGAAAAAGAAAAGTGAAACCCAAAGTAAAACTCCCCTACAATCTGTAGTTGACCTTGATTTGAGGTAACTCTCCAAACAGTGAGACAGTGAGTTACCTCCACTGCACGTGGAATTAGTAAGTCCTAATTGTTCACTTTGATGTTTACATCCAGCTACATCTTCAACATCATCTGTATCATCTACGTCCTCTTCATCGTCTCGGGATCGCTGGTCCATGGCGACCACCCCCGATGACCAGCTTCCTGTGGGGTTTCCACGGAGACACCCCAGCATCTTCAACCAACACAGCAATTTGTCCAAGAGCATCTCCACCAGCAACATAGCAGGGTGAGGCAAAACACACCCGTCAGTCACATGTTCCAATACTTCTGCTCACATGAAAAATCAAAAAGTTCTATCTTCTACATTGTGTATCAGATCAAGATGTAAATACCTGGAAATAAAGGCTGAAATGTTGATCTTTTGTCTCATATTCATCTTTTGATGTCAGCCCAAATGTTTTCAGTCTACAGTAAAAAATAAAAGCATAGGCCTCACTGTTCCAATTCTTTTAGAGGGGACTGTAGATAGATCTACATGCTTCATTTTCCCGTCATAAAGATCTGTCTGAAAGAAAGGTATTGCATTGTCCCCATCCACAACAGTACATTGTCTTGGTGCTGTGCTGCTTCTCCAAAGTGGTCACATGTAGCCTGCCGGCAATACACTGACTTCAGATGACATAATCTGAACTGATCTGAAAGACAGATACATAGACACTGATGTTGATGATGTTTTATGCATTACATGCAGAAACAGAAACATCGCAACATTGTGATTGATTTGGAGCATTGTTTGTGTTTGGGGCTGCTGAATGAGAGTCCAGTGGTCTCTCCTTGTATCAGATCTATGGATCATTGCAGGGTTAGAGGTGAATGGATGATTTCTTTCCATGTTCACCTTCAGCAGCAGTGGCTGATTTTATCAGCTTCTCACAGATGTTAGGACACTGCAGTCACGCAGTACAGATACTGCAGATGCTTTTGAGCTCATTTAGAAACCTTGTGACAGACTTTGACCCCCAGAGAGCACCGGCATGTTATTTGTTATTTGTATTGTACAGTAGTTTGTTTAAATCTATAATAATTCTGAAAAGGTATGTTTATATCTGCTATCATACTCAAACTCGTTTTCATGGTCTTATCTTATAGGTTAGATGAGGTTCCACTGAAAGGCCTGAAGTTTCTCTCACAGTCCACTGACTCTCTTCATCAAGGGAGCAAAGTCAATGCCTCGACTGAGTCACTCACCGATGAAGGTATTGTCACAACACATCTACACGCGCACACACACACGCACACACATACAGCACAAACAAGATTCCTGAATGTACCTTTCAAGTCTGTCTGTCTGTAGGCACTGAAATGATGGACAGTCAGCTAATGGGAGAGTTTGAGTACGATGTCAAAGATCTGGAAGCTGATTCTTGGAGCGGCACAGTGGACAAGAAATTCTTGAAAGCGCTGAAGAAAGATGAAGTGAAGAGACAAGATGTCATCTATGGTAAAGTATCTGATATATAACTCATTTCAGGTGGAAGATCATCTCTGTGTGTAAATGTTCATGTCATGTCCAAACATGAGGAGACAAGATTCTTCTCTCTCTACAGAGTTATACCAGACAGAGTTCCACCACGTGAGGACGCTGAAGATCATGTCTGAGGTGTACTATAAAGGCCTTCAGAAGGAGCTGCAGCTCGACACTCACTCTCTGGACAAGGTGATGAAGCTGACAAGTGCATTCTGGATGTACATACATGTACTATTAATATTAGGAGAGAAGTCATTGATTGAAATCCACATTAAAGGACAGTCTGCTGGTTGTTTTCTGTAGATTTTCCCAGTTTTGGACGATCTGGTGGACATGCACACAAATTTCCTCACCCTGCTTCTGGAGAGAAAGAGAGCTTCATCAGCTAAGGGACAAAACAACAACAGCTTCCTCATCTGCAGCATTGGGGACCCCCTGATCAACCAGGTGAGAAAAGACAGGAAGAGGAAGAAGAGACAGGGCTGATCTGGGGTACAGGGACATTCAGACAGGATCAGGCGTTGCGGCAAGTCGTAACCGCTGTGAAGCAATCAGGAAAGAACTTTTTATTTCTCAGATTAACAGCTTAATCGAGGCACACACTCGCTGACACAAATCTCACACACAGGTAGATTATCAGAGTTTAGTCCAGGAATCCACCTGGATAGTCTCTGCTTCAGAGACATTTCAGGCTGTCCACGGAGGTCTGACCGATCTGACTGTCTGATTGGCTTGCAGAGAGTGACGTGGGGCTCCATTTTCTCAAAAGTTGGATCTGAATCAACCTCCTCAACAGGTGGAGTTCTGTCCTCCACCTGTTAAGCATAGTTATACACACATAACACAACAGGTTGGTCTGGATGGCATGCTAACAGTGTTCGCAGTAGTCGACTGTTATGTTTATCTTCACCTGAGGAAATCAGAGTTTAGTCTCTGTAGACTTGGATATTCACAGCCGATCAACAGCTTTAACTTCTCTTTGCCTTCTTGTTTGTTGTTTTTGAATTCAGTTTTCAGGTTGCAGTGCTGAGCGGATGAAGAAAGTTTACGGGAAGTTCTGTAGTCGCCACAACGAAGCTGTCAATCTCTACAAAGACCTGCATGCCAAAGATAAACGTTTCCAGGCTTTCATCAAGGTCAGCACTTCTCTCACACCAGCTCCTCTCTCTATAATTAACATAACAGGGATGTGACTCGATGGTGCAATGACCTCTTTGTGTCTGTGCAGAGGACAATGAGCAGCAGCATTGTGCGGAGGCTCAGTATTCCAGAGTGCATTCTGTTGGTCACTCAGAGGATCACCAAATATCCTGTTCTGATCCAGAGGATACTGCAACACACTAAAGGTGAGGGGAAGCCACAGTGACGAGTCTGTGTTGTTTATTTAGAAACAGTGTAAAGTCTGTGTGTGTGTATGTGACACATCATCACTGCAGCTGTAGAAGTAAAGTGAATTCATGTTTTTGATCATGAAAATGTCAAATTCAAACCTCACTTTGTGAACTCAGTATGCCATGCTGCCTCTCTGCTCTCACAGACTCGGATGAAGACCACAGCTGTGTATGTGAAGCTCTGCGCTGTGTGAAGGAGCTGATCACGGCTGTGGACAGTAAGGTCAACGAGCAGGAGAAAAAGCAGAGACTGAGGGAGGTCTACAGGTACGCCAGTCTGACAGGAATACTGTTTGTTGTGCTGAGGCCAATCAGAACTTGCTCAGCACATGATTTAGCTCAGTGGTTCCAACCTAACTGACTAGATACTTCATATTTTATTCAGTTTATAATAATAACAGCAGCCCATAAACTGAACAAAGTGCTTTGAGCTGATTATTTCCTGTCACTGCTTTACTGACATGTTCAGGAACTTTTGATATACCTCTGTCTTCTTCTTCTATGGGCACAGAGTGAAGGCTCTGGGGATATAGCTTGTGTTCAGGTCTTCACTGTTTATTTCACTTGGTTGCAGGTATAGAATACAATACAATACAATAGAATGTCTTTATTGTCATTATACAGTGCATAACAAAATTTAAGTACCATCTTCAGTGCCAGAAGTACAAAGTATAAAACATGGAACTTTAAAAACAGAGATGAAAGGAATCAAACATGAAGAAATTAGAAACAAAATTAGAAATGTAGCTGTAATGGTCCCTGAGGGTAACAGTAATGGGGTCCTTGATGATGTCCTGGGCTCTTCTGAGGCAGTGGGAACTATAAAGGTCTTCCAGGGAGAGGAGGGGGTGATGTCTATATCTAGGTTTATGTCTTAAATTTCATTTTTTTTGTTTTTCTTTGTAGAAATGAAATAAATTGTGATCTATAGGTTGACTTTCTATCTTTTTTTAAAATTCTTTTACAGCCCTGCAACTCTGTGAATCTCTGGCAACCCCTAGTGGGTGTTCAAGGCAGTTAAGACAGTAGAATATATAAAAGTGAATCAAATACTGTTTACATACACACACCAAGTCCAGTGATAGCTGATGAAGATCATGTGATCATGTGAACCAGAGTTCCTCAACAGCTACTTTAGCATATTTCTAAAATAAGTCAACACTGTCCGTACAGAGCAGGCTAGCGTGATGTCGTCAGCTGTAACTCTGTTCTCAGTGTGACTGAAAGCTAAACGTGTTTTCTGTGATGTCCAGTCGCACTGACAGTAAGTCTATCATGAGGATGAAAAGCGGTCAGATGTTCGCCAAAGAGGACCTGATCAGAGGGAGGAAGCTGCTGCACGATGGAGCACTGCAACTGAAGAACTCTGCTGGACGACTCAAAGGTTCCACATGTCTTCAGTCTTCAGTCCTCACTACTGTCTCACATTTAATCCAGCAGACAGGATGTCATTACCATCTCTATTTCTTGGTGTTACAGATGTCCATGCCATGCTCCTGTCCGATGTACTCGTCTTTCTTCAGGAAAAAGATCAGAAATACGTATTTGCCTCACTTGTAAGTAGCACACTTTATATATTATTATTATTATTATTATTATTATTATTATTATTATCATTATTATTATTATTTTCCCATGAAGACTGAGTGTGATTTGTATTTCTTTGTCCTCAGGACCAGCGCTCTACAGTCATCTCTCTACAGAACCTGATTGTCAGAGAAGTAGCTAACGAGGAGCGAGGTCAGGCTTCTTTTTTGATCCAAACAAACTTTTCTGTGATTGTTTTTCTCAGTCAGTGAAGACTGACGGGAGCTTTGTCTCCTGCAGGTCTCTTCCTGATCACAGCCGGTATAGAGAGACCAGAGATGGTGGAGGTGTTGGCCAGCAGCAAGGAGGAGCGCAACACATGGCGGGCCATTATACAGGATGCCATGCACTGCATGTGAGGACACACACACAGTTATTTTAGCAAAGAAACCAGACCTGAGTTCTGTTTACTGTTTTGTGTGTAGATCAGAAGAGAAAGTATTCTAAACACTATTATGTTGAGGCACTATTATGGTGTGTATACAGGGGAACAGGAGAAAAAATATTAATTAGATATCATTTGAGGTATGCAGTTGAGTACTTAAATTGAGACAATTAATTTTGTGTTTTGAGTTTTCATTAAAATGTGTTCATTTGCATTTCTGAGAAGCCAGCTTGAAAATCCTTTGTTGACATATTCAAGTCAAAGGTTACAGATTGAATTCTGGATATCTCTTCACCAAAAATACTGTCACCAGACTAGATGTGCAAAGGTGCTCCTGAGACAGCTCAGCACATAATAGCAGAGTGTAAGATGCTGGCAGGTAAAGCATACATAGTGTACAGTAACATTTGTACTGAGTATGGGCTGGCAATCCCAAGGTCAAAATGGGTCCTGTGGGACTTCCAGATCCAGACTGACAAGCTGGTGATGGCTGACCAACTAGACATCGTGGTGTTGGACAAACAGAAGAAGGCTGTGGTGATAGACATAGCAATTCCGAGTGACAGATCGAGAAATATCTTAGGCAGAAAGAGAAGTTAGAGAAGATGTGGGGAGCTGAGGTCTCTGTCCAGAAGTGTGCAGTCCTAGGATCAGCTAAGATACTGCGCAGAACCCTCAAGCACCCAGGCCTCTGGTAGAGGACCCAATCTTAAGGAAGACTCATGATCCACCATGAGTGAGACTGGAAGTTTGGTGCGTGTACATGCTGCTCAATTGAAGATTTGTGGCTTAGAATCATCTGTTATTCAGTGAAATCAGTCAGATGTGATCATCCCATAGAGCTCATCCCAACAGGCAAGTTCAAAACACAGGATCAAAATATAGATTAATCCAACTTCTTAATGATGCTAGTGAAGGTTTGTTTACACCAGTAATGTGTAATGTTTGTGCCATATTTCCATTTGGTGATGTGAGTGAGACAAATAGTCGTCTTTTCAAAGAGCTCCTCAGTTTGTTTGGACGGAGGATAACCGTGAACATCTCACTTTGTTTGTGTGTTGACAGGGAGAAAGACGAGGACGAAGGAGTTCCCAGTGAGACAGAAGAAGACAGGAGGCAGCAGGAGAACAGAGCCAAGGAGATCCGAGGTGAGAACCCATCCGTAGTATGACATCATATTCTGTTCTATCTAACAAATAATGGCATTCATTCATTCATTCATTTGTGTTTCATTCCAGAGCTCCTGCGAAGGAAAGACGAGCAGATCATCTCTTTATTGGAGGAGAAGGTCCACATCTTTAGAGACCTGAGCGACTGTAATACTGCCCCTGATGACACAAACCCACCACTCAGGGAGCGGATGTTATTCAGGGCCACACCTGATGAAGTCACAAAAGGGGAGCCAATCATAAAGGACGCCCTGAGGGAAGGTGAGCAGGGTTCTGATGTCATATGAGAGATGAAATACGTGTGAAACATTGTGTCTAATGTTTTTCCATCTCTGTCCAGTCGAGACCCTGCATGTTTTAGTCAGTAGTGGTGTTGGCGGTGCAGGCTGCAGTGTTCCAGTTTGCCTGACAGGGGGCAGCGTGGGACCAGTCTGTCTGCCCAGAAGAGCCGAGACATTCGGAGGCTTCGACAGTCATCAGATGAACAGCAGCAAGAGTAAGACACATACGCTCATGCGCACAGACACACAGCACACACAGTCATGATACTTTGTCACTCCACAGTCAGTGTTGATTCCTCGCTGGCGTGCCTGGTTTCAGTTCCCTCTGAGGAATGATGATGTCAACGTGGCAGCAGGTTTCTCACACATGTTAACTGATGACCTGCTGCTGTGGTCACTTCCTGTTCATACCTCTGCCCCAGCATCTGTCTGAATCACCTGGAGGGGATTTCATCACATCGCATAAATGTCCGCATGGACTCCCACAATGGACAGATTAGAAATTAGTGGTCAAACACTTTTCACTCACCGTTTATGTGTGTACTGTTTTAAACATCAGCCACAGGTCTCTGCGGAGGTGTTGTGAAGCTCAGTGTGGTGGCTCTGGTCAAACACTGCATTCGCTTCACTTCAGAGCCACAGAGGTGGCTGCTTGGCTAACTATGATAACACAAATATCTAATATGAAAAGGTCAAATGTCCACTTAACTGTGACATCATAATGGTCTCATTATTCAGCACCATACCTGGAAGAGGAGGGAACATGTTTGTGGCACTGCTGCTGGGTGTCGACATCGACACTGTGAGGATTGTGTAGATGTTCTGTGCTGCTGTGTTGAAGCTGGTGTGAAGCATTCACATTGTGTGATTTGCATTCACACACACATTATTGCATACTGTCATGACTAGAGACATACATTCAGAGTCTTCACTACATACAGCGTATCAGTACAACTGTAATTCTAGTTTCTTCTCTGTCCTCAGATGGAGATAAGGAAGAGGGGGATGAATCACTGGACCTCCGCAGGACTGAGTCAGACAGTGTGTTGAAGAAGGTGTGTGTGTTGTCTTTATACTGTACGTGTCTCTGCAATGCATTATTTATGAATGCATTTTGTTCCCAGATCTGCTTTTAAGACATTCATCTCAATGTCACTGAGTGCACCTGATAAACACAGACACACTGCTGTTAGACTCTGAACATTAATGTGAACAGCACTTTACATGTTAGTCATCAATTCAGTTTTCTTGATTTATTATATAAATATAAAATCATGTTATGTTATCATAACAGAAGTTATCTCATGACACTTTCCATACAGAGCAGGTCTGACTGTACTCTTTATAATATTATTTACAGAGACAACAGTTCCACCGTGAACAAGCACTAAGCGACGTTGGCGAGGAAAAACTTCCTTTAAAAACTAAAAACTCTTCATTAAAGGCAAAGTTGTAGCTTTCTCTATGTTATTAAGCTGTAGAGCCAGAGAACACCCACCGTTTGAGACGTACAACATACAGTAGCAGTTCCAGAGTTCATTGATTTGTTCCCAAAACAGGAGCCACACCTACATTATTCTAAGTAATCTTCAGTGTTATGTTCTGCTTCTTTGTGAAATGACTTTTAGCTGACTGAATGTAAAAAGTAAAAATAAATTGATCAATGTAAAAATGTCGAATTCACAATCCAAATGATGATGACCGTTGAAATGGAAGCAGAGCTGTAGTGGAAATAGACAGGTGGGAACTGTAGTTTGATTGATACAGTTGATGTTAATAGGTGATCTGATTGGTGGATACACTGAGTGTTCTTGTGTTTACTCCCTCTGGCCCCGCGCTAATGACCCAGAGAGGAAGCACAGCTCATTGTGGTTAACACGCACTGAAAGTGTTTTAACTGTCAGTGTTAGTGAGATAAAACAAATGTGTTATTTAGCAGGTCTGTTAGTCTAGCTACATGCTAACATACCAGTGTTAGCTGTGACTCAGCACAGACATCATTATTAATACCAGTACAAAACAAAGCTACAGCAACAATGCTAACATGACATGCTACATGAAGACACCTCAGTTCACATCTGCTCCTGATCTCACTGCAGTTCATAATCTATACACACTCTGTGCCAGCATTATATAATATCTTGCTTGTGTGGATGATATATGTGCTGTAAATATTAATGTGTGTGTGTGTGTGTGTGTGTGTGTGCCTCAGGGAGCCACTGCCAGCCTACAGATGCTGCTGAAGAGAAGTAATGAGGTAAGTGTGTGGGCTTCTTGTTTCAGCTCTGCTCAACCCATCAGCCTGTTTCTAACACTCTGCAGTGCTCATGTCTTACAGTATCAACGCGTCAACAAGTTGACACAATCTGACAAATGTCTGAATCCTCTTAAAGGATCATGCTGCATCTTCTCTTATCTTTCTTTCACCATAATCTCTGATAATCATATGAGGATGCATTCATGTAGGCTGGAGTGTTCTCACCAAACCCTCAGTGTAATTTAATCCTGCGTTTCTCCAGCAGGTTCAGCACAGTGTGACACATCTTCATGGCCTGCTGGTTTCACTGCAGGTACCAGACACATACCTCCAGCTCGTCTACACACTGAAAACGTGGCTGTCTTTACACTGCACTAATGATCAAACATCCTCTCCTGCTTCATAGGCCGTGGTGGTCCAGCAGGACTCCTTCATAGAGGACCAGCGCCAGGCTCTGAGTGACCGGCTCACAGCCAACTCCTCCAGACACTCGTCCTCTTCCTCACTCTCGTCCTCTTCCTCCTCCCGCCCCTCCTCCCTCATTGAGCAGGAGAAGCACAGGAGTCTCGAGAGGCAGCGGCAGGAGGCTGCCAGCCTGCAGGTTAGTTTGCACTGCTGCTTCCTCTGCAGTCACCGGGCTTCCATCCAAACATGTCACTGATCTGAGCCATCGTCATGTGATGATTGGGAGTTGGTTCATGGGAAGTACATTTCGCTGGTGCCAGTTAAAATGCCAATGCAGAAGAAGAGATCAAATATCTACCAACAATAAAACAATCCATCCACAGCCACTGCCAGTGGCATGTACCTGGCTGCACCTAGTCTTTAGAGAGTCTGAATGTATTTACAAAAAGGCCTCCATGCTTCTTAGAATTTCCCATTTGAATATTGAAGTGAGTGTGCTCCAATCACTGTGTGAGTGTGTGTTTGTGTGTGTGTGTGTGTGGACTGGGCAGCAACTATCCACCAGAGCAGGACTGCTCACTGAGTCAGGAGGAACACAAAGGACTAAAAGTACATCATTTTTCAGCAGTTCATTGTGTCCCCTCCAGTAACCAGAAGATTTGGTTACAATGTGACATTCAACACCCCAGCTCAGGTGGAGAAGAAGTTTGCAATGACTCCACCCCTCTTCTTCTTCTTTTTATGCACAAACTGAAAATGTTAGTGCTAGTGTAGCTTCTGTTCACAAAATGAATCCTGGCTGCATTGACATTACATTTGTAATCTATTTATTCTGCACTCCCTCTGTGGTTTGTTTTTAGAAACAGCAGGCTGCACACCAGGAAGAGAAGAGGAGGCGAGAGAAGTTGTGGGAGATGAAGGAGAAAGTTTTGTCAGAGCGGGAGGAGAGGCTAAAGGTGGAGGAGGAGGAGACCGGGAGGAGAAGTCAGGAGCTGACAGAGGAGAGAGAGATGCTGCAGAAGAAGAAGGAGGAGTACCAGAGAGAGCTGGAGAGGCTGAGGGAGGCGCAGAGGAAGCTGGAGAGGGACAAGGAGGCTCTGAGGAGAGACACAGAGAGGCTGGACGCTATTAAGAGAGATGAGGTACAGCTCCTCTCCTCCTGTCTGACAGACAGTGACAGACTAATTAATGACTTGCTTGATTAGTCAGATTGTAATTAGTAAATGGATTGTTAGAATGAATAAATGAGTAAGACACTGGGCAAATGATGATTTGTGTCTTGGCTTGATCAGGATACTATAATCAAATCAAATCAAATCAAAATCAAATCAAATTTTATTTGTATAGCCCAAAGTCACAAACACATTTATCCTCAGAGGGCTTTACAATCTGTACAGGGAGTGACACCCTCTGTCCTTAGACCCTCGGTTCCAGTGAGGAAAAACTTGCCCACAAAAAACCTTTAACAGGGAAAAAATGTGGAAGAAACCTCAGGAAGAGCCACAGAGGAGGGATCCCTCTTCCAGGACGGACAGACGTGCAATGGATGTCACATGTACAGAACAATCAACACAAACATATTGTACAATTACAATGAATTACAATAAATGGTAGAATGATTACAGTAGCAGTGGAGCCTGTAATCATCATGACAACCTCACAACACTGCCTGTAGTAATGGTCACGGTTCAGACTGTAGAGACTGTGATACAGTCAACAGACTCTGCACCCAGACCTGTGATGGCATCACACAGAAACACACTAAGGACTTCGCTGTAGGGTAACTGCTCAGTTCAAGTTAAGCACTGGGTTTTTGTGGTTTAATTTGCTGTGATCTAATGTCTCTACATCTTATTTACAGTCAGAGCAGCTTCAGAGGTACGAGCGGACTCCATCTACCACCTCTGAAGAGTCCCTCAGGTTCCATAGCTCTGGCTCTCTAGATATGGATTTAAAACAAGCAGCAGAGGAGCCAAAAGAGGTGAAAACAAGTCCTGATTAGAAAATGAGTCACAAAAAGGAGAAGTGTGTTTTTCAGATTGTCGGCTATAATACAGCATGTATACAACAACGACAATAACGCTGATGTTTCTGGATCAACTGCAGGTGGAGCTCTCATCCTCTGCCCCAACCAAAGAACCCTTCCTCCGCATCGGATCCAAGAGGATGGGCAAAAACTTTAACCCCTTCTCCTCCTCCTCATCCTCCTCTAAGCCTCAGGGAGCAGAGAAGGAGTCCCAGCTCCCCACCAGACTGCTGCAGCTGGCTAAACCCAAAGAGAAGAAAGACAAGAAGAAGAAGAAGGGAAAAGGAGGAGAGCAGACACAGACAGGTAACATCAGTCTGTCCTGACATCAATCACTTTCAATTTTCTTAACCTGGAATCTGAAAATGAGACTAACAGTTGATTTCTGTTCAAAACAACGTGTGAAAGCTTCAGTAACTCAATAGTAACTGTGATATCTCTTCAGAAAGCAAAGTGATGTCAGAGCCTCAGAATGATGGAGACATCTTCTTCTGCTGAGGACCTGGACCACATGGAACTCTAAACCTCCTGAGGAATGGGACAGACGGGACCCAGACTGTTCCTCAGTCCTCCATTTGGAATTAAAATGTGTCTTTGCAAACAGTCTCTGGACTGACTGTGGACC
The DNA here is from genome assembly GCA_023373845.1 of Nibea coibor. Taxonomy (NCBI): domain Eukaryota; kingdom Metazoa; phylum Chordata; class Actinopteri; family Sciaenidae; genus Nibea; species Nibea coibor. Next base: position 1,065,329 of record CM041721.1, on the reverse strand, counting down.
TCAAGGTTCTCAGGATGACCTGCATGTGTTCCAGAGCCGAAGTGATGCTGAGCTCATGTGTCAATTGGGACAACTTTATTTGATGAATGTGCCAAGAATGCAGCCTTCCATCATTCAGAGAGGTGATGGGGACCCATCGAGGATCAAGCGAGAGTAGCGTAAAGAACGCGAGAAGGAATCAGCTTAATGATCTCTCCTCAGAGATCGTGTCACATGGTGCTTTAAGTCAAATCTGCTCATCTGTAGCAAACCTTAGCTTTAACATCCACCAATAACAAGTGCCATTTCTTTATGAAGTAATTGCTAATGTTAACTTTGAATGCTTTGTGATACTGCTGACTCATGCCGGTGAGTTTCAGTGAACAGGAACTTTGACTCTCGTGTGTGATTTGTGTCTGTGTTTGACACAGTGTCCCTTCAGTCAAGCTAACAAACAGATGCCACGCAGCATGCTGACACATTCTCACAGTGTGTGTGTTGTCAGTGTGTACAACAAGGGCTATCAATCAGTCAGTCAGCTGAGGGAGATGGATCAATCCATGAGACAGACTCGTCTCGCGGTCCACTGAGCGGTGAAGATAAGAGCGTCTCTTTTAGTGCCTTAAATCTCTGATGTCGTCTTTTCTCTTGAATGTATTGAAAGCAATGATGTAACGAGCAGAGTGAAGTGCGTGCTCGAAGCAGACCTCCAAAATCAAGAAATTCAGAGTTTAAACTTTTAATTCATTCACTTCTATATTTTAATTCATAGTTTTTAGTCATTATCACGAGCTCAGCTCTGAAGTTATCAATCCTCAATCATCACCGAGTGTGACAATCATTGCACAACAGCAGCATCAGGAAGACAGAGAGGTCTACATGCACTTTATGTTCATGACAGAGTGATGCAGTATTTTAACAGGCTGTCGTTTCCTGATCATTAAATCATAATCACACGTCATTCAGAGACGCCCTGTCAGGACTGTCTGTGTTCTTACTTATACATACTTTTTTTTTCTTGTTCATCTCATTTTAAATGAATTAATTGTAAGTGAATCTACTGATCACTGTTTCTCCTTGTATTAGTAACAGATGACACAGTTCTAACAAAAATAGAAGCACTTTTGTTTTTACGTCAAAGATCTGAGACTTCTTCTTCTTTCTCTCAAATTTGTTCACAAAATGATCACAGAACTTATCATATGCAGATCATGCACACTCACCAGACACGTCGTTGTGTTAGTAAGAGTTCTGGTAAATGACAGGAGTGACCTGGAAATCCCATGAGAAGAGCAGTACTTAGTAGTTATGTTGTAGTTGGAGTGAGTCCGATTTCAGTATTACTGAATATAGAGTGTTAATATGGCAATGATATGATGATATCATTTTAATGTGGTCATAAATAATGATTCCAAACAAACAAGCAAGAGTTCTTCCAGCTTTAGTCTTCTTTAATGTCCAGCAGTGACGTCAGTTCACAGACTGAGTTTCTTCACCATCAAACTGCAGACGTTCAGACATGCAGCTTCATGTTTGGATTGATTTTTCTTTGTCACACATGTTGACATCAGAACAATGTTCTCATCAACGTAGTGACGCTGAGTTCAGGTCAGCCCTCAAAATGAGACACGACTATCAACTCTGTCAAGAAATCATGAAAGAAAAGAGTAAAGGCTGCCTGTCAATCACTTCTAGCCAGTCATGTCAGGCAGAAGCAGTCACAGGTGATAGTGCTGCAGCCTGCCAGATATAGGAGACATATAGTAGCTCAGCTTGTTTTCTGATCTGCTTCACATTTGAACGTGACTTCCTCTGAGAGAGAGACCAGTATTGCTCTTATGAGTACTGGGGATGACTCTGTTGACTGATTGAAATGACAGTCTGTCAATATTAACTGCTGATTTGATTTTTCTTTAAAATGTTTATTATTTCCCTCCCAAGCATCATTTGACCAAAGCCTGGTTCGATCTGGAGTCACACTCATCTTGCTTTTATTTTGGAAGAACAATCCTGAACTAAAGTTAAGCTGAAGTTTAACATTTTTAGACCTTTTACAAACAGATTACTGTTTGAATTTTATTGTAAAGACAATCATCAGCTCTCTGGATCGTGAGGAAAACAGTTCCTCTCACAGGAACTTTTCAGATCTCAATAGTTCTGCAATCTTCCTGTTACACATGCAGACTGTTTATGGTGAGTGTGTCTGTATCTGCTGTAACATACAGACGAGCCTCGAGGCTCATATTCATCCCCTCTTCTCATACACAACAATAACTCAGAGCTCTAGCTCTCTGCCACATTGATTTTTTCCTCTATTCTCTGCAGAGGAGTAATTCATCAGAGGCTGCAGGCTGGAGGATATTTCATCCTGCAGTGTCATTTCCCGCCTCGCTGCTGAGAGGAGCACATTTCTACTGAAAGTGAAAGCTCAGCAGCTTCTTCTCTTTCAGTCACTGTGTGATCACCAGCAGTGGTTAGTCTTCCTCAGTCCTCCAGAAGCAAAACCAAACCAAACAAAAACATCCAGAAAAATCAAATCCAATTTGTTAAGCAGTAAAACAAACTGTCACACAGCTGTAATCAAACATTTTATTTATGTGAACAGCATGCACGTCTGGTGTCGTGATCGTGCACTAACGCCAGAAAGACATCATTCTCTGTCTACAGAGACATTTAACTGTATTTACACAAAGCTGTAATGATCAGTGTTCTATCATCAGCTCACAGACAGACCACAGACAGACCACAGACTTTGAACAACAGCCTACTTTAGCTTTAATGTAACGTACACAGACAGACATGTCTCGTGTTGTCCCACCTCGACTCGTTCTTCCTTTTATTCATAAAAATCACTTTGACGTGCAAAAACAGAAGACGACTCACTGAGTCCAGATGGAGTGTATGAGGTTGATGAAATGTTGTGAAACAGATCAGAAAAAACCCCAAAAGAACCAAATGAAAAGAGAAATGTTCAATTACATCCCTGATTAATTTATTACTTTTCTTGTCTTTAATGTGTCGAGTCTAGAACGTGTGTTTGGAGTATGATTGGCTTCTCTTTTTTTTTTTTCTCTAAACATTTTATTTTGAAATTCCACCAGCTGTATGATGCATGTCACACATAAGATCCTGTTATTTGTAACGTGTAAGCTGAGCTGTCTGAAGCTATACAGCCTCACCATCACTGCAAGTGTGTCTGTCACCAGGCTCCATATTTTACGGGCAGTGACACTTTCCTCTTGACGTTTCTTTAACATTAACTCCTCCCCATGAACATCGTTACAGTAGTCATTGCCTCTTTCCAAATTCAGTATAAAATTGTCTGAATCTTGATGGTAACACACAACACAGATATTAAAAATTGTCTGTTTCCACTTTAAGCAGCACATTGTTCAAATGTGTTCACCTTCTAAACTCATTATTTATCTTCTTCAACACTGTGCTACATTTCAAGCTAAAGGCATGAAGGATTGAATAATTGAGGTTTTGGTGTCCTGCTGTGAAGGAGATCAGTTTAAATACAAATTCAGAGTCCCAAGGACGGAGATAATCTGATCACATGATCACATGCAGCATTCGATCAGAGTTTAGTATTCTGAGAAGGAAGAACAACCTGGGATCTTGAGTTTTGAGAGCTGAGCATGCAGGGAGACCCTGGCACTCCTTCTCCACATCATACCGTTCAGCGTGCACTATTTCACTAAAAGCATTCACAAGGAATTTCAGTCATATTGGACCTTACAGTTTTTGCACTGTGAGCTTTTTGAAATGTATTTGTACTAAAAACCAGAAGGTACAAAGTTTATTTTTCTCATTTTATGTACAAAGAGATAAAAAAAAGGGCAAAGCGACACATTTTGTAAATATGTTTTATGTACAAATTTGATCTTCCAAAGTATGGATGACTGGATTGTGTTTAGTTGGATGATTGTTTTTAAATAAATAATAAAGCTTTATTTATCTGTCTTCTTCCTGTTTTGAAAATGTACAGTGGTTTTCTCCCTTCAATAAATAACTATGCTGTTTATCATGTCATGCATGTCGTGTGGTTCTTTGAATGGAGGGAGGGTAAACGCAGGATGGAGAAAAGTGTGAGCGGATAGAGGAGAGTTAAAGTCATGACAGAGTGAAGGCACCTTGTTTCATTCTCACAGTGAGAATAGTGAATGTAGAATAGCTCCTGATGCACATGCTCGAGGACGGACCATTCTTTATCTGAGCTGCGTGAGCCTGATACAGACGTGTCACATACACTACTCAGAAAAATCTTCGGCTCTCGGTTGAAATTTCAGAGTGCACCTAAAATGCACTCGGGTCTTTGCAGGTGAACTTCATTTGACTCCTCTAAACTTTTGAACGCACGTGTCCAACTGTTCAGTGTTTGAGTGCTTATTGCATAACATGCTGTTCTCTGTGTGTGATCCATTCTGCTTCAATGACAGTTTGTATCTAAACAGTCCTCTTCAGCATGCTAACACCTAACAATCCATCAACAGTACCTGCTCAGTGTGAGGCTTCAAACAGGAAGTCCTCAGAGGGAAGTTAGCACTGAGCTTACAGTGTCACAGACTGTCATCAGCGGGCTGGAATAAGTCCACTGGTGGACAGCATGAGACGTCTATTCGAGCTGTGATTGAAGTTACTGAGACATTGACATGTTTTGTTGTTGTGTGTGTGTGTGTACATATCACTGTTGTTAGCTTTACTTTCAATAAATAGTTTGAAATGAAGAAATGACCATTACATGCTTCTAATTAATTGTCCTACTTTCATGACATAATATCACTGGAGCATGAACTTATATCCTGAAATTTTGTGAGTAGTGTGTATGTTGTCACTAGCTCTGAGTTTAACCCTTGCAATGTCCTCCTGATTGCTCGACCCCTTTTGTCCTCTGGGGTAAAAAATGACTGTCACTTGTGTGTTATAGTCTTACTTAAGTCTTACTTCAGTTTCATTTCTTTAGGGCCAAAAGTTGTTGTTTCCATACCCTGTATACTCCTGTTGTCCTGCAGCCATTTCTTTGTGGTGAGCCTTCATGTCTCCTCTGGTTTGTGGTATTGTACTAGTACATTTGTGGGAATAGGACATAGGACATTTAGAACATGCTGATGTAAACAACCCAGGGCACGTTGCTATAGTAACCTGTTTAGATTTGAATATAGTTGTGATGGTTGAACAAATTAATTTAATTTAATTTAATTTAATTTAATTCAGTGTCCACACGTGAACACACAGGTACAATCAGACCTGTATTTCCATCCTGCTGTTTATGATTCATTAACCAAGAGGTGTAGATTGTTTTGAGGTTTATTGAGCTTAATTTAATCAGAGTAGTGACGCTTCAGCGTGCGTAATGGCACACAGAGCTCTAGCACACAGCTTTTCACTACATGATTATTGTGGCCAAGAGAGTTCGCAATAAAGACATCATCCTGATATCTAAAGAAATAATGCAGTATGTCAACGTTTATTGTGTTTTTTTTTTGTCTCTTTGACACATTTTGTTGAAATATGAATGTAAGCAGTTTGTACTCGAGTTATTTGGCATCCACAGTCCACAGTGACATGAAAAACAATCTTACATCAGTGAACCTGTTCCCACCCATGCAGGATTATTTCCTTTTCTTTTTGTTTCTTAAATTATTTTTTTTGGCCTTTTTTGCTTTATTGGTTAGGGACAGCTGAAGAAATGTAGGGAGAGAGAGATGAGGCATGACATGCAGGAAAGGGCTGCACAGGGCCCACAGCGAGACTTCGCACATGGGGCAGCTGCTCTATCAATTATCAACAGTTAAACGCCGCCCCGATTTCCATTTCCATATTTAATATAAATGAAATATGACAAAAATATGACAAACTTCTTATTTGGAAAGAGAGTGACTTAGAATTTTGAGTGTCTCATTGTGTAAACATCTTATCATTCTCAAGGGTGTTGTTTAGCTCAGTTGGTAGAGCATCTGTCCCATGTACAAAGGCGCAGTCCTCACCATGGCGGCCCAGGGTTTGACTCCGACCTGTGGCTCCAGTATGTCATTCCCAATCTCTCTCTGCCCACATTTCCTGTCACTCTTCTGCGGTTTCTGTCAAATAAAGCTAAAAAACATATTTATCCATATAATATCACTCCTTTAATAATTTTTATGACTCAAAGATTGTCTTTCTCACCATTCCTTATCATATTTTTGTCTCCCCACCACCTGAGCTGCTGTTGTTCACTGTGTCCTGAGTCCACTGAACGAGGATGTAAACCAAAGCACATAAAGAACAATAACTTAACCTACAGGGAGTCAAAAGGTCACACAGGTTTATAGAATAAATGGTCTACATTTGAAATCTAAATAATGTAACGTAACTGTACTCCAAGCATACTGTTTAAATTGTATCATTTCCAGGTGACAGAACGTTTTGGTGTGAAAACAGAGATTTTCTCTACATGTTTGTTCTCTTATGCTTAGTTACTGACTTCATTACTGACAGTTACTTGTCAGATACAGGCTCCATTAGCGCCCAGAATCCCACAACTGATGACAGGCCAAGCAACAGCTCCACAGACCACAACATCAGCTCTCTGCCAAGCATGCGTCATCAGGCGTAGGATTGGAGATGGTAAACAGTTAGTTACTGAGAAGACTAAATGTTTGTATAATCATGCCACACAGCATGAAATCATCACTGAAGACGGGAGATTGTTCTTATGTGAAGAGGATGCAATGTTATAGTGAACATGTGTGGGTCCATAAGTGTCAAAACACTAATGTGGCATATAATGTTCTGAGTCAGTATCCTACTAACATACATACATACCATGAATGGAGTTGTTTTTGATCAGGATTTGTCCTTTAATGTCCTTTCGAGGAGGAATGCTGCTGCACGTGTTCTGACAGGAACCAAGATCAGAGATCACATCTCTCCCATTTTGGCTTCCTTGCACTGGCTACCTGTTAAATCTAGAATAGAATTTAAAATTCTTCTCCTTACATACAAAGCTCTTCATGGCCAGGCACCATCATATTTAAAAGAGCTCATAGTTCCCTACTACCCCTCTAGACCACTGCGCTCTCAGAATGCTGGGTTCCTTGTGGTTCCCATAGTTTCCAAAAGTAGACTGGGAGCCAGAGCTTTCAGCTATCAAGCTCCTCTTCTGTGGAACAAACTACCTTTCTGGGTTCAGGAGGCAGGCACGGTCACCACCTTCAAGAGTAGACTTAAGACTTTCCTTTTTGATAGCGCTTATAGTTAGGGCTGGCTCAGGCTTTCCCTTAGTTATGCTGCCATAGGACTAGACTGCTGGGGGAGCCCCCCCCCCCCCTCCTCTCTCTATGTTATGCTTAGTCAGGCACAGTATTGGTTGAAGAGATGACACCAAGATGTTGCATCTCCCTTTACTGAAAACTCTACTCAAACTCTCTCCATCACCACCACCATCTGTAAACATACATGTCTAATGCATGTTACTAACTAAACTTAATGATTTACTGCTGCTGTGCATCTGTGTCTCGCCAAGTGTTTGCTCATGGTGGAACTGTTGTCTCTGTAAATAATACTATAAAGAGTACGGCCTAGACCTGCACTGTATGGAAAGTGTCATGAGATAACTTATGCTATGACCTAAGACCTTTGAGTGGTCAGAAGACTAGAAAGGTGCTATATATATATATATATATATATATATATATATATAGAGAGAGAGAGAGAGAGAGAGAGAGAGAGAGAGAGAGATAGATAGATAGATAGATAGATAGATAGATAGATAGATAGATAGATAGATAGATAGATAGATAGATAGATAGATAGATAGATAGATAGATAGATAGATAGAGAGAGAGAAAGAGAGATAGATAGATAGATAGATAGATAGATAGATAGATAGATAGAGAGAGAGAGACATTCAAGAAGCACAGAGTTTAAAAAGTGATTCAGTGTTTATTATCACCAGTATAAACATACAATATCTAACATCTTAACATCTTTCCACAAAGAAGCTCCTTTAATTTTTCAAAATCATTTCAAAAATCCTCAGTTATTTATTTCAAAAACACCTTGTTGACTTCTTCCAAAGAACAGCTGTATTTAGGAACATTTCAGTGCAGTAGCTGAAATCCAACTCCAGAAACTCAGAAAGCCAAAAGTCAAACTAAACCCAGACATTTCTAGTGTTAAAATCAACATGTGGCAGAAGGTTTGTCATTCAAATGTGTGTGTTTTTGTTGTTTTGCTTTGGCCGGCATGTTGTGTGTGTGTGCCGTCCTTACAGTGGGATGTCTCCTCTGTGGATCTTCCTGAGGTTTGTTTCCCACATTAAAGGGTGTTAGGGGAGTTTTTCCTCACTGTGCTGAATGTTGTACAGAGTGTAAAGCGCCTGGAGGCAAACTGTGATTTTATGTTACATAATTAAAATATGACTTGACTTGATCACGTGGAGTCTCCTCATGGCAGGGAAGTGTACAAGGCTTCAAACACCAGCAAAGACTGCACAGCACCACAGAGACGATACAACACATCGACCATGATGATCTGTGTCCTGCAGAAACCGCGTTCATCCATTTCCTGTCATGTTGTGACAGCCATCAATATTTCACACAAAGTCACACCTCTGCTAATGAATGCATTGATAAATAGCTAATGCATAGGTGTTACAGAGCTACAGCGTCTTCTTCAAGCAGCACTTTGGCAGTGATGATGGTTTCTGCAGGGCACACTGTACACAACACTGCTCTGTGCTTCTGACATCTGTCCTATAAACAGCATGTCTGAAATAAAGGACGCCCGGTGTCACTGCTTTAGTGCTACTGTTTCAGTTCCATGTGTTTCTGCAAAACTAAAACATGCTACTGCAAATACAAAAAAGAGTGCCTGTGCAACTTGAGATGTTCAACTGCCATATATGCATTTGAACTAAATTCACAGATCATGCTCTCACGTTTCCTAATGCTTCTATGTTGTGTACATGTAATGAAACACGTCATTTTAAAGCTCAGTAAAAGTCTCTTGCACTCAGCAAAGTACAAAGTTAGTGTTGTGATTTCAAAGGTCTCTGTCCACTGAGGCTCCACCAGGCACCAGCAGAGGTCTGTCACTGCATCTCAACATGAGATAAGAGATATTTGGTCCATTATCAGATCCAAGCACATCACCCAAAGATAACATGAAGGTAACACTGTGACAGTCTTACCATGGGCCATCACACTACAGCAAACTAGCATGTCATCTCATGGTACCCGTTGGAATTAATAATAAAAGGACAAACATTTGTTCTTCGTTTACACCAATACTGTTGATGTGAGCGGTCAAACAGGGGTTGTGTTATTTATTCCATCCTTCATCTTATGATGCACGATGTCATCAAATCAAGTGTTTATTTCAGAGTGTCCTCATGTTGAACTCGTGTTTTGAAAATGTCTGCTGGGCTCCAGATGACTGAAAAGTAAACATCAACGTGACAGCATCATTTCATCTGATTGTTTTTCAAACTGTGTGTGTGTGTGTGTAGAAACACAAAGAAGACAAATAAAACCTGGAGCTACAAACACCCTCAGCATCCCCGAGAGCAGACTGTCTCAGTCCACCAACCTGTAAAAAACTGTCACTTCTCTTCATGTTGATGAGATGGCAGTTTAAATTCTCCTTTGATGGGACCTAAAACTCTCAGCTCCAGTTCATTGACACTGTGTTTGTGCAGAGGTGCTAGTACTACTAGTAAATATAATGTGTGCGTGTGTGTTTGTGTAACCTGAAATAAGAACTGTGCTGTGTCTAAACTCATACTTAAGACTTGCACTTGTTACTTTGAGTCCATGTCTGCGCTCATGATGGCCAAAAACATAGGGTACGGTCGAATAGTCCAAAATTAGTCAAAATTAGCTCCTAAGTCCTTTCCTAACCACTTTTCCTTGACCTTGATGGGAAAACGTCACAAGATCAAGGAAAGATGTGAAGGAACATTTCTAAGGAGTTAGGAGAAGACGACTGCTCTTAGACTTTGACTAGGTCATTTCGAGACGGTGAATGTTATTGACGTGACCTGTGGTAAAACTACAAAGTCCAGAAGATGGACTACAAAACACGCATCCGAGATACTTCGTAGACACTCGCCGTGCACTCTTAGCGTGTAGGAAATATGAACATGGACAACCCGGTGAAAAATATGATGTCATTATCAATCTCAGAATTCAAATAATAAATATTGTCCAGCTGTGACAGAAGTCAGGTGAAGTGTGTTACACTGGTATGGTCGCTCACCCTCCTGTCCACTCATATAGATAAAGACAAAGATATATGATTAATAATCAGCGGTAACTTCATGATGATCTGCAGGACTCTGGATGTCACAGTTACAAACAGTTTTTACTGTGTGTGTGAACGCAGCCCCACAGTCAACAACAGAACACACTTGATGATCAGAGTTTTTACATCACGTCAACATGTATGTTCATATTCACACACTCTCTCTGCTGCAGGCTGCATCACACTGTTTAAATACATTCATGTTTGCAGGTTGTGAATGACTGAACACTGCGCCGATTTTTTGTCGCTGGAATTGTGGGGCGGCATTACCTCCTTTCCTTTCGTAAAGGACGGTCCGGTGTATCCTATGCTAAAGGAGATAATAAAGGAAGCATTGAAGCTCCTTTCCTTAAGAGTTAGAGAATTGGAATGGCTCTTATCATGGCAGACATGTTAATACTTCCAGGTCATTTCACTCAGTTAGGAAGGTTCCTAAGCAAATCTGACTATTCGACCGCACCCATAGACACTTGTCCACTGCCCTCAGTGGTCTCCATTTTGGCTACATAGCAAGAAGGGACCACCATAATGTGCAAATGGTGGCCGAGGAAGCTGCTGAAGCTGAAGAGGTTGCGTTGAATACCACAATATATACACGGAAGCTGTAGATATGTTTTAAATTTTGATTTTAAAAGTTTGGCGCTAATGATCTGCATGGCAGAAATTTGGCAAAAAGTTGAGATGATGTTGCCCTGACAAAATCAGTGCACTACACCAGGAAGTACACAGTGTAGACAGTGTACTACATTGAAGTATCCGAATTGAGACACAGCAGTGGATTGAGGTTCACAGGAAACATAGTCCTGCTCATACAAGCATCATCTGATGATGATTACAGCTTATCAGTTGTTACACTGGAATGGTTTAGTATTGAATTGAATGATTAATAAGACATTAAAGAAGCACACACACAAATAAAAAAAACGTGTGAGCACTTGGTCATCAAAAGCATCCGTCCATCAGGTTCAAAGTGTCTGTTTGAGAATATCACATTATTCAGGGAGCATCAGGTGGAGAGGCCTTCTCTCTGTGTGTGTTAAGACCTGGGTGCTGTGCTGTTGGCTTGTTAATGCCGATGCTCAGGACACTTCACAAGGCTGTGTGTTTTTTTGGAAGGAGCTGCTGACTTCAGGGTGAAGTCTCAGAGATTCTCCTCCAGCCCTCTCTTCTTTCTCATCAACACCTGAAAAAGACAGAAGAGGCAGAAAAATGAGCCCTGTCTCATCGGTGTACATATTTATTCTGAACAGTTTCAGTTTGTCCGATAAATCAGATTTCACTCACTTATTTATAAGAATAAAATGGATTCAGTAAAAGACAGAAACTTTCTGGTTTCTTCTGTGTTCCACCTGCTGGGTCTGCTGCCCACACAGATGAGCTGTCTGTTCCTCTTCATGTCTGTGAGTGCAGATGTCATTGGCTCGAATTTTGGATTTAAAGGAGTGTAAAGTGGAGGAATAAAATATGCTGGGCGTCATGCTCCTTTCAAATTTTTTAGGATGGTGTATACAGACAGAGGAAAGTGTGTGTGTGTGTTTGTGTTTGTGTTGGCAAACAAACTTTGAAATGTGGTTTTGAATATCTATCTGTGGGAGGTTCCTCTGCTAACACAACATGCAGAACTCTTTCTTCACTGCTTTCCTCTCACACTTCAGCTCCTCACAGTATTTATGAGATTCTCTCTCTCAGTAATATAATCCTGACATGTTCTTAGCCAGCCCTTTCATACAACAGTTAATCCCTTCAATGACTCACACATACATGGGCGTGCACACCAACACACACCATGGAGTGTGTGTGGCTTATCAGCGTTTGTGTTCCCGAGTGTGTGGACTGGAATGAACATGAGCACAATGACGCTGACTAATCAGCTGTCGTGTATTAACATGAGGAAGAGCTCTGCATGAAATCTGCGTTGCTTCTATTGTAACGTCTGATCTGAGAGCAGGAGCAGTGAGAGTACGAAAATATGAGCTGGAGAGCTGAAAAGTGGAGGAGGATTATATGTGTGTGTGTGTGTGTGTGTGTGTGTGTGTGTGTGTGTGTGTGCTGCAGTGGAGATGAACGGCAGCAGGAGACTTTGAAATGAGAAGATTCTGAATCAGCTTAAGCCTGTGTGAACACTGACAGCTCTTGCCTGAAGAAGAACAGCCTCTTAATCCTGAAACGCCACCAAACATCACCAAACACACACACCAAAACTTTTTACCACTGACTATATTTAACTTCTGCTTTGGGAGAAATAATATGACACACATATACATATATATATATATATATATATATATATATATATATATATATATATATATACATACATATATATATATATATATATACATATATATATATATATATATATATATATATATATATATATATATATATATATATACATATATATATATATACATATATATATATATACATATATATATATATACATATATATATATATATACATATATATGTATATATATATGTATATATACATATATACATATATATATATATATATATACATACATACATATATACATACATATATACATACATACATACATATATACATACATATATACATACATACATACATATATATATATATATATATATATATACATACATATATATATATATATATACATACACATACATACATACATACATACATACATACATACATATATATATATATACATACATATATATATATATATATATATATATATATATATATATATATATATATATATATATATATATGTACAGGCATGTGAAAAAATTAGGACATCTTATGAAATCCTGTGTATTTTAAAATATATTTGGACATATGGGTAGTTAATGTCAATTTTAATTAAACTCAGGGATCCAAGTAATATAACTAAACAATAAAAAAATAAGAAAAGCCTTTTTAAAACTTTCTGTAAAATTTAATTAAAAAATAATGCAATTTCTGGTGAGGAATAAATTAGGACACCCCCTATATTATCCCTCTTAAAATGTTGAAAATCCCAAACAGGTGCATCACGTCAGGTGCACATGATTAGTACATCGTTACCCAGCATTTGAATGGAGCCTTGCCCTATTTAAACCTCAGATTTAGTTTGGTGTGGCCCTGACAGTTGAGATGTTGAGGTGAGCGCCATGGTGAGGTCTAAAGAGCTTCCTGATGCCCTCAGAAAGAAGATTGTGGCCGCTTACGAGTCTGGTAAAGGATTTAAAAAGATTTCAAAAGAATTTAACATCAGCCATTCCACCATTCGCAAAATTATTTACAAGTGGAGGACATTTAAAACAACTGCCACCATGCCAAGATCTGGCCGTCCGGGCAAGTTTACCCCCAGAGCAGAACGCAAGATGCTCAAAGAGGTCCTGAAAAATCCTAAAGTGTCATCAAGGGAATTACAGCAGGTTCTGGCAACTGTCGATGTGAAAGTGCATGACTCTACGATCAGAAAGAGACTGCACAAGTGTGACTTGCATGGGAGGTGTGCAAGGAAGAAACCTTTGCTCTCTAAAAAAAACATCAAGGCCAGACTGAAGTTTGCCAGAGAGAACATAGACAAAGACCACGACTTCTGGAATAAGGTTCTTTGGACAGATGAGTCTAAAATTGAATTATTTGGACACCAGAACAGAAGACATGTTTGGCGTAAACCAAATACAGCCTTCCAAGAAAAGAACCTCATACCAACTGTAAAGCATGGAGGGGGCAGTGTCATGGTTTGGGGTTGCTTTGCTGCAGCAGGACCTGGCCAGCTCACCATCATAGAATCTACCATGAATTCTACTGTGTATCAGAGGGTGCTTGAAGAAAATGTGAAACCATCTGTCAAAAAATTAAAGCTGAAGCGTAACTGGATACTGCAACAAGACAATGACCCAAAGCATACCAGCAAATCCACCAAGGACTGGCTAAAAAAGAAGAAGTGGAGAGTCCTGGAATGGCCAAGTCAAAGCCCTGATCTTAATCCCATCGAAATGCTGTGGGGTGACTTGAAACGGGCTGTACATGCAAGACACCCCTCAAACATCTCACAGCTAAAAGAATTCTGCATTGAGGAGTGGGCCAAACTTTCTCCTGATCGATGTCAGAGACTGGTAAAAGGCTACAAAAAGCGTCTCGTTGAAGTTATATCAGCCAAAGGGGGCAACACTAGCTATTAGGGGGTAGGGTGTCCTAACTTTTTCCTCCATTAAAATACATACTTTATTTTTTTTCTTTTTTGGATTTGTCAAACAATGTTCATTTTTGTTGTTAAATTGCAATCAAATCACTTTCTTTTTGAAAAATACATATAAACATGACTGGATATTGGTATGTGAACCATGTCTAAATAAAGAGCTGATTATTTAATGGGGTGTCCTAATTTTCTCACATGCCTGTATGTACGTACGTACATACGTACATACGTACATACATACATACACACACACATACATACATACATACATACATACATACATACATACATACATACACACACACATACACACACACATACACACACACACACACACACACACACACACACACACACACACACACACACACACACACACACACACACACACACACACACACACACACACACACACACACACACACACACACACACACACACACACACACACACACACATATATATATACATATACATACATATATACACACACTCATTCATGGTGGAACTGTTGGTCTCTAGACCTGCTCTGCATTAAAAGTGTCATGAGATAACTTTTGTTATGATATGGTGCTGTATAAATAAAAGTTAATTAAAAAAGTTTTGAATGGTAAGAAGACTAGAAAGGCATTATACAAGTACAGTTCATTTACCAGCCATCAGCGTCTGTCGACATGCTAACAGTTCTGTGGGGCTGGAAACACAGTGGAGTTTTGGGCTAAATGCTAACATCAGTATTCTAAAATGCTCACAGTGATAATGCTACCATGCTTATAGTTTGTTGATATAATGTTTAACTTTCCTGTAACATCTTAGCATGCTAACATTAGAGTACAGTACAGCGGCCAATGGGAATCAAAATTACAGTCCTAGACTTATTTTGCCATCAACCAAAGTAGTGGACAATTTCAAAAGTTGACCTTATGATGATGGTAGACCAGATTTTACAAATGTAGACTGTTTGTATTTGTCTTGTTGAGATGAAGCAGCAGTGTTCCTGTGTTGCTGAAAGTTGGCACAGTGTAGAAGGCAGACATGGCGATAAAACACCTACCTGCCTACCTACATCAAAGGTCCACATCCCACCAATGGACACAGCACTTCCTGCAGTAAATCATACCTTTACATGTTTGTGTTGCGTTTACACACTCCGGCCAGACTGCCAACACAGCTGAAACAGAGATAAAACTATACCCTGGATACGATTGTGCTGAATAAGTTGATGTGCAACTGAGTTTGTTTGTCCAGGGACTCCTAGAGCTGCATCAGTTACTGCTTCTGTGCTGCAGTATACAGTACCACGCCCTGAGGACAACAGTCCATAAGACAGTGATCTTAAACAGGCATGTGCCTGTGAGGGAATGTGAGAAGCTCACTGTCTGGTTTCCAATGACCACAACAATAACAACAACAACAACAACAACAACAATAATAATAATAATAATAATAATAATAATAATAATAATGTGATAAGCATGTTAATAATAACAATAATAAGATGAGCAAATGGGCTTTAATGGGTTAAGTCCTGCTTTGTGTCCTGTTTTGTTGTTGAATAAATTATAACCATAAAAACAAAGTGAAGCAAACACTGCCCACTCCGAGCAGTCAATTCTCAATTAGCTAGGCTCACTGCTGACCCATGGGAGTGTTGGCTGTAACTGCTGCCCTGAGTGCTGCAAGTGGAAGTGGTAATCAACTTCAGTCTGATCCAGCACCGAACATTATATCACAGCTAAAGCAGGACAAGGTCAGGAGGACCAGCTACAGAGGGAGGAAGACGTAACAAATATTTTTGTACCAATGAGCGGTGCACACAAAGGGAGTGAATGAATGAATTGTGGGTACCTCAGGTTCATTTTGTGACTTATGTCACACCTCCCCTACATCACTTCCTGTGACTGTAACCTGACATCCCTGGATTTTTGCTCCTCCGGGACAAAACCTCCTGAAAACTTGATGTGCTTTGCCTGGAGGAAACGCGCTGAACAAAGAATAAAGAATTTAACGAGTTGGATCTGAGAGGAGCAGCCTGCTCTGGGAACTCAGTTACATAACATGAATTTTTGAAGTGGTGGGGGCAGGTGAAAAGGGAAGGAGGGGGCTGACGATGTACTGGAGAAGAGAAGGCCCACAGAGTGAATATGGTTGGAAGATATTTATATTCTACCTCAAGGAGAATTTAACCTCAGGAAGAAAGCTTCTTCCCACTTTTACCTTAGTACAGACTCCTTATCATGTACTGTATGACCTGATGTGATCATGGTTCATGAAATCTAGATTCTGATTTTGGGTAATCTTGCTGGTAAAACCCTTAAAAAACTCCTAGACTGAGTGAAAATGCAGATGGACTTCATGAAAAAAAGGCCAGAGGCAATCTGGGAAGCAGTGGGACAACATAGCCTCTGGGACCAATGGCAAGTCTACAATATAAATACAATGTGATAAACTAGACAAGAGTCACTTAAAGGTCCAGTGTAAAAGATTTAGGGAGCCTTATTTATACAATATGGCAGCAATATTCTTGCCACTGTCACTAAGTGCATGCTCATGCTGGGACTTGCTGGCTCACTGTGAATATTATAAAGAACAGGTCAACAGATAACATGATATGGCAAAATTGATGATAAAATTAAATTGATTTTTCATCCGTGTATCATCTTCTGATATATGAATCTTTATGTTATGCTTATGTTAGCTTAGACTGATCTTTTTTTATCTACAGACACTGCTGGTACTCGTCTACACACAACAAAAACACTGTTAGTGTTTTTAAAAAACAAAAAAAAAACCCCAAAAAACAATATATATATATATATATATATATATAATATAATATAACTTTTTAATATTAGGGTAAAAAGATATAAATTAAGGTCTTGCCATGACATATTAATGTTTTACTGTACAATCAATCTCCAATATGAAATACTTTTTTCCGTAAAAATTCCCTGTGTTGTGTGTGTTTCTACATTAGCCTGGAAAGGACAAACTAAACACTGACTCTAGATAAGAGTATTTTGTGGGTAGTTTCTACTGCACACTTGGAAGCAGTATTCAGTTGGTTACAATCTGCAAGTAGTTCTTTGCTGTCCACCCTGTAAGACTCCTGTGTGAATGTACACAGGAGCAGCAGCAGTTTCTATCTTCTATGTGCACCTACACAGGAAGCCTTCGTTTTGGTTGCGCTCAGAGCCATGCAGTTATTAGAGTAACAAACGAAAACAGACTTAAAGTTATAATTACGCTTTAGGTCACATGTAGTGTGTGTGTTCATGTACAAACACTCTGTATACACTGAGTGCAGTTCTAAACCTGCACTTAGAACTTCAGAATGTACCTGGAATGATTGGCTCCTGGCGTCTCCCAGTTAGGCAGGTAGGTGCTTCCATGTGCTGACAAAGGCGGTGGGGATCAGTGAATAAGGCACAGTAGTGATGGAGTTCCAACTATCCGACGTGGGGTCGTAACAGTCTAACGTTTTACAGCGCTGAGTCCCAAAATAACCTCCTACCACATACAGCTTATTTCCTGAGGCCACAGCATGACAACTCATCCGTTTGGACGTCATGTCGCCCACACGAGTCCACTGATTGGTTTCACAGTCAAAGCGATAGGCGGAGGCAGCGGTGAATTCAGTATCACCACCCATGATGAAGATCTGGCTCCCTAAGACAGCAGCTGCTGTGTAGCGCCAAGGCTGAGGGCATTCAGCTGCAATGTTCCAGCGGTTACCCACGGGGTCATACCATTGGACCTACAGAGAGAAGACACAGACAGTGTTCACTGTTTGTAGTGCTGATCTTCAAACATTAAGGCAGAGATATTTCAGACAACAAAGTGTGTGTCAGGAAGGTAAATATACAAATGACCAACCTTGGACGCTTTGTCTCTGTGTATGGTGGTCCCTCCAAAAACAAACAGTCTGAGTTTGGCACTGACCACGGCTGCATTACTGACCCCGTCTCTTAGAGGGGCCATCATAGTCCATTTATTACTCAGAGGGTCATAGCGCTCCACCTAGACAAACATTAAAACATTTCATCTTTGCTTTCAATAAGAAGCTGCATATGGTTAGGTCTGTACATTTATGAATACTGATAAACAGTGAATTCTAAATTTATTCTGACCTGTTTGAGGGAGACAGATGGTGAAGCAGGAAAAACACCAGCTATGGCTGTATGACCTCCAACCACATAGAGACTATTCTCCAACTCAGCAGAACCATGGCCAAACCTGGGGAAGAGAATACCCACATTGTGTGTGTGTGTGTGTGTACACACTGTTAAAATTGCTGACTGGTTGGATTGACATGTATAACTAAACTCTGTGATATCAGAAAACACATTTATACAAATGTGTATCTTTTCTGGATATGAATGACCTAAACAGGAATATGAGATGCTGGTCATATCGATGCTGGTCATATCGTAGTGTGTGTGTGTGTGTGTGTGTGTGTGTATCGTATGCAGAGCATACTGTAGATAAATTTTTAAATGTGTGTGGCAAACTGCATGATCAAGTAAATGTGTTATGTTACCCGTGTTTATGATCTTGTTCATATTTCCAAACATTTGTTTTTATATTGATTTTTGGATATTGTGCAAAAATCAGGAGAATGATTTCATGTCCTGGTGAACAATACATCATGAAATTCTTGACATAACATATTGTAAGCATACTCTAATGAGTGTGTAAGTCTTAATGTCAGAAGGGCTATAATGGCTCAATTGTTGGGTGTCTAGCATGAGCATCATGCAACATAATCATGACCCCATAACTATCCAGGAATGGAGAATAAACAAAGTAAACAAATTGAAAACCAAGAAGACCCACATGACTTATTACAACTGACAGAGTGATAATACATCAAACTGAATGAAATGTATAATACTTTCATTCAAGTTGGGCTTTGTCCAGTGACATGAATGTGTATCACTCTGCAAGAATGTTTTCAAAAAGTTTTGGCACTCTACCAGTCAGCTTTCTTAAAAATGTTTTCAGCTGTTTGGATGTGGATCTGCTGATCATCACTGAAGACTTTTATTCCCCAAAGAAACATAGCCTGGACTTCCGGTATGGTGCAGAAACGAGCAGCAGCATAAAACGGAGGCTCCCAGACAGTCTTCTGTGAGAGCTTTCTGTACCGTGAATGAACAATAAATCTACAGAGATCGGTAAGATCACAATATTTAATACCAAATCGGACTAAGGTGTACAAAACGGACTTTCCTACTGGGAACATGATCCGGTTAAATAGACAGTATGTCTGGGAACCGATGCCCAGCTTTTCATGTGCACTGCTCTGATGTTAGCCTGTCAGAGAAATCAGGTGGCACAGGGAGGGGCACCTTCAGGGTTAAGGGACCCCCCTCTCAATTTAGAAGTTAAGCTTACACTTCATGGTTGGAAGTCACAAATGTTTAACATGCTATGTTATGCTACATGCTATGTTCATATGTTGTGTTTCATTTTGTTATACAGACAGTTGTTCTTTTGTTCTGGTCATCTGTGGTTGGTTGAACATTTTGGGTAAACTTTTTACCCCTCACTGTTAGAAATGCATCAAGAATACAAAATTATCACTCTTAATGTTAATCGGCTAAATAATCCCATAAAGAGAAGTAAGGCCGTGGCTAAAATGAAAAGAGAAAAACAAGACATAATTTTCTGGCAAGAGACGCACCTTACAAGTACAGAACATGAGAAGCTGCGTAAAATGGGATTTAAAAACTTATACTATTCCTCATTAGAGAAGGGAAATTCAAGAGGGGTAGCAATACTAATTCCGAACAGAGTGAATTTCCAGTTTTCCTCACAAATTACAGATAAAGACGGGTGCTATCTGTTGGTTAAAGGGTATATTGACAACAGAGAAATTACACTACTGAACGTTTACAGACCACCAGGATATGATAAAAGATTGATTAAAAAGGTGTTTAATATGATAAATACGGAAGCATCAGGTGTGCTGATATGTGGAGGGGACTGGAATATCCACCTGCACCCCTTTCGGGACTCCACTAACAGAACAAAGAACATAAAACCTGAAGCTTTATATACAAAAAGACTGCTTAACGAAATAGATATGATGGACGTATGGAGGCAATTACATCCGACTGTTTTACTTTTTTCTCCCATTCACACTCTATGCACTCAAGAATTGACTATTTTTTTATGTCCAAAACCGACAGACACAGAATAGTGAAATGTGACATAGGGGTAAGAGACATTTCTGATCACGCGGGGGTATACCTGACATTACACCTAGACAACAGACCAAAGGAGACTCTATGGAGACTAAACACCAACCTCTTAAGCGACCCTCATTGTCGAAAGTTTATAAAGGAAGAATTTAAAGAATATATGTCACATAACAATAATGGGACCGTGTCCCCCAGTACACTTTGGGATGCAGCCAAGGCTGTTATTAGGGGCAAACTTATAATGTGGTCTGCCCTGAAGAAGAAGGAAAAAGAGAAACAAATTAATGACCTGACTGCAAAACTAAAATCCTTGGAGAGCAGACTTATGAAGCAAAATGACATTGATGTTTTAAACCAAATCCGGGAAAACACACAAAACAAACTCTAACATATATGAAAACCAAATAGAAAAAAGAATTAGATTTATTAAACAAAATTTTTATGAAAATGGCCCTAAATCTAAAAAACTGCTCGCATGGAGGATACGTAAGCAATTGGCAGAGAGATTCATACATAAAGTTAAAGACCCCCGGAATGATAAGATGTATCATAAACTGGAAGACATTCAAAACTCTGTACTATAGGAACTTATAAACGCAACCTCGGGCAGCCGAATCAACAGTTATATCAGACTTCTTAGCATCCCTAGATTTACCATCAGTAGGAACAGAACAGAATAGAATAATGACACAAGAGATAACAGAGGAAGAAATAAATATGGCCATAACGAAACTGAAAGCAAATAAAATGCCAGGAGCTGATGGCTATGCATCTGAGTGGTACAAAACCTTCAGAGAAACTCTGGTACCAATACTAAAGGAATGTTTTAACTATACTCTTCAAGGGGGGGAGACACCACCTTCATGGAGACAAGCAATAATTTCAGTAATCCCTAAAGCAGGTAAAAACAAGACAGAATGTAGTTCTTACAGACCTATATCAGTATTAAATATGGATTATAGAATGTATGCATCAATCTTAGCAAAAAGAATGGAAAATATTGTCCTCGATCTGATAGATCCAGATCAGACGGGCTTTGTGAAAAACAGGCAAACCCAGGACAATGTACGGCGGGCCCTTCACCATCAAATGAGAAAAAGTAATTTGAAATCCGTAGTTATTAGTCTAGATGCCGAAAAGGCATTTGATTCAGTCCGTTGGGAATACTTATATATGGTTCTTAAACGCTTAGGCTTCAATGATCAGGTAATTGAATGCTTTAAATCTCTATACTGCTCCCCCACGGCAATTAAAATAAATGGATCTTTATCCAAAACAGTGTTGCTCGAGAGGGGATGTCGTCAGGGATGCCCCCTTAGTCCTACACCTTTTGCACTCTTTATTGAGCCACTGGCACAGGCAATAAGGGAGGATGAAGATATAACTGGGATACTGAGTGGAAACACACAATATAAAATTTGTCTATACGCAGACGACATTCTCTTAACTCTCACTAATCCTCAAGTAAGTCTACCTAAATTAATGTCTCTGCTCAAAGAATTTGGTTCATATTCTGGTTACAAATTAAATTTACAGAAAACTCAGACTTTGACCTTCAACCTGGGACCACAAGAAAGCATTTATAGAACATGTAAATTTAAATGGGCAGGCAACGTAATCAAATACCTTGGAGTGCAAATACCAAAAGATTTAACTACCATATTTGACCATAACTATACCCCCATAACAGCGGACATCAAAGCAGACCTCAGTCGCTGGTTATTACTACCGACGAACATGCACAACCGGATAGATATCATAAAGATGAATATACTACCCAAGCTCTTATACCTTTTTCAGTCACTCCCTGTCGTCGTGCCTCCCAGGCAATTCATCGAATGGAATAGGATGATATCAACATTTATTTGGAAAAAACAAAAACCACGGATTAGTTTTAAGACATTACAGCTGCCTAAGGACAAAGGTGGAATGGCCTTGCCCTGCCTGGAAGATTATTATAGGGCAGCACAGCTGCGGTTTCTGGTCTGCTGGTGTGATCCTGAATGCGATGCAAAATGGAAGGACTTGGAACAAAATTTAATGAGAGTACCTCTCCCGTCTATATTGGGAGACAAAACCCTCCAAAAAAAATAATTAGATGAATCTATTAATTGGATTGTAACACCTCTAAACATCTGGCACAGAAAACTTAGAGACCCGAAATTTGAAAGAAACGCACGAATATTACGATGGGTGGCACATGATCCGGATTTCACACCAGCGGGACTGGACAGCAGATTTAGACACTGGACAGAACTGGGTATCACCTCATACTGCAAAATCTCCTCTAATACTGGATTACATCCCTTTCAACGACTCACAAACTCATGATCTGCAGAAACGCGATTTCTTCAGATACCTTCAACTAAGACACTATTTTGATAAAAACATAAAAACTATTGGAGAAGAAGGAATGAACCTGATCAGGATATTTACCAAGGCATGTAAGGGTGATACTGACAGAAAACTGATCTCCAGGATTTATTCTGCTCTACAACTGGACAGGGGTCATTCCACAATGTATATTAAATCAAGATGGGAGAAAGAAGCTAACATACAATTAACTGAAGATGACTGGGTAAACATTTGTAAGACACAATCCACTACCTCCAGCTCAGATTTGTGGAGAGAATTCACCTGGAAAACCAATTTAAGGTTTTTCATAACTCCCAAGATTAAAAGCTTACAGACCAACAACCCAGAACACGGACAGTGTTGGAGAAGGTGTGGCGACATGTCTGCTGGCCACTTCCATATATTTTGGGAATGCCCTAATATTTCTTCATATTGGGTAGAGTAACAGCAATCAACTCAATAATTAACATGCAGCTTGACCTAAGCTTCAGTGTTATATATTTAGGAAATATACCGACTGTGCTGAATAAACAAGATAGGTACTTGTTATAAATACTATTAGCAAGTAGTAAGAAAGCAATAACCAGGAAATGGCTGAGTGATGAGTGCCCAACACTTTTAGACTGGATAGAAATAGTTAATCAAATTCACAACATGGAAACACTAACTTTCTCCCTGAGACACGATACTGAGAAAGGTAACAGATACTGGAAGAACTGGAGATGTTACTTGGACCAGAGGCGATCTCATTGATGTTGGAATGCTCTGTGTGGAGAATTTCGAACTTTTCTGTGCTGAGATTCTCAAATTAGACACCGTGATGAACGTGTGGAGGGACACGCACCCCTGTGGGGCACACTGTTTCACTATGGGCTGAAATGTTAAACCGAGGGTGACTCACGTGAGAGCTATGGACTTGAAGGCCCATTAGCCCAACTCATTTTATTTGTTATTATTATTATTATTTATTTTCCAATTATCAGCTGTGAGTGATATCCTGCACTTTATTTTGCTATAGATGACCCTGTCTGTTGTACCTGTATTATGTATGTATTTTGTGAAAACTTTGTATATTTAAATGTTAAAACAATAAAAAACAAAGTTTAAAAAAAAAAAAAAAAGAAAAGAAACACAGCCTGCATCCTTCACTACTGAATACTTAGAGATCATCTCGAATTTCCGTTGTCAAATGTATTGAGAAAGCTGTTTTTATTCATGTCCTTCAGTCCAGATTACACGGATACATTGATAAAATGTGTGAAATGTAGATTTGTCTCAGATGTCAGGTCAAACATCACTTTCGGTTCTGCTTGCTCATGGTGCAGCCTGTGGACTATGCTATGTTGCTGCCATTGGTGATGACAGATCTTGAAAATTACCATAATGTGTAGAGTGCCACAGGGATTCATTATTGGGCCACTAAACCTCTAGAAGCTCCCTCTAGCAGCTACAGAGACAACTCTTGTGATTGCAGCCCTTTAGACTGACTCAGTCAATCCTTTGAGCAAGTAACCAGCTGGGTTCAATCTAGTTTCCTTCAATTAAATAAAGAAAAGTTGAAATCAATCTGGATATGCCACACCTGTCAGTACGATGAATTAGATGAAGGTAGTCACTCAGACATAAACCTTTTGTGTGGATCTCAGATCTTGAAGACTTTGGTTCTTGTTTTAGTGTATAATGAAACACATGTAACTCACCTGGCTATTAGCATTGGTGCTCCTTTAGACCACTCTTCATGGACAGTGTCATAGATCCAGACGTCTTTAGACACTCCGTTCTCAGATCCCCTTCCTCCTGTCACGTAAACCTTACAGCCGATGGCACATGCACTGAACTCTTTCCTGGGGCTGGGGAGGTCTGCTTTAGGAATGATCTCCTTGGCTTTGTGGTCAACCTAGAAATGGATGACACAAACACACACAAAGAGGCTGCAGGTAGTCCGAAAGAAAAACAAAACAAAACAGAATTTCAGGCAGAATTTGGGTCAGATGTAGGTTTCAGTGTTCTGTTATATCTCTGTATGGGTTCTTCTGGATGTATATAAATGTTAACCCTGGAATAAAACTAACAACCAGAGAATGAAGTTCTACTTGATTTGAACAAAAGCTGTGATTACCAGGTATCAGTTTGACACCCTATAGGCCATCCGAAATACAATGACAGGGTGTCTTAAGTCTCACCTGGTATATCTTGTCACACATGAAGGTCTGGCCTCCCAGGATAAGCAGGGTGTGTCCTGCTTTACGTGGTCGAGCACAGGGACTAGTCACTACACCATCATTCTGAAGGATTCTCTTCTTACACTGCATTGCCTCCTCTACTATTGACCTGTAAACGAGAGTTAAACATGAATTGAGAGATGAAGGAGCATTTGCTTAATGTCCTAATTCTCTATAAACAGTAAGGCCTGCAAACATGTCTCAACTCCCACCGGTCTCCTTTCAAAACAAGTTCAATTTTAAAATGGGTTTGGACGCTTATCAAGAGGACCAGCTGCCCAGATGGAACATCTCCTCATTCCTCAGTCAGAATTCAATTCTGAAAGGGAAGAAAATATTAGGAGAGGAGAGAGAAGAGGAAAGGAGAAGAACAAACAGGCTTCACTTGGGCAGGTATATTAATGCAAATGGTAGGGATGCACCGATTGTGAAATTCTGGGCCAACACCAATACCAATGGTTAAAATAACAACTTGGCAGATGCCGATGTTTGTTACACGTATTGCAAACTGCATAACGTGGATCTTTCTCACAGCATCCCAGAAGCGTCTCTATGCTCAGCTATACGCCGAATACTGTTCTGTTCTATTTTTGATGCTATACACGAGCAGCACACGTCAGTCTACACAGAGCACCTCAAGCGGGCAGAAGCCAGACCCAGAAAAAATAAAGAGAATCCAGGGATTTTCAAAATAAAATACCTTGTGCAAACTGCTGTTTGTAAAAACAGACAAAAGCAAAACTAAGTAACTAGCTTTCTATTGACCCCTGACAGCCTACCGGCTCCTCTTGTCAGCCATGACCAGCTCTTCACAGGCTACAGCCTCCAGCAGACATTCAGACGGCAGCAGGGCCAACCTGATTCCCCTCAGTAGCTCTGGTAAATGGTGACGTCGACCCTCCAAGTCATATCGAACCCATCGCATCACAGAGTTAAACACAACCTGTCAAAAGTAAAAAGATGATCAAACATCAAATATTCATAAAGAAGCTTTTAACTGCTCTGGTTACTGACATTATCACCCCACCATCTGCTGTAATGCATGGAACTAAATGCACTTGGAAACAAAAAGTGGTTGTTGTTGTCCTTTGCTGGTTTTCAGTAACAATTGGAGACTAATTTGAGACGATTAGGGACAATGATAGGGTATAGTGATGACTGTGTCTGGATTGAGAAATGTCAGGAAGCCTTAGCATACCCCATCCAGCCAACAAGCCAACAATTTATGTATAATGGGAGCACAACTGGCAAGACTAAGCACCATTAATGAGTTATTCTCCACAGGGCTGATCCTGCTAGAAGCTGTCACAGCCTCTCTTCAGCCCAGATGAAATGTTATTGATGAATAGAAGCAAAATTTATAACCTTTCATTAAAGACATCCCTTTCTCTCACACACACAGTACCAGTCAAAAGTTTGAACACACCTTCATTCAAGTTTCTTTTATTATTATTGTTATGGTTGTTTTATGGTAAAGACAAACAAACAAAAAAAAAGGATCAAAATAATGATCATGAGGACCATTGATTGTCTTTACTTAGCTGAGAAGTTCTGATGATATTTATTATTGTTAATTTAATATAGAGCTGAATAGAGCTATTTACTGTATCCCAACACTCTTATCATCTCCACATGTATCTACAATGTTAATATACTGAATGAATGTGTCCAAACCTTTGACCGGTACTGTACATACACAAAGGAAACGCGTCAACTAAATTTTTCATTCTGAGTTGTCATTGACCAAAAACTATGAAGAATATGAAGGGTAAAAATGTACTAAACTATAACTAATAAAGTAAAAACACTTGATCACTCACCTGTTCATCTTCTATCTCCAGCTCATCACTAAGAATCAGCTCCAGCAGTTTATCTTTAGACAGGTTATAGAAATCCTCTGATTCTCTTACCTAAAAGACAGAGACACTTCTGTTACTCGTATCGCCTCCTGCCGTACATGAAACCTATCAATTAGAATATCAGCTACACATGAATCTTGGAACTGCAAACTCTACTTGAGTGAGGAACATACTTTTATTTAGTTGTCTTGGTCTAATACTTTTGTGACCATATTTGACTTGTTCTCTCCGTGTGTGAATTAGAGCTGCTGCATCCAGGCACATCACACCCCCAGGTGTTATGTACTTTATTTAGTTCATTCAGATCCTGGTCTGAACTGTGAAGAGAAGCATAGCAATCATTTTGATTTGGCATGTTGTGGAGATTGGAGCGAGGGATGAAGGCAGATGGCTGCAGTGCTCATGTCCCACCCTTCAAAGCTGGGGTGGCTGTAGCTCAGACGTAGAGTGGGCCGTCCACTAATCAGATGATCCCTGGTTCGATCCCCTCCAGTCTGCATGTCGAAGTGTCCTTGCGCAAGATACTGAACCCCAAATTACTCCTGGAGGTGTGTGTGTGACTGTGTATGAAACTGATGAGCAGTTGGCACCTTGCATGGCAGCCAATGCCATCAGTGTGTGAATGTGTGTGAATGGGTGAATGAGATATGTACTGTAAAGAGCTTTGAGTGGTCAGAAGACTAGAAAGGCGCTATGTATATATAAGTACAGTCATTTATCATTTTAAAACTCCAGACCTGAATTTGATCCACCCCTGGTTGCAGAAATGTGAAATTGTGCTGTTTATGATGAGGCAGCTCTGCAGCAGAAGGTAAACCGTTTATTCAGCATCTTTGCTTGTGCTGTATGATGTCATCTGTGAAATCTCATATATTACAGAACCAACCAATTAAATAATATTTCACTCTATTCTACTAACAGGAAAGCACAGTCAGCAGCCAAATCAATTCCATCACAGCCTCATGCTTTTATATGTGCACTCACGCCAAATTTGTTTCTAATTTCATCTTCCAGCTTCAGTAAAGCTGAAACTCGTCTGAAAGACCTTGACATGCCTCTCGTGGCCGTTAGATCTATAGAGCTCTGCCTCCACTAAAGTTTATTCAGTCTCAACTTCCCTTCTAAATACACTACAATACACTTTCCAACAAATCCAGTAATTAAAAGTTAAATAGAAGAGACTGAAAAATGTCAGAAATCTACAGTGTGTTACAGTACATACACATCACACACTTTGGGTTGAATCCTTCTGTGGTTTAGGTTGTTTCTTTGACGACAAGGATTGAACAATGGTTGAACAATGATTGAACGATTATTCAAACAACAATCACAAACACACACACAAACACAATCAATGATTGTTGTTGCGTTTACCGTCTCATAGTGTAACAGACACATCCTCCAGGACAGCTCGTACAGCCTTTTACACTGATGGGCGTCTGATAGCAGCATCATCCCCAGGCAGTTGGAGGAGTGCAGGTTTTTTTCTAAAAACTCTGCTGCTGCGTCCCGGATGTCATGAAACTGCAACATGTCACCCGCCTCTAACAATGACTCAGCATTCTCCTCATTTATGATGACTCGTGAAGAATAGGCGAAGTCGAGCAGAAGCTCCAATACCTGAAGAGTAGAAAACAGCAACATTACAATATGTACAACAACTGTGTGACACAATGACTACACCTCAACACTTGTCACATTCACACACCCCATGTGCCAACTGCTCAGTCAGCAGATCTGTGTGGAGACAAGACAGAGAAAGTTGAATAATCATGATCAAGTCCAACTGAAATGCATTGCTTAGATGATAAATGACTGGTTGGCAAACAATACTTATATAATACTATATAATATATAATGTAATGTATAATACTTATACTATAAGGATAAGACTGAAATCATGATATTTGGGCCTAAAGCCCAGAGAGCACCTGTCTGAGCATCTTCACTCCCTGGCCCTTCACACGGACGACCAGGTCAAAAACCTGAGAGTTACTGTGGTTTCTGACCTCAGTTTGAGGATCATATCAGAAATTTCACTTTATCATCTGAGAAATACACTGCCCGTCCAAAAAAAGTATATGTTTTAGTAGCTGGAAACAATTTCTTTAACACTAGCTGGTTAAATAACTCTTGGTTCAGGGGGTCTGAGACATCCTTTTCACACATGGATTGGCTACCAGAGTCCAAGACCTCAGCCCCATTGAGAATCTTTGTGCTGGAGAAGAGTGTCCCATCATCAATATAAGTCCTTGGTGTAAAATTAACGCAACTCTGGACCGAAATAAACGTTGTGACATTGCAGAAGCTCATCAAAACAATGCCGCGGCAAATGTGTGCCATACTCAAAGCTACTGTAAAGGTGATCCAACAGAATATTGTGTGTGACTTTTTTTTGGACGGGTAGTGTATCACAAAGTCAGAACGTTTCCTTACACAGACACAGAAAAATTAATTCCTGTGTGTATACCTAGGCTCAATTACGGTAACACTCTCCCTAAAAAATAAAATAAATAAATAAATAAAAATAAAAATAAAATAAAAAATACAACTCTAACCCTAAACCAGATTACTTACAGAGATCAGACAGACTGCACAAATGACTTCCATTTTAAATCTTTGTATCGGTCACCTATTATCTTTTTTTTTTTTTAGATTCTCTTATTAGTCTTTAAGTCACTGAGCTATCTCTCAGATATGCTACAACAGTGGACCAAGCAGGTCCCTCAGATCATTGGCAGCTGAACTCCTGGTTGTGCCATGGACCTTGCCAGAAACATACTGAGAGTCACCTTTACTTACCGTAGTCCCATCTTTAAAACAAAACCTTGAGATGTTTTAAGCCTCACCATCCCCTGCTGAACTTTTAACCATCCTTTCTTTTACTTTTTAATCACGAGTTTATTCACTGTGTACGTTTTTATGTACTTTTATCAATTTATAGTTTTTACTGTTGTATTTTTTATGTTTGCTGAATTGTTCTGGATTTTTATACTTAAAATTATTTTTTGTTTTTTCCTTAGTAGCTTTATTCGTATAATTGTATGGCCTCATTTCTTGTTATGTATCACTGTTTTTGCAAGATTCAATTTATCGTTGTCTGTTTTTTATTTGCTCTGTAAAGCATTTGAGCTGCATGTTTGCATGAAAGACACTATAGAAATAAATGTTTGAGTTTGGGGTGAAGGCAATAACTATGAACAGTAGTTACAGGTCATTCTCCTATAAATATGAAAATCAAACTGAGCCCCTTTGATCAGTGGACACAGTGGAAAGTGTGGGTGGGGACAGGATGTGTACACCACTTGAATACCCCACCTGATTTCTGACTGCTGGAGCAACTGGACTTCAGCTCAGTTTTACAAAAATAGTTGGAAACTGAACTCTGCATGCATTCATCCAAAGAACTTCCTGATGTAATTTACCATTACAGCACTTAGTCTGAGCCCTGTGGGATCGTACACAATCCCAAATATCATACCTTCATAGCATCACTACTCCTCGGTGGTTTGAGCTAGACACATGCTGCTTTTTGGTGCTAGCCATTTAGCTAATGAACCTAGTAGATGAAGTTGTAAAAGATGTGTCACCTTTGCCTGGTGAGTCGCTTATATTTTCTTTATGTATATTGATCAGTTCTCATTCACCATCTCTGTTGGTAATGTATAGAGTTTCATGCTTCTGAATCGGACACTCATACTGGCTCCACTGAACGCTGTCAGAGCCAGCTGGCATGTCTGATTCAGAGGCTTGGCTGTGAGTTGTTATTTAGGAGCCACACAAGATGAATCTGAGCTGATATAAGTTTATTGTAGTGGCACAAAAAGATAAGAAGTAACTGTGTATTTGTTATTACCCAGTGAACAAGTAGTTCAGGATTTTGAAACTGTAAAAAAAAAATGAAAAAGGAAATGAAAAAAAAGAAAAGAAAAAGATCTCGCAGTGGGTCACACGGTTACAATTCAGTAAGAAAAATATTGAATCTGTAACAACGACAGTACCTCGGGGTGTATGCTGTCTCTGAAATTGACCTCACTGTCCAGACTTTCTCGTAGCCCTCCACTGAACATTGCCTCAAAATAACGACTGCACGCTGCCAAGACGGCCCTGCAAGAACCAAAGTGCTGCGTCAGTGAACTGAAATGTAAAGATCATCGTTACAGAGGTTAGACAGATACCAGGAAAAAGAACAGATGCTACCTGTGGCATGGGAAGGAGCGATCCCCGGCCCACAGAGTGACATCAGTGAACATGCACTGCTTCCTCATAGTGTTCAGGTGGGTCAGGACACTATCTGGATGTGAAGGCTTGTGGAACAATGAGATGTTCATGGATCCTGTGCTGGTGCGTGATTTACGATTCTCATGAACAGTCACCGACATGGCAGCTTTGCTTGGCACCTCCAGGGAGTCTTTTGGAATGATCTCTCCTACTGTTCAACGACAAGAACAACAGAATATCAAACATGGAAATGATCTTTTATTATGACTCGGAGACACCTGAAACTGTGCATCAGCTGTTATCTGTTGTTATCATGTTAACAGTTGTCTCCTTTTACATGCTGGGATTCAGCTGTACATACAGTATGCCACTCTAAGCAGGACTAAACCAATGACAGGACGTAGTATGCTGAGATTATGACACCCATGTCATTTCTATGCTGTACATGCAACGGTTTCAAGACTTTTATGATTTCATCATTTACAATTCATAAAATCATTCAAAGATTCAGAGAAGTCTCTGCACTGTGAGGGCCCAGCATTAAAACCTGGGGTGCAGTTGGACAGTCAGTTTTGCTCATGAAGTACTGACTGACTGAGTGAACTGAGTAAAAATGATGTCAATAACATTCAGTGATGCATCATGACATAGTGTGTGTAAGTGTAACTCCTTCTCCGCCTCTCCTTCACGTCTTCGAAAAGTGGTTAGGAGGTCATTTTTTTGACCTTCGATCCCTCTGTGTTAAAAACTCATAAGACTTGTATGCTAACTTGTATGCTTTTCTGGTCTACTGCACACACACACACACAGATTAAAACACTAACCAACCCCTTACATTCTTATGATCAGAAACAAGTGACAACTTTGCTAACAGTTGAACATCAAGTATCTCCTCTTTCTGGTGGTCCAAAGCTCTGAGCTCACAGTCCAGGCAGGCCAGCTGTCAAACTGAGGTAACAGTAGTTAACAGCAGCTACTGTACAGATGGCAGCAGGTTACTTCGCTGTCCATCAGGAAACTTGAAAAATCACAGAGTTCACATGGAGCAGCCGGTGGACATCGGAAGGAAACCAGAAAACATTTTCTCCATAAAATATGACCCAGCAAATAGTTGGTGACGTAAAGCATTACATATTTCAAATCAAATCAAATCAAATCAAATTTTATTTGTATAGCCCAAAGTCACAAAACACATTTTGCCTCAGAGGGCTTTACAATCTGTACAGGGAGTGACACCCTCTGTCCTTAGACCCTCGGTTCCAGTGAGGAAAAACTTGACCACAAAAAACCTTTAACAGGGAAAACATGTGGAAGAAACCTCAGGAAGAGCCACAGAGGAGGGATCCCTCTTCCAGGACGGACAGACGTGCAATGGATGTCACATGTACAGAACAATCAACACAAACATATTGTACAATTACAATGAATTACAATAAATGGTGAGGTGATTGCAGTTTGTTCAAAAACAGGTGTATGGGGCACAGAGTGGGAGTGACAGATGCATGATTTAAAATCTGTTAGTTTATGACAGATAAGTTCTACAAAGTTCCTTTAACTGCTGTTAAATGTTACAAGTTATTCTCATGTAATCTTGGCATAACGAACAAAAGCCTAAAGAAATGTGCTTGGCTATCGTCCCTGCGGGATGTCTCTACACATCACAGTGCCAAGCAAAAAATGGAGAGGTTGTTGGAACTGTTCCCTCCCATAAGACACATACTAATAAATGACAGAAACCATGGGCACCTCAGCCCGACCTGGCAGGATACCACGAGAATCCATCAATGCAACGCGGTTCAGTTGAAGCCTTGGACGTCCCAGTACTGCTTTGAAATCTCTACCCCTATTACAGCATCGCTATCAGATTGCTTCATTAATATATTTATATGTTCCACCACAGTACTTTCACTCTTCAGCTGTTCTGATCTCATTATAGTAAATCAGCAATATGCACATCCCATATTTGGGCGAGAGGTTACAGGCTTTGTTCACCTGTGTGAACAGTTTGTATGAAAGCTAGCACTTCAGAATGAAAAAAACAATTTGGTTTTAAAAATAAAAACTAAATGGAGAAATAAATATTAAGCAGAGCACACCTGCTACAGTCAAGCAGCATTATCTCACATCCACAGTAAAGAAACTAGGAGACACAGTGACATGCTGTCAGACACCTTCACAGGCAGATGAATAAATGCAGACTTAAAACAACACAGCGCAGATAGAAGATGTGCTGCTTCAGCAGCCTCAACACTGCTTTTGTGTGTGTGTGTGTGTGTGTGTGTGTGTGTGTGTGTGTGTGTGTGTGTGTGCGAATCTATCTCCATTTGCTGACTTGCACTTTTAGAGCGGAGCCACCAGTCACGGGGTGTTTGCTGTTTATTGTCTGTGTGTTTCACAGATCACAATGTGGGCTTGACAAGAACCTCAATGTGGTTAGAATGTGTTGAATGAACAACAAAAGATGAGAAACATGAGCACATGCACACACACAAGCACACACCCCATGTTGTTGATATGTGAGACAATGCTCAGCAGTGTGCATGTCTGTGTTTTAATGCGTGTATGTGTGTGTGTTTGTGGAAATATATTGACCACAAAAGATACGACAAAGCACAAAACAAATTTGAGTTTGACTTGAATTTGAGTCTGCAGGTCAGCCACTGAGAGCACAGGCATGGAGATGATAGATGATGAGTCTGATGAGTTGAGCATTAAGAGGAGTTTAATGAGTCACCATCATGCCGACCTAAAGAGTCAGACATGCAAAGTGACTTCCTGTGCTCATAAGCCAAAGCAGCTGGGAAAAAAAGGGAACTGGGAAACTGGGATCAAAGGAAAATCAAATTCCTGTGCTCTCTCAAATGGTTGACTTGAGAATTTGTTTTGCGGTCTCTTAGCACAAAATATAAATATAATAGTAGGTAACGGATAATACATACTGTAAGAAAGCAACCTACAGCCTTTATGTGTGCTGCACAAAAGAGCCATAAGGATTGTAAATAATGTAGGTTTTCACGAACACACAAACATATTATTTTCAATAGGGATGCAAGATAACTTTTTTTTAATCCAATACCGATAACTGATAACTTTCAGCTCCTAAAGGCCAATACCAATAACAAACATATATGATCATGATCTAAGAGGGGGACAACGGTACGTGGTCTTTTCATTGGCTTTGTACTTAATAAAATATTCAATCAATCAAATCTTTGACAGCTCTGGCTAACTGGCTGGCAGTTGGT
Organism: Nibea coibor; assembly: GCA_023373845.1. Lineage (NCBI taxonomy): Eukaryota > Metazoa > Chordata > Actinopteri > Sciaenidae > Nibea > Nibea coibor. The sequence continues at coordinate 1,030,768 of CM041721.1, read as the reverse complement.
GTGACTGGTGCAACCAACAATCACCACTTCTACCTGCAGAGAAAAGATATGGACCACCTGTTTTCCTCAGCAAAGAGAAATAATTCCCACATCCCAGAACCCATTTTCCACTGTCGCTGTTTTACCCCTCTGCCATGAGAGAACCAACAAACATTCGAGTCTGAGGAAAATTCCACTGGACAGATCAGACAGACAGCAAGCTTATGGTTGTAGTAGTGTTATACTGAGTGTTGCAATTAGGTTTTTCCTGTGTTCACTGTGGCAGCTGCTCAGGCTGGCTGTCCTGACAGAAAAGTAGGACAATCCCTTTTATTGGAGAGGAGAAGCTGGTAACAGTCACAATTCTGATGAACCAACAGCACCTGTCATGTTTTAACGTCTGTCGTTAGCTTAAAGCAAAACAGCCCTTCATGCTACTGAGCAAGGCACTTTGAATGAGTTAGAGCTGGGACAGAAGACAAGACAAAGAAAAAGTTGCAAACCAGTAGAGCTCACAGTTAGGGTTGCAAATAATTACAAAATTGGAAACTTTCCATGGGAATTCACAGGAATAAATGTGCATAAACTGAATTTACTAAATTGAAGATACGTAATATTGTTCAATAAAATAATTCAAACTTGATAACTTACAAATAAATCTGTTAATGTTTTTTGATTATTATTATTATTATTTTGCATATCTGCTTATGATAAAACTAAATGTTTAGATTTATGTTTGGATATGATACACTTTGTTTACATTGCCCCCAATTTACAGTTAATTCACATTAATTTCCATAATTCCCATGGAGGTTTTGTGAAAACTTCCCAAGCATAACATCTTGTGGAATCTTTCCAGAAAGTTTCTACTATTACTACATTCAGGAGAACATCTTATAATTCAGTTGACAAACTTTTTCATGATTTTTGACTGAACCAGTAGCTCTGTGTGGGATCATGAGACACTGACAGGGGAAGCTTGTTAAACTGTGACTTCAGACTGTGCTCCCATCCATATATTTGCCCAATGTCAGCTCTCTGGCCAACAAAATAGACCAACTGCTGCTTCTCAAAAGAACAAACAGACTTTTGTAGATGTGCTGTACTATGCTTCCGACAAAAACTCAGCTTGGTGAGTACATCCCAGATCCCTGCCGGGGTTCCAACTTCTCTGAGTGGACTGTGTAATAGCATTACCTTGGACTCAATGCTTTATTAGACAGTAACAGCTAGAGCGGCGAGAGAGAGAGGAAGGGGATGATATGCAGCAAAGACTTGGGGTGTAATCAAACCCAAAGCAGGCCACTGTGTTGAGAAGTTGAGCCAGATTCAGAAACATAACGTCATTCTGCGGCAGTGTGTGTATGCACATTAACCTAGGAACTGTTGACATCCCTAATTTATACCCATATTTTTTCCACATAGTTGTGTACACAGTCCAGTCTAAGTCAAAATCCTTGCATGCATGTGCACAACAAAACATATTCTGATTCTAAACATGACATTATCTTCAGAAACAGGCTGCAACACTTCTACACATCAACTCCTTCAAAAATGAGAAATGAATAACATTCACATTATATAGTTTTATAGCTGTTTGATAAGTTTCCCCCACATTCAACAGTGTGAAAGCTCATTACAGAATCGATGCAGCTGATCAGAGCTTTGTGCAGATATTACTGTTCTTTTCCAAGTAAGAATGACAGCAGGAGTGTGTGTGTGTGTGTGTTCCATGGGAAGTTAAGCTCAGGAAATATTCAAAATCAGAAACTCCATAAGAATTATAGAAATGTATGGGAATTGTTGTGAATTAACTGTAAATTGGGGGTAATGTAAACAAAGTGTATCATATCCAAACATAAATCTAGACATTTTGTTTTGTCATAAGCAGATATGCAAAATAAAACAATCAAAAAACATTAACAGATTTATTTGAAGTCTCTGTGTGTTCTAGGCTCCAAGTACAGGAATCACCTGTGCAGGTAAGGTAGCTCTGCAGAAAGCAGTGTGCAGTGAGGAACAGCATGAATATGCAAGCGCACCTGCATGAAATCTGGTTGTTTTAGTCAAGATTATACTAAAATATATTCTGCCAACTATACTTAGGTTCCCTGTTAAGAGCCAACCTTCAATGTAAATTTGTAAATTCCCATTTTATTCCCATGGAAAGTTTCCAACTTTGAAAATTCACAGAATTTTGCAACCCTATAACTCATACATTTCTATGAAGAGTGAAGACAAAAATACATCTACGGAGGTGTAACACAAAAACGTGTAGTTGATAGAGAGGTGGGAGCTGAGCAAAGCCACAGGGCAGGCCACACTGAGTTAACACAATGCAAACTTAAGCTGTTTACTACTCTCTACTACAACATGATGCACCAAACGGAGGTGAAAACTTTTCATTGTTTGTGGAAGTCAGATGACTCGTTGTGGTTGCAGCCCTGCAGCACTTCCTCTGGGATCCTCACAGAAACAGTACTTGTGATTATAAACTGTGGAAAGCAGCCAGACTCAGACGAGCTGCGTAAGGCTGAAAAAGTAGAGCAAGATCTGTGGTAGAGTGGCAGGCCTGCAGAGTCACAATCACAAACCTCTATTTCAATCTAGTACAGTGACTAACAATGAATACTGCGATCAGCTGATCAGGAGACATTGCCATGCCAGTATTACTACTGCTGCTGCTGGTTATGCATGAACAACATAATGAGTGTAGGCTCTGCCCATTGTATTCAATGACTTTACATTATCTGACATTTATCATGTCAAAAACATCTAGTATATTATGGCCATGGTAATAATTAAATCATCTGTACATGTCATCATTTCCTACAATAGATGAATACAGTGAATTGTGGGAGAGCAGATAGCTCACCTGTCATAGCACATCAAGGCTGAGACCTAGTGATGTGTCAGTCATGAATGAGCAGGATGTAGAATTGTCACGTTACCAAAATGAGTAACCGCGATACTATACCAGGCAAAGTATCATGGTTCCAGGTATTATCGCAATACTGCGGCCTATGCGGCAGACTCACCACTCAGGCCCAGTGCTTCTGCCATGATGAGTGTGTTGTTTCGTGTTTGTGACTGTAAGCTGTGTGTGTCTGGGTGAGACAGAACTTTAGCTTGTTGTTTGTTTTGAAGTGAATTTCGATTGAAGCACAGCTGTCTTCATGGAGTTCGTTCTTGCCAGCAGAAACACACAAACAGCCAATCAGCTAACAGATGGGCAGACCACGCGTGAAGAAACAGCCTATCATATCCCCGGACGTAATGGAAACTGGCACCGGTAGTGTAGTAATCCACAGTAGTACCGTCTTGTAGAATTTCTAGTATAGTAAGAACCGTTACGATCTGGCACCACGGGTATCAAGGATGTGTTGAATAATTTAAGTGATATGTGTACACATACAAAGCATAAATCAATTCAGGATTAAATTTGGCTGTATTATAAAAGGGGTAAGTGGTCAAATAAAGAGCTGTTTAGGAGCTGAAAGAGTCGGCTCTTCTTGGTGAGATGATTCTAATCTGACTCACTATAAGAACCGAACTTCCCATCCCTACTAAGACCAAATGGTGATTTGCGATTCAAGATTTTGTTCTGTAAACCAACAATACAAAGCATGTATGATTACTGTTTCCATACATTTTACCCAGATTTGTTATATATGAGACATTGTTCTGACTGATGTACTCAACGTCAACACTACATTTGTTGACACATCGCAATGAAGTGCTGCTCACGGTGAAAGCGTGAACATCCCTGGAGAACAGAGACAGAGACCCGACAACATGGTGCTCTGTAAGCTCTGCAAATGAAAAATGTCTTGTCAAAGTACAACTGCTGTATGACCCAAACACCCACGAGCACTTTGTCAAGACAGCACCTCTGTTTACTCTATGTCCTCGGCCAAACATCATCTACTAGGATTGTGAAAGCGTGGAACACAATTCTGTTAGTAGCACAAAGTTGTTATTCAGCCGATTTATATTTTCTGCTTACATATACAGCCGTGGGTGACTGAGAAAATAGCTTAAACAAACTGTTGTTATAATCTGTACATCTTTTCCCCGCCCCACACTGATGAAAAAATAGATGAACTAGAGAACTCTACATACAATAATAATAATAATAATGTGTTAATGCTTCTGTAATGCAATAATAATAAAGAGCAGAGAAAGTTGTTAAGTTTTGATGTTTCTCTGCTCTCGCTCTCTTTCTCTTTGTACAGCAGCTTAGTTTGTTAAAAATATATTTAAAACACCAATTCCATAAAAACAAAATAAACAACAAAAAATACTCACTGGCAGATTGCTTATGCCTTAGAAGTGGTTTTATTTACAAGGAAGTGTGAGCACAGAGTGTCATTAAACACGCTGGCCAAAGGTTAGTGTATCAATGTGTGTGTTTACAAGTGTTGGTGTGTCAGTTTACTGAACTCTGAGATCATTTACTCAACACTAACACACTCTCAGTCAAGGGAAGGGATCATGCTCCGGTTGTCATGACATGAGGCAATGCGCCCTGCGAGACTGGATGGTGCACGTTTAATGGAAACTATTCGAAAACGCTTACATTGGCAGGGTCTGCATGCTAGTCGACCTGCAAGGGTGACCTGACCACACCAACGGGCACAGGCGTCAGTGCTGTTCTCTGATGATGGTCAATTCACAATGAGCAGAAATGATGGTCGCCAATACTGTTTGAGACATCAACAAGAATATTATGCATCAGGCACTGTGGTCACCAGACTAGCCATTGGAGGCAATGGGCTTACAGCCTGGCACCTTGTAAATAGCAGATGCTAGCTGAATAACATTAATCCAGTGATTGTACCTCTGCATGACCAACACAGGCCTGATTTCATCTTCATGGATGACAATGCCTCAGCTCATGGAGGTTGCATCTTTATGGAAGGCTGCTAGAGGCTGGGTACTTCAAATAGAATGGCCTGCACTTTCTCCCATAAAAAGCTTGTCTGTCTGGGTGGCAATTTCCACTTGTCTGGTAAAAGCTCATGAAGTAAAACCCTTAACCCTGTTTTGTGCTAGTATAAATAAGTATTTCCACATATCATTTCATTTCTTTCTTGGTGGATTCTTCTACAAGAAGAAATGATCCAGCCGGGCCGCCCATTCTCCAGATCATCTCTTGGTTCCTTATTTTTGCCACCACAGTCACTACTGAGCGTTGTACTTCACCCTACACGCTTGTTGTTAACCGTGTAGTCTCTTTCTCTCTCAATGCACCAACACTTGATCCTAGTGCTGGCAATGATTTTCTGTTGAATAATGTACAGCAGAATAATAAGGCTGCAGTTATGGATTCTTTTTGAAGCCAATTGGTCGAGTAATCGGATTTTCTTTCTTTTTTTTTCATTTTTAAACAACAATACTATTGCATGTGTCACAGAAACAATGAATTAATAATTAAACGAATACTTGAGGCAAAAAAAAAGATTCAAGGATTTTTTGCACTTAAATTACTTGAATACTCCTTGCAGCTCTACAGATTTTTTTTTCAAAGTCAGACGCATACATACACACAGGGCTTAAAGTTACTTCAGTTCAATTCTAAACCATATTTAAAAGTTAACTACAGATGTTAAGCTTTACTCTACTAGAACACACACACACACTCCTGTCTTGCAGTAGCACAGCTCACCAGTTGAATATCAACAGAGTATCTGAATAGATTGAGGCCCTGTAAAGAGGCTGCTAGTCAGTAGGCCTGAGCTTGTTTACCCACAGTTAGCATAGCTGCACCGCTGGACTTGTTGCCCAGGGCCACTGTGTGTGTGTGTGTGAAAGAGAAAGAAAGGAAGAGCAACTCAGTAATGGAGCAGTTCACTGACACAAGGCCTAATTCTAAGTCTCCTACCCCTTAAAAATAAACAGATAGATACCTCCATGAATAAATTAATAATCCATCCATTCATTCATTCAGGATCAATATGTAAGATATGGCCAGAATTTCTAACAGCAGCTTCTTTTGCAAAGACATCTACAGTGCCTATCATAAGTATTCACCCCCTTGGATGTTTTTATTTATGGACCCTTTTATTGCTTTCATCAATCAATCAATCATAAATCAAGCTTCTGGACGAATAAACACGCAGCGTCACGGAGGATTCTGCTCTGATTGGAGGAGGTCAATGGTAAAGTTTGGTCTTCTTGGTGAGAACATACACGGTTGTTATTGTAGCTGTGTGTGTGGGCACCCAAAGCTCTGTGATACTACTCCAAATTTATATTTATATGTGATGGTGAGGGTAGGTGAAGAAATTGGACTGCCTGAAAATGTGTCTATTTCTTGATTCCACTTATTGTATCAGTAAGTCAGTTTTGAGATGCAGATGATATAACATGTTCGACCAATCAATAATACAGTGCACTTCAACACCTCATGTTTCATTAAAATACGACTTCAGTGCCAAAACATGCTCTAGTGCAGACCGCAGGTGGAAATACAATTTACAGTGTGAGGATGAATCAACTGACAATCAAATAAGAGACAGCTTATTAAATACAGCTGAGAGACTGCACTGCACATCACACAGGCTGCAGCACACACTTTCTATTGCTGTACCTGCTGATCTGTTTGTTTAGCTCACTGACAGCGAGCTAATAATTCAAAACATGCATGCTGACACAGTGCTGTGCTAACAGCTACATGATTGACAATCAGTCCATTCTTCAAAAAGCATGCAACATGCTGAATATTTGACTACTGGGATATTATTTAGTTGGATAGTTCAGCATTTTTTCATTTCAACTCTAAATCTACTTAGTTACATTCCACTGACAATTCTGTGTGCTGCACATTGCTGCTACCCACCTAGTTTTTACTATTCACAATCAAGCACTGGACTTTAGGACAGACCCCTGGAGGAAACGTCTTCCCACACTGGTTCTAGATGAAGAGAGGCCTGCAGACCGAGAGTGGCAAGATTGCAGCTATCGAAGTAATTACATAAGCAGACCGATCCCCGCTGTGTTTGTTCTCATTCATATTGTATTCATTTCATGTACTGAGATCCTCCAAACTCTCACTCTCAGTAAATCCAGATTCAGCTAGATAATTAAAAGTGCAGTGTATTCTGGGGACTAAGGCAGACATAGAATATAATATATATAGTTAGTTGTCATGCATGTATTCACCTGAGAAAATGAGAACCTTTTTATTTTTGTTACTTAAAAACTCTACTTTTATATCTTCAGTAGGAGCGGGTCCTCTTCCATGGAGGCAGCCATGTTGAAACACCATGTTTCTACAGTAGCCCAGAACAGACTAAACTAAATTGTGACTCTAAACAGAGTCCTTAAAATGTTTGTTTCTCCTCTTACACCAGGAAGGTGAGGGTGATGTGAAGAGATTGAAATGCAGAGATTACACCTATAGATGCAACTCAATTCTACACACTGGACCTTTAACCAGCACTCTTACATAATCACATAATAATCACACAGACACGATTTGCTACCAAAAATGAGCAGACACACACACACAAGCAAAAAGTGAAAGTCACAGCCTTACTTTGACAGTGAACAGGTGTTCAGCAGACAGCTTGGTTCAAACTGTGAGCAGCCTCCTGCTGAAATGAGCTAGCACTAGTTAGCTATTAAGCTAATAAGTGAATAAGTTGAAGTGGAAGAGACGGTGGCGGTTTGTATGTACGTAACTAACCACACTGTCGACAAATAAGCGTCCTGCGGCGTGTCTCTAAATTTATGTCATTATTTTCAACTGGTAAATAACAAACAAGTCCAGCTTTAACTACAGAGAATGAGGCTGAGCTAGCCCTGCTATGCACCAACTTCAGTGTTGACGATGGCCAAACTGAACCACTTCAACTGACCCTGAAGCAGCCTGCGGTGAAGCAGCCTGTGGTGAAGCAGCCTGCGGTGAAGCAGCCTGTGGTTTCACTGTCCACGATACCAACAACTTTCTTTCATTCTCGATGTGTCGACACTTTGAGGAGTAAAGACACTGTGGGACGCTGTGAAGCGGTCCGTCACAGATAACAGAGTTGGGATAGCTACACACTGCGACTGCACTGATCTGAATCGGACTGTCAGATAAGACACACAAGTAGAAAATGGTTGTTTTACTCACATGTGTAATACTTGAAGGTGTAACGTTAAATCCACAGGATGCAAAACGCCGGCTTCGTTGATAAAAACATCATATTTCTGTGACAACCCTAAAGTATGTCTGACCCGTCCCTGTCTGTCTTTCTGGTTTTGGAAGAAAAGCCTGAAAACAGCACTGGCACCGACAACCAATCGCTTTTGATTTAACCCTGACTGACGGCTTTCCAGCCAACCCCTTCTGTCATCCTGATGCAGGGCTGGCCTCTCAGCCAATTAAAGTGAGAGGAGGCGGGTTTTTAAAGGTTTATTTGCCGAACGCGACTGACAGTTATTTCCACCAATCCTCGTGATTCACTTTATGCAAAAAGAAAAGTCGTGACCAATGAAATATGTCAGCTCGGAGTAGGCGGTATTCCACCAGCTGTATAGACCAATCAAGTGACGTGCAGAGTAGGCATTAATGGCGGCAGCAAAACAATAGCACGTTGGTACTTGAAACAGTGCAAATTTAAAACAGTCAGAGATTTTATCCACCTGCAGATGGAGCTAGGCTTTTACGTTGTCACATATATGTCCCACCAACCAAAGATGTGAGAAACACAGATTAAATGTATACGGAGTAGCTCATGTAAGGGATCATTGTTCTATTGGGAACGCGTTGCAGTGAACGTCCCTTAATACAAAGCATGAAGCATCGCTGCCCTCTGGCGTATCAACATCAAATGTGCAATATTTTAGTCAACAAGCAAGCGAGGCTTTATTTAGTCAGCCTATCGGTTTAAAACACAAACACCAGCTGCTCACTCCACAACATTCAGGCAAGCTGATGTCTCATATAGGCTATAGGCAAAAAAAAAAAAGGTTCAAAAAGTTCTGTGGAACTAAAAAGGATTATTCTATGGCATTTCTCTGAATAACAATGTTTGCTTTCAGTTAGCATCTTTATTTTTCTGTGTGTAGAACAGAGTTCCAGCAGCTTCGCTGCTCTTATCTAATCACATGTAAATCTGACACACTGGACCTTTAAATGATTGTATTTACTGTAGAAATTAGTCAACCTGAATCTTCAACATTAGTAGTCTACCATAACTCAGATGTGAAAGCTATGCTTATTGTTAGTCTGTTGCTCGACTTTATTAAAAAATGAACAATTGCAGTTTTCATTGTTTTGCACTGCTCCACATAGCCTAAAAAAGACTTCAATGTATAACAACTACTTTGAGTCATTTATTAATTAGGTACTTTTTATTATTATTAGTTTCTTTCAAGTTTCATTTTTACAAATATGAATATGAATATGAATTACGATTATTATTCGTCCTTGAGGATTATTAATCCTCAAAGGGAAATTCATTTGTCATGTCAGCTCATCTGCCTATTGTAGAAGAATTAAATAGTCTGATGGCAGTAGGTAAAACAGATATTTTGTATCTCTGTCCTGTAATGAAGAGAGGAGCCGTCCACCACCGATACTTCTTTGGTCCATCAAGATGTTATGTAGTTGATGATGTGTAGTTGTGTTGATGATGTATAGTTGTGCTGATGATGTGTAGTTGATCTGTGTTGTTCAGGATGGCATCCACCATCCCCACTGTGACTTTCTCCACCACTTCCTCCAGAGAGTCCATCCTTACTCCACTCACAGAGAATGGATGAATGCGCTATGATTTTCCCCCTAATGTATGCATCTGATGCTTCCCATTCCATCGCTTTTGAGATTGCACTGCCAGTATTCATTTCAAAAAAAGATATGAGATCGTCCCTCAAAGTCAGGTTAAAGGATTCATCCTGTAATGGAGATCTATTCATCCTCCATCTAACTTTTTTCAAATTGTCTGTATTTATGTCAATGCTAAGCTCGACATGATCTGAGAGAGCCATTGCTTTAATCTTGCAATTAACAACTTGTTTTATTATAGTATTTGCTATCAGCAATGTGAATAAAAGGTACTTTCTTTGTCAATGTGGTTTATCAGGTGCCATATGTCCACTAATCCCATTTCCTTAATGATGTATTGCGGCTCTATCTGGAACTTGGTTCAGATCTCCTGCTAATATTATCTGGCCCTCTGTTTCACCTAGGGTCTTGTTTACTTCATGGAAAAAGTTTGGATCTCCTTTGTTTGGAGCATAAATGTTGCAAAGAGTCATCTTAGTTCCATTTACCAGTGCCTGTACACATTTCATTCTACCCACCTCATCTTTAATCTCCTTGAGTAAATGAAACTTAAGTTTTTATTCACCAGTATGATTACCCTGTTCCGTTTGCTAGAGAAAGAACTATGAAAAATATGTCCAACCCAGCTCGGTTTCAGTTTGAGTGCTTCTTCTTCTTCCTTTTCTTGTAAAAAAGCGATGTCAGTCTTATTATGTTTTAGATAGGACAATACCTTCCCTCTTTCTACAGGATTTCCACACCCAGTGATGTTCCACCATATGCATGTGACATAGTTCCTAGTCATATTTTAGTCTAAAAGAAAAAATTATTTGTATTGAAAATGCTTCTGATTTATATCAGCAATGTCCCCTATTGATGCATCATGTAATCTCAACATCTCACTTCTCTCTTTATCAGTTTTGTCTGTCATCACCAGGTGCAACTTTACAAAAACCATCTTATGAACACTGTAGTAAACTTTAACACTCTACTAACCCTCACTAACCCTAACCCATAACAGAAAGAAAAAAGACACAAAACCAAACTTAAACCAGCCCCACAAAATGTTGACTGGGGCCTCTCCAATTTTCTCCAACCATGCTAACACAAAAGAAAAACAAAACAAGAAAGAAAAAAAATGGATGTTTTGGTCTGTGGGTTATTACACCTCTGGCCAGTATGACTTTCCGCTCAGGTGGTACAGTGATGAAAGTCGATTCAGAGCCTGGGCCTTGCTGTCTGGCAGGCGACGCCTTGGCCACTTGAACGGCAACGGAGATACCCAGCTGTTGCTCTCCTCCTTAGTTAACCCTCATTCCATTATTTGCATGAATGAGATGCTGTCAATGGACGGAGCTATATTGTTGTCAACCTTGGTCTGCTGAAACACTGTGGACCCTAGCTGCTCAGCTCTTTCATTGCGAGTAGGTTTCTCTGTAACCTACATCACTGTATGATGATTGGGACATTGGAAATGGCTGTATGTTTCTTTCACATGGAACATATTAAGACAGGGCTCAAACATGGACAGGTGTTCTCCTCCTGTTGTTCTGTTCGGGTCAAGCTCTGGAATATGGTGAGCCGCTAATTTCAGGTGAGGGTAATTGAATGCAGCTCTGGGTGTCGGAATCTCAGATCTGTTGTCGGGGATGTCTTTGCATTCTAAGAGACTTGGTAAAGGAAAACTGACTTTTCCATCCATGGTTTCGATCTTCCTGTGTAAATATCTCATGTTACAACATGAAAACCTGCAGCTTATATTTAAACAGATTATATTTAAGTCCGGCCTATATACATATACACATTTTTATATATATATATATATATATATTCAGGTGTGCTCAACAGTCCGAAAATTACAGTAACTCTTACCTCCTACTAGAATGTAGACCTACACAATTAAAAACAGCAGTGATCCTGTTTTATAATAGTGGGTGGGAAGATCATCAAATAGTAAGACTGAAACTGAAAGTAGACATAGCATGACTTGGTAGTCTTCAGTGTCTGTAGAGGGAAGTCAGAGAGCAGCTGTTTGTATCAGTGAAAGGTCTGTCAGAGGACAGTAAGAAATTTACTTTTCATCTTTTTAAATTGATCAAATCATTAGTCCTATGTTAGTGCATGAACCACCAGAGTCAGTCTCTGATCTGTAGGTATTTCCAAAAGTGTTCCTTACCCATAAGATTGTATTCTCTTCTTATATATAGGAATGACATAAACACACCTTCATATAGATCGGCAATCGTTAAGACAAATATTTTTGTTTACAATGTAATTTAAGCAATGTATGTATTTTGATCCAGATCTCTTTGGAGTGAGACATAATAGGGTTCACAACATTACGTGAGGACTGAGATAATCTATCAATAGGAGTAAAAGAGGATGGCAGCTTGTCTTCAATAGTAACCCAATCTAGCTGGTTGTCCTTGTTCCAGTGTTTGGCTATTTTGGCCATTTCAAAGGAGATTTAGTATAATCTCAGGTCTGGCAGCCCCAGGCCTCTTCTGTCTCTAGGAGAGCACATTTTACTTAAGTTTTAATTCTGGGTCTTTTCTTGTCCCATATTTTTTTTTAAATTATTGCATCATACTGTTTAAAGACCTGAGGAGATACAGTTAATGGTAACATCATAAGCACATAGTTAATTTGCAGTGAAACCACCTTTTTTTATCACGTTGACCTTTCCCCATAATGTAAACCTAAGATTCCCCCATTCATCCAAATTAGTTTTAATTTTTTGCAGCAATGGTTCTAAGTTTAGTGAAGGTATTTCATCCACTTAACTACTTAGTTTGATTCCCAAGTACTTCATCCCTTTTGACATAAATTTAAAACTGAAATTCGACAGTAAATTAGAACTGCATAATCCAGATATAGGCATAGCCTCCGACTTTGTCCAGTTCATTTTATATCCTGATAAGTTAGAATAAGATTGCATCATGTTCATCAGGTGTGGTATCGAGTTTAATGGGTCTTTTATCAGCATCAGGATATCGTCTGTATATAATAATAATTTATACTCTTTCCCTCCTCCTTCCACCCCTCTAATATCAGCATTAGCTCTAATGGCGATAGCCAATGGTTCCAGTACAATATTGAACAGTAATGGTGACAAAGAGTACCCTTGTCGAGTGGCTCTGGAGAGGTTGAAAGAGGGTGAGATTAGACCATTTGTTATCACCGCTGCCTTAGGGGTTTTGTAAATAGTTCAAGTCCATTTAATAAAGGTTGGTCCGAATCCAAAATGTGACAAGGTTGCAAATAGAAATTCCCATTGAACTCGGTCGAATGCCTTCTCGGCATCAAGTGAGAGGGCAACGATCGGATCCTTCTCTGTCCTATTCGAACAAATTAGGTGTAATAATCTTCTCATATGGTCGGTCGAGGACCTATTTTTCATAAATCCACAAATCCACCCATTCAGGTGACAGTCTAGGCAGATTAACTTTAGAGAAAAAATCCATCAATTCTTCTTGTGTGGGGTTAATGTCTGATGTATATAGTTCTTTGTAGAACTGTTGAAAGACCTCATTTATTTCTTTTGTTGAGGAAACTGGCAGGTATTACACTTACTGGAGTTTCATTGTTTTAGTTGTCTAGCAAGCAGCTTGACTGTCTTCTCTCTCCCTTCATAGAAATTTGTCCTCAGCCTAAATAAAGCACACTCCACTTTTTTTATTAGAAATTTCTTGAAGTTGAAACTTAAGCTTACATATATGTCAATATAATTTATCAGAGATTTTTTTTGATAGTTCTATTTCCCGGCTTCTAATTTCAGATTCCAACTCCTTTATTCTCTTCATATCCTCTTTTTTCTTTTTGGATGAATGCGCTATGATTTTCCCCCTAATGTATGCATCTGATGCTTCCCATTCCATCGCTTTTGAGATTGCCCTGCCAGTATTCATTTCAAAAAAAGATATGAGATCGTCCCTCAAAGTCAGGTTGAAGGATTCATCCTGTAATGGAGATCTATTCATCCTCCATCTAACTTTTTTCAAATTGTCTGTATTTATGTCAATGCTAAGCTCGACATGATCTGAGAGAGCCATTGCTTTGATCTTGCAATTAACAACTTGTTTTATTATAGTATTTGCTATCAGCAATGTGAATAAAAGGTACTTTCTTTGTCAATGTGGTTTATCAGGTGCCATATGTCCACTAATCCCATTTCCTTAATGATGTATTGCGGCTCTATCTGGAACTTGGTTCAGATCTCCTGCTAATATTATCTGGCCCTCTGTTTCACCTAGGGTCTTGTTTACTTCATGGAAAAAGTTTGGATCTCCTTTGTTTGGAGCATAAATGTTGCAAAGAGTCATCTCAGTTCCATTTACCAGTGCCTGTACACATTTCATTCTACCCACCTCATCTTTAATCTCCTTGAGTAAATGAAACTTAAGTTTTTATTCACCAGTATGATTACCCTGTTCCGTTTGCTAGAGAAAGAACTATGAAAAATATGTCCAACCCAGCTCGGTTTCAGTTTGAGTGCTTCTTTTTCTTCCTTTTCTTGTAAAAAAGCGATGTCAGTCTTATTATGTTTTAGATAGGTCAATACCTTCCCTCTTTCTACAGGATTTCCACACCCAGTGATGTTTCAGCTTATGCATGTGACATAGTTCCTAGTCATATTTTAGTCTAAAAGAAATTATTTGTATCAATGCTTCTGATTTATATCAGCAATGTCCCCTATTGATGCATCATGTAATCTCAACATCTCACTTCTCTCTTTATCAGTTTTGTCTGTCATCACCAGGTGCAACTTTACAAAAAAACATCTTATGAACACTGTAGTAAACTTTAACACTCTCATAACAGAAAGAAAAAAGACACAAAACCAAACTTAAACCAGCCCCACAAAATGTTGACTAGGGCCTCTCCAATTTTCTCCAACACAAAAGAAAAACAAAACAAGAAAGAAAAAAATGGATGTTTTGGTCTGTGGGTTGTTACACCTCTGGCCAGTATGACTTTCTGCTAAGGTGGTGTAGAATCAAACCCAGCCCCTCACCGGTGTCTGTTCTACACTGTCCACTTTTAGATGAGTCTATTTCTTATTGTCCATGTCATCTTTCAATAGTTATTGCCAGACCTTGTCTGTAGGAGCCTGAATGCTGTTTTTTGTTGATAAATATTTGAATAATAATTTAAGTTGACGTGTGAAAAAGATTGTGACTGTTGTATCTTGACTGAGTAGTTTTTTGGAGTAAACACTAAAAGAAACGAAGGAATCGTGTGGAGTTTTTCTTGTTCTTCTGTACAAGTGGATAACGTGGGAGGAGAGCGTCAAGCTCATGGCTTCGCTAAGTGGGAACCTACATTGTCAGGTGAGAAAAAAAGACAAAAAGAATAAATAAAGAGAGCCTAGATCAGGCCACAGCTCTGTAGGAATCCAAGAGCAGTAGCTCCAGTGTGTTTGTACATGTGCTTGCCATTGGAAAAGGTGAATCAGTTAAAAAGTCAATGCTTGGAGGTGGTGTCATTCCTGCTGATGGAAGTGCTGCCAGTGGCAAACATCAGCACATCCTCGAGGGACACAGCTGTCACTTTTTCTAAAAAGAAAAAGTCAACATTGTAGTGCATTGTTTGACTCTGCATTATCTAAAATTCATAGTAAATCACTAGTCTTACATTTCATTAAAGAAACAAAGATTTACAAATATAACCACACTACACATTTTTATATATAACAAAATAGCCTAGACAGACCTTCACAATCAAGAAGAAAATCAGCCCAAAATCCAATTATTTAGACCTCCTTCTGCCGCCTGTTGCTTCCTCTTAGGCTGAGGTCTGGACTGAACATGCTTTCCATTTCAGCAGCAGTCAGGGCCTTGGACGAATGGTATAGGGCAGGAGCCAGCACACCAGAATGCTGCTGCAGTGCAGTCAAAAATTGCAGACATGCCAGTCCATCTTTGTCCATCAAGGACAATTATTATGTAAGATATACAGTAGGTGTGGTTTATCAGGTCTGACTGAAAAATACTACCAAACACATAGCAACAATGTAGGCAAATATACTTACATTGTATTAGGTGTAGCAATTTACACTTGATTTAAGTTGTATTTTGATGTAAGGTCAGTTTTTTGGTTGAATATACTTTCTTGCTACATGTGAAGCTGGAAGCACTTTCACTGTAAATGAACACCACCTTGTTTGTGACTCGTAGTACTTGGCTGTGTGTTGTGTAGAAGTACAACATTTGTAGCAAATTCTGTTTTTCTTCAGGAATGCTTTTCGTTCCTTTTCAACGGTTTCTCACAGAAAGCCCGTCACTTCTGGAGTAGATGAGGCTTTTTATGGATGGGGCACAGTCTTTCAGAATTGTCAGTTCTTATCTCGTGTTTGTCTGTAGCAAGGTGAGCTTTATGACACACATCCATTTTGTGAACTGAGATTTCCTTCTGTCTAGTTGATCTCCAAAGAGTCTTATCTGCTTTAGGAATAGCATCAGTTTGCATGGTAAACCTAAAGCTTGGATCATTCTTTATCGTGGCTTGTTCTCTAATGTAGTCAACAAAAACTTCAAAGGGAGGGAAAGAGATATTATGCCTTAGCTGCATCCGAGAGAAAGCCACTTCTCTTGTAGGCTAAAGGGCAACTTTTGGACCTGAGAATTTATTCCTTGTGCTGTGTCTTTGCTGCCTCTAGTTCCATAAGGAGAACTTTCTGGGGTTTTGCATACTCTCTATTGATTTTTTGAAAGCTATCGATGCATTGGAAAAGTGCATCCTCAATCACTTCTGGGGCTCCATAACATGCATCCAATCTATCCCATATCACCAAGAGTCCTCTACCTGGAAGGTTCACGTGGACGGCCCTGATCCGTTTAGCATGCTCAGCCACTTGACTAACTGATCGGTTTCTCTGCTGGCTAACAAATCTAGGCTGCTGAGTGCATTCTTAAAGGACCATTTCCAAGCTCTGTAGCTTTGTGGTTGGTCAATTGGGTCAAGCCTGTGGTGACGAGCAAAATATCAGACGAGGTCATGATAGGTTGGTCGTGGTGGGGATATAGAGATGCATGGCTGGGCACGGTAAAAAAAGGAGGACTGTGATTGGTGAGCCTTGGTTCATTTGAACTGTGATAATCTTGCTTATTTACCGAATAGAGATCCTCTTTTGGAGTGTGCTGTGGTTGCTGCGCTGTTAGCATTTGGTTTGGCGTAGAGAGTTAATACTCACTCAGCTATGCTCATCTTTCATCTGGGGGGTTTGGATAGGGAGTGCTGAAGCTAGTTCCGTGTGTGACTCTCTGATCTCTGATCTTGAGAAGGTAGATGCAGTGGTGGTGCAAACTGTATTTTGTTTTGCTCTTTGACCTGTTCAACAACATATTCTTTGGTCCGCTCAGTAGGGTTGAAGGGAGCTGCATGTTTTAGGTCGAGGTGTGATTTGGAGCTGCTTCGGTCACTGCATTCCGCAGCTGCCTCTAAGACTTCTGCTTCAGCCATGGCTGCAGCTGTTTCTTTCTCTAATGATAGCATATCCATTGTTGCTTCCAAATGTGCTTTTTCTACTTTTAGGGCCATCTCTTTCTTTGCAAAACTGAGGCGTGCCTTGGCTGCCTCTGCTTTCGCCTGAGCCATGGTAGCAGCAGCCCTGGTGGAGGAAGCTATTGATATTTTTGAAGAACATGATGCAGAGGATTTGGTACAAAGCGTGCCTTTTTTTTTATTTAAATGCCTTCTTCTCATTAAATCTCTGGAGACAGTCATCAGTTTATCCACATGTTTATTGACTTGAAAAAGGGTGAAACTGAGAACACACAAACATGGCACAATCAGACAAATTGCTACTGTACACCTCTTTTACATACACTGTAAACATATTTTATCATGAATTAAATCACCTCGCTTTTAAACCTTTTTAACTCAGTAATATTAACATCTGTATTGTGTATTTGTTGTTTTTAAACTATTACTCTAATTAACCATAAATTTCTTATTTTTAACATGTTATCAACCTTTTACTATAGTATGAACTCCTGACTATTGACTATACACATAGCACGTTAAATGTTACAACGTTAAAAGTTAAAATCAGTAGTGACTAGCTTAGTAGCTGTTTTACCTCATGAACTCATGAACTGAGAATCAGCATTTTCCTCAAACTTCACGAACAATCTTTTGTAGTGACAAATAATGAACTGTAATTAAACATAAGTATATACAACGATAATACATACCGACGATGCTTCATATAGCATGGGATGTAAACGGTTATTTGTTCATGTTAACAAATGTTTATGTTAGGGAGACCACTGCCCACTAGTGGCAGTATTATGAACTTACTCCTAGAACTATTGCCTATAGTAGCAGAACACTGTTGTACAACAGCGTGACAGCCCCCCAGCACCATTCCTAAGAAGGCATAAAACCATAAATCATAGTGTACTTAAATATATTGGTGACATTGCAAAACCAAACAAACATTTAGATATCGGAGTAGCAATACATATATGTATAGTAATGCTAAAATAACCACAAATTACAAAGCTATGTTGATAGCAAATAAATATGTATGCAAATGCAGTAAAAGCTACATTTTCTATGGCGCGCATGCATACACACACACAAAGCTACTTACACCTTGTCAGGATCTTTGTGTACAGCACTGCTTTTGTGAAGAGGTTCAAATGGCTGTAGTAAAGACATAATTATTTGTTTAGTACTGGTAGACCGATGTTAAGGGCAGATTAATCACAAAAATGATCACCCAAATATGTTTTAAATTGCACTCACCAGTGTATCAGCTAGATCAAACTCTCTTGATGTTGTTTTTATCACAATCTCAGAGTCAGGTGTGTCTGGTAATTCTCCAACTGTAAAAGACGAAAATAAATGAAGCTCACCTAAATTATAATTGCTAAAAAGGGAAGCTAAGCTAGCTTAAGATAACTCCAAGCCAACAGTTGACAAAATATGAACATGAATGCTGAAAGCACAGTAGGGAGCAACTAATAAAACCTATAAGGGCCTATTTTAAAAGAAAGCTTGACTATTGATCCCAAAGTGAGGGAAAGTCTGCTTTTTTCAGAAAGGGAAGTAAAACCTCTTAAGTTACTAGCTTATTAAAATGTATTATTATTATTATTATATAATGTTTACTTTAGTGATTGTATGGGCCATTGTTGCCAATATATTCACTATTTCTAAATCAGTTAGTGAAACAAAGGCCTTGTGTATCAACATTCCACATAGAAACAAAAGCCATAAAACATGACTCATCTTTTGCAAAAGCAAGCTCTTCATCAAAATCTATATAACTCTTCAAAAATGATTCCAAACTCTACACACAAGCACCAAATGTATTTGACCTTTTCATCAACACCTTCACATGACTGTGCTGAATCTGAAACACTTTTCACATTCCTTTTGTAATGATTATATGATAAATATAATTATATTACTGATACATATTTCATTTGCAACTTTCATTGACATTGACATTTTTCATTTGCGAATTTAGTGACATTTCAGTGTCCTTGTGGAGCTAGTCAACAGACACAGCCTTCTATATATACAGCAGAAATTAGATTAATGTAGATTAATGATGTTTCTAATTGTGTCACTGACCAAGCTATAGACCATGAAAGTAATGCGGTTACAATTTCAAGCAGTTTCAAGCACTTTATTCAAAATCCAATAACTTAATCTTAAATGTACAATTAAAGCGTTTCCAAGGATTTCCAGGGGTTGTCCCTAACAGCTGAGTGGTCCATGGCTGTGAGTGGACTCTGAAAGCAGAAGACAGAGAAGGTGTATGAGTATATCTTTGTTTATGACATCAGCAGCAGCATCACTGTAGCATCCTGACACTTCTGAATGAACCGTGTAGTTAATACTCGTACTGTGTAACGTTACGTTACCAAAGTACTGCAGCCTGTAGGTCTGTACACATGGAGCCTATGACTTAACACTAATAAACTCTGAACAGGTTGGTGTTAGTTTAAAGAGTTAACGTATGATGTACGTCAGATTAGTTAGTTTAAGTTAAACCACAGACAGCTAAATTCATCAACAAAGCCAGCTACCTCGCTAGCTGCTTAACACACAAGTCAATGGAGCCGAGTTAGCTACTGTTAGCACGCCGCGGCTCATTTAGAGATCGCTACGGCCTGGTTTGAATTAGGTAACAGTTCAACAAGTTGGTTTCCATGATATGTTGGTTGGCGTTCGTATGGTCCTACAACCGCTACACTTTAGACAATGGTAAACTTACACTTTTGAGGTGAAGTCTTGCTCCCAGCTGCTCCTTTCCTGAGGTAGTCCGCCATGTTTTCGGTCCGCAGAGGCGGAGTCACGAGATTTGGAAATCCGTATCCGCCCAGATCGGGATCACGGTGATCCAATCCGCCAGTGTTTTGAAATTCAGATAAAGTGAGTAGGATTACCTTAATCCATAACTGAAAAGAGGAGGATTTCATTATACAGATTATCTTGATTCAGATTACAAATTTTGAAATACCGGGCCCAGATCTGATAGTGAATCCAGCAGGACTGTGTAAATCATAACAGAATTTCTAGCCCTGATATGCTAATTGCTTACACTGGCCATTTTAGCAGTTATTTGCACTGAATTTGAACTTGTCTGTCCAAAATGACAGAGACAGCAGAGCAGCTAGCACGT
The DNA here is from genome assembly GCA_023373845.1 of Nibea coibor. NCBI lineage: Eukaryota > Metazoa > Chordata > Actinopteri > Sciaenidae > Nibea > Nibea coibor. The sequence goes on along the minus strand of CM041721.1, from coordinate 1,010,396 downwards.
TAGTGGCTAACGTTGACAGGCTAGCAATTAGCATTAGCATGATAGCAATTATCATCTTTTTAATTTTTAGTAGCTAAAAGGACTAATGGCTAATGCTAATTTTAAGTGGCTAAAAATTAGTGGTAGCAATAGCATGTTAGCAGTTAGCATGTTAACAATTAGCATGTTAGCATTGGCATCTATTTATATTTTTAGTGGCTAAAAAGCATGCTCATTGCTAACATTAGCGGCTAATGCTAATTTTAAGTGACTAGAAATTAGTGGTAGCATTAGTGGCAGCATTAGCATGTTAGCAGTTATCAATTAGCATGTTAGCATTGGCATCTATTTCATTTTTAGTGGCTAAAAAGCACGCTCATTGCTAACATTAGCAGCCAATGCTAAAATTAGTGACTAGCGCATCATGCTAATTGCTAACATGAGTGGCTAATACTAGTTTTTAGTGGCTAGAAATTAGTGGTAGCATTAGCATGTCATCAGTTAGCAATTAGCATTAGCATGTTAGCATTGGCATCTACTTCATTTTTAGTGGCTAAAAAGCATACTCATTGCTAACATTAGCAGCCAATGCTAAAATTAGTGGCTAGCGCATCATGCTAATTGCTAACATGAGTGGCTAATACAAAAATTTGTGTTTTTTTTCCTCTCTCTCTCTGTCAGCATTTCCAACTGACATTCTGACACTCTCTGGAATGTTATTTTCAAAAAGTTGATTTTACCAGTATACGCAAAACACTGTGCCAAACAATGAATGGGTGTGTATTACGGGAACTTTTGAGAGCTACAGTATGTGATGTCATAACTAGGTATGGAGAGAGAAAAAATTGTTGAAAAATAAATTTGTAAATTTTGTAAACTGCGACTGCGGCCGCAAATGTCAAGCTACAGAAATCATTTATAGCTAGAAACGTAGGATTTGTTGGTCTTGCATAGATACCATTGCTGAAGCTGTCAGTATTATAATTTTGGCGTCAGACACAAAGATTCGCCACCAACACCCATCTCCTGCCCAATATACTCCCATGTTAATTTGAGAGGAGAAATTTCCAGAAGCAGCAGGGAGCATCTGCTCTTTACCTGACGACCCAGACCGAGTTTTTAACATTTAGCTCTCAAACTGGGCACAGAAGTGGTTGACAAGAAGCCCCCGATCACGAATATTTCAGCTTTCACCTCTTCGCAGGGGCTTCATTTGATTTCTCTCTCTCTCTCTCTGGGCATTTCCAACTGACAGTTTAACAGGTGCTCCTAACTGCCCTGCTGATTAGGGCCCAGCAGTTGGCCCTGGCTGCTTGGCAACCTCAAACCTGAGGGAGGAGAGGGGGGAGGGGCTATTTTTTGTATTAGTACTGAATTTACTGAGCAGTGTCAATAATAGTGCATGGGGCCGACAGGGCCAGAGTCAGGCACACTCAAAATTTATTTTCTAAATTGATATTTTGTGTCTTTCAGGAAAACACAAAAGTCACCACATGACTGCTGGATAAATCATCAAAAATGGGGAATGCACCTTCAGAAGCTAACATGGGCAACAACCTGAGATGCTGCAAGTGTAATATGGTTCTGCCTGCATGCAGTAACTTCGATAATTATTACACAGCTACTGTTAATGGGCGGCACGTGTATGTGTACAACGGAGGTCAATACTACAGACCAGTTGGCCATCACAATATGTACGAGTGTCAATGCTGCTTTAATAGAATAGAAGTGGAGAGACAGAGGAGAGAGGAGGAGAAGAGAAAAGAAGAGGAGCGACAGAGGAGAGAGGAGGAGAAGAGAAGAGAAGAGGAGCGACAGAGGAGAGAGGAGAAGAGAAAAGAAGAGGAGCGACAGAGGAGAGAGGAGGAGAAGAGAAGAGAAGAGGAGCAACAGAGGAGAGAGGAGGAGAAGAGAAAAGAGGCTCAAGAGAAGAAAAAACAAAAAGAACTGAATCAAAGACTACAAGAATCACTCCACCAAGTCAAAGAGCAGCATGAGAAAGTGAGAAGCAAGATTTCAGAAGAATCTGAGTGCAGGCGACATGTTCTAAAAAGTCATCTGGATGATTTTGAAGCTGATGATGAATCAGGCAGTGATGAGTTCCTAGAAATCCTCTCTTTGAAATGCAACATCCCAGTTCCATCTCTGAGTCTCAGTCAGCTGACAGCTGATCAGCTTGAGAAGATCCTGTCAGTCCTGGACAAGCTCCTCTTTGATGAATGGATTGGTGCTCCCCCATCCCTCAGCACTCTGCAGCACGCTCAAGTGTTCATCACAGAGCAGTGTGTCCTGTTTCTGGAGACGTCTGAGGGAGTTTCCCTACAAAACATCTCTGATCATGTGCAGTCCCTGGTGGAGTCCATCAGCCAATCAGCATGGAATGTTTTTGAGAGTTTCCTGCTGACTCAAGCCCTGTATATCAACCTGATGAACTTTTGCACTAACTATGACAGCTCTGATACTGATGCAGTCCTTATCGCCAAACAATGGGCTGGAGATGAGCTTTCCACTGAGCAGCTCTTTCTAATTGAATTCCTGAGCACACTCACATCATCACTGCAGAATGTAGTTGAAAAAGCCTCTGTGTTTATTTTAAATATGGAAATCCAGTGCTTGAAGCTTCTCTTATCCATACTCAGAGATCTAAATGACAAGGAAACCCACTCAGAATCTACTGAAATGCTCCTCAGACTTGTGCAAACAAACCAATGGACTCCAACAGAGGCAATGACTCTGCTCAAAGCGCTGTCACAGAAGTATTCCGAGGATCTTTCAATAACTGAAGTCCTTACGTTGGTACAAGTGTATGACATATCACCAGAGTGGACGAATGAGTCTGGTCATTCTCTGATCCAGGCTCTTGACCTTGCTGGGCCTGAGAGATTGCATCTGGATTTCCAAAAGACTCTCAGAAGCAAAGATGATAGAAACCTAGTTGGAGCTCAAGCAGAATTAAAAACGTTAGGTGATTCTGTGATTGATATGATAAAAAACATAACCACTGGCATCCAACAATACTCAAAAAATGACCCAAAAGATGCACCATTTATGAAAGATTCTTTCAAAGGTGTGACCTTGAATGCAGATGACAGACAGAACTGTCTGTCTCAGCTCTGCAAAGCCGTTTTTGAGACAAAAGGCCAGTGGCCCACAGTGAGCCAGATGCTGCGGTGGTGTGTGTTGGTGCTGACTGAGAAGAGTGGAGCAGTTAAGGTATTTGGTATGGAAGAAGACCCATGTGTCACAGCTATGTTTGCAGCCACACAAGCTTGTATGGGAAACAAACTGGCCATTATGCTAAGCTCCGATGTTCATTCAGTGAAACAAATTAAGGAGTGGTCTGCCTTCTACAAATACTTTGGAATTTCTCTCAACACAAACATGAAGAAAACCAATGTGTCATACAGGGATGTCTATGAAATGGACATTGTGTATGGTACCATCAGTGACTTTGTCTCTGATTGCCTTCAGTACGGCATAGAGGTGATGGAAACAGGGAACCCTCAGTTTAGTCGTCAATTTATCATTGAAGAACAAAGTCTCACTTCTTTCCATAGTCTGGAACTTTCAAAGCTCATGGACAATGATTCCCTGGTTTGTGCTGCAGAGGTCTTACAAAACCTCATGGGTAAATTTCACATTGAATGTGTGGAACTGAGACACAAGTTAATTAAGGCTCTTTTTCAGGTAGTCCACAACCTAAACACAGACACAAACACTGATGATAAAATCATCACTATCTTAAAGAAAATTACTGGACAGTTACTGCCTCGTAATCAGGTCTTCATTCTGACCTTTCTTGAGAATCTCCTTAAATTGGTTTCTGAAGAAACAGAAAGTGAGAAAACATCTCCTGCCAGCAAATGGTGCTTGGAGATTTTATTTGCTTGTGCGGAGCAATTCCAAACATCGACAACGACAAAAGAAGTCTTCCAGATAGTTTCAAACCTTGAAGCACAAAGACTTTGGTCACCAGTTGAGGCTTTAAATCTCCTTGGAGCATTGACGGACCACCATCATGATAAAGACTGTATTTCCATTAAGAAGATTTTACATTTAATGACAACATATCAGGTTTCTACCAAGTGGACAGATGACAACAACCAATCTCTCCTCGAGCTCTTAGATTCATCTAAAACTAAACATCTGATCAAGCATTTGTCCGAGATCCTTAGAGATGAGGAAACAAAAAGCCTTGACACTCTTTTTAATGAATTACGGCAGATGAAAGATATTGATGAACAAACACTGATTAAATCATACAGTGTAGTAAGTCATGTCACAAACCTGATCAAAAACAGTGACATTAAAAAACACACAGATGTACAACGGGCTAAAAATCTGAGTCACAGCATGGACAGAGAAGACCTTCAGGAGCTCCTGGCAGTCTTATGCAATGCTGTACACCTGCACAAGGCTGAACAGAAGTGGTGGCCCAAAGCCACTCAAATGATAAGCTGGTGCCTCTTGGCCTTGTCTGACACTGGGAAGCTCCTGGAGATGGGCACTGGAGAAGGAAAGTCTTGTGTCATAGCAATGTTTGCAGTACTGCGTGTGCTTAGGGGTGAAAAAGTAGATGTTGTGTCCAGCTCTTCTGTGTTGTGTCAAAGAGATGCAGACGAATGGACCAACTTCTACAAGCACTTTGGTGTGACAGCTGACACAAACACAAATAAAACCATAGATAAAGATAGAAAAGAATGCTACCAGAAGGACGTGGTCTATGGAACTATAGAAGCCTTTGCTGCAGATCACCTTCGCCAGATATTTGAGATGAAGGATGTGAGGCCTGACCGCAGGTACCAGTGTATCATAATTGATGAAGTGGACTCACTGCTGCTGGATCAGGGAGTGCAGCTGACCTACCTGTCCAGCCCCATGGTCTCCATGCAGCATCTGAACACTATTCTGGCCATGATCTGGGTCCACGTCAGCCAGTATGGATTCCTATCTACAGGACACCAGTCATTTGTACAGAGTCCTCCTGCTTCATTCTTCAAGGCCATCTTTGACTCAATAGACACAGAAGGAACCGAAATTAATGATCCAATGGACATTTTACATATCGCTGAAGAATTGAACATTGTGCCAAAAGGATTTACAGAGGAAGTCTACACTCTAAGTAAAAAGGATGAAATTCTTAGGAAACTGAAAACTGTGAGTCAGGACGCTGTGGTGGATTTTTTTGAAGAAATTGAGAACTATGTCCCCTATGGTTTTACAGTTTACACTTTAGATGACAATGGATTGCTCTGCCTTAGAAAGTGCAGCCAAAACCTCAACCAGGACATTCAGGAGCTTGCATTTCTTGTCTTGGAGGAAGGCCTGTGTTGTGCTCTCTATGATTCAGAAGAAACTCTCATCAAGGCCATTGCAGATTTAATCTCAGAGAAGCTTCAGTACACCCCATGTCCAAAAAACAATGACAAAATCAGTATTCCTGGATTCTTGAAGAATCTGGTGGATAAGAAAATGTCAGTGTGGGTTCAGAATGCCTTTGTGGCCATGCAACTGAAGGAGGGACAAGAGTATGTTGTAGAAAATGATAATGTCTGTCCAGTGGATTTCAGGTCCACTGGTATTGTAGAACTGAATAAGAAATGGGGTGATGGTCTGCAACAGTTTGTTGAGATTAAACACCAAATCAAACTGAGCACAATTTCACTAGTGACAAACTACATTTCTAACATCTCCTTCTTTGAAAACTACCATGGGAAAATATATGGAACCACAGGGACACTTGGGAGCAAAGCAGACATTCTGCTTTTGCAGGACCTATATGCAAATCTATCTGCCTGCAAAATGCCAACATTCAGCAGGAGGAAGTTATTTGAGGTCAAAGGTACTCTGAAGACTTCAAATGAAGAGTGGAAATCTGAAATAAAACGTGTGGTCATGGCTGAAATTTCCCCAAATTCATACAGAGATGGAAGAGCAGCCTTGGTCATCTGTGAAACCATCAACAAAGCCAAAGAGATCCATGAAGACCTGAAAAGCAGCATCCTATCTGAGAATCTCATTCTCCACTGTCGCAATGACAGAGACAGTTTGAGCAAAATTAATAATGAACTGCTTCCTGGTAAGGTCATTGTTGCCACAAACCTTGCCGGGCGTGGCACAGACATAAAAGTGTCCGAACAGGTGAACAATAATGGAGGATTATTTGTGATCCTCTCCTTCCTTTCTGAGAACACAAGAGTGGAACTCCAGGCTTTTGGTCGAACTGCACGCAAAGGTAAACCTGGATCTGCTCAGGTAATCATTTCCAACGAACACCTGCAACAGACTTTCAGGGCCGTGTCTTCTCTAGAGGAAGCTAAAAGCGCAAGGGACAGACTTGCAGCAGAAAAGATAAGTCACATCATGAATGATGTTGCTGAGTTGAAACTACGGGAAGACCTGTTTTCTGAGTACTGCAAGACTCTTCAAGATATTCATAAAAATACAGATAGAGATGACAAAAGAGCTGTTGTTGCCATCATGAATGAGTTCTGGGGGATATGGTTGCAAACTAAAACAAAAGAAATAGAGCAGATGAAGAGACATGAATTGCAAAAAAGTTTGAAAGCTGACTTGTCATTAGCAAAAAGTCAGTCTCAAAGTCAGACCTCACCGTGTTCCAGCATTTATCACTACATCAAGTTTGGAAATATCGCACTGAGTGAAAAAAAATGGGATGTCAGCACCAGGCTCTTTGAAAAAGCCACGAAACAAGATGAAAGTTGGGCAGCCATAGCTTTTTACAACCATGCTTACTGCACTATTAAGCAGCAGAATGGAGATTACCTTCTTAAAGCCAAAGATGATCTAATGAAGGCAAAGGAGTCTCTGAAGTTTCTTAGTGAGGAATCCATGTTTTGTCTACAGTTTGTAAAAATGTCCTTTGCAAACTCAGCCAACAATAGTCCAACCAGCCTTGAAAAACAGTTAACAACCAAGTGCAAGATGTTAAGTTACTTTGACAAAAACATTGATGAGGCCATCCAAAAGTTAGATGAAATTAACGAAAGAGGGAGGGATGCAGTGGTCAATAAATCACCACTTTTTTCACTGGTGTCAAATGCTGATGAAGATCTCCAAGTGGAAGCCAACAACCTCTACAGTGGAGGTCTGACATATGTATTTTCTGTGGAAGAGAGGCCTCGTTTCTCATGGGAAGGTCTGCTGGTGTTCTGTCTTGGTATTTTACAGATCATTGGAGGAACACTGCTCACTGCATTTACATTTGGCACATTAGCTCAAGTTGGTGTGGGACTGATCACTGAAGGAATATCAGACTGCATCTATGGCATACAGGCCATGGTGACAGGAAAATTTAGCTGGAAGTCATGGGCGATAGAAAAAGCCATTTCCATTGGTGTATCTCTGATTGGGTTTGGAGTTGGAAAGCTGATTGCAAAAGGCTTCAAAGGTTCTAAAGTATTAATTAAGGGATTCGGCAAACAGCTGAAGGCAATGCCAAAGTGTCTCTCCAGACAGGTTAAAGAGGGATTAAGTGTTGTTGCAACGAGAAATATGAAGAATGCAGCAAAATACACTGCTAAGAAAATAGCAGAGGAAATCATTTTCTATGGATTAGGGAAGGCAGAAGAGGAAATACTGACAAAAATATTAAACAGAATCAAAAATGATGTGAAAAAGACAATCAATGAAAATGTGGACTCCAACATGAAAAGATGAAAGAACCCTTGGCTACATTAGTAGACATCATTATCCTCTCACACGTTGAAAATGAAAAGCAACTTCATGATCTCCTGGAGGACAAGAACAGACGAATTCAACTGTTGGCCATTTTCAAAGAGTTAAGCAATACTGCAGTACACCCATTCTATGTAGACCTCAGTTGGCAGAACAAGCTTAACTCATCCATCTCTAAAGTGATTGACAGAGCTAAAGCAGAAGTCAACGGAAAAACATGTGGAATTCTGACAGGAATTGAAGTGCTCCATCTCGGTGCACTGGCAGTAGATGCCATCATAGCAGTGAAAAGCCTGTCCAGCAAGTTTTTCTCAAACCTTCATGAACAGCTGAACAAATTTAAAACAGAAAATCACTTTTCAGAGAAAGTGAAAGTAAATGAACTGTCTGCTTCAGACACTGACATGTTGAAAGAATTCAAGAAGGATTTAGCTCAAACCATCTCTATGTTACTGGCTGATGCTTTAGTAGAAGTGTGTCACCAGAAGTTCTCCTGTCATGTTGTTTCTCATGCTCAAAACAAAATAAACAGTATCATTGGTGGCTATGTAAGAAAAGGCTTAAAGAGTGACAGAACAGAAGAAAAACTCAAAGCTGGACAGAACAACAGATATATTGTGCACATGCCAGTAGACCGGAAGTCTAAACATAAACTTGCAGGAGAGACAGGTAAACACTCACCGTCACATGCTGAAAAGATCAGGAACCCTGACACTGTTGGCACCATTCTTGATATCAGAATTTTGTCAGAAACAGACAGTCTGAAAAACACCAAAGTTGTCATCGTAACAGAGGATAGCCATGGCAAACTTACCAAAATGCAGGAGCTGGGCCCAGATGCTAAACATGCAAGTGAAACTGTGATGTTGATCTATAAACCAAAGAGTGCCCAATACCCAAATGGGCATTATGAGGTGTGCATCAATAACAAGACAGTGAACGTAGACAGTGATGACAAGAGCTGCCTGTTTCATGCATTGGCACAAGGTAAGAAACCAAAAGCCAGTAAAGAGGAGATCGCTTTGGAAGCTGAACACCTCCGATCTGTGGTGGCTGACACTGTTCTCAAACATCCAGGCCAATGGGAACCTTTCATCAAGCGCAAAATGTGGACTGAAGCAATAAGAGGAGGTGACTGGTACCTGGCAGAGGGAGGTGCAAGAAACAGAAAACACATGAAAAAGGTTGGAAAAGTGGAATTCTACAGACAATGGAGAAGAGCAAAAAAAGAAAATCCAGGAATTGGACAGTACATCAATGCAGACCATCAGCCACCAGTGAGTAGTATTTTGAAAGCTAGAGAAAAGGACCAGAATAGCAAATTAGCAAATGCCATGCTTGAAGTGGGAACAAACTCATCTCCTCTGAATCCAGACCAGATTAAAAATGTAGACAAATATCATGGCCTTGACCTTCCTGTTGTTTATGTGCCTAGAGAAATGCATATTGAGTTTCCCAGTACAATATCACCATCCTTCAGAACATTATTAGCTAGCACCATAAGCAAAGATGATGTTGTGGGCTCATTCAAACTGACCATCCTTGGCGCCATGCCGGCATTCAAGTTGCACACTAAGAACTTCAAAAAGGACAATAAGGACTTTAAGGAAAATAACGTGAGTCAAACCAGGCTTGCCATTTTTAAAAACAGTTTTCAGCAACACAGTGAAAAGATGGTAAAGACATGGAATAACCTGCTTGAAGACAAAGGAATCATGACACATGACCATCTTACCACCATTACTAAATGGATCAGCAAAAAAGGCTACAATGATCAAAATGATCCACACAGGAAGCAAGTCTCCAAACTCCTAGAACAACAAGGTAACATCACATTTAATATAATACTAAAATAAAGCACACACATATATACAAAATTCATACATGAGTGTATGGTATTATGGTTTTAGTTTTATGACTGTATAGCTCAGTCAATAGAGCAGCTGCCCCATATGTGAAGTCTCGCCATGGGGGCACAGGTTCAAATCCCGACCTGTGTGGCCCTTTCCCGCATATCATTCCCCATCTGTCTCCCTCCTTTTCCTGTCACTCTGCAGCTGTCTATCCAGTAAAGCAAAAAGGCCAAAAAAATATTATAAAAAAAAAAGTTTTATGAATGGAACACTGACCTCTATCATCATTAGAAATATAAGATTGGTGTATTATATGCACATTTTACACATTCTTATTATATATATCTTATTAGTCTTATTACTGTCCAAAATCATGAATTCTCATTGTGCAGTCACTTCCTCCTGAGTCTGTAGGAGCTTTTTTTAATATACGGTATATGTTTTTATATTTAGTGAAAAGGTAAACATTAGGAGATTATTTCATCATGGTGAGCAGTTGACCAAAATGGATTTGTGTTTTATTTACAGAGCGTCAACTCTGGAGAATATGACTACAACTACAACTACAACTACAGAGATCTTCCACGTCCCTGATAATCATTAAGAGACCTGTCTTGATATGTATCATGATGACTGTGTTTGCTTTGGTTTCATTCACAATATTTTATTCACTTTATTTTATTATCTAGAGGCTTGATTTGAGAAGAAGAAGAAGAGATCCTATCTCATCTCATCTCAAAAGTGAAAGACAGGAAAAATCTGAATTTGCTAAAGTTTATTCAACTTTAAATCTCTCTGAACTCCATCAGAGAAATTGACCTTCCAGTTGTTGTCTGTTTAATTGGCAAATTTTACAACCTTACAGTATGTCACTATTACTACTCCATTTTTATTATATCTCATTTTATGATATCTATGCATTCATATACTCTTCTGTGCTCACTAGTTTGTATCTGAATGTATCAATATTTTTATTTATTATTATTTTTTATTCCTTCTCATACTGACATAAAATCACAAAAATGGTAAATAGACACAAATATCATTTATTACTAACTCTCTCAATGTATTAGCTTCATAAAATTTGTTAGCTTAGTACAATGAGATGTGTTTCTGCTGGGTCTACTGGTTTTTGGATACAAGCCCATGCTAAATGTTGCATTAATGAACTCATGTTTCATGTTATCTTAATTTGGATTTAACAGATATACATTACTATATACTACACTATATACTCCACTTTGAATGCATGTTTCAAACTGTTCAGTGTTTCAGTACTTATTGCATAAAATGCTGTTCTCTAACAAGGTGATTTAAAATCACAAGTGTGTGAGTCATGAATGGACCACTAAATAGTCTGCTTCAATGACAGTTTGTATTGTAACAGTCCTCTTAAATTGTTTGACATGAAGAAATTACCATTGCATGCTTCCACTTAAATGCTCTATGTTCATGACATATCACTGTTACATTTTTCTTCTTTACCCTTAATACCTTTAATAGATTCAGTGTTATTGACATGCTTTCCACTATTCCACCTTATATGAAGATTTATCCACAGTTTTGTTCTTCCTCTTTATATAATTAATAAATCATATTAACAATGTATACTGGTGAAAGATAATTTTCCCAAAAAAATAATGTGCTATCTTTATGCATGTAACAAGGTTGAATCATTGATGCTTGACTACCACAACATAAATAATAATAATAAAAGTGAATGACGTGACTGTTTCTGCACCATGCTGTTCAGGAGACTTCTTTGATGTCACTTCCTGTTGCTGATGTCACATAAGGATCAGTAAATTATGTATGTGGAGAGAATGATTTGTGTAATAGGTTTGGAATTTGAATTTATAATGAATACATCACTGTGAAAAAGTACAGATAGATGTAACTGGCAATATTTGACTCATTGTATTACTTATATCATAAGTGCACTTTCATGCAACGACAAAATAAGTGATGTCAAATGTGGTTTTGAAAAATATCAAATTTTGACATAGAAAATGTATGGGTACCCTGTGGGTAATTTGTGTAGGGATGTAACGTCACATGAAAACTGTAACCGATGAAGAAGGTTGTAATATGCTATCCCATAATACTAAAACAAATGAAGATGAAAGCATCTGAGAAAAAGTTCAGAAAGTCTGCAGTTAGTGAAGTAGCAATGTACATGTACTGTATTTATAGAGCAAAGACCTGTGGGGACCCTGAGCACAGAAAACTAAAGAGAGGACAGGAGAGTTCACCATGACACCACGAATGCCAACAAAGTTCCTCCAATGGCTCAAACTCGGTATTTTATATTATTTATTAGCTTCAGGACCCTAAAACCGTGCTCATCACACCTTTAATATTAACCACCAAGTATTCAGCCAAGCCACGTACATAGTGTTGTACTGTAAATTTGAAAATGTATAAAAGGTAATTTGGGAGGCTTTTTTGCTGTGTCATCAACATTTATAGCTTTTATAACCAGCATGATTATGATGAAATTGTTCACAAGAGCACAAAGCTCTTCATAGATCCAGCCTCTAAATTTTTATTCTCAAAGTGCATCAGGCTTAACTTTAAATGCTCTTTTAATTGTATTACTTTGTGGAAAACAATATGGTGTACACAAAGTAGAATATGTTTTAGATTTTAGATTCTCTTGCTTTGTTGTCACCTGGAATGATTTTTAATTAACAAGTGTAGCATGTCAAATGTTAACTAGCGGGTTTTTTTTGACTTCTTAATGTGTTTGAGACTGTCAGTTGTGTTAGCATACAGGTGTTATTGTCTACACATTCTATTCAGGAGACACTGTTGTCTGTTTATGTTAATGAAGCGTCAATGGCAAGCTCTCTATTATGTCTAGGAAGGCAACATTCAGTTCCTTCGACCCCGGTCACCAGTGTTGAGATAGACTGGCACCTAATGTCCTCAAACAAAGCCAAACAACTAATACTGCCGAAAACCTCAAATCAAATCAAATTTTATTTGTATAGCCCAAAGTCACAAACACATTTATCCTCAGAGGGCTTTGCAATCTGTACAGGGAGTGACACCCTCTGTCCTTAGACCCTCGGTTCCAGTGAGGAAAAACTTGCCCACAAAAAACCTTTAACAGGGAAAAAATGTGGAAGAAACCTCAGGAAGAGCCACAGAGGAGGGATCCCTCTCCCAGGACGGACAGACGTGCAATGGATGTCACATGTACAGAACAATCAACATAAACATATTGTACAATTACAATGAATGATAAAATGACAATGAATTACAATGAATGATAGAATGATTACAGTAGCAGTGGAACCTGTGATAGAGATAGAGAAACACAGATGCACAGCAGCAGTAAATCATTAACTAACTAAACTGTAATAGAGATATGGTAACAATAATGACAGTAATAATATATGTAGTGGACGTCATGCAGGACCAGCAGCAGTCACGATCCATGAGAACCCGCTGGAATTTAATTTAATTTAATATTAAATTTAATCATCATTAAAGTGTTGCATTTTGTTTCTTGTTATATTGTGTAGAATGAGGAACGGAGGGAACCTGATCCAGAACAACGTGACAGACATGGGATGTTACTCCTCAAAGTCCGTCAGAGAGAGAGGCAGTAACACAAGGGGGTTTAGCAGCCTGCATCAAATGTTATACCAGCAAATAGGTGCAGTTTAAGTCCTATGCATTCTTTATATTTACTATGGGTGGGTGCTGTTATTTGGACAATCAGACTTCTAATTTTTTATATATTATGTTTTACCTGTAGAAATGCCAGACTGCGTGTGGCTACTCAGCAGGTAACATTCATGTTTCACCTGGCAGAATTGTGGCTCTCATGGTTTTTGTCACATACTGCATACACAATAGACATGTTTACAGATTTCTGTGCATATTGCACATTGCTATCTTGTTTGGGATTATCCTTGGTCCATGATATATGTGGGCACCTGTCAAAAGGTCATTTGGATTTACCAGAAGGCTTGAAAGTAATGTGAAAAAAATGTCTTTGTTGAGCCTGACTTTGTAATTTTATTTTCAGCTTGTGATATCTCTAAATGATAAAAGTCGATACAACCTTGCACTGCCAATGGTGAGCTGCATCAGCTGTGGCCTAACATGGTGAAACAGGTGTAGTGAGAACCCAAATGCAGCACACTGGACGAAGGTAATACAGGAAAGTCACTTTTATTACACTTTGCAGTTTGATGAGCAATAGCACCGTTCAAAGCAACAGCAGATTAATATTCATCTGAAAGCACCATGTCCTGCTTCAGAAGGTGCAGCGGGGACCAGGGGGCTCTCATGGACGGGTTTGAGCTTGGAGACATGGAAAGTGGGGTGGACCCGCATGGACCTGGGTAACTTGAGCCTCACTGCCGCAGCGTTGATGACCTTTTGAACCTCAAAGGGCCCGATAAATCTGGGGGCCAACTTCTTTGATTCTACGCGTAAGGGAAGATCCCGGGTAGACAACCACACCTTCTGGCTAACTTGAAGTCGGAGCTTTAGATCGATGACGATTGGCCGTGGTGGAGTAGCGGTCAGTGGAGCGAAGAAGAGAGGTTCTGGCCTGAGTCAAGGTCCTGCGGCAGCGGCGGATGAAGGCTATCACCGATGGGCAGGAAACCTCCTTCTCCAGGGCGGGAAAGAGTGGGGGTTGGAACCCGTAGGCACACTGAAATGGAGAGAGTCCAGTTGCAGAGCTGGTCAGGGTGTTATGGGCGTATTCCACCCACAGAAGCTGTCAGGACCAGGATGAGGGGTCCAGGACTGCGCTAAGGGTATAGAGCTGGTCTACAGTTCCACAACCAGGACGAAACTGCTCCTCCTGAGTCTGAGAACCAACAATCTTGCAGACCCTCCTCTCCAGGACCCCACGAAAAGACCTTCCCAAGGAGGCTGAGGAGTGTGATCCCCTATAGTTGGAGCACACCCTCCAGTCCCCCTTTTTGAAGAGGGGAACCACCACCCTGGTCTGCCAATCCAAAGGCACTGGACTGGATGTCATGTCGTGTCATGTCGTGTCGTGTCAACCAAGACAGCTCCACAACATCCAGAGCCTTGAGGAACTCCGGGCGGACATTATCCAACCCCAGGGCCTTGCCACCGAGAAGGGGAGAGGTAGAAAAAAGAAACTTTCAGACAGAAAAATAAACATCTCAAAATTCTCAGTCTAAAGGACTGAGAGGACTGAAGAAGATGAGTTAATAACGTGTTGAGCCTCTTAGACAGTTGTCTGGTACACATCTTGTCTTTTCCTTCTTTTTTGTTGTGCGTTTGTTGGATTACAGTGTTATGACTTAATTATTTTACCTCCTTCAGCTCCTTCAGCTTCACTGCTGCCTTTTTTGGCCATTGATGGAGCATTCATTTAGTTCAACTAAATGCAATGTAACTTCTTCGCACATAAAGTATGTTCATGTTTTTAACGACAGAAAACTAAATGAATGCAAAAGGAGGTAAAATAATTAAGTCATAACACTGTAATCCAACAAATACAACAACATGTTCAAAGCAATGACAGAATAGACGATGGCCAACATATGCACGACATCACCCACAGGTTTCTGAACAGCCATTTTGAAACTCTGTAGTCCTGCCTCTTCTGCCTCCAAGCTAATCTGCATATGTTAGTATAGGACTTCTGGAGACTGACTCACTTTCTGCAGCCAGCCTCAAGTGGATGTTTGAGGAACTGCAGATTTGGCCACTTCCACATTGGTTTCATTTTACAGCCACAGAGGGATGAGCTGGGTTGAAAGTCATGTAAATTTGAACTGGGTGGCTGTTCTGGGACCATCAGACAGCAGCAAGTGATGCCCAGCGCATGTAGCTACAGTTTACTGCGCCATCTACTGACTCAGTCGTATAAATACCACCAACGTGTGTTGTATGAAGGTTTGTGTAAAAACGTAACGTGTAGCTTTTCTTAACATTGATTGTTGCCCTCAGCATAACTGTGGACTCAATTCAAAAACACGTGGATGACACTAATGAACAATATTATGAAATTTGAAAACAAACAAAACAACATCTAAAAGATGAATTTATTTATTTCTATATTTTTGTCTGCTTTATAATTACAAATAAAAAGAGCTCATAAGTGGAAAAGAGCTCGTGATGAGCTTTTTTTTCAGATCCCACTGACTTTCATTCCTTCTATTGATCCTTACTGTATATTGATTTATTGATCAAATGATTTGTTTGCGTGTTTGATTTTGTATCAGATTCTATGTGCCTCTACAGGAAATACTGTCCGTTTGATACAGTTTGATATCAAAAGATTAAATTAAAGGAGAGAGAGAGAGAGAGAGAGAGAGAGAGAGAGAGAGAGCGGTATATAGACGTGTATCGGTTACGTTCGTGTCCGGAATCCCGTGGAGGTGGATGTGAGCGCCGGTGAAACACTGGTTGAGGTTGTGGATGTGGAATGTGTCCTGTCCTCGCCCTCCCCGTGTGGATCACAGACAGACAGACAGACAGACGCAGGCTGGTGTTTGAAGCGCACAGCAGCACCACCACCATCATGTCTCCTCCACAGCCAGCACACCGCCTCATGCTGACGGCACAAACACGGATGAGAGGTGGGTACACACGGACCGTGATTCTGGGATGCAGCGGCCTGTAGATGAGGCGGCTATGACGGCAGCAGCCTCCTGTTATGTCCGTTAGCTCACACTAAGCAGCACCGATGCATCCTCTGAAGACACACCGGGCTAGCTCGTGCAATGTTGTGTTAATATGTAAATGAGTGTTGTCACTGGATTATTCTAAATGACAGACAGACAGACAGACAGACAAGTAGTTTGTCACACCTCACACATTTGATTAATAAGCCTCAGGCCCAGTGGCGTAGTTGCAGTCACGCTACACCGCACCTGTTAATAATGACGCCAAATGATTTTTCAGAACTATCCTGAAAATCAGCTTGAACCACGGGGTGAATGTTGAATATTAATTCAATACATGAACATGGAGACGTGGATGTTCCTCCTCACACACATGCTTCATATTTCAGAAATGTCCCGACACAGCTGCACTGTTTATTAAACAGCAATCAGAAAGAGTGAAGCTGTAGTTTAATACACAGATTAGCCTTTAGACAGTATGATCCACACAGTACACCTGCTCTCTGCATGAACATACAGTACACCTGCTCTCTGCATGAACATACAGTACATATGCTCTCTGCATGAACATACAGTATAGTGGATAAATTATTTGTCAATAATAAAACATAATAATAATAATAATAATAATGATTATTTACTAGTGAACATTAATATACTTTATGTTCTATGAAAGCAAATGCAGAGTTGTGTTAGAACGTTTTTAATGAACTGCACTTTTGTAGAGTCAATATTCATTTAATACATACAACACATCCATCCATTATCTATAACTGCCTATCCCAGCTGACTGAGGGGAGACAAGTCACCAGTTCATCACACAGGCACTCACACTCTCACCTAGGGGAAACATATGTCATTAACCTGAGAGGTGCATGGTTTGGGCTGTGCGGGGAAGCTGGAGTACCCAGAGAGAACCAGAAGACCATGCAGCCGGGGTTCAAACAAGGAACATTCTTGCTGTGAGGCAACAGTGCTAATCACTGAACCACCGTGCCACCATGGATGCAACATATATTCAGCTCAAATCAACATGTGATGAACAAATTGAACAGAAGTGTTCTTTGATCCACCTCACTAAACATCACTAAAAGAAAAAAAGCAGAGATATGAAATATGAACTCACCACATACACACTCATGGAGGAAACACTTGCAAAACATAACATGAGCTCGGCTTTCGTCAGTGCAGCTCTGGCTCTCAGTCTCCTTTTCAGAGCAAAGCATTAAGAGCAATAACAAAATAATGTGGCTTCACATGTTCATTTTAGTGACTGGTTTGTGGGTCTTCATTTTGATAATAAACATATGTTATAGGCAATAGTCTTATCAGTAAAGGCAAGCTGCATATTCACCCCAACCCTTGATAAAGATATCTTCCTCTTTAGCTGTCTAAATCTGTGTGCTGTTTGTTGCTGAGCAGGTCATGTACAGTACAGAGGCTTCATCTCAGAGTTTTTGCTGAAAACAGCTGCCTGCTGCTGGAAACTAGAAAGATTGATGAGAGCAAAAAAAGTGAACCAAAATAGCAAAGAAAACAAATGGCAGTCCCTCACTGTGTCTGAATTCACCATGATGAGTGCACCGTCTGGCTGCTCATAGTACACTGCACATATCTGACCATGTGGAAATAGCAAGTCTTAATATTTCTTTGTCTCCTGTCCTCCTTGTGTCTTTCTGTCTTTAGCCCCTTGTCTGGCAGACAGTGCTGTGGCCTCCTGATGCATCTGTCCAGCCACCATGCAGTGTTCTTGGAAGTCCATGGTGCTGCTAGCATTAGCCTCCATTGCCATCCAGTACACGGCCATCCGCACCTTTTCCACCAAACCTTTAAGCCTGCTGTGCTCTGTGGGCCTGGCAACCACAGGCCACACTGTCAACTGCAGCCTCAGAGATCTGACACGACTAGGCCAGGCGACACTCGAGGGCTCGGACCCTGGCTGTGATGAGATCCTTCCCCACAACCCCTCCTCCCCCTCCGTCTCCCTACCCTCCTTTAAGGCCAACAAGAGAATCAACATCCTCATTCTGGCCACCACACGGAGTGGATCCTCGTTTGTGGGACAGCTGTTCAACCAGCATCCAGAGGTTAGAATTGCACAGCACATAGAGGCAAACAACCGTTCACACTCACATTCACACTAATGGCCAATTTAGAACACCAATTAACCTGTTAAAGTTCATGTCTTTGGACTGTGAGAGGAAGCCGGAGTACCTGGAGAGAACCCACTCAGACACTGGGAGAGCATGCAAACAAAAATGTAGTAAATTCTGGCCTTTCTTAAGGTCATCTGCTGTACCTACAGTTGTCATACAGATGTAGCAACTCAAAAGTTCCCGTTTTTCTGTGACGGGTCCTTGGCTGGTCCTTGACTGGTCCTTCACAGGTCCTTCGCAGGTCCGTAACGGTAATATAATCCCCCGCAATGACGTAAGCCCCGACTTTCCCGACTGGAAACGCCCTTAAGCAGCCTGGCTGAAAACCAGCTGCAAAGCCTTATTTGTCCATGGGGAGGAGCAGTGATTGTAATGTGCTGCTCTGTATAGAGACACACCTGAACAGATACACTGGGCTGAGCGCGTGAGCCGTCAGCTGAGACAGAGCACAATCATGGATGTGGCTAGCGGTGCAACACTATCGATCAATCCCCACATACCGGCACCGAGTGATCCGCGGATTGGTTCATGGAAAAAATAAGTTTTGATAAGATAACACTGAGGCAGCGCTGCAGCTGCTCATATCTACAGCTCCATGTAGTGCACAACAACATCAACAACAACAAGCCCACCTTCCCCTTTCAAATAAACTGGTAATAAAAAAAAAAAAACTCTGTTCATATCTGCAGCTTTGATGCAGCAGCCCCGTAACGTCTGATGGACCGAGTTTCTTTGTAATCTGTTTGATACTTTCTGAAGCCTGTGCAACACACTCGACTTCTGATTATTTATTCCTTGGACCGGCACAGCAGTCATATTAATGGCTATATGAACAGCTGTTATAGACCAGTGTGTCCAGCTGTGCACTACATGCAGATCAGGAGTGAGCAAGAAGAGTGTGTGAGCCTGAGAGAAGAGAGCGTCAGTAATTCTGTAAGGACAGATCAGCCTAGATGTTGTTGATTTAGTAAACAGTGACATGTTAGATATAAACACCATAAATACTCAGCCTCCTTTATGACTATTGAATAATAACATAACCTGATAAATCTGTCAGCTGATTTCCAGTCCAGTCCAATCGCCGTTCTCTGCGGCTGTAGACTACATTATGTGTTGTCAAATTTTCAACATTTTTCCTTTTCCCCATTTACTGTGTTTTCATTTTTCTCCATCCCATAGGTCAAATCCTGCATAAATATACTAAACCATAAATGAAACTCCATGAAGCAAGAACTTTTTTTATGAATTTCCATTAAAGAGGAAGAATTACAGGTGATTAACGATCCGACAATCAATTGGTACGCACAAGAAATAATTAATTATTTCCGTTTTATGTATTATCTGAGTCTGGACGATCTTTTATTTCGAAAAACCTTTTATTTTGAGAAATGATTCTCTCAGTGACGTCTGGGTCACTTGTGCGGCGTAATGGAAACGATAGCGACCAGTCACGATTCAGAGCGCTCTGAGGCCAACCCCCCCTCCTCGGGCCGCAGTTAAATTGTCAAGTGTTGACCGGTCCATGGTGATAAAAAGGTTGGGTACCACTGCTATACAGTAGCCTTGTGATTTCTGTGGTTTCATGAACAGGACGATGACTCATTTACTGTATTTTCATATTTGTCCATCCCATAGGTGTAAATGAAACTCCATGAAGCAAGAATATGAGTACATCATACTCAGCAAAGGCAGGCAAATCAAACAAAAAAGTTTAACAAATTATTATATGAAACTGTCCTTGAGTGACAGAAGGCTTTCATTTATTTATTAATTATTTTAATATTTATCAATTAATTATTATTTATATATTTCAGACCTTTTTGGGATGTGGGGGTGCTGAGTGGTGAAAATCTCAGTGGGGTTGAGAGGGGGATGGTGAACTGGTGAAGGGGGGAGGAGTGGGTTGGTGGGGTCAGGTGTTGAAGGTAGCAGGCCGAGGAGTGGAGGGGGAGGGGGGCTGACCATGAATTATAAAAGAAACTCCATGCAGCAACAACTTCTTTTTTTTAATTTATATGTAGACCAATACACACTCAGCAAAGACAAGCAAGTCAAACAATTAAAATAGGATAATAATAAACCTATATATATAATTATTTTCTTTGTTTGTTTGTTTTTTGTTGTCGTTTAGCAACAGTAGCCAGGTTCTTGCTGCATGGAGTTTCATTTATGGTTCAATTTATTTATGCAGGATTTAACATATGGGATGGGCAAATATAAAAATACAGTAAATGAGTCATCCTCCTGTTCCTGAACACACTCAACTCACAAGGCTACTGTATAGTACATGGTAGTCAAACCAGCCATTTTCTGCTCTGTGATTTGCTTGACACTGGGAGACCAAAAAGCCCATTAAGTGCAAACAAAAGGTTGAGCAAAGAGAATGCTAATGAGATGTAAGCCAAGTCATCTCCAGGTAGAACAAATGTAAAAAGATTCTGTGAGAGAAGCTCCATCTTCCGGTCATACCCTGTAATTAAACAAATAGGTGGAGTTAAAATAGACACGCCCAAGAGAAGGAGAGGGGTCACTCCAGCCGCTGGTACTTAGCTGGCAGTTGGCTGGGAGATGGCCTTAAGATGGCTGCCATTCAGCTGGCTTTTGGCTTGGAGGGGAACTTTTGAGTTGCTACTACTGTAGAACATGTAAACTCCACACAGAAAGGCCCAAGACGAGGTTAAAACCAGGAACCTTCTTGCTGTCCCACTGACAGCCATGATCAGATTGATCCCCCAAGCACAACTGTGGATATTAGTAGTTATAGTTATTTGTTATTATTTGTTAATAGTTATTTGGTAAAAACAAAAATGCAGTTAGGAAAATGCATCAGGTAAATTCTGTCCCATCTATGACATAGGTACAGCTGATGATATGCTTTAATGTAATATAATGCAAAAGAGATGCAGCCACAGGCAGTGCAGTGGAGGGTCCAAGCACATTGTTTTGACATACATGCATTAAACAGCCTTTAAAGCACAAATTTATGTGAACAGTTTTCACAACAGTGGAGAGAAACATTGCAGTTTGCATGTTACAAAGCTGGACTCACAGCCTTAACCTCTTAGACCACTCGGCCAATAGGAACAACACAGGGTTAACTTAACCATTATCAATTAGTGGTGATCAGTGTATCATAGTGAATATGGAAACAGTTAGACCTATACCCACACTACCTGAAATCCATGGAGAGAGAGATGGGGAATGATGTTCAACAAATGACCCTGCCTGGATTCAGTCCAAAGGTCTTGTGGTCAGTGCCTTTACAACCAGGACCTTGGGCATTTGAAGCAAAAATACTATTCTATATTGACTGAGGGAGAGAAAGACAGAGAGCACAGGGTGCTCAGAAATGCATAGATGTGTGATATGCTATGCACAATTATTATTTGAAAATCATGACTCGTCCCTAAGACTATCAGGGCTTATGCTGGAGCAGACATATTTGAACATTTTCCAAAATGTAAGAGAAAAGCAGCCTGCTTTTATAATTATGTTTTACTTTTGAAATATAACAACTGTATATGATGAGCACATAATGCTAAACGAGGGATCAGTCATTGCAGAACTCTCTTCATGGAAACAATATACACACTCTTGAATGAGCTCATCAGATCATTTGTCATTTAGCAAAAAATAGTTGTTAGCTAACAGTAATCACAGGATGGTCACTAATAAATATGCTAGCTCTGCCTCAATATTGGTATTTTTCATGTTCAGACCTTCGTCCATGCATTCAAATTCTGCATTAATATTCAGAATAATTGCCATTGCAAAATGTAAATTGCAGAGAGGATGGTCAGTATTTTGGGGGTTTTGGGGGTTGGAGCACACATGCACAGACAGTTTAGTCAGTGGTAAGACATGATAACGCCCACTTTAATATGAGTCAAATATAAGGCATAAACTTTGTTAAATGCACCTACAAACTTCATTACACAGTATATATACATGTAGCGCACTGTAACTGTCATTTTTTTCATATCTCAGGTCTTCTACTTGTTTGAGCCTCTGTACCACGTCCAGCTGGCGTTGCTTCCACGGCTGGCACAGAGTCGGAATATGGCTGAGAGGAGGGTGATGCTGGGAGCAGCCAGGGACTTGCTGAGGTCCCTGTACCACTGTCACCTCAACAGTCTGGAGAGTTACATACGACCGCGTCCTGCCAACCACTCCACTGACAAGCTGTTCAGACGAGGAGCTAGTAAGCAACACATGTCAGCACTCTGTCCACTTGTCCTATATAATTCACATAATGACACTGATAACACACTAATGATTTATCCATGTAGCAGCTTGTGCAGTGCATTATTGTTACAGTTGTGCCCTGTCTGTAGGCCGGTCACTGTGCTCCCCACCTGTCTGTGAGGCCCCTTTAGGCCCAGAGGGGCAGAACCTGGTGCTGGCTGATGAGGGGGAGTGTGTGAGGAGGTGTGGGCCACTCAATGTGTCACTGGCTGCTGATGCCTGTAGAGCAAAGCGCCACGCAGCCATCAAGACAGTCCGGATTCCCCAAATCAATGACCTCAGAGCGCTGATTGAGGACCCAAGACTCAACCTGAAGGTAGAAAAATAATAATAATAATATTCATAATATTCACTACTTATATTCAAGTATACAAGTTTATTATAAACTTATAGACTTATATTATTATATAGTTTATATATTATTATATATATTAATATCATTATACAAGTTTATATTA
The DNA here is from genome assembly GCA_023373845.1 of Nibea coibor. Classification (NCBI taxonomy): domain Eukaryota; kingdom Metazoa; phylum Chordata; class Actinopteri; family Sciaenidae; genus Nibea; species Nibea coibor. The sequence goes on along the minus strand of CM041721.1, from coordinate 987,378 downwards.
CTTGACTTGTAGACTTGAGGAATTGCAACTTAAACTATGTAATATAGGAGGGTCTAAATATATATATATATATATATACACTCACCAGCCACTTTATTAGGCACGCCTGTTCAACTACTCGTTAACACAAATTTTTACTCAGCCAATCACATGGCAGCAATTCAATGCATTTAGGCTGAAGACATGGTCAAGATAATCTGCTGCAGTTCAAGCCGAGCATCAGAATGGGGAAGAAAGGTGATTTAAGTGACTCTGAACGTAACATGGTTGTTGGTGCCAGACGGGCTGGTCTGAGTATTTCAGAAACTGCCACAACTATCTCTAGGGTTTACAGAGAATGGTCCAAAAAAGAGAAAATATCCAGCTAACAGAAGACAACAGAAGATTGGAAAAACGTTGTCTGGTCTGACGAGTCTTGATTTCTGCTGCAACATTCAGATGGTAGGGTCACAATTTGCCATCGACAACATGAAAGCATGAATCCATCCTGCCTTGTATCAACGGTTCAGGCTGCTGGTGCTGGGTTAGGGTTGCTGCTACTTCCAGCAGGATAGCGTGCCATGTCATAAAGCTTGAATCATCTCAGACCGGTTTCTTGAAGATGACAATGAGTTCACTGTACTTCACTGTAAATGGCCTCCACAGTCAGCAGATCTCAATCCAATAGAGAACCTCTGGGATGTGGTGGAGATTGGCATCATGGATGTGCAGCCGATAAATCTGCAGCAACTGCATGATGCTATCATGTCAGTATGGACACACTCTCTGAGGAATGTTTCCAGTACCTTGTTGAATGTATGCCATGAAGGATTAAGGCAGTTCTGAAGGCAAAAAGGGGGTCCAACCCAGTACTAGCAAGGTGTACCTAATACAGTGGCCGGTGAGTGTATATGTCCTCACTTCTGCTATATTTAAATGAGCAAAATCAATCAAATGTCGCTGAATTACGTTTGATAATTTAAAAAGTTATCTCATGTCACTTTCCATACAAAGCAGGTCTTGACCGTACTCTTTATAATATTATTTACAGAGATCAACAGTTCCACCATGAACAAGCACTTGGAAATGGGGGCGAGGAAAAACTTCCTTTTAACAACCCTACTCTGTTGGATAGAGAGGGGGGGGGGAGTAAACAGAAATATATATATATAGAAAGAGAGGTAGAGATTTACTGCAGAGCAGCAGTAAATCATTAACTAACTAAACTGTAATAGAAATATGGTAGCAATAATGACAGTAATAATGTATGTAGTGGACGTCATGCAGGACCACAGCAGCAGCCACGATCCATGAGAACCTGCTGGACAAGAGTAGAATGTTCAGTAAAGGGATTTCTAGATGTAGATGCAGTGGATCTGTGTTTTATGTAATTGGTTATTGCATTGACTGGGCAGTGTGTCACTACTGAATGAGGAGGCTGAATTCAACAGCTCTTCACCAGCTGAGCACAGGGACTGGAAGGTTATACTCTATGACTAATCAATGCAGTTCTAAATTAGTATTGAATGTGTACTGAGAACGACCACAGTCCCTAAAAGACATTCCAAACACGTGTACAGACACATGGACACAAAATATACACACAGGCACAGAACAGTGGTGACATCATCTCCCTTTTGTTAAACTTGTAATTAGTGTAAAAAAAAAAAAACAACTAAAAAAACTAACTAAAACTAAACAGACAGTTTATCTTCATTTCATTTTATTGCATTGCAAGAGGTCTGATGGCACAGCAAATATTAGCAGTGGCCACGGTTATGGTGGTATATGTAAGAGGGTGGAAAATGTATAACACTGAGGACCAGAATCATTGCAGGACCACTAGTCTTTCTCTAGTGTACCGCTTTTAACTGGATTAAACTGAGGAAAATGATTCAACTTGTAGCTGGAGAGAGAACCAACATTGTTTAGGAATGCTTTGGATCTTCTACATAAAGCTAAAGCTTGTTAACATTTATGGAAGATTTATTCTCTATAGTAATGTCCTGAATCTTGGGTGATGCTTTAAGAGCAATGGACTTTTCTATTGCACAGGCAAATGGATTTGAATATAGCAGATGAATCGTCATGATTAAGTGAAAAGTTTTAACAAAAGCGAGGGCTAATTTATCACTGTATTCCATATAAAAATCAGCCATGAAGCCATGTGGACCTGGCACCTTACAGAATATTATCTGATAGCTGTGACAGTTTTCAAGTTTAAATTTTCTTCAGGAGCAATAATTGAGAAGAAAAGACTTAAAGGTTTGGTTAGAATTATCTTCAATTTGAAGGATTGATGAAGACGATGGGCATGTGACATTTGTCGCTCTTTCTTTAGTCATGGGATGCAAAAGACTGAGACTGAATTAATTCATTCTTATGTGTGGATGGATTTAAAGAATTTGTTACCAAGCCATCTTTGGGCAACAAAGACCAGCAGGGACATTACTTAATATTACAGTTTTTCTCAATTGCTAAAACACAATTTCTGAAACCTTGCTGAATTTTCTGAAAATATTATAATATTCTTCTTCTTCTTTGTTGATATGAATCTGCAACCAGTCAAAATCCATTGAGCAGTCAGTACTGTAAACAAATGGAAAGCACAATGTTCAGGGCCAGACAATGTGTTTATTGCAAGTCTACAGAAAGTAGATATGCAGTTCCAAAAATCTTCCTGCAGTACAATCCATAGACTGCTGAACTTTACAAAGGTCTATTGAAACAGCTGCATGTAGTGTAGTACAGTAAATACAGTAGTATACTGAACCTGTTCTCTTCTCTGAATGTCCTTACTATGGTGGACACAGAAAATCAGCTCAAATTGGGTTGCACTCTAAGTCCTGCTTCCTCATTGTCAGTCCATGGACAAGAACATGGCCTGTGATTGTTGCTTGAATTTCATTGGATATTTCCACTCTTAGTCTTCCTCTTCGTCCTCCTCTTCTTCTTTCTTGTCCTCCTCCTCTTCCTCTTCGTCCCCCACCTTGCATACGCACTCATCCTCACAACAGACTGAACAATTAGCTAAATGAGTTCAGGCCACTGAGAACTTTGTTCAGCTAATGGACTAAGGTTTTAGTCTTTTAGCAACTGAGAAAAACTGTAAGAGGGAATTAAATATCAAATTGAAGTGGTGCATGATAAGAACTATCATGGCCACTGGTACAACACTTTGGTCCATATGCAAAGCTTTTGGACAGAAAAGCTTTGGATTGGATTTAATGATTTCCAGGGGTCAACACACACACACACACACACTTTCTATATCACATTCTATAAAAACCGAGACTTGATTCACCATTACAATTTTGGCATTGGAGTGGTGCAGTAATTGACTCTAAAGAAAAGTTTAGATCCCTTCAAAAAATAAGTTCATGGTTGAAATCTAATAAAAGAGGATATCTATGATGTTTGATCCTCAGTATTTAAATGGGTTCCTTGCAAATGTAAGGCTTCACTATAAGTAAACACAATGCTTGTTTCATAGTGTTTCATCATATGGCAGGAGACAGGTCAGAAGCAGAGTTTTTCATGGTTGCGAGATTCTATCTGTGGAAAATGGAAACCAAAGAGGCATCTTCCAGTCACCGCTAGATCTTTGTGCTGGTAATAATGGAACTGGATAATATTAATAATGCTAATAAAAAATAAACAGGACTTGTCATCATTGTCATAGAGTAACATTCCCATCTTTGTAATGTGCTGCCCTGCCTTGTTATCACTGGTTGATTTGATAGTGTCTTGTTAATGTGCTTAAAGGAGCATCTAGCATGGTTGAAACAGTTGTGAGGTCATCTGGGTTTAAAAGAAGAACATCTGATCAGTGTGATAATCAAAATCTACACAAGAGCTACTAAATGAATTTGCAGTAATGTTTTCTCAAAGGCTCAGGTTGTAATGACGATTGCTCCTGCTACTGCTATTATTGGTAGTTCACCCAGAAATCTTTAAACACATATGGGTGTGTAGACTGGGTGTGAAGACTTTCAGAGACATGTGCTTTGTAATCAAAGTTTTACTCCTCATCAGGTGATCCAACTTGTTCGGGATCCACGTGGGATCCTGGCATCTCGTATTGAGACATTTCGAGACACTTACCGGCTGTGGCGTCTGTGGAGGGCAACAGGACGTCGACCCCACAATCTGGATCTGGGACAGATCAATACAGTGTGTGAGGACTTCCTCAGGTCTGTGTCCACGGGCCTGGCCAGACCTTCCTGGCTCAGAGGGCGGTACATTCTGCTCAGGTGAGAAGGACCATGATTGATGAACCATGAATTTACAAAACAATATTAACCCTCTGTGGACTAAGCCATTTTCAGCTTGTTTTTACTTTTTTACAGTTTTTCTCAATTGCTAAGACACAATTCTTGGAACATTTTTTCAAATCTTCACACACAAATTTAAAAACTCACACCCAACAGTCCAAACATCTAACTTCTGGGTCCCAATCAGTCTTTACCCTCAGACAATACACACAAGCTGGCTGTCACAGACTAGTGTTTGTTACACACAGGAGGGATTAATTCAACACACTGCCACCAAAATAACAATAATAGGGTTTATTCAAAGCACTTCCAGATTGAGCACATATACAGGTTCATCAGCATCAATATCAGCATGATCCTGTCTCAGGCCATAGTATTTCATCAACGTCACACATCTTGCCAGGCAGCGTGGGAAATATGATGATCCAACCCTGGATAGATTCCAGAGAAATATCCTCACAGGCATTCACCATTGCCTCCAGGAGATTGTACTGCCTGTATGGGTGGTGGTCATAAAATGCTGAGAAAAATTCCTCTATTGGACTCAGAAAAGGGGAGTATGCTAGCAGAAAAAGGACCCTGAACCTGGGGTGGTCATTGAACCAGGTGCGAACCAGAATCCTGCTCAGCAGTGAGCAATTGCTGCCTGTCTCCAGTAGATGGTTGCCTCTCAGTTCTGCAAAAATTACCATTACTGACCCATGGTGTACTGTGGCACAGTATACTGTAGTAAAAGGTGCACAGGATACGGTGGATATTCAGTCTATATGTACTACAACATTACTGTGCATGTACTGTGATAGAATACATAGTGACAATGAGGCAAATGACCTGTTTTCCCTCTCAACTGTGAAACGGCTTAAGTTTGGCTGGACTGGTTGCCCAGCTTCTTTCATTGTCCTCCCATGTACCAACACATGATGAACAGTGGCATGGATTTCATCAGAAATGACTTGTCTTTGCTGTCCTCTTCCTCTCCCTCTCCATCTTGCTCTTCCTCTTTCATCTCTCAAACTCTGCATGGTTGGGATCCATTGTTCCAAAGCATGAGCATGCCCCTAAGCTCTATTTAACACACCAATTCTGATTGGTGTGTTCCAATTTTCAGGGAGTGTTTTCACCTTGAGAAGGGTGTGATCTCTGAGTTTACGTTCTGATTACTTGAGTTAATTATATTGAGAGCATGTGTTTGCTGAATGAACACGTAGGGCAATGAATAATCTATTTGGTCACTTTTGTGTAAGATTTTTCAGAAAGTGTTTTGAATATTGAGATATGTGTGGACACAGGTGAATTGTGTTTTTGGTTATGGGGAATGTGTGTGTGCTTCTGGGAATGACGAAAAGGTTTGGGTGTTTGTGCTACAGGAAGCAGGTTTGTGTTTTAGTAGCAATCGAGAAAAAAACATTTGGGCAGTAAACAGTACTTTATGTATATGGAACACCATGTGTTTGGTATCTTTAGATTAAGGAGAACCTAGGCTATCATAAACATTCATGTAATGTGCTAATAAAGGTAGTATGAGTGAAAATTTTACAATACACTAAAGAATTTTAAAAACAGATATCACACCTCAAACACTACTAGTGAAGAGTTTTTGAATGAAAATATAATTTTTCAATCCCTTTGCCGCCTAGTAATGTTTGCGCTTGCAGTCTGCCAAACATCCATTTTTCAGTTGGTCTTTTACGCGGTGAAATAGAACAACAAAGAAGTGTTGGACAGACCCAAACTGCACATCTCCATCTGCAGAGGAATCTCAGGAAAACAGTGCAAAAACACATCTCTGTATCATAAACTGTTTCAGAGATATTCACAGATATGTACAACTTTACACTTTTAGGTGGATCTGCCCAATCTGTTCCCAGAGACACTTAGGAAGGAAAAAGATTTCTTTTTGGACCCTTTAAAATGCTGGTCCCATGGGCCACATGTTTGACATCCCTGCTATAGAAGTTTGACATTATCGGTAATGTACCATGAAGTTCAGCAGGTCTCCTAGCTACTGTCGTTCTCCAAGTCAGTCAACTGCCATGCGAAACACCCACTCAGTCTCGAAGTTTCGACACAATTTCCACAAATATTTAAAAAATGATAGTACACTGCAGTGTCGTTATAGTTCATGATTCCAAAAAGTAGAGAGAAACTGCAATGAAGAATTCTGTTTGGCACTCTGTTTCTACTATTCTTTTTTTCAAACTTTCATGAGCAGCAGCCTTGGGTAGTCTTGGAGTGGATGTAGAGTGACTTGATTGACTACTGATTGAAGAACTCACCTCATAGTTTAAGGTTTAGATCATAAAACATATGACTGTATTAGTTTGTCATTTTTGTTCCACTGAATGATCCCTTTTCTCTTCCCTGTCTATGGTCAGGTATGAAGATTTGGCCAGGTTTCCTCTGCAGAAGACCAGGGAACTTTATAGCTTCCTTGGTTTGGTTCTGGACCACAGCGTGGAGGATTGGATCATCAACAACACCCGGGGCGGCAGTGATCTGTCATCCCGGCAGAAGTTCACCACAGTTCGGGACTCTGCTGCTAATGCAGAGAACTGGAGGGTGAAGCTTTCCTTTGACATGGTGGTCTACACACAGACTGTCTGCCAACCACTACTTGATCTCCTTGGATACAAGACAGTTTTCCACCCCAGGGAACTGAGAAACCTCTCACACTCTTTGGTGGAGGACAGGACGTTCCACCCGTTTTTTTAAAGAATGAAGACATACATAAATACATCTAATGTGGGTTTATGAAACCAGCCAGACAAGACACTAAGTGTATGAAGCAGAGATGATGTAGTCCAAACAGTTTGACTAACTCATCTGAATATCCTCACTCCATCTGTGAGCTGTGCAAAGAAGAGCTGTGTACATCCACCATCTATCTATCTATCTATCTATCTATCTATCTATCTATCTATCTATCTATCTACCTCATTTCTAGACCCCTTTCCTCTGCAGCACCACTTGACATATTTGAACCAGAATATGATGAATGCAGTACAACAATATCATTTACGTTTGAATCAGTCAGATCATCTCATCATTTTGAAACTGCAGTATGTAGATTTACATCTGAGCTTGATCATTTATTATAGAACCATATTAAGTGTTATTCATTTTAATAAGCTCTCTTCACAAGACGTTCCATGTTGCAATGAGATTTTCATAATGAAACATGTTTCTTGTTAATTACTATATGACAAATTATTCTAGCATAAGCAAAAGTAAATTTTGTTGTTATAACTATGTATCATTCCAAAAAAAACAACAACTCCTGCTTACTACACAAAATCAAATTCATTCAAACTTTTATGTGCCACATCTGATCACAGATCAGCCTCAACCATAGGATTACAACCCTCAGTGAAGAATCAGCTACTGTATACATATGTTTGATTTACATTTCCTTTCATTTTTCATTTTATCTTTCATGTATAAATATTTTACAATAACAGCATATTTTATTTGGTAAAGTAAAAACTATGATTTTGTACATATTAAAAACTGGAAAACTAAATGTGGTACAGTAAATGTCAAGCGTACCCTGTCTCGTTTTCAATTTCAATTTTCAGTTTTATTTGTATAACACTATATCATAACAAAACTTATCTCATGACACCTTTCATGCAGAGCAGGTCTAGATCGTACTCTTTATGTACATCCTTGAGCAGCCTGGTTGGGATGGGATGCCAGCTTAGATGAAGAAATTATTGAAGTTATTTGATGAAGGTCAAATCAAGAGTTTTTGATACTTGTCTCATCCAAAGCAGGAAATTAAACTGAATAAAATGTCAACCAGTCATAGTCAGTTTTTCTATCTGATGTCTCTTTACGTATGGCCATATATGTCTTTTTACAACATATGGTTTCATTTATACCAATAAACTGACTTCAAATCTTCTAACACTGATTTTAAAAAGATGTTTATTTTGTGTGATCAGTTTTGTGGTATAACGAGATATAATAATAATGATTTGAAAAAAAATGTTGTTTAATGAGAGAAGCTTCGTGTGAAAGCTGAATAATTTAGTACATACTAAAGAAATGTGTCATATCATCTAATATAATTTCATATAATCATCATCTAATATAATTTTAGCCAGTGAGGTGAGCTTCTGGACATGTAGAGTTTGTGATTATCAAACCAACTTCAGCCTCTCACTTTATCAGTGACGTTTTGTCCTCATCGCTCCATCTACTACTCCAACAACTCCTACTGGCTATCTTCAAATCAAATCAAATCAAATTTTATTTGTATAGCCCAAAGTCACAAACACATTTAGCCTCAGAGGGCTTTACAATCTGTACAGGGAGTGACACCCTCTGTCCTTAGACCCTCGGTTCCAGTGAGGAAAAACTTGCCCACAAAAAAAACCTTTAACAGGGAAAAAATGTGGAAGAAACCTCAGGAAGAGCCACAGAGGAGGGATCCCTCTCCCAGGACGGACAGACGTGCAATGGATGTCACATGTACAGAACAATCAACACAAACATATTGATACAATTACAATGAATGATAAAAATTTGTATGTAAGGAGAAGAATTTTAAATTGTATTCTAGATTTAACAGGTAGCCAATGCAAGGAAGAACACATGCAGCAGCATTCTGAATTAGCTGCAAAGTCCTAAGAGATTTATTGTGGCAGCCTGATAACAAAGAGTTACAGTAGTCCAGCCTAGAAGTAACGAATGCATGGACTAGTTTTTCTGTAAATAATTCCAATATTCTTTACGGAGGAGCTGGAGGCCAGGGTGATCCCGTCTAAGGTAGCCAAGTCTCCGGAAAGAGAGTTTCGGAGGTGTTTGGGTCCAATTACAAGAACTTCAGTTTTATCTGAGTTCAACATCCGAAAATTGTAGGTCATCCAACTTTTTATATCCCTAAGGCATGCTTGGAGTTTAGTTAACTGATTGGTTTCATCAGGCTTGATCGATAAATATAATAGAGTGCCGTCAACATAACAATGAAAATTAATGGAGTGATTCCTAATAATGTTCCCTAGAGGAAGCATATATAGACTGAATAGAAGTGGCCCTAGTACAGAACCCTATCTTCTGTGAGCCTGTACAGGACTCGCTCAGAAGTACTCAAAACCAGTTTACATTGATCCTGTGCCCGGTGTGCACTGCACTAACCTTTGTTGACAGTTGACTGCTGATTAACTGCAAGGTGTGTTTCATAGTACCAGACTGTCTACACAGGGATCCAAGCTGACCAGCTGATCTAGGCACAGCCTCATTTATATTTACCAGATCAGCAAATGACATTTTACCGAGTTTTAGAAAAGAATGGTGGCATACAGTAACAGTGACTCTGCTTACGAAACAATGATATGAAATTGAAAATTAATCTACTGTCCACCCACAAACAAGAATTATGTTGATTTCCCTCTGGTGTCCTTTGGTTGCTCTGCCTCCACTCTTGTAAAATGAGTTTGCTGAGGGACAAATAGACGTACTTGCAAAGGTAAAGCTTAAATAGCTAGTTAGTTGAGTTAGCCATGCAGCTAGCAGTCCTATTAGCTGGCTCTGCCCAGACTGAGAGCTTTGGATGAGATCCAACAGGCAGTGCCTACAGTGTCATGTATAATTTTCATTCAGGCTTCTCTGTGATGGACTGATGTTTCATTTCCAGATGTTCTGGATTCAACCTCACAACTTACTGTACATATAAAGGAAGTGATTATTGTTACGTTGTGCAGTATTAACCCTGGTATATATAGAAGAATTCCATAATACACAACTTAGCTTAGGCTGAAAAGTCTCACAGTATTGAGAAAGACTGTGTTCATGCCAATAATGAACTGAATTTTAATTGAGAGAGCGTGCGTGATGAAGAAAGAAGAAACTCAGGCAAGAAGTAACATGGAGGGAGAGAAGAAAGTGTGAGAAACAACATCCTGAGGCATACAGCAAATGTAGAATGAGTTTATTTTCTCACATATAAAAATGTACTGTGGGTTCACTCCAACGGCCCGATTACAAAATTCACACAAAAGCAAACAGTTTGGTCTTCATACTGTCATCATATGGGACAGGTTAGTCACTTACTATAACCTACATGCTGTTATAAAAAGTGTATCCTCATGTCACAGAGCATTCTGTCTGTCTGTCTTCATACAGCTGTGACATCCTGTGAGCTCATCATGCTGCTGTGTCTCTCGCTTTAACAAACACTCAGCAGACAAAGTGCAAAAACAACAAATACAAATCAATATCCCCACTTCTCATTTTACAGGTCTGTTATTTCCTGATCATTTTTCTGGAAAGAACTCTCTTATTACTCACAGAATTGAATTTTTCACTTTTGAATGTTCATATGACTTGCTATGCAGTGACTCTACGTTACACAAACAAGTAAAATCTCTTTATCTATAATGAATGAAGACACTATTCTAAAAAACCATGGACCAAATAAAGCATTACTGCTCTGGTTTGGTCCACAATACTAATACTGGCCTATTTAATCTGTACACGGGCATGTTGCGTTGACATTTTAAACTGTTATTGCTGTTTTCTTGGGCACATTAAGTACAATAGAAGAAAATAAAGTCATTGATCTTAATCTGATTTGAGACGTCCACCCAAACAGATCTTAATTAGAAAGTGTCTCAGTAACAGATCGCCCTCTACACATTCAGTATAGTGTCATACAGCTTAGTTTCTTTTCATCTGTGGCATGGTGACTTTTCATAATGTTCATTTTCTTTTACCCTTTTTGACATATTTCACAAATAAACTGGAGTTGTGATTGACAAATGTGACTGTACCTCATGGTATTCTCCCAAAGTCTGTAAAAATGGGAATACATAAATGTTCTGTGGTAAACAGGCTCCAGTATACTGTATATTATGTATATGTACTGTAGGTTGCCAGTAAAAACATGCAGTGCTATTATACAGTACACACAGAAAGAGATCAAGTGAAGGGATATGATCTCAATACTAAATATGAACCTGGATGGACTGGCTGCTGATTGATGATATGGTGATGGTGATATTGATGATACACATATTGCAAATAATCTGCACTGGACATTGACACTGAAATTCTCACCTCTGGTTTAACACTCATTATTGATGGAACTCCTGTCTCTGCATGCAGAGGTCTGGACAGCTCAACACTCTGTTAAGCAGAGATATATATTTTTTGCATCTTTGTGTGTGTGTGTGCACACATGCATGTACACACACATTCACAAGGGCCTTAATACTTAATACAAAATAGTTGCTTTAAGCTTCTTCTGTGTTTGCTGTAAGTTGTTTTCAAATCTCAGTGCCTCGAGAGTTGTTTGCAGATATTAATGTTCCATCTTACCTGTCATGAAACCATCCCAAAATCTACATGCTTTGATTTTTCTGTCCATTTACAAACTTTGTTTCACTCGGAACTCAGCTCCACCTGTCTGTGTTACTGCTACTCAGGCTGTTGGCAGATGCACTGATTCACAAACACATCAGATGACATGTTATATGGCTGAACCACAGATGAACAAGGGCAAGGAGAGTGGTGGTGTTGATATACTACAAATTACTGATGAATGAAACCTCCTTCACCTTTCTGTCTGACAGAACAATAAAGACTCAACAAACCTCTCAATTCATATTCTTATCTTATTAGAAGTCTGTCAGCAGGTCCAAGGGCAGGCAGCTTGCTTGCATGGAAGACCTATTTTAATTTGGTATGCAGGTTCCACACATCACCTCATATTTTACATTTTTTACAGGAAACACACAAACCTGTCAACTCTGCTCACACCGTGGTCAAACTCTAAGAAATTGAGATGACAATTAAATACTTGCTTCTTGTCTGCACTACAACAAACTACAGCATTACATCAAAAACAGGGCATCCTTACTATTGTCAGTGAGAAAACTGTGAACAGAAAAGGTGCAATCTTTCCCGACTCCCAATTCTACTGTTTACCTTGTACTCAAGATCAGGGATTGTCGCCATTCTTTCGGTTCTAACGTATTACGGTTGTGCATTTTTTGGTGTCTAATAAGCCGTCAAAAGCATAAATCTATTTGTCAGGCTGCATTTTCTCTTTCCTTTCTGATATATTGTGCTAAAGACAAACTGAAAAGCAAAGAACAAACATGAAAACAGGGCTCAAAACAAAACTTCCCTGGCAGTTGTAAATGTCTGACTCATGGGTGCAGGACTAGGGTAGCTAAGAACAGATCTATTAGCCAGTTAGCTTGAAATGAACTAACTGGAACTGCCAAGCATTGACTGCTAATGATATCTTTAGAGTTAACTCATCACACTTAGCTCCCTTGTGTTTCTTTGCCATGCCTCACAGTCTATCAGACCCTAATCTCAGAAAAAGAAATGTTCCATGAGATTGATGAAGATGAAAACTTAGATTGTGCAAAGTGAAAGTACATGTTGTAAGCATCACAACACTGACCATGTAACAGAAAATAAACTGAACAGTAGCATGCACACAGAGCTGAATGACTCATTCTGGATTCACACTGTAGCACTCTTACCTAACCAGTCCATTTACAGGTATACCATGTGATCCCAGACTCAAACACAAAAGATCATCTACTTTAACATAACACTTAACAAAATGTTTAAACTCGAGTTGAGTTCAGGGAAACTGTGTCACTCTGTGTTCAGGCATGCAGATACAAAGTAATCCGTCTCTCACACAATCTCTGATTGTTTTCTGTGACGATCAGAAATGTTGCTTGATTTAAGTAAAACTGAACATTTCTCAAGTGAGTTCCAGACTGACAATGACTGACGTCTGCTGCTGCTTTTGTATCTTTATAGCTGCATGAGTGAATACATGCTGTGATGAAAATCCACTTGAAGCACTCGAGGTATTTTGCTCGCTCGCTCACTCACTCACTCACTCACTCACTCACTCACTCACACACAGTCCATCAGTCAGCTTTGTCCTTCTTCCTCGGTGTGACTTTACTTGCCACCACAGATCCCACTGCTCCGACACCTCCTGTAACCATGGAGACACTCCCTTTGACCAATCCCACGCTGGCTGCTGGCACGCTGGTCACAGCTGTCTTCGTCAGCTCAAAACTTTTAGTTCCAACCCATGCAACGCCCCCCAGGGTTGCTCCAACGGCGCTTCGTGTCATGCTGAACAGGCCGCCGCCCACTCTCCACACAACTCCTCCTTCTTCCCTGGGGTGGTCCTTATCTGTGTCTGAGAGACAGACAGTGACCAAGATGAGCGAGACAGTCAGAGACAGATATAGAGAGACACAAAGTGAAAGAGACAGAGACATGGACAGAAAACTACAAGTAAAAAAACATGTATACTCCTTTTTAAAAACCAGAAATATACAACATTCATCTGCTTTTAGTAAAAATATTTTAGCCACTTATGTAATTCAATTACATAGAAAATTTTCATCCATTTGAATTACATGGTTTTAATACAAATTATCTAACAAACTTAACGTGACACAAGTAATAAGATTTTTTTAATAGTGCTTTAAATTTAATTCTTTTCTTCAAAGTTTGATTCTTTATACAGTATGGTTTGGAGTAATCAAAGGTAGAAGTATGTGGACATTAAAACATTGTGAACACAAAGAGTTTATAAAGATGTTCAAAAAATACAATGAAAGACATCTAAGACATGAAGGTGTAAGTAAATAGTAATAACACATTTTTAAAAATCTAAGTAAAGCAAGCTAGGTTTTAATTGGGTAATCCTGTGAAGAGTAAAAAAAGAGAAACCTCTAGGACTAATACAGTGGGCCAAAAGGCCTGTGAGTTTACTGATACAAAGACAAAGTGTAGGCCTACAGTTCAAAAAAGGCTGGACCAAAGTGGCTACAGGACAGTGTCTGGGGAAACACCATCAAATTGGAAAGTCCCCAGGTTTTTCCAGCTGTGTGTCCTGAAGTAATCTGAACACCTGGCACATATTTACACCATTAGGTTATGGGTGGGCAAAAAGGCGTGTCCACACCAATATGTCATAGGTGAATGAAAAAAAGGTGGGCAGTGTTATGGCATTTTCTATTCCTGTAGTGTTCTGAGTGACACATACAAATTAAATGGAATATAATAAAAGCACAAACACACAGACATTATACAAGGTACATGAAGTCACATGTGGGCCTTGAGGTCCTCAGCAGTATTAGCTGTTTGTCTTTGGCTGGCAGTAGCAGGTGTCATCCTATCTCAACACTGTTGTGGCCAGGGTCGAAGGACTCTGGTGCTGCATGCTTAGACACAATAGACAGCTCGCCACTGACATTCCAATCTGCGTAAACAGACATCTGTGTCTGCAGACTTAATCATGTTGATGAAGACACCATCCTTGGTAAAAGCATTCTCTTCTACCTAATCGGGGCGTATAGTATTTGTGATGTTATCTCAGGGTTTAAAGTCTATCCACCAGCATGAGTTGGGCAGAATGTGAGACCGACTCAGGCACTTCTGATGCTTTATGAGAATGTCTCTAATTCTCCTTGATCAAGTGTTAATAAATAATACAGCATAAGACATCAGAGGCTCCTGAACACTTTCTTTCTTCCTGACCTCACCACTGACCTTTGACTTCAGCAATTTCTCCACAACAGGGCTTGTAGGCAGGGCTTGTATCATTGCTGTATAAAACTGAAAAGTATAAAAGGAGATGCTCTGAGACTGAAAAACAGTCTTCCATGGATGACTTGGGCTTTGTTTTTCTGTCAAGATAATAAAAGCTCTATCTGCTACCAACTTTGATGAATCCTGCATGTTGTGACTACCAAAAAGAAACTTGATTAGCCACTAACGGTGGCTTGAGAATTGTTCTTCACTCGGCTTCAGACAAAACAAAATACTGTTTCAGGTCAGGTTACCAGAACATAGTCAATGTTGGGATCTGATCTTTACCATCAGTCCTTTTCTTTTCCTATTTTTAAGACCAGCACTTAACTCCTGCCTCCTGTAACATGCAGAGCTTTGTAACAGGTCTTTCCAGAAAGCTTGTCTGCTTTAAGTTGAACTGACCAGACAACACCTCTCCAGGCTGGAAAGATTTTGGTCCCTTTGCCCATCAGCCATGAAGCAGGAGCAGATATATGATTACATCCAGCATGACCCACTTGCTTGTGAATGTGTTGTAAAATAAGTTTAGATATGGGTTGATCCTTAGACTGAATTATGGGATGTTTCATTGCCTCAGGCATGGATGCCTTCCTCAAGCGGCCTCCTACTCTCAATAGCCCATTTTGGAGTACGGGATCCAACCTGTAGATGTCCCTGTTGGTCTGCACAGATGATGCTCCTTTCTCCGAGAGATTTCCTTTTGAAATCTTTGCTGTTGACATAGATGAATAATTGCCACTTCTGCATTGTGTAAATCAGCCCAGGTCAATGGTTGAACCTTTATCTTTGCTGTGCGGTTCGGCTGTCTTTTATTCTTACTGCGTGAATGCTGCATCCTCAACAGCACAAACATTAACCATGATGTCTTGTTTGACCTCAGGGTCAGGTGGCAGTGGGTTTATTCACCTCCTGTTTTGCCCAATTCTTTTCATCAGGCAGCAGAAACTCCTTTGACCCATTGCTCACATTTTAGAAAATCATCAGCTGACAGTCCTCTTGAGGCCTTCTTAACTACATTTCTAAAAGTGCTATCGGTCCAGAAAACTGTCAAGTTCAATTCCAGTTGAAGCTCCTTCTTAATCATCTTGTCCACTCTGAGTTGTAAGTTGTTATGCCCCAGTCTAGGGGTGCATAGAGCATAACAAGAAAAGGTGCAAGTAGCCATGTACAACAAGTTAGAGTTGAATGAAAAGAGATTTATTTACAAAACTCAAAAGATATATAACTAAGATATCTGATTTAGGGTGGACCAAGGCCAAAACAACAACCAAAACAACTCTATCTAGAAAATAAATCACTTGCCTCAGAAAACAAAATCACAGTAGACTTCCTAACCAACAAAAACAGGAGAAAACAAGATCAAATCAAATGGCAGTCCACCCCTACTATTAAAACAAGAAACACTTTCCAATCTAGCACAAAGAACTTCATAACAGGACATGTGGCTGGTTGGGCGAAGAGGAGGATGAGGAAATGCCGGTTGTTCCCCCTGAAAGCCACCATCTTGGCTCCTTATATATCAGGTAATTTGCAGCTGCAGCCAATCACAGGCTAGGACCGGAAATCACTCCACCAATTGCCTCCCAGAGATGGCACATTCCCATTGGCATATGAGATTCACACAAAAACAAGGCACACAAGCAGACACACAGCAAACTACACAAAATATGACCGCAGTCATAACAAAGTTCAATCCTTGCGGTTTGTTTTTTGGGAGCAACCCTGGACTTTCCGACCATAAAGGCAATGTTTACTTCTTAGAGATGCTTTCCAATCTCAGATAAGAAACAGTGCTATATTCATATTCACTAGCATCTGAGAAGTGATGCAGCTGTGCTTTGTTTAGTTGCCTAAAGTCCTTTGGCTTGATACATCGACTTCCACTTTTAGCAGTGACAGTTTATGAAGATTTGTCAGCCAATGTGCCCATTTCTGTAAAAAGATTTGTCATCCCAACCAACCTTTCTTTTGCACACCTCCTATGACTATTGCACATCCACTTTGAGAGCTGAAAGCCCCTGAACATCAGCTATTATAGCAACTGGTTCCTGTCTAAATCTCAGAAGAACACCAAAAAGGGAATTTGGTAGATCAGGACCTTGTAACAGCTAGCTGTTCAAGGAGGCGCCCTTGTACCTTGCTCCACAATCGAACACAACTCTTAATGTTTTCTTCTTAGTATGATAGACCCCATGATGTGGAATGTACCAGATTTTGCCTTCGGTGCCATTCAGTTGTTGTTGAGGCACCTGCTCTGCATAACCATTTTTAATCACATCATTAAGGAAGTGGACATACTCCTGATGGTATTCCTTGTTCCTCTGAAAAGTAGTGGTTGTTTTCAAGACAAGTTGTATTTTCCATAATCTTCAGAAATCCCATATCCTCCCTTGACATTAAAGTGTCCTCACATGACCTTTCATTGAAGTCTTGATTGTACTGTGCAATCAACAGCTGTTCCACTTTATAAATGGAGATCCTATTGAGAGTGGCAATAGGCCAGCCATTCTTTGCTGTATCACTTTCACTTCCTCTACTGCAAGTGGGTCGTTCACTACCCATCCAAGTAGAATTCGAACAGCTTAGGGTTCATCATTACAGCTGTGGATGATTTCCTATGGTTCCAAAATGTATACAGTATAGACTGTGTGTTATTTTTCCACCTGGAGAATAATACTATTTGACCTGATTTGGAGTTAATAATTGGACAAGTTCTGAACAGCACAACTTTTTTGACTGAGACCCAACAATTTCTTTTCTTATATACAAATCAATAAAACTTCACAATGGAGAAATGTGTGAGTGTTATGGCCTGAACATGAGGTTCATACATGTGCACACATCTTCAAATTGATTGTGATTTATGAAATAAAAATTATCCATTATATCCACAGTGGGTAACAGTGATAATATCAGGGACACCGTGGATCCACTTGGAGACTGCTGCACAACTGTGCACTATGAATACAGCCTATGGATAAAGTTCTCTCACCATGTGAGTGTTCCTCTTGGAGGTAAGGGGGGACTTCCTCCTCTTCAATGAGGTGATTGTTTTCAACTGGTTCAGCTGGAGATAAGCTGCTCTCCTCTTCTGCCCCCTGCTGTGAAGTCATCACCTGAAAGACAGCATACAGTGCAGTTCCCCAGTGAAAAGCTGTTAACTGAAGAATAAATAGTCAGTAAGCAACAGCAAGGTGCATAGTTTTCATGACAGAAAACAACAGCACTGGCTAGCGGACACATATTCTAGTAAAAACACTTGTTTGCACACTTGTTTCTCTTTATTCTCTGAAAAACTTCCCAGATGCATTTTCCATCCCAAGTCAGTCTGCTCTCATCAGCTATCAAGTATCAAGTCAGCTATCAGCATCAAGTCAGTCCAAACAAAACTTCTTCTTCATCAACAAATCTAAGAATTTAAGAGAGAATAAAACACAATTTGAGAGAGAAAATTCTCACTGAGGTCAAAAAAATTTTTTCGTTTTCAGTTGCTGTTGTCTTTACAGTTTTGCTGCCACCTCTCTCTTGTTTGCGCTTCCTGATTTTTTGCAGTTCTGACACAAACCTCTCAGGTGGGCGGACTTTTTCAGGGGTGTGTTCCCATTGACTAAGGAGTTTTTAATTGACAGCTCAATGCTCCGGAACAAGCATCTCAAATACAGCAGCTGGCCACTGAGACATTCTATGTCTGAATTCATTCCTGCAAGTTTAATAAAGTACAGAATCCCTCTGGTGATATGGTCAAAAAAAAAATGTAATTGTGGCCACAATATAGCTATAACGTGCGCACGAAATACTAATTCATAATATTAATATCATTCCCGGACAACTGGGTAAGCAAATTGAGTACAGTGTAGAACCTGCAATAGCCTACATACGGAGCCCCGTACTTACGTGATCCTTAAAGTGAGGGCCAGATTAACACTTCGTTGTACACTGGGCAACAATATTCAAGGGCCCCATTATCACAACCCCAGGATCACCATGATCTGGCAAAATACAGAATAAGTTACAGTAATATGCAGTAAATATACTCAATACTTAAATAACTAAATGTCTTCAAGTGCATTTTGATGTATAGATGTACACCACTATGTCCTCTTGTCAATAATAATCAAAGGGTTTTGATTGATTTTCATATTCAAACATCAAACATCCCTTTCAAGACAAAATAGTATAGTTCTCAACCGCTAAAAGACTAAAACCTTAGTCCATTGGCTGAACAAAGTTCTCAGTTGCCTGAATACATTTAGCTAATTATTCAGTCTGTTGTCTGTATTCTGATTAAACACAACCACTCAAAACTGATTTCACTTGTTTCAAATGATGTGAGCCAATGTAAGCCAGATCAGACAGCAAACAGGTTGTTGAAGGTGGGAATGAGAAAGTCTGAGAATGGATAGAAGAAACTATGTGAGAGGACGAGTGCGTATGCAAGGTGGGGGACGAAGAGGAAGAGGAGGAGGACAAAGAGGAAGACAAAGAGTGGAAATATCCAATGAAATTCAAGCAACAATCACAGGCCATGTTCTTGTCCATGGACTGACAATGAGGAAGCAGGACTTAGAGTGCAACCCAATTTGAGCTGATTTTCTGTGTCCACCATAGTAAGGACATTCAGAGAAGAGAACAGGTTCAGTATACTACTGTATTTACTGTACTACACTACATGTAGCTGTTTCAATAGACCTTTGTAAAGTTCAGCAGTCTATGGATTGTACTGCAGGAAGATTTTTGGAACTGCATATCTACTTTCTGTAGACTTGCAATAAACACATTGTCTGGCCCTGAACATTGTGCTTTCCATTTGTTTACAGCACTGACTGCTCAATGGATTTTGACTGGTGGCAGATTCATAGCAGCAAAGAAGAAGAATTACAGTATCACAGAGACAAAGGACAAGTTTGTGAGATGCAGGGTACAGTACTGTAAAAAAACATGGAGGAGGAAGAACAAACAACATTGCAAAGAGCAAAGCAGAGAGTCATTTCTGATCAATTTTGAGCTCCTATGATAGAACATGTTTTCATTCATCAAAACACAATGATGGAAAAATATGACATTTGTTTTGAGATTAAAAAAGCACTTCTCCCTGAGAACTACATGTTTTGAACTATGTGTTTTTGAGTCAGAGGTTTTGTAAACAGTGCTTGAAGATGAGGTTTTGTGTTTAATGTTTTTTTTGTTTAAGGTTTCAGAAATTGTGTTTTAGCAATTGAGAAAACTCTAACAACACCTATTCCCAACACAAATGTACCGAATTGATAGAGCCATCACAGAGGAAGTCCACAGACAAGACACAAACAAAAATCCATAATCTCCTAGTATCAAGTAGCATTTTGGTCCTCAGCTCATTTTAAACAGAAATCACCCTGTCACTCCAGAATTCAACAGGACAATTAAGTTATAGTGCAATATAAACATTTTGTCTGTTTTCTCTCAACAACAATAAAGAATTTACTGCATTTTTTTGGAACCACCACAAGCATAAAAAATAAATAAAATGCATTATCATCTGTTCCTAAGCTTATTTTAACTTTTAAACAGAAAACAACCTGTCACATCACAATTCAACCAGACAGGCAAGGGTTAAACATTTTAGCGTAAAATTACAGTTTTTTCCAGTTGCTAACACACTGAAATGACATGGACAGCACAAATATTTAAAGTGACACACAGGGAGCAAAGCCTCATCTCAAATCTCCAAAACTTGAAACACATTTTCAGCTTTACACACATTCTGCAATTCAAAATGTCACTTTTTAAGTGTACTGAACGCGGTTCTCTGCATAAGACACAACAATCTGACAGAAAGTCACATGTTTGTGATTTCAAAACACTGCCATTTAAAATGCTCATTGGCCACTATATGTGCCATGTGCACATCGCTGAGAGAGGAAGAGGGAGAGGGAGGGTGAGAATGAGAGGGGAGGAAGAGTGAGAGGTAGAGGTAGAGCACGTAGAGTAGCTCGTGGCCAAAGAAGGCAACTTTCAAATGAAATAAGAGCAACGTTAGTTGATCATGTAATAAACCATGGGCTGACAATGCGAGAGGCTGGACAGAGAGTGCAGCCCAACTTGAGCCGTTTCACTGTCACCTCTGTAATCCGGACATTTAGACTGGAGCACACGTATGTAACCAACATTTCTTTCACACTATGTAGTATACCGCATGTCATAATGTATCAATTGGGTGAGACCTGTTTACTTCATGGCTGATGTCATACACTAAATGTACAAGTTTCCTGTACAATTTACTCTACTGTGGGGGAACTATCTTTAGGCTGATGTCCAAGCTATATATTTTGTTTTTTGCTTTTTTTTTCTCTAAAGGACTGAGAGACTCAACCATGGTGGAGGAAGGGGCCAAATGTTCATTGGGGTACAGGAAGCTGCCATTGTAAACCTGGTTTGGGCAAATAATGAAATCAGATTACAAGAGATTCAAAGCCACATCATCCAAGTCAACATCATATTCAGCAGCATACAACAAGTCAGTCTGTCCATGTTGGGTCGCGTTCTCAAGCGAAACCACATCAGAATGAGAGAAACTCTCCAAGAAACAAAGACCTCAGACGAGCATACGTGGATGGAGTGAGTGCAGTACACTACACGCAACATTGTTTCCCAGTGTACTGGATACTGTAACAACCGTTTTGACTAATTTCTGTTCTTTGTTTTCAGAGAGTACTGGAAATGGATTCTCATGGATTCAATACCACATGAGTTCATCTTTATAGATGAGGCTGGGTTCATCCTGGCAAAGACCAGGAGAAGGGGAAGAAATGTCATTGGCCACAGAGCCATTATAGATGTTCCTGGCCAACGTGGTGGGAACATCACAAAGTGCGGCGCCATCTCCAATACGCATGGTGTCCTCCACCATCATGCCAACCTTGGACCATACAACACAGCCCATATGCTGGCATTTCTGGACAGACTTCACAACATTCTCATTCCACCAGAGCATATGAATGATGCAGACCATCAAAGAAACCGGCACGTTGTAGTTTGGGACAACATGAACTTTCATCGTGCAGCCCCAGTCCAAAACTGGTTTGCTGACCACCCAACATTTCCCATGCAATACCTCCCACCATGCTTACCATTTCTTATCATTGAACCCTATAGAAGAGTTCTTTTCAGCATGGTGGTGGAAGGTGTATGACTAGCAGGTCTTTGTGTGCATGCCTCTTGTGCAGGCTATGGAAGAGGCATGTAATGAAATTGATTTGGGTATGATTCAGGGATGGATAAGGCACTCAAGGTATTCCTTCCCTAGATGTTTGGCAGGAGAAGATATTGCCTGTGATGTGGACAAGGCATTGTGGTCAGACCCAGCTGTCCGACAGGATGCTGTCTAATTATTTTGCTTTCCACTTTATAAATTTTTCTGCACATTTTTTCTGCATTGTATTTTTCAGCTTACTGTTTTGTGAACATATTTTAGTTCACTCCAATGCATACTAAAGATGAGAGTGCTTTTCATTACGCCCAACAGTGTGTAGTTGGTTAGAACTTTTATTTTGGTTGTAGTGCTTCATTTTGCAGGATATATGAGGTATTTTGAGGTTTGGGTGTGTGGTTTGGTGAATTGTGTTAGCATTTTGATAAAACCAGCCGAGTTTGCAAAATTGTGTTCAAGCAATTGGAAAAACTGTAGTATTTTGTGCACATGTTATACTATTTTGTTGCCACAAATTAGCATTTCGTATATATTGTGGCCACATTTAAATTTATTTTTGACCATGTAACCAGAGGGGCTCCGTACTATTAAACTTGCAGGAATGAATTCATACATAGAATGTCTCAATGGTCAGCTGCTACAGTATCCGAGATGCTTGTTAACTCACCTTCTGCAGCAGTTCTGGAGCACTGAGCTGTCAATCAAAAACTCCTTAGACAATGGGGACACACCCATGAATTGCAAAACATCAAACAAAAACAGGAAACGCAAACAAGAGAGAGGTGGCAGCAAAACTGTAAAGACAACAGCAACTGAAAAAGAAAGGAGGCCGACTGTAAACAAAAACATATTTACCCCAAAATTTTAAGGACTGATGTATTTGTATTTTTTTCAAGCTATAAATGTTATGTTTGTGATTGGTCTGTGTATGTTTGGTCACTGGATTTTCCATTCAGAAAAGTATATTAAAAAACAAAAAAATGAGTGGTTATTTGATTTTCATTTTAATTAAAAAAAAATGTAATTCAAGATATTTTTCTTTATCAGGGTCAAGAAGAGATAAACAAAACAAAACTGTTGATTTTCAATTTCTGTTTCTAAAAACAAAAGATAAAATTGTTGGAAGACAGAAACAAACTGTTTTTTCATATTGTGTGACTGGAAGTTAGTGTGTGTATAAAATAAATAAGAGTGTGTCTCAGAAGAGGACATGCAGAAAAAAATGTGCTCTTACTTTGAAAACAGAAATTCCGGTTGCACAATATGAAAATTGACTGTCTTACTTCAGTGAAACAACGCGCTGTGTGGAATATTATTGTGACTTTGCGGGTGTTTTGAAGTTCATGTTTGTGAAGTTTAAATAAAGCTGTTCATCCAGGGAAGATGTATCTGCAGTACTTTGAAGGCAGAGCTAGCTAGCAACTGAGTGTAAACAAGAATAATAACTAGCATACAGAGAAGCACAGATGCTAATACACTGAAGGCTTTTATACTGGTGTGGGTTAGGGAGGCAGGGGGATTATGCTCAGGGTGGCCACAGCGTGTCATCGAGCCACCTTTTAGGACCACCCACAAAAATCTGGACTGAAAACTTTGAACCTCTAACTCCACATTTCACTAATATATCTTTCAAAGTCTTTTCACGTGTTTTCAGCAATTATTTTACAATATATTTAATGTGTTTTGGAAGAAATCTCAGAATTGCCTTTATATTCTCAATTCTTTTTTTGCACTTATATGACCCAGACGGGGGGACTGCACTAAATATAAACTCACAGCTCCTAGGCACATTGGCATGAAACCTGTCAAAGGTTAATGAATTATTTCTCAATGATGATTGATGGATTGTACAGACAATCCAAGGCATGGTACATTGGCACATTGAGCTACCATCAATGTACCATCATTATGAAATAATTAATTAACCTTTAACAGGTTTGTGCCTAGTATAATAATTCAGAACCTTGTGACTCCCCCACAGCTCTGCAGGGACACCAGGCGATCATTTGGAGGTTACTGCTCGACTAAATTTAGGAAAACTGCCATCAGATTTTTGAGTCAGAGCAGCAGATGAATGAAACCTCACAGTCATACCAGAGAAGGCACAAATTCCATTCAAACATGGTTCAAGACAAATCAAAAGTGTGATTACTGATCTAAACTTTTGTATGGAACAAACTGACTATGGCTAGGTATCATTTTTTTGTATGATATTATATGGGATGTATTGTTTGTCAGTTTTGTGTTGTAGTGTTTACTGATCATCTTCCTACCCACATGTCATGATGAAACATTCCTAAAGAAACTTGTGGGTTTACTTTTTTCCCCTTTAAAGCTGCAGTAGGTAACTTTCTAACTTCTAGGTAACTTCTAACAAAAGCACAAGACAGATTATCTAAGAAAATCAGGTTCCTCTGCATTCTTCTAGTGCTGCTCGTGGCGTTTATCCACCGTGCCTAAATCAAATCAAATCAAATCAAATCAAATTTTATTTGTATAGCCCAAAGTCACAAAACACATTTTGCCTCAGAGGGCTTTACAATCTGTACAGGGAGTGACACCCTCTGTCCTTAGACCCTCGGTTCCAGTGAGGAAAAACTTGCCCACAAAAAATGAAATGAAATGAAAATGAAAACAACCAATCAGAGTTTCTAACACAGTCATTCACTGGGCCCCTGTGTTTCAGGCTCTATATGTTTGATGCCATGGAGTCATATCAACAAGTTGCAAAGAGGCATAATGACAGAGTGGAGAAGAAGTTTTGAGGTGGGGTTATTCTGCCTCATGCAGGAGGAGAATCTCTGCTGAGTCATGGTGAGAGGAGGTTTTGCAGGACAACTGGTTCCTTCTGCTGCATTTAAACTCGTGGGTTTGCTGGTTTTAGCAGATGTATTGAGTATGTTCAAATGTTGCCTACTGCAACTTTGGACGAGATGAGAAGGTACTTATCTGGTGGAGTACAAAATGTGTTTTTTATGGGTCACTTTTCTGAATCAAAGATGGTACATTTTGGTGTTCACCAGGGAAGCTGCTTGGGACCATTGGCTTTCCTGTATTTAAATGCTACTTATTGTAGGCATATTTGACAATATGAACTGATATTACCACTGTTAATAGAACACTGAGTAAATCATTTAGCTTGGTTTTAAATTGGATAGCCAAAAAGGTTTTTAATGTTTCCAAGACTACATGCACAATTTTTGATCCAAGCCCAAGCAGCAACCTCTGTGGCTGTAAAGTGAAGCCAATGCAGTGCCAAAAACTGTAATTCCTCAAACGTCCATAAGGTGGGTGCCGTTACAGGTGGCATGTTCGAACATCCAGGCTTTATCCAGCTGTTTCAGCTCCACCCACACTCCACCTCTTTTCCCTTTTTTGGATTATTCAGGAGGCAACAGAGGCAGAGTGACAACCTGAGCCACCACACTGAGCTTCACAACAGCTCTGAATGGACTACATCCCTGTTTTATACTATGTTCAAGCAGACAGAATCACCTATCTGTCTGAGCAGAGAGAATCAATGATGTATTTCAAGCAACAACATCTCTGCAGAGCCTGTGAAGCAAGTGAGGCTAAACCTGATGCACAATCCAGGGCTAGTCATGATGACAGTGAGGTTGCAAAAATAGGTCAAGTATATTTATTATTTTAGTATTTTTATGGTTTATTGTCATATTATCATTCTTTTTAATGTTTGTATGTCATGTGTTTGCTTTTAATGTAATCTTACTGGTAAATGGTTTTATTTATGTTTTGATTATGTTGGATATTCTAATATTAAGTACTTGAGAGTACTGGGAGTACTGGTGGGTGCTGTTGTCTAGGAGTACTTGAGATTGAAAGGTGTTTCTAATAAGGACCTTCAGGTCTTCTGGGAGTGGCCTTTTAATAACACCAAAAGTGAGAATGAAAACCCATGGTGAGGCATCAGTTTTAG
The DNA here is from genome assembly GCA_023373845.1 of Nibea coibor. Classification (NCBI taxonomy): domain Eukaryota; kingdom Metazoa; phylum Chordata; class Actinopteri; family Sciaenidae; genus Nibea; species Nibea coibor. Next base: position 961,418 of record CM041721.1, on the reverse strand, counting down.
GGGGTTATTGTGTACACCTGGTGTTACCTTCTATTTGTAAGAAAAGTGCTGTACAAATAACTGATTGATGATATTATGACCCTTGTGTATGTAAATGCTAGAAAATATAATATAATATAATATAATATAATATAATATAATATAATATAATATAATATAATACAAAACCAAGATTAGAAACACCTTTCAATATAATCCAGTCCAGTGTAACACCACTGCAAACTACAACCTCAACAGTAAACATCATAATTAAATGAATACCTCTCTGCAGTGTCAACAAATCTGCAACACGATAAGCTCTGTAAAAGAACAATTTAAGTCAGAATATTGGATCACATTGGATTGTATATTAAGTGTACCCAATGAAGTGGCTGGTCAGTGTTTATTAAAGTATAATTTATAATTTATAATAATTTATAATCAAATGTCCATGACGCAAATATTGAGCCTTCAGATTCAAAGAAACAACGAAACGAACAACGAAAAGCATGAAGCAACAACAGTTGCTGTGTGTTGTCCAAAGTGATGGCTGTGTACAGTGTACACTGTAATAACTAATAACTAATAACTCATCTTATTCTACCAACAAGCGTCACATCTTTATGTCACATACTGTGCGTGTGCTCACAGTGAACCTTCACATTACAGAACAACACGAGCTCATTTCACTAAGTACCTCTGCTTACACACACACACACACACACACACACACACACACAACGATGTCTGGAATACCGTAGACACATACAGTGTGACTTTAGCGGTGTTGTGTTTACGGACAGACTGTGACGTTCCTGAATATCAGCTGCGTCACTGCAGCTGTCGTCATGACAGACTCAAACAAAACACGTCTCTCTTACCTTCATTCTTTTACAGCCGTGCTCGTCGCAGATGTTTCCGCTCTCTCTCTGTTTTTATCGCTCGTGCTTCTGTTGTTTTGCTGTCAACCTGAAAGCGGAAGTGACGTCGTGTTGTTTACTGTTGGGAGCTGTAGTGTCGGCGCTCCGCCGCACGCCGTCAGCAGAGACACGGTGAGTGACAGGGTGAGGGTCAGTGACGCTGTGATCCTTAAACCTGCTTGTGGTGGAGGTTTGAGTGTTTATGAGTTTTTTATGTGAAGCACTTTGTGTTACATGAATTGAAGTGCTATACAAATAAACGGATTGATTGGTTCAGCAGGACATAGTGAATATGGTGGGAACTGTTCAGCTGTTCTTTAATCCACATATGCTGCTCCATAATAATAATAATAATAATAATAATAATAATAATAATAATATAACAACAATAATGGGATAATATGATTGGTTGGCACCTTATATTGTACACGTGTGTGTGTGTGTGTTTTAAATAATCTGATTTGGACCAGGTGGACCAGGAAGCACAGCAGCAAAGCCCACATAGATAACAGACCAACTAACTATGGTGACAGCAGCAGCAGTAACAACACTGCAAGATGAGGAGGTGCTGTGAGACCAAAATTTCATCATCCTGATTATCAGATTCATATTTTTATTTCATATTTATAGACCTTTTTCACAGCAGCCATTTTGACATGAAATAGTAAACGTGTGCTCATGCTGTGGTGCCTGTTGGCTCACTGGACAGTCTCAGCTACACTAAATGCAACAGAACCTTAATTAGTATCATTGGTTACATTGAACCTACTATTTCATGTCAGTGGCTGCTGTGTGTGGCCATAGTTTTGTATATATATGCATACACACACACCCATGTACACACATTCACGCAGCCCATTTCCCACAAGATGACAATGTGCATATTCATATTTGACAAATGCTTAATCACTTAATTTCTAAATGATTATCTGAACCTCTACACGTCCTGAGATCACACTGTGACTGACATGTAGTCAAGACCGTCATCCATGAGGACTCATGATGATTCTCCAGTTCAGGTATCAACAGCTCATTCCAAATGCCTTGACACAAACATGAAGCTGACTTAATACTGTGTCTAAGGCTGTAACTGTATTACCATCTTCCACATTTTAGCTCAAACCTGCAATAGAAAATGTGTGCAAAACACACGAACACTCCAGTGTTACCTGAAGTGTTACCTTTCTCCTTCATCAGTGTGTAACTACACCCCCAATTTCTGCAGGCTCCCTCTCTTCCACTAAATGTAAAAAATGCAGCAGAGACCTGCCACATTGACAAGCATGGTCTCAACATCAGCCAAAGCCTGGAAAGACTTGAGACACTGAGCAGCTTCTGTAACAGTGAAGTCCCACCTCCAGCATTGCATTCTTATACATCCATGGCCTGGTGGTGTTCCTGTAGGTGCTGTGATTGTAGGCAAAGGGGAATTCACAGATCACACTAGGCAGAAAATGTTCATTCATTTTGCCATAGTCTTTTCCATAATGTTTTCCATAATGTTGTATGCTGGCAGTGCACAGTTCCCCACAAGGATTACATTGTACACTCCAAAAACTTTTTGGCCAAGCTGCAGGACTTATGCATTTCAATTACATAGAAAATGTCCATCTATTTGAATTACATAAGATTTATATAAATTAACTAATTAACTTAATGTGAAGCAAGCAATAAGATTTATGCTTCCACTACACGTTTATGCACTCATGGTCTTCAAATTGTTTCTTGATCCGCAGACTGGATGCAACTTTAACTTTAATTTCAGGTCCATATTTGTTACTCTACTTTAGTGGGCAATAACACACAGGTTTCATCAGGACTGGCAGCAGATAGAGCTTTTACTATGTTGACAGACAATACAAAACCCGAGTCATGATGGTAAAGACTGAATTCTCTCTGTTGGGCTTATATACCCTTATGCAAATTTCCAGTCTTCCAAATGTCCAGCCTTACCATACCATCAGTATTCAGCTTTTGACACAATTATAGTATGACACAATGTTTGTACCTTTCCACACAGATGCACTTGTTACACTGTTTTTTTTTAAATGTCCCTCTAATGCTGCATTTACACCATTACGTTACAGAATATTCCAACTCTATTTTCTAAAAAGTTAATATGTTTCACACTGTTACAAGTCACACATTTATATATATCATAATATATGATATATATCATAATATTTCACATTAAATCATACTAGAAATCAAGTACCCACTACTTCATTAGCTTTGTGCTCTTACACTCATATATGCAGAACCAGACGTTTACTATACTGTCAAATCATGGTGCATTCTATCTAGCATACAGCATTCTCTGTGATTATATGTGCATTTTAGCTTTTCATGAATCATAATACAATAATTCACCTCAAAGAGGGGCTCTGCTTCAGTGATTTGACAATCGTTAAAATGTTTCCAGTTATCAGCAAATGTTCTAGCATTAGCTTTTGACTATTAGCATAATGATTAGCACAGTACCTCATTGTTGTGTTATATATGTTTCTTTAAAGCTTAAAGCAAATCTCATTAAATCAGAGAAAACATCTAGAAATCACATTAAATCAGAGAAAACCAACTAACTTCTTAGAGTATTGCATATTACGCACTCAGAAGATCTAGCAGCATGCATGACATTTTATGCTACAAGTGAAAATGAATGCAGTCATTTTGAGTTTTATTACTTGCATCATATTACGTTTGTTACTTTATTTATGTTAAAACAAGGTAATTCAAATGGATGGACATAATACATAAGTGGCCTAAAGATAAAGATAAAGATAAAGATAAGAGTGTAGTCAGTAATTTCGTCATGTCTGGACTAAAAGCAGGAAAAGTGTTCTGGTGTAAACTAACCTGCAGTGTTTAAAATAAAATAGAAGTTATTGTTGTTGTTAATTAAGCATGAAAATGTTGATGTCTTGGTACCTTTGTAATCCAATACAGCCCAGTGAAGCAGAAAACCTCTGTCGTCTAATGTGTCTTCCACTTAAGTTCAAACTTTCGCCACAACCTCTTTGAAACACAAGAAGTACATACTGAATGGAAACACATTACATTTGTCATTCTCAAGCACTGAATCTTTCTCTTTGGCCATCAGGAATTGTGTGGACCCAATTTTGACTGTCTAAGATGTATGATTATGGTCATTTGGGTTACATGGTTTTAACAGGTTGTGAACTAATGGAGAAGCCAGGTGGTTTTGTTTTTGCAGGAGGATTTTCATTCTGGACAAAAAAATACAAATTAAACTGTCGTAGAAATGTTGTACAAGTGGTTTCACTCAAAGGGACTGACGTATACTGTACATTATACTGATTTTACCAGTTTTACTGTACCATTTACATTAAATTACTGAAGTAGTAGTGTTGTTGTATTTGTTGCTCCCACAAAATTAACTGTGAAATATGAAATAACTGTTTCAGTGCACTACATTAAAAATGTAATATTTATATATGAACAACTGAGTTTTGATTAATCAAGTATTCATTGTAATTGATATTAATAGCTGGATGATACAACAAAATTATTAAGTGAAAAATGCATGCTATGTCTTTTGGCCCTCAGTGAAAAATAATAAGAACTGGAACATATACCATGACATCTACACTCAACATCAAACTCCTGAAAATGAAATACAAAGTATAAACACAAGTTAATTGTTTTTTAATGACATGAACACATTTTTCTCCAACATGTCTCCAACATGTTTGATAGCATCAAACTCCCAAAATGATCCAAAGAACAAGCCACCATATTAGACCTAAGAAGAAGTCAGAAGAAGCCATCTTCTTTACGCCCTAAAACAAATCATCCACTTCTGATGGTTCCCAATAGATTTCTAGAAACACTACTAGCAACTCAAATGACATTTATTTAATAGATTGGTCAATAAAATCAAATCATGAGCTATACATACAGCTCAAAGCTGACTATGACCCAAGACCTATGAGCCTGATTAATTATGACCTAAAATAATTAGTACTAGCATGAGCCAACTGATTAGAAGCTACATCCAGACCGAGATAGTTTTATAAAAAACAGACACATACTGTATCCAACATGATGTCTAGTCTACCCCATCAGTCTATCCCAGAGGAACCACCTTAACAACATAACTGCATCATAAAGATTTTGGTGAAACAGGATCATATTTTATGGAGAAAATCTTTGCTAGTTTTCCCTCTGATGTTTCTCTCAGTTTCCCGATGGACAGTAAAGTAAACTGCTGCCAACTGTAGCTGCTGTTAGCTCAGTTTGTTAACCGGGCTGCTTGACGTTTGAGCCTAGAGGACCAGGGGAGTGTTTGTACCATAGTTGTTTTGGACCACCGACAAGAAGAAGTTTTCAGGCCCGGGGCACAGGAGAATGCTGACAGAGACAGTGTCGTGCTGGGTAAGTGGGCAACGTAACCAGGTTCAGCAACCTCTATAGACATAATGGCAGAGGAGAAGAGACCAAAGAAGACGTTGACGGGGAAAGCTAAGAAGCGAAAAGGAGAGAATGAGCGAGCAAACACTCTATGACTCCCGGTCATAGAAAAGGAGACCGAAAAGGAGTCCACCTCCATCCCTCTATGATGGAATGTAAAACACATGTATGTGTTCAATTATTTATGATACATCTGATTATAATGAAATGGACACTGAATACAATACATAACAGAAGCCACAGTACACAAACCTAAACTATTTTAACGTTGCTGTGTGAAAGTGAGACTAGCATCCAATAAAATGTCATGGATTATTGTAGATATTATAATGACTATGTTCATACAGTGTTTATGCTCGACACAACGTGGAGAGGCTCTTGTCTCCAGGACATAATGTGCATTTCACAGTTACACTCTTCCCTTCATTTGTTGGAAGGAAAAGTAATGGCTATACTTCCATTTAAAGAAAGACACTTTTGGATTATTCCTGTTTCTCTTTGACTCACGTGAATGTCCTGTGTCTCTCTGTGTGTCTGATACTTTGTTACTATAGTGTAATCCCCCACCTCGCCAGAGGGTGGTGCATGAATTAAATGAAATGAATGAATGAACGCCGGGAAATTTTCTAGAAAATCACTCGTCTTCCTTTCTTCCGGTGGAGACGTTGCCCGAAGCGTCACTGGTATGGACGGCTATGGAAATATCCGCTGAAAAATATACATTTATAAAGTCTCGTACCAAATATTGAAAATATTGTGTTCATTAGGTTGAAAGCTGAGAGACGAGCTGCATGACTCTGCGAGCTCCTCAAGATAATCTCCGGTAAGGATGCTAACGCTAATGCGAGGTTATGCTAACTGTGCTAACTCCATTATGTCGTAAAATACCGTTTTTAAAACCAGTCGGAGTTGTGACCTTAATTCTTGCTGTTTGATATCATATAGACCCAGTTTCAGATTGTTTTAAGATGTTATAAAGAATCGCTAATTGCGCTAGCCACTTGCTAATTGCTAGTATTTGAATGTGAACTTGATTTTAGCTAGCTCAGCTAAGTTAGCCACCATTAGAGGTGATTGATTGATTGATTGATTGAGGGAGTATTTATCTCTTGTTTGTAAGGTAAAGGTGATTTAGTTCATTTAACTGCTCATATACATGTTTCATATGAATATGAGAAACAGAAGTTCATCTTAAATGTTAAAAGAATAAATATATTAAATGTTTGATTAAAACGTGATGTTTAAAATGTTATTAAGATGCATAAATAGATTTAAAATGGTTAAAGACATAAATATCTGGTTTCAGAAATCTCATTTTATTTCTATGCTGTAAGGTGGAAGTACATGATTGATTGGTTGTTGACCTATCTTATGTGGTGTGATGATGATTACATGATTAGGGTGTTTATGTCCTTTACAATTGGGTATCATTGAATTGATATTCCATTGAAGATAAGTTGATCAGATTGAAACAGAAGTGAGATAGTAGTAGCTAATGCATTCTGCATCCTGTATGCATAGATTTTTTTTTAGAAAGAGAGAGAGAGATCATCTGAACCTGACCCTGGAGGTCAGTGGCGAGCCAACCGAAGACGTGAGCGTGAACGGACCGAGAGCCTGGTGTGGCCAGCCGTGGCATCATCGGAACCATCATCATCCTACTTCTTCATTTGAGATACAGATAAGATCACACGTAAACCTACCCGGGTAGTGAAGAGAACATACTGATTACAAGAGACACACACACACCAAAACATTCATGGACTCCGAAGGAAGCAGTTTTATTTTCCTTTAAATCTATTGAAGGAATTTCATAAAGAGACACTTTTTGTTGAAATGATTTATTTTGGGCCCTTTTAATATGAGCCTGTGCATTCAGGAAGCCGGCTTTAGATAGGCAGGGATTGTACATGATGTTTTTTATTTTTATATAATATAAATTTTCAACCTTACCTGCTCGTGTTGTGTGTTCTTCACTAACATTTTAATACTTAAGGCTCCGTAGTCGTACCTAGGGTTTTTGATATTGGTCCAAACTCTACTCTAATCAAAACAGAAATTATAATAACCTCGAGAAACGGGTTACAAACACCCTCCCAACTCCACCTATGATTGGCTTACCATGGAATTTTACTCAACCTCAGCCAATCGTCGTCATTTATGTGATTGTCTCCGCCCTCACCAAGGAAGGAGGAACAAGAAAAATGTTTGCTGCTCGGCTTTGGTCTAATGAAAAACAGCTGCCTTCAGTCATAGTAACACGCCACATTTCGCAGTAACGGTAAGAGCATTATAATGAATGGAATTACTGAAGAAAGTAACACCATTACTTATAGCACAGTTATTCCCATCACTGCTTCATACTAAGGATTAAAGAATTGGAACTGGAATGTACACTGCTGTGAAAAAGTATTTGTCCCCTTCCCGATTTCTTAGTTTTTTGCATATTTGTCACACTTAAATGTTTCAGATCATCAAACACATTTTAATATTAGACAGAGATACCCGAGTAAATAAAAATGTAGCTTTTAAATGATGATTTCATTTCTTAAGGGAAAAGAGCTATCCAAACCTACCTGGCCCTATGTGAAAAAGTAATTGCCCGTCCTTATTCAAGAAAGTTCAATTTCACTGTCCACACCCAGGCCTGATTACTGCCAGACCTGTTTAATCAAGAAATCACTTAAACAGAGCCTGTTTGATAAAGTGAAGTAGGCTAAAATATCTCAAAAAGTAGCACACCATGCCGCGATGAAGAAATTCAAGAACAGATGACCAACAAAGTCATCGACATTTATCAATCTGGAAAGGTTACAAAGCCATTTCTAAGGCTTTTGCAGCAAACCATAATGATAGCCATTATCTACAAATGGAGAAAACTCCCAAGCGTGGCCGCCCAGCCAAGATTACTTTACGTGCATCGACACAACAAAACCCAGAGCAACATCTACAGACCTGTAGGCCTCACTTGCCTCAGTTAAGGTTAGTGTTCATGATTCAACAATAAGAAAGAGACTAGGCAAAAATGGCATCCATGGGAGAGTTCCAAGGAGAAAACCACTGCTGACCAAAAAAAGAGAAACAGAAAGGCTCATCTCACATTTTCCAAAAAACATCTTGATGATCTCTGAGACGTTTGGGAAAATATTCTGCAAACTGACAAGACAAAAGATCTGCTTTTTGGAATGTGTGCATCCTGTTACATGTGATGTAAAACTGCAGCATTTCATAAAAAGAACATCATACCAACAGTCATACATGGTGGTGCTAGTGTGATGCCCTGAGGCTACTTTGCTGCCTGGACGACTTGCCATAATTGATGGAAGCATGAATTCTGCTCTTTACCAGAAAATCCTGAAGGAGAATGTCCAACCATCAGTTCATGACCTCAAGCTCAAGTGCTATTGGGTTATGCAGCAGGACAATTATCTGAAACACACCAGCAGGTCCACCACTGAAGGGCTTTAAAAAACAAAATGAAGGTTTTGGAGTGGTCTAGTCAAAGTTCAGACTTAACAAAGATGCTGTAGCATGACCTTAAAGAAGCTGTTCATGCTCCAAAACCCTGTATGTGTAATGTGGCTGAAGTAAAACAATTCTGCAAAGAAGAGTGGACCAGAATTCCTCCACAGCGAGGTGAAAGACTCAGAGCCAGTTATCACAAACATTTGATTGCAGTTGTTGCTGCCCAGGGTGGCACAACCAGCTATTAAGTTTAGGGGGCAATTACTTTTTTCACATAAGGCCATGTAGGTTTGGATTTTTTTCCCTTAATAAATGCATTTCTTATTTACTTGGGTTATCTTTATCTAATATTAAAATTGATGTGAAACATTTAAGTGTAACAAATATGCAAAAAACTCAGAAATCAGGAAGAGGGAAAATACTTTTTCACAGCACTGTACCTATTTTCAGCACTTATCCGACAGCCCAACTTCCTAGCTTACTCTTCTCAAACCAATATCCTTTTGTGTTCAGTGTCTGTGTAATTCTGAGATCTTGCATGTCACCCCTTCAACTAAAGGATTCGAATCGTCTGCACAGTCAACTAAAGAAACATGTCCTGTACCACAGATTCATTTACAGTTTAATTATCAGGCTGTTGATTTATTCCTTACTTATTCCTTAATAAACACTCACAGTTTTGTGTACCATGGTGTGTTAGCCAAAACTTGGGATCAACAATTAAACAGTGATTAAACAACTTGTTTAATTGTTGACGCTCTGTCCTATGAGTTTCTTCTGAACTAACACCAAATACTAGACCACTGAACATGCCCTTAAACTGAGCTGTAAAATCCAGATTACTCAAATCTTAATTTGACTGGTGTACACAACATTTTAGCTATTGTTGTTGTAAAAGCTGAGTTACAGTATGTGAACACAAACACCACTTCCTTCTGTTTCCTGTGAGAACTGACCTTTGACCCCAACATCTTGCTCCCAGCATCGAGTCAGACACATGAAATCTCTTGGGAGCTTGACAGCATGTGCTCTACAAGGTCCTTGCTTTCCTTTGCTTGATTCTCTGTATATTTTTTTAACTCTTAAAGTCTAAAAATACAGCTGAGTGCGGATGTTGCTGCTGTGTTACATAAGCTTGTGGGACTGAAGTGTCAGGAATAAGAGGTTGTACAGAAAGTTTCTGGATCTGAGTTCTCACAAAGTAAACAATCATGGAAGAAAGGACAGTTTCCTGGAACAGCTTCACAGAGGAAAATCTACACAAAATTAACTTCAAGCTTCATGTTTGGTCACTTTTTAATAGACTTGAAGAAAAATGTCACATTTCCTGGGCTCCACTGTAAAACCTGACAGTAATGAAGTCAATTACTCAAACTGTATTTAGTCTGTGTTCCAGATTTTTAGGTACTACTGTTATCATTCGCTCAGTAAAAAAGAATGTCCCCTCATCCCCAGAAATGTGTCCTGGATAATGTCATTGTCAAACTTTCTTTCATTCTCTGCAACTATAGAGGTATGGACAAAGTATTATCAGCATTTGTATTTTCGCTATGTGACCTAATGAATATAACATAGGTATATATCATATAATAAGATATGCATACATTTTAGGTTAATAATAAATAATAAAAATACAAGCTATTTAATGTTTCTTAGTAAATAAAGACTGAATTTAATGCAGGCCACATGTTCAAAAAAAGTTGGCACGGGATCAACAAAAGACTCAAAAACAGATGACAGTATCATGTTTGGCCATTAAAGGGGCATCCTCCAAAGGTTCACCAGTTTGTGAGAAACATCACTGGGTAAAACAGTTTAAGATTAATGCACAATTGCAAGAAATTTGTAAAGTCAGAATACGCAACCAATTCTCTGAGCCTGAGCTCAGTCCACATTTCATTCATTCATGTTTAAGAAATCATGGACATCGCGTCCTGCAGGACGTTTTTATAGTACAAAAAACACAAACGTTTTTGGAATCAGCCTTGTGATAGGAGTTATTCAGATTTTCTTTTGTTCTACTGTTGTGGGGCATCATTTATTTATGTTTTTTAGAACTGTGCATTGGATCCTTACCAAGACATGTGCACCACATTAAGAAATGTGTATATTTGTTGCATCTCTGACTTCTGTTGTGCATTAGTAGTAGTAGGATTTAGCAGTCTCTTGCAGCACTGTGGTGTTGTTGCAGTTTAGTTGTAAATGGCAAAATAAGTTCAGTTACTTTTGTTTATACTCAGCTATGATTTAATGTGCTTCTATTTAAAAAACATTATTCATATTAGAAATTTAAGCCACCACCAAGTGATACTAACGCTGTCTCTTTTAAGCTGTCTGACATTTTTTGTTTTACATCTAGTGGTTGATTTACTGGTTACAGTGACTGTACACTGCATGCCAGTTATTTTTATTTTATATGTATTTCCTGTTGTCGTGTTGATTGAGCAGAAGGAGCACTATAACATTCCCTCTCGTTTTTCACTGACATCAGAGAGAAGGGAGGGGGGTCAGAGCTGAGAGGGTGTGTATTGGGCTGGTTGATCTTGCAGTGATTACAGTTGAGTAGAGACAGCGAGAGCGAGGGAGGGCACCTTGTGTTCATCAGAGTTTTATCGTTGTCTAACTTTAGATCTTGGCTCACGGGCGGCTTCTCAAGTAACAAGGCTGCAGGCTCACTTCAGCCACTACACACGGAGGCAGAAACAGAGCTTCACACAGCGCTTTAAAGGGAGATGAGAGAAAAGGAGAACAGGAAGAACGCTGTCATATAATGAGACATTTCAAACTGAAGACACAGACGTAGAGAGATAGGAAGAGCACAGATTGGACTATTCTGTTTTCAAACAACTCCTCACCACAGCAGTCTATCACTACCTTTTACCTACTGGGACTGGACAATGACAGAGGAAGCAGAAAAGGGAGTCGACCCCTCTCCAACCTCAGAGGCTGAGCAACAGGCTCCGCATTTTTTACAAGATGTCATCTTCCATGGCAAGTTTAAGGTGAGTTACAGAAAGAACAGTGAAGGACAGTGAAGACAGTAAGTGAAATCAGTTCAGACAGGACAGACGGGTCACAGATGTTGTGATTTAAAATACTAGCATTGGAGGAGTGGAGCAGTTTACATATTTAAGTTCTACTGAAGTTTTATTGACTCAAACAAACAGTGACAGACATGAAGTCATACCATGAGGTCAATCCACAAGGAATATCAAAACTTCAAAGTTCATTCTTCCCGCTGACAGGAGTACTAACACTGTAGCTAACACATAACTCTTCTCTGGTGGTCTGCACAGCAGAGAGGTCGTAAAAGAAGATCAGAACAGCAAGAAAGGAAGGGACATGGGTCCCCTTCAAGAAACATCCCTACACACAGATCTGAGTGTGTGGTGAGTTTCTTGGAGGATTCACAAATATTTTTTTATTTCCAATATTCATAAGCTAAAACAAAAGTGTTAAGGCCACTTTTAAATCATGTCAGACAATCATCAGCACGTTGAGTTGCCCAGTGATCATGGAACTATAGACATTTTTCTTTGGACTTGTCCATGTTGGCTTAGAGGTTGAGACTCATGACCTCAGAGTTGACAAAGGTCTCACTATGAGGTCCATATAACAGCTGTCCTGGAGCTTGATGAAAAATGGACCTTGTACTGAGATTGTTTTGTTAGTTTTTGTTAGTTAGTTTTTTTTGTCCATAATACAAAACTGGCCTGTTGACTTGCTTGACATTGAGTAATGGTGCATGGCATAAAATAAGTCACTATTTCTGGCACACTTGAATATACAGATATCATTTGAGTTGCTAAATATCAGATCGTTGTGCCAGGTATTTGCAGTGGAATTTTCTCCAGTGCTGCAGGTGTGTGTGCATGTCTTTTGCAAGTGATCAGTGTCCTGTGACTTCCCCTGTGACAGCTGACAGATGTTTTTAAGTTGCCAATTTGAAATATCAATGTTCAACTCACCCAAACATGTGATACATGTGAAATGGATTCAGTGTAAACAGGTCAGTTACACACTGATCACCAACTGCTAGGCCGTGTGAACTGTTTGTCCACTCATTATCCATCCATCCATCCATCCATCCGAGAGTTCCTGGCATTCATATTTGTTACTACTTGTGCTCAGAGATTTTACTTTTGAGCACTAAAAACTCAGATAGCACATCCAAATTAATTGAACATTGATTCAAGGTTTGCTTCTCAACATTGAAAAAGCAAAGAATTATCAACATTGATTCAATGTTATCTAACCTTGAATATTCAACCTCAATAAAAATGATGATGCTGATGGAATTTTGAATTTTTGATGGAACATTGAATCAATGTTGCCATGCTACCTGGGAAGGGTTCCCAAAAATCATATTGGGAGTAAAACTAAAAATGCAAGAGGTGTTCCCTTTTAAACATTGGTGCATCTGTGGAGTGTGATCTCTAAACACCTTCCCTCTGATCTGCAGCCAGTCTGTATGAATAGACTTCATAAGGAGAAATACTGTAACAGGCTGAGGTCACGACACAGCTCATAATTCACGCACTATTTATGAAACACCACGGTGGGCACAGCAGCTGCCACCCCTACTACACCCAAACTCCCCCACCCCCTTCCCACAAGCTCCTAAAATCATAAATGTATCTAAAGCATCCAAAGTCCTGGAAATTCAGAAGTTATAGTCAACTAACATCCTGCAAAACAAGACATAGGGCCAGGCATGTGAACTGCACAGCTGCTTTCACATACAGCAAGCCCTCCAACAACTGTGCTGCAAGCTGCATCTGGAGCTGTAAACTACAACTCAGACAAGTCAGGGATTAATGTAGTTAATGCATGCTAAATTAGATTTGACAATGATATCACGGTCAGTAATAAAGACACAGTACAGGGCTGCTGGTACATCATCACTTGCCTTCGGGAAGTTTGTCACAGGATATGATTTGAAACATTAGGCTGCAGTGTTAATATTAAGAACGATGTGCTTTTTAGACTTTTTTTTTGCTTTTTTTTAACACAGGAAGTAATGTGTGCTCTGTAAGGCTACAGAGAAGGGAAGGCTCAATGAAAACATCTGGATATAACTTAATCTCACTTGCAGACTTGTAAACTTAAAGGGTGCGTTTCTGGAATGTAAAGGACTGCATTTTATCAAGGGGCCTCATGCAGATATTTCATGAGATCCTCTTCTGAAAACATGGATGGGTATCAGTGACACTGCTCTCAAAGTGTTTAAATCATATCTAAAATATAGAATTGCCGACACAGCCGACAGGTCTTTTACAAATGCTTTTCACTAAGGGGCGCCTCAGGGCTCAGTGCTAGGTCTAATTCTGTTCTCCATTTACATGCTCCCTGTATCAAATTATTCACATTCACATTGATTCATGCATTTATAACCAGGCGACTAGATTACTGTAACTCATTGCTCTCTGGCATCAGTGAAAAATCTCTCTCTTGTCAGCGCATCCAAAACTGCCAAAAATGCCAGGACATTGACTTGGACAAAGAAAAATAATAACATCACATCTGTCCTGGCTCCCTAGTTATCTCCAGAGATGAATTCAATATTTTCTTTTCAAATCCTGAGCAGCTTTGCCCCAATTTAGCTGAGGTTTTTGCAGTTTGGGTTGGGTCAGGGCTGTAAACTCTGCATCAACTTTCGAAGACACTTTTATAAGTTTGATTGATTTATTGCATTTAACTTATTGTTATTGTTGTTATTGTATTTTTGCGTGTTTGTGTTTATTGTAAGTCTGTTTGGAAAGGTACTATATAAATAAAATGTATTATTCTGCAGACTTTCAGTGGGAAAGAAAAGTAGGTTTATGAAGTTAACTTTAGTGAAATTACTTTTCTTTATCTATCAGTAATTTCAGTTGAGTCTGATGAAATGTGAAGATGGATATGTTGTGCAGGGTAAAGATGATGATTAAATATGTGTCAATACCAAATAAAGTAAAGAGTGAAGGAGTTAATAAAAACCAACATTTAGATTTAAAGGTTCAGTGTGTGAGATTAAGGAGGATCTATTGACAGAAATTGAATATAATATTATGTGTGTATGTTAGTATGTTTTCATTAAACACACAATGATTCTTATTTTCACCTGAAAATAAGAATCATTGTGTGTTTGTTAAAAGTGTTTTGTCTAAATGAGTTCTCTATAGTGAGAGCGTGTCCTCTTCCACGGAGTCCGCCATATTGAACCACCATTTTTCTACAGTATACCCCGAGCAGACAAACCAAACACTGACTCGAGAAATGACCTTTTGCTTTTTATGTGCTTGAGATTTTCTTGTATGCTTTGAAGGAGGATGTGGTGTGGGAGAGTATACAGTGTATATCTGCAACTTCACAGCTGGGAGGCACTAAATCCTAAACACTGGACGTTTGACTTTTTTTTTAACCAACTGGTTGGTGGTAAAGGGTAAAAAAGTATACTCTTTTTTTAAATCAATGGATCAGAACTTAGATTATTATTATTAATATAATATATATTATTATATTTAGTTTTGACTTTCTTTGACATACCTGAAAACCTTTTTCTTTTTCTTCTTCTTTTTCTTCTGTTAATTACATAATGTCAGCTTCACAGAAACAGAAGCAGATACCTTCAATTACCTGTTTCATCCAAGAAACACTGACTTTGAGATTATATAAAATAGATAAAGGCAGTAAATTCTCACACTTTCTGAAATTTTAATCTATGACACTTAGGGATAGCTGAGCTAAGAGCAAAAAAGACAAGACTTGCAAGACAAGACAAAAAATGGAAAAGGGTTCTGCACAGGTAAAGTGGGCCTGAAATAGCTGAAATAGACATAAACATGGTGCTGGCCTTTTTAACATTTCTGACTCTACATGTAGTTTCCTACATTGTTAATCTCCACCCCTCCCTGTCTGTCCCCATGTATATGTATATGTCAGCTGCTGAAGGCCCTGACCCCAGAGGAAAACACCCACTGCCAGCACGGCCTCTACTTCGAGGACGGTGAGCGTCGTGTTGACTATGTCCTCACCTATCCTGTGAAAAAGCCCAGCGGGGGACGCTCCATCCGACAGTCATCACACCTGCTCACTGAAAACGCTGTTGCCCGGAGCCTTCGTCGTGGCCCCCATGGCCGTGATGAACATCACCGAAAACACCAAGCACAAAAGGCTAAAGACTCATTGTCCCCGCCGTCACCACCAGGGGCTGACGTGGAGCTGGGCTGTCCAGGAGAAACTTTGGGGGGCCAGGAGGATCATAAGATGTTCACGAGGGAGAAGTTTGAGGGGAAACTGAGAGACATGGGGCTGGAGCTGGAGAAAGATGAGGATGTTAGTTTACATCTTTAATCATTTATTCTGTACAGTCTATACTGCATGAACTGTCTTGTCGCACCCTCCTCCTGCATTAGTTTAATGGCACCCCACTGGCAAATTAACCAGCCACAAGCTATTTATCTTGATTAATTAATAGTAATGACACAATTATTTGCATACATTTAGATGAACACAGCTTACAATGAAGATACTACTACTACAAAGCTGCACTGCCCTCTGTGGTTGAAGCTGTTGAACCCAGCTGTTCATATAGCTTGGTACTATAGTGACATGTTATGTCACTACAGCACAGGCTGTGGAAAAAGCGAGTTGTCTCCACTGGTTGGCACTGCATGCCTAATTATTAGATGTTGTGCAGTTACTCTGCAGGAATAAAGCCAGGAGAACCTTTAAGGATACCACTTTTCCTCATGCATCTTAACAACTATTACTGCACTCACATCAGATTCAGTCTCCTTGTCTGATATGGTTACACAGAATTGAACTTCCTCCTGCAGATATAGATACTATTTCTACTCTCTGAATTTAATGTGAGCATTTACCACAAGGGTCGTCGTTTTCACAACTAAACAGCATTTTAGACAGTGTGTGGCTCAGGCGGGAGTGTGCAGAATGTGGCTTCAGCTTTGTTTATATTTAACAACACTTCAACAATTTCGGAGGCAGCCAATTTCTATCAAAGTATTTGCTGCGTTGCAGCTTAGATATATCTGTGTATCAGATGCGTAAACGTGTAAACTGATATTCTGCCTATGTATAAGATGTCCTAATGCCAGCATATAAATAGAAAATAAGTCTCTCCACAGCAGACTTGAAATGGCTGGCCTGAGGTTGCCAGTACCACATGGACAGTCTTGATTTATATTTTTCTGAAATTAGGCACACCACCGCACATCAGACATTCAACATTTTGTATTCATTATTAGTTCATTATAAGTTTCTGTTATGTGTTGTCAATTACATCTAATCAGTTATACAACAAGTGTTACAACAAGTGTTGTATAACTGAGTCATATATTGTTTGTCTATTAGACCAAGATTCAAGGAGTGGGCTTTGTGAAGATTCATGCTCCCTGGAACGTTCTCTGTCGAGAGGCTGAGTTAATGAAACTAAAGATGCCCACCAAGAAGGTAAGACTGTCTCTTAATGCCTCTTTCTGTTCTTGCTCTAAAACTTTCCTTTTAACACTTTTCAACCATTTGTAGCTTCGCTCAACACTAAACCTGCTTCTATACCTAACTAGGTTAACTAGGTTAAGGTTGAGTGCAAGTTAGTATAAACAGGTATAGACGCTCCCTACAGTTTTTTTTTGAGCAAAGCCTCATCTCAAATCTCCAAAACTTTAAACACATTTTCAGCTTTACACACATTCTGCAATTCAAAATGTCACTTTTTAAGTGTACTGAACGCAGTTCTCTGCATAAGACACAACAATCTGACAGAAAGTCACATGTTTGTGATTTCAAAACACTGCCATTTAAAATGCTCATTGGCCACTATATGTGCCACCTGGCCAAACAGATCTTGTGTAATTGTTTAACACTTTAATCAGGAAGTAAGCAATACAGTTTTTTCTCAATTGCTAAGACACAATTCCTGGAACAACTCACCATTTTTTCAAATCTTACACACAATTTTAAAAACTCACACCCAACAGTCCAAACATCTAACTTCTGGGTCCCAATCAGTCTTTACCCTCAGACAATACACACAAGCTGGCTGTCACAGACTAGTGTTTGTTACACACAGGAGGGATTAATTCAACACACTGCCACCAAAATGTCAATAATAGGGTTTATTCAAAGCACTTCCAGATTGAGCACATATACAGGTTCATCAGCATCAATATCAGCATGATCCTGTCTCAGGCCATAGTACTTCATCAACGTTACACATTATGTGTTCTCTTGCCAGGCAGCGTGGGAAATATCCCCTTGTGTGTCTGATCCAACCCTGGATAGATTCCAGAGAAATATCCTCACAGGCATTCACCATTGCCTCCAGGAGATTGTGTTGTCTGTATGAGTGGTGGTCATAAACTCTCCACCACTAAATTCCTCTATTGGACTCAAAAGGGGAGTATGCTAGCAGAAAAAGGACCCTGAACCTGGGGTGGCCATTGAACCAGGTGCGAACCAGAATCCTGCTCAGCAGTGAGCAATTGCTGCCTGTCTCCAGTAGATGGTTGCCTCTCAGTTCTGCAAAAATTACCATTACTGACCCATGGTGTACTGTGGCACAGTATACTGTAGTAAAAGGTGCACAGGATACGGTGGATATTCAGTCTATATGTACTACAACATTACTGTGCATGTACTGTGATAGAATACATAGTGACAATGAGGCAAATGACCTGTTTTCCCTCTCAACTGTGAAATGGTTTAAGTTTGGCTGGACTAGTTGGCCAGCTTCTTTCATTGTCCTCCCATGTACCAACACATGATGAACAGTGGCATGGATTTCATCAGAAATGACTTGTCTTTGCTGTCCTCTTCCTCTCCCTCTCCATCTTGCTCTTCCTCTTTCGTCTCTCAACCTCTGCATGGTTGGGATCCATTGTTCCAAAGCATGAGCATGCCCCTAAGCTCTATTTAACACACCAATTCTGATTGGTGTGTTCCAATTTTCAGGGAGTGTTTTCACCTTGAGAAGGGTGTGATCTCTGAGTTTATGTTCTGATTACTTGAGTTAATTATATTGAGAGCATGTGTTTGCTGAATGAACACGTAGGGCAATGAATAATCTATTTGGTCACTTTTGTGTAAGGTTTTTCAGAAAGTGTTTTGAATATTGAGATATGTGTGGACACAGGTGAATTGTGTTTTTAGTTATGGGAAATGTGTGTGTGCTTCTGGGAATGACGAAAAGGTTTGGGTGTTTGTGCTACAGGAAGCAGGTTTTGTGTTTTAGTAGCAATCGAGAAAAACTGTAATTTTAGTAACACTGCTTCATTTTGCAGGATATGAGGTATTTTGAGGTTTGGGTGTGTGGTTTGGTGAATTGTGTTAGCATTTTGATAAAGCCAGCCTAGTTTGCAAAATTGTGTGTAAAGAAAAAAACTGTAAAAATCTGTAACATTATATTTTTTAACTTCAATAAGTTAAGGGTAACACAATAATAACAAGCAAATGCTGTTTTATTCAGTTACTTTTAATGTTATTTTCATTGTTTTATTTAGCAGGCTATGGAGTAATTAAAATTTCTTTTGTCTGTATGGGGGAGGGGGCCGTCCCACAATGCAGAGCTTATTATGCCTTATGTGATATTATCAATTTTGTCACATGCTGACTATTTTATTGTTTTGCTCATATTTTGTGAATGAGAGTGGTGAGTTTGATGATGCATTCATGTACCCTGAGAATTTTTTTTAATTAATGTTTCTTCATTTCATCTTATTGTTTGTGAAAGATATTTGAAAGAGTTCTACCATGTAGTGATGGTCTGGTCTGGTGCAGCATGCAGAGAGGTAGGAAAACATACAGTCAGCTGTCTAGGAGGAATGTGCAGCCAGGACTAGTGCTTTTTTTTAAATTGTTTTTGTTTTTCACTGGAAGCACTATAAATAAATGTTTACCCATGGGGACCTCCAAGACCTCCCTCTTCAGTCTGCCTCCTAACTTTACAACCAGCTATCTGACAAGGACTATCTTAAGTACCAAATGTCACCATCAGAAATAAAACCGTTTTACTGAGAAATATGTGCCTGTTTCTGCAAAACTAATTTGTCACCGGGTGGAAAAAAGCTATGGGAGGGTCTTTAATCTATTCTAATCTTATTTTTGTGGCTGACATAAAGGCAGTCCTGCCTCCGCTGCCTTGGGGCTAATCCAAAAATGGGCAGACGTGAAGCATAGGTGGAGCTAAGGTGGGCTGAATGAAACCTGGTTACTGAAACCAGACACATATGACGGCACCAACCTGTCAATCACAACAGCCATGCACTTAACCCTTTAAGTCCTGAGAATATTTTTGTCCTTTTTTAAATACTTCTGATTTTGTCTCTATGTACCACATAAATAAAAGTTTAACATGCCCATGCTTGGTATCTTATAAATGGACAGAAATGCAACGCCTGCAGTTCCATCCCACGAGTATAAATGCACATTTATGATCTCGCCGCCGTGCTCATAACTTAATATATAACTTTAATATAATTTGAACGAGTGAGTTCTATAAAAAATCACCCTCAGTACAGATGCCATCAACCAGGCTGTAAACATATTGATTTCTGCTGTGAAGCTAGATGGGGTGTACAAAGATTGACTCACTTCTGGAGCCAGCCTCAAGTGGATGTTTGAGGAACTGCAGTTTTAGCATTCCTATGTTAGCTTCCTTTCAGAACCACAGAGGCTGTTACTTGACAGAAACAATGAGAGGCTGCTGAACTAAATGTACTATCAGGAGGTGTGCTGAAATCAAATCGACACAATAATTTAATAATTATTAGACATAAGCATGCAAATGATACATGGCAACATTCTTCATGTATGTAGATAAATAAAACAGAAACGGCACCCTTCATGTTTCATGAGTTTCATTAACATTAAATAAGAAAGAAGGAGAGACAGCACAATAAATAACAGTGAACCTACAACCAGAATCATTTCTCAGATTCACACAGTATAATTTTCACTCTCACAGTAAAACCATGAATGTATGCACCATGTACTGGAACTGATGTTTTAATTATATTAATATTTTAATTCTTGTCTCCTCTGTTCACAGTAGTTGACACATTAGGCTAAATGTGGTGTTTTCTGTTCTTTAGTGTATATCTGATGTTCTACATAAACATCTATTGATGTTTGTCCTGATTTGCCGTCCTTGTTGTTCTTGTCCTGTCATTTAATGTATTTGATAGTCTGTGTAATGCATGCAATTTTAATTGGTGAGAACTCTAATATGTTATTGTTCTGTACTTCACTTCTATGTAAATCTATGAATCTTGTTTCATGGTGTTTTATGATGATCCTCTGTTGAAAAGGGTTGTGGAGAGTTTACTACTCCTGAGTAGTACTGTTTTGTATGTAACATAACTTAACTGAAGTGTGTGTTTGTGGTGATTTCTAGGTGTATGAAGTCAAGGAGTCAAGTGGTGTCATGGAGAAGATCAACACTCTGGTCAGTAAAGTCGTGGAGCCTCTGCACCCTCATGTTGAGGAACGTCGACACAGGAACATCAAACACCTGTCACACACTTTCTCCAGAGAAAAGCAACACCTGTAAGTAGACCCTTCACTTCTTAATGGAGAAAAGTTTAACCCCTGCAGCCTAACGTGATTGTACAGGTTGTAACAAAGCCAATCACTGTGTAGCAGTGAAGTAATTAAAAGTGTTTAATGTGAGCAGGACTTATTGTGAAAAACAATAAACCTAGCATTCAGTTGTTTAAAATAAATAAAATAAACAAACTCACAATAAATGTGAAGTGACAAAGTTAAGTCTGGTTTAAGAGCTGCTAAATTGTTGCCTCCCTGACCTGGTGGGTGTTAGAGGCTTGTATTCATAAAGCCTGTAGCTGTGGTTAGAAAGGACGAGGTCAAAGTGGAATTCATGAGTGGTTGGCTCTTGTCAGTCAAGGAGCCTGTTTGTTTCTCTCACTCATCAATAATCGTGGCGTATTAATGCATTGTTTTGAAAACATGCTTATATGAAGAGTTGCCATTGGTTCCATTAGTGCATTTTTGGTCTTATATTAACTGCTGAGCTCCATGTCAGTAAAGATACACTGCCCATCCAAAATAAAAGTCACCACCTGGATATAACTAAGCAAATCAGTAAAAGCCTTCCATTGGATATTTACTGCAGTGATTAATGTTTCATTTATGTTTCATCTAGCAACAAGTTATAGCACCCTAGCTGATGCTGTGAGTAGCATCTCTTTCTTAAACAACCATGTCAGAAGACATATCCTGTGGTCATGGAAAGGATGTTAATCATCTTTGTGGAAGAATTGTGGTCAGAAAAAACTTGAAACGTGTTCGTGATCTGAGATCATTTAAACGTTTGGTGAAATCATACTGTAATAAATTTACAGTACAACTCACGGCTATGTTTAATAGTGAAAGTAAGACCATTTCCACACTTGCAATGTGAAGGGGACTCAAACAGCTGTGAAGCCATAAGAAAACCACTGATCAGTGAAGCTAATTGAAAAACAATTTGCACTCCAGCCCCAGGGTTCCCGCCATGTCCCGCCCTTAGTCACCTATACCTGTGCCTGACTTCCTCATCGTATATAAATCAAATCATCAAATCAAATCAAATTTTATTTGCACAGCCCAGAGTCACAAACACATTTTGCCTCAGAGGGCTTTACAATCTGTACAGGGAGTGACACCCTCTGTCCTTAGACCCTCGGTTCCAGTGAGGAAAAACTTGCCCACAAAAAACCTTTAACAGGGAAAAAATGTGGAAGAAACCTCAGGAAGAGCCACAGAGGAGGGATCCCTCTCCCAGGACGGACAGACGTGCAATGGATGTCACATTTTCAGTCTTAAGTCTACTCTTGAAGGTGGTGACCGTGTCTGCCTCCCGAACCCAGAAAGGTAGTTTGTTCCACAGAAGAGGAGCTTGATAGCTGAAAGCTCTGGCTCCCAGTCTACTTTTGGAAACTATAGGAACCACAAGGAACCCAGCATTCTGAGAGCGCAGTGGTCTAGAGGGGTAGTAAGGTACTATGAGTTCTTTTAGATATGATGGTGCCTGGCCATGAAGAGCTTTGTATGTAAGGAGAAGAATTTTAAATTCTATTCTAGATTTAACAGGTAGCCAGTGCAAGGAAGCCAAAATGGGAGAGATGTGATCTCTGATCTTGGTTCCTGTCAGAACACGTGCAGCAGCATTCTGAATTAGCTGCAAAGTCCTCAGAGACTTATTGGAGCAGCCTGATAACAAAGAGTTACAGTAGTCCAGCCTAGAAGTAACAAATGCATGGACTAGTTTTTCTGCATCCTCTTGGGACATGATGATTTTAGTAATGTTGCGTAAATTTGTTTTATGTGGACATTGAAGGACAAATCCTGATCAAAAACAACTCCAAGATTCTAATATAAGACCGTTGTTCTCATCCCCTCGTACCAGAGTGTCCATCGACCAGCCTTTTTTGAATTGTTTGCCTAGTTTACCTGACTGTCTGCCATTAAAGACTGTTTACCTGAGTGCTGTGTGTGTGTGTAACACAGCGTTGTACTTTTTGGGCTCCTGTATGCTGATCAGTCTGCCATATTCATTGTGGGGAAGAGGCTAGGTGGGGACCAACCCTGTATCCCAGAAATTCTGTTTGTGTATTATTAATTAATAATCAGTATTCTGTTTTCCTCAAATAAGATATTTGCTATTTCTTATTAGTTGTATCTTATTGTCATTTTGTATTTAGTGGCTATTTTGCTCCATAATGTGAAAGATCTGTCCAGTGTTGAAGTTTTGTCCAAACATCTCTGACAGTCTGGAGGAAACATAAATGTCAAGATATGTCATGTGACCTGTGGATAATGAGTGTGGTGGCGTGTGGGTTCACACATCTCAAGTGTTTTTTGTAGTGGAGGCGTTTTTGTTGAGTTATTAGAGTAGTCTGAAATATTAGAGGACAATACTATAAATGTAATTATTTGTTGCAGTGATGAGGGAGGGTCTTTAGAAAACTGATATTAGGGGTCAGTGATACAGAGGAACTAGTTCAGTCTGTGGAGGATGGGGTGAAGGGTGAAGAGTGTGAGTGGTGGTTCTTAACTTGGTGCAGATGATGGGAAAAACCAGTTCCTGAATGTGCTGGCTCTGAAATGAAGAGTCCTGTAGTGCCTCCTGGAGGGGAGGAGGCCAAACCTAGGTCTCTAGGTGAGAGGTGTCTC
Organism: Nibea coibor; assembly: GCA_023373845.1. NCBI lineage: Eukaryota > Metazoa > Chordata > Actinopteri > Sciaenidae > Nibea > Nibea coibor. The sequence continues at coordinate 937,449 of CM041721.1, read as the reverse complement.
ATTAAATGTTTGTGCATTTGGATTACATTTCTGCTATTTAATCCAGTCATAAATTCCCCAAAGTCATATTTTTTGGATGTGGTAAACAAAAATCCAAGATGACTGTGATGGTTACTGACTGTTATAGTGATAGATAATGGATTTAATTAAAAGTCTATCGTTTGATGGATAGTGGATAGTGTTGTTGTTATGGATAGTGTTGGTGACTCGTGCTATGTTCACATTTTGAATGTGTTGAACTGTGTTTCATTGAAGAGTTGTGCTAGAATGGACCAGAAGTGTGATGAGTTTATGATAAATTTCTGCTGAGGAAGAAGGCAATCCATAAATATGAGTCGTAATCTGATGAAAAAATTAGATGTGTGTGTGTGTGTGTGTATGAATATGAATGTGATGTTGCTGGCTGTCTGTAGGCAATTTTTGTCATCTTGGGTTCGTTCACGAATGCTGTGTCTCATGCTGCATGCTTGTCAGTCCAGAATAGTTTCTTTCATAGTTTCGCTTTGTTTGGTGATTTGTTTTTTTCTTTTTGTTCCTGTCTGTATTTTAAGCTTTGGCACAGCACCTGGAATTCCTTGTGCAGTACTTAAATGAGTGCAATTCTGGCAGGAAGTTTATTTTTAATGAAAAAGAGTGCAGCATGGTGGCTGTGGAGATGGAGAAGTGGATGGTGGTGTACTCATGGTGTATGTGAAGAGTGAATCCAAACTTCTGAATCATCTTTTGACTTTCTGGCTCTGTCCCTTTCTGTGCTGTTGTTGTTCATAATGCAGTGGCTGTAAAAGCACTCATCTATGTATTATTCCAGGTGGTCCAGAATGCTTGATTGTTGTGGTATGGTCCAATGTTGAAGTGAACAAATATGAAAAAGGTTTTTAGGTCCAAGGAGAGAGTTTAGATTATCATTCTAGCAGCTGGAAGCCACAATCTTGGATCTCACACTGTTGCACAGAGTTGCATTCACAGTGACATCACAGTCACTATTACAGTGTGATACCTAATGCTTTGGTTACACTACAAACGTTTGTACTGTTCACACTGCACAACTATCAATCCCAGACGAGCTTGTCTGTTGTCCAGTTGTCAGTCACATGAAGCACAATGAAAACGTGCAAGAATGACAAGGATAGCGACAAGCTTGTGTGTATGTGTATGTCATTGCATTCTGATAGAAACTCTATCAGACATATACAGATCTATGCAAATGGCTAATAAGACTGAGGTGAGAGAGCAGAGGCTGCAGCTGATCATGATGTCTGATCTCACTTGTTTTGGATTGTTGCATGTCTTTCTGCCTTCTTTTTGATCTCTTTCAGATGTCTGTGAGGCATCAGCATCTTCACTTCACAATGTATAACCTACAATATATCTTTTCATTCGTTTCATTCATAATTTCATTCGTTAGTCCTCTTACTTCTGAAGTGATATGCCCCACAAAAACAGGTTTTGGTGAGGCTGTGAATGAAAAATTAAAGTGAAACAAAAACAAATGATATCATCTCACTGTCAACAATGAAGTTTGACTAGGTCCACAGCTATTAGGCAATTAACTGAAAGCTTCCTGTAAATCTGCACCTGAACTGAACCAACTCAACCAATTCCAATTGTGAATTCACCCTGAAGAGCTTCTACCACTTTCTTTAAACAGGAAGCTCCTCCTTCAGAGGAACCAAAAGTTATTGCATAACCATCCATCCTTCCATCCATCCATGCATCCATCCATCCATCGTCATACGTATGAGTCCCCTCTACTATAAAGCCTTGTGGAAGCTTAGCTTCCTGTTTAAGCAGCAGGCATGGATGAGTGCTCATGCAGCAAACATTTTGGTTACCTACTGTGAAGTGAAATATAACCAATACATGAGTTTCAAGTGAATGTATTAATAACATTCTGTAACAATGTAAATGATGCATGCTGAAATAACCATCAGTGACTTATGTTAGCAGGTTAGCATGCTACACTCATACAACCACAGAGGCCTAGCTGCACAGCTTCATTTTATTTCAAAATCTAGGCTGAGAGATGTAAACAACACCTGCAAACTCCATCTGCACTGGAAAACTGGGACATATTTATCTAGTGATGCTGTGAACTGTGGTGTGCATTACAGAAAAGAGTTTGAAGTTTAACAGACTGAAATAAGCGTGTGCTTTTGTGTTTGTGTGTGTATTAACAGGTTTGACCTCTCAGACAAAGATTACTTCTTTGACAGCAAAACCAGGAGTTCAATAGTAAGTCCATTGAAGTTTCTGTGACATATCCACCAACAGCAAACTATCCATTTACACCACTGCTGCTTCACCAAACACATTTAGATCACGAAGGACAACCGTCCTGATGTTTGTTAGAAAGTTCTAGCAGTTTGTTGTTCTGAAGAGGAGAAAGGTTCAGCCTGTCCTACCATCTATTGCACTTATTACGGAGCGTCTACAAATACATGCACACACTGTCACAACAGATAATATGGTATTGTACAGGGGTTTTAATCAACCCCTAGATTTGCATTTACAGTACTGATGTAAAAAATGATCTTCACTCTCAGTCCCACAGACTTCATGTTAACTTTTAGAAACTTTTCAACAACCAGTAATTTTCTTGAGGTCAGATTTTTTTTTATTGCAGATTAGAGCTTGTTTTATTTCAATGTTGATCATTTACTGATCAACATTGAAATAAAACAAGCTCTAACATTTGATTGATCTTCACCAGCATGGTTCATTCAATTCAGATCTTCTGTTTTTAATTCCCTTTAAGGTTTTTGAAATACTAAAAAGAACAAAATGCAAGGCCAAGTACAACATGGGTAAGTTTGGATCTCTTCCATCTCACTGTGCACAAAATGACACAAACCTTACAAATGTGTGAAAAATCAGGATGACCAGTTTATTCCTACAGAGAAAATCAAGTTCACTTTCTTCAAACAGGATTCATTAATTCATGGGGTTAAAATGGACAGTTGTAGTTGTAGTTGTGGAGAGCCACTGCATCAATGTTTCTTTTTAACTAATCATTTCACTCATATGTTGTGCAATATACCAGCAGGTTTGTTGGAAATAGTAACTGTCACACACTATGGGCAGTTTTGATCTTCCTCATGCCTCTTGGTGAATGGAGAATACTCTGCTGCAGTGTAACAGCACATAACCATCATCTAAGTTTCTCACAGCAGTAGGTTTTATATTCTTTCAGATATGGTGTATGTGTGACAGTATTTACAAAGTATGGCCTGGTTGATTTTCCATGAATTGTATTTGTTGGTACCAGATGGACCCTGTGGGGCATGGATTGTATTTTGCTTCGACTTTAAATGACAAATGGACTGTACTTATATAGTACTTTGAGTCTTCTAAACCACTCAAAGGTTTTACACTACATATCTCATTCATACACACATTCATACATTGATGACAACTATTATTACTGTAGTTTGGTAGCTAATCATTCATACACATCTACACAGCACAGCTGCCCCACCTTACACTAGAGGGCGACACATATTTTTCTGATTTCTTTATCTAGCTGAAAGAAACGTGTTTTTGGGAGCTGATTGTCCACTTTCATCTTACTTGTACACAAGTTAAGACTAAGACTTATACATAATCTGGAGGTTTGGTATGTCACCAACATTTACATCTGTTGTACTTATTGTGAAAGAGCAGGGGGAATTTTATCACTTCCTCTGTAAATCAGGGACAGACTTTTTTGGCCTCCACTCTGTTGTGATCCAGCCAAAGAGGCTATTGGGCATTTGGCATGGCCAGCAGAATAGCTTTTTCCATTCTATTTCCAGTCCAATTTCTTCTTACTCATTGGCCAACATAAAGTCTGATACCTATTTATTTTCATGGAGCTAAATTCAGTGTAATCAATGTAATCTGCCAATGTATCAACATGATGTTATATTCCTAATACCATGGTGACAAATGTACTTCTTGACTAGGTTATGTTTACAGGCGACATTTGTTTGAGTGACTAAAACACTACATTATGTACACATATATGACTGGAGCACAAAGAGGTAGCTGATGTGGATAGAAAGTGTAGGATTGCGAATCCCATGTTCACTTTGGTCTCTGGTTTAGGCAGAAAAGCACTTTGCTTAAGGTTAAGTATTATAAATATTAATAATTCTGTAGACATGACTGGATTATGTACTGCTATTTTGTTGAGAAAAGAATGGAACATGTTGCCAGTTAACATTTTACTAATTTTTGGGATTTGCCAGATATGTTAGTTAACATTTAGTTAATATTTGCTGCTACAAATTCGTTGTATAGACATGGACCCATTCACTAAGTTAGGGTATAAATCCATGGAACCCACATTAACACATGCTTCTGTGTTTGTTTTCTCCTGGCAGGTATCACCAGTCTCCTGGGGAGTGGTGTCTATACAGCAGCTTACCCTCTTCATGATGTGAGTTGGCACTAATAAAACATTATTATGTTGTTCATATGCTTGGATTTTGAGGCTGTTGTAATCACTGACATTTCTGTATTCACTAGAAGAGGAGGTAAAAAGATAAAGCATTAGAAAACTAATGTAGCTCCATTGTTCTGCATTTACAGTGTCCAGTCAGTGTGTACTGACTGTTGTGTTTCTCTTTCTCTAAAGGGAGATATTAACGAGGAGAGTGCAGAGCCCAATGACAGAAAGGTGAGAACTTTATTTCAAGACTGCTTGAAAATGCTAATGGTCTCATATGTTACCTGCTGCAGGGCTCCAGAGGAACCCTGTGAATGCTTTTCTTTTTCAATATGTGTGGAGTCCTACTGTGGCTGCATTATTAAAAGAGCCAATCAAACAATCAACTGATCTGATCTGAAGTATTATGTGCATATTCATCTATTGCATGTCTGTCCGTCCTGGGAGAGGGATCCCTCCTCTGTGGCTCTTCCTGAGGTTTCTTCCACATTTTTTCCCTGTTAAAAGTTTTTTTTTGTGGGCAAGTTTTTCCTCACTCGAACCAAGGGTCTAAGGACAGAGGGTGTCACTCCCTGTACAGATTGTAAAGCCCTCTGAGGCTAAATGTGTTTGTGACTTTGGGCTATACAAATAAAATTTGATTTGATTTGATTTGATATTCAAAGCTTGATATGTTATTCTTCTGTGCCATAGAGCTCCATTATTATCAAAAACTATTAAAGACAAAACAACCATGTCAGCCAAAAAAAAAACATATTAAATAGTATATTATAAAAAATATTAAATCCAAGATCAAATCAAATCAAATCAAATCAAATTTTATTTGTATAGCCCAAAGTCACAAAACACATTTTGCCTCAGAGGGCTTTACAATCTGTACAGGGAGTACAGGAGGGAGGGAGAGGGAATACTGACAAAAAAGGAACTCCAAAAAAAAAAGGCGTTGTGATAAAACTGGAACATTAATGAAACCAAACATGTTGACTGTCTTCCCCAGCTGCTGTATGAGGAGTGGGCAAACTACAGTGTCTTCTACAAGTACCAGCCCATTGGACTTGTGCGGTAAGGACGTATTTCTTTGTATCTGTTTAATCAACTATTTGTTCCAATTATTTGTATCAATTCAATATTATTTATATAGTGCCTTATCTCATGACACTTTTCATACAGAGCAGGTTTAGACCGTACTCTTTATAATATTATTTACAGAGATCAACAGTTCCACCATGAACAAGCACTTGGAAACAGTGTCGAGGAAAAACTTCCTTTTATCAGGCAAAAATCTTGGCCACCCAACCTTTACAGATGGTGATGGAGAGAGAGACAGATGGACAGACAGAGAGAGACGGTTTGAGTAGAGTTTTAAGGGAGATGTGACTACATCCTCAACCAACACTGTGCCTGACAAGGCTTAACCCTGAAAGAGACAGACAGAGAGTTAGGGAGGGAAAGTCCCCCGGCAGTTCAGTCCCAGAATGGAAGTTTGTTCCACAGAAGAGGAACTTGATAGCTGAAAGCTCTGGCTCCCAGTCTACTTTTGGAGTTAGACACTAGAGGTGACACTAGAATGATAAATTTATGCCTGAAATTGATGTTGATGATGCTGTATGAGTTGGCCAGTTATTTCTGTTTGTTAGAAAAATGTTTACAGAACAGCTTCAGATTTGAGTTATTGTACTATTATATATTTTTTTTCTAGAAATGTTGCTATGTTTATTGGTTAGCATTGTTAACATTATACTCACTAAATGTAACCATGTTAGCATTGCTGTTGTCAGCATGCTGACATTTGCATTTTTCTCCATAGAGATACTATGCAAAATGACATTGAAATGTATGCAGTGATAAATATTCTTTTAAATTTCAGGAGACACACGTATTCTCATGATGGGTAGAAAAACAAACATAGCCCTCTCATTAATTTAAACACATTGCTGCAGTGCAGGGGCAAATGTGGGCAAAGATTTGACCTAGGTTCATCTTATGCTGCAAACAACACAATGTCATTTGGCAAGGTTGAAAAAAAGTCCATTATGTCCATTAGTCCATTATTATCATTAATGTTGTGATACATTTAAAACATAATGCCAAACCATGATATGTGTTTGTTTTACTGAGGAAAGGGTTTTTAGTTGTAGAGTTTTGGAATCTGATAAATTAATGTAAGGCTATTCTCTTACTCTTTACTCTGGAATTAGGGAACCCTGAACAAGCAGTCGAGTTCAGATTTTTGTGTCTGAATACTATAATAGTATTAATAATATAATCATTTGTGTTGTTCAGGAAGTATTTTGGTGAGAAGATTGGTCTGTACTTTGCCTGGCTGGGTCTGTATACCCAGATGCTGATTCCTGCCTCTCTCGTGGGGGTCATTGTCTTTCTGTATGGATGTGCCACAGTCGATGACAACATACCAAGGTAAACACACACACACACACACACACACACACACACACACACACACACACACACAGGACAGTAGGACAATTTGATTGTTGGCCTATGGCACTAAAATATAAACTACATATAAATCATTTTTAACCTGGAGCATTAGAACAGGGGAAGATGCAGGACAGAAAGCAGACCATGAATCTGTTGTGCAGTCATTATTAAGATCATTACAGTGTGATTGAGCTATATCACTATCATTATCATTTCATATGCATATGTATATAGATGTATTTTACATCAAACGTCATTTAACAATCCATGTTCATCTTAAAATAAGTTTTGGAGATTCCTAACTAAAGCACTAAATCTTACATGAACGGGTCAAACTGGATCATCCAAGGCCAGAGACCAAAAAGTTACTCACTGTAGCAAAAATACAGGTAATTTCAAGAAATGTAATAGTCACTTCACTAAAGGTTAAAACTATAAACCACACTGTTCCGAAGAGACACTATTTTAAAATGAAACAGCAAACTCACTTGCAATGCATGATTGGTAATTGTGGGCCATAACTTGAACACATAAATTTCTAAAAAATAAAGCCTGGATTGCAAAATGTGGGAAAATATATTACTGGACATCAACTTCACATTTACACAAGTTTATATAAATACATAAAACAGTGTGAAGAACACTGCAGATAATGTCTTGGTTGTTCATGTTCTTGGCTGCAGAAGTGCAACCCTTGCTGCTCTATTCCATTGTAACTTTTAAACACAAACTAGTCCATTTACTCAACATCTTGTAGTTCTCTGTCAGTCAGTTGGAGTAGTTTTAATATTTCCTTGTAATGAAACAACAACAAGACCTGCATCAAGTATTCATTCCTGGAACAGCCACATTTCAACAACACTCCCATTCGTTATTTTAAAATGACATCAAACATTTTTCCAAATGTGATTGACTACTTGGTTTGCTATAGATTTTGTTAACTAAGTAACAGAGAGTCAAACAAATGTCATGATCCATAGCAGACTCTCAAACTGACACTGCCGAATGGAGTGTTGCTTCCCTTTCAGTCAGTGTGTGTGACTGCAGGTTTCCTACACTGTTGCAATAGTCTTTTATGCAGTCATTCACGCACTTAAAATCACAGAGTTGCAGAACCACAATTTCTCTCACTGAGGAGACATTTCTTTTTTTGAAACACAGGAGCTTCCTGAGGAAGCAGCAGAAAACATCTGACATGTTACATGCCAGGGTATAATATACTGTATCATCACTGGCTAGTCTTGGCTAGGTGATAGTCCCTGAAATGAATAGGTTATATATAAGTCAGACAATTCTTCTTGGTAAATTAAATATTAGGACTCAATGATGCCCACCAGCAGTTGCTAATGTAAACTCTTTAACAAATGGATGAAGACATGAAAAAAGAACAAATAGAGACAGAGAGGGAGACCAGGGAAATGGCTTGATGAATGAGCTGAGAGACTCGGGCCTCCTGTGCTTCCTCTACCTGCCTCTCATCATCCACAGGATATTATGACACATGCTGCCGGCTCACAATTGCACTTAGTGCAGACACACACCACACACACTCAGTTTAAGTGTTAATGTCAGAGTCTCACCCTGTCTCGCAGCCGCACAGTAAGACAAACCAGACGTCCTGTCTGTCTCCTTCAGGCTGGTTCAGCAGTGTACAGTGTCACATCACTGACTGCTTCAGTGAGACTCTCTGATAGAAATGATCCCATTGATATTTAAGGAGAAACAGCTGATAGAAATCTAATCCAAAGGTTTTAGATCACCAATTAAATAATAATCATCATACTGAAATAATTTCAAGTATTTAAATATATATTTAAATGTAAACTTGATTTCTGTTATCCTGAGCTCATGTCCTCTGTGGTAAGGCCTAAATGTTTGTCTGTCAATCATGATTATTTCTGTTTCATTTCAAGATGGATTCACTTCTGCTTATAAGCCTGTTACTTGAAAGAATAACTAGCTACATAACAACAGTATTATGTCGGTACATTATGATTTGACTGATATGATATGAACATGTTTATGTGTTGATAGAAAATACATTAAGGTCAACAGTAAACTTGAGGCGTTCAAACAGGAAAGTCCCACAGAGAAACAGATGTGTTTACAGATCCCGGATATTACCAAGAGGGAATGAAAGAGAGCCACAACAAAGTGCAACACACGGGAACAAAACTATCATGAACAGCAGGCCTGAAAACAATTGGAACGGAAATCCCACAGTATATATTGACTAAATAGACAGAGGTCTCTACTCAGATACAAATGCTAGTGTGGACACTGTGGTCCCCGGAGTTTCTGTGCTCTCTCGTCCAGAAGGTTCTGCTGATGTCCACTACATATATTACGATTTTCATTATTGTTACCATATCTATATAAATAAAATTGAATTGAATTGTGGTCATATTCACAGTTGGATGACTGAACAGTTAAATGTAGACATAGTCAGTGACTGGCTGGCTCAAAAGAAAAGAGACATTGCTGTTTGGAAAGAAGGAGCTCCTCCTGTTTTAACATAATCTCACAGATAGGTCTGAAAATATAACACTGATTCTTAAAAATATCATTTTTCCTTGAATTATTCTTGATATGTTCATTTTGATAGCATATATAATGTGATGATGAATGATATGCTTGCAAATGTGAATGGATTATTAGCCCAGCAATACTGAGTACTATGAATCATTTCTCTACACAGAAATCATCTATCTCAAGACAATGGATTTTTCTCATGCAATTTTCAGATTGAATGTACACTGATGATTATTGACATTGTTTAGCTTTAAAAGCAGAAATTTCATTATATGTATTGATGGTAGATGGTGTGCAGGAACACGTCGATGACATTCAATAAAAATCGAGTTGAACTAGAGACCACGTGATGCAGTGTTGGCACCTTGAACCCCAGGAGAATAATAATAAGAATAATAATGGTCTGGGAATTGTTTGTGTCCAAGTTTGTGTCCAGGATGATAGGGGTCAGCCATGGTACTACACGCTTCAGGGTCCCCAGGCTTACAGGTACTGCATTTGGTAAATGGTAGCCAGTTGTCTTCTTAGTAGAGTGAATGACAAGCTGCAGTCTGCCCTTGTCCTTAGCTGCAGCAGCGTACCAGTTTATGATGGAGTAGTTGAGGGTAGATGGCATCAATACTGTCTTCAGCCCCTGGATTTGCCTCCATTTGAGGTGATGATGGTGCCCGGTAAGAGGAAGGACTCCACAGTGTCAGCTGAGGAAGTCACACAGGGTAATGGGCGGCAGGTGAGGCTGGGCTCTTCCTGAAGTCCACAATCATCTCCACTACCTTTAGAACATTGAGCTCCAAGTTGTTGTGACTGTACCAGGTCACAAGATGGTCAGTATCCAACCATTCCAATCTGAGATGAATCCTCGGGGTGATGTTGGCCACAGACTTCAGGGCTTGATAGAATGATGACTGAAGGTGCAGTGTTGCTGTACAGGGAGAGGGGTAGAGGACACAGCCCCGTGAGGATCTGGTGCTGATGGCCAATGTATGCATAAAAGGAAATTCATATAATGCTGTGTATTTTATTTCACATTATGTGTTTGGTTTGTTTTTATTTATGTATTATGATAATTATGATTGTAATTGGTTGAACAATTCTAGTTTCTGTTCAATTTAATAATTAAGGACCACAGTAAGTTACTAACTAACATTAGTGTATGTGTCTTTGTGTTGGTCTGTCTTGTTTTTCAGTATGGAGATCTGCCACCCAAAGAACAACATCACCATGTGTCCTCTGTGTGACAGAGTATGCAGCTACTGGAAACTTAGCACAGCCTGTGGAACTGCCCGGGCCAGTCACCTGTTCGACAACCCTGCCACAGTTTTCTTCTCCATATTCATGGCTCTGTGGGGTGAGTGAACACACAACAGCTCTACTACTATTCACTTTAGGAGGTTAACCTAGCTGAACATCTTCCTTAGTTACTGTTACTACTGCCAAGTTTTCCATTCTAACACTGCATGTTCACTGACAACTTGAAATGTATTCATTGTTTTACATTGCAGACAGAGGTAGATGACAGCAGGATGCTCATTTGTAGTCTGTGATGTCACTGTCAGCTTGATCCACACAGCGAATGTTGTATATATATGTATGTAGCATATATTTGAAACCTATATCAAAACATATATTAAAACCTATATGTTTATATAGGTTCTTGTTTCCAATGCCAGTGGAATTTGGTGTGAGTCCAATAACCAAAGTGTAAAACATGGTATGTGTCATAGACGTAGAGTAGACCAAATCATAACAAAAGTTATCTCATGACACTTTCCATACAGTGCAGGTCTAGACCGTACTCTTTATAATATTAGTTACAGACACCAACAGTTCCACCATGAACAAGCACTTGGCAACAGTGGTAAGAAAGAACTTCCTTTTAACAGGCAGAAGCCTCGAGCAGACCCGAGCTCATTGGTAGACAGTCATCCATCACGACTGGTTGAGTTACTAAGATCAATTTAAAAAATATGACTTAATCCATCTTAGGGCGGTTCCTTTGATGCCAATCTGATCAGAAGAATTTGATGGTCTATGGTGTCAAATGCAGCATTAAGATCTAACAGGACGAGTACAGAGATAAGTTCTTTGTCTGATGCCATTAGGAGATCGTTTGTGACTTTGACTAGTGCGGTCTCTGTGCTATGATGGACTCTAAATCCTGACTGAAAATCCTCAAATAAACTGTTCTTATGAAGAAATTCACACAGCTGATTAGCTACAGCCTTCTCGAGTAACTTAGAAAGAAAGGGAAGGTTTGATATCGGTCTATAATTGGCTAAAACCTCTGGATCTAGAGTGTGCTTTTTAAGAAGAGGTTTAATTACAGCTACTTTAAAGGACTGTGGCACATATCCTGATAATAAAGACAAATTAATTCTGTAATTAATTAGGGAAGTGGAAACCTTGACCTTGATTTGTCAACAGTGGAGGAAGCACAATTTATTGGTTATCTGTGGTTAATTTCGCCTTGGTGACCCACTCAGAAGTCCCATGTTCTATTTGTTGTGAGAGGCGTGCAGTAATGGTGCATTCAAACAATTTACTGGAGGTGCTTTGGATCTTTGCCCAATGAATGGGTTATTCTTACTGTTACTCTTTCTGTTGCTTGTTTTAATCAATATTTTTTCAAGTGAGCTTTGATTGGTTGTGTTCTCTGCTGAGGTGACTGATAGGGTTTGATCAAAGAATTAATATGAGGCACAAGAGTGAATGTTTTGAAGGAATTTCCTTTAACTGCTCACTCAATGGCTATATTTATAGGTGGAGGATGTACTCTAAAATGAACTTCACTGTCTGAGTCTGTCTACTTTTATTGTCTTGTTCAAAGCTGCCATGTTTATGGAGCACTGGAAGAGGAGGCAGATGAGACTGAACTATGAATGGGACCTGACTGGGTTTGAAGATGAGGAGGTAAGTGGAATCATAGACAGCAGACAACGCTGAGAAAGAATAAATAAATTAAATGAAAATCAAATAATTATGCTATGGTTATTCTCACAATATACTGATGTTCATGATAATATTGGCCCCTCTAATTAATTTGTCATTGGCAGTTTTATCCCAAGAAAGAAAGGATATAAATTAATATCTATGTTATTCAAGTTGTTGAGCATTTGATTTCCATTTAATTGTAATTAAATTAAAAACTGGAAATGTTAAAGTGCTCCATAAATAGTTCCTTCCTTGTTCTACTGTAGATGTATGGCTAGAGTGGCTCTTAAGGATAAAACACATACAAAGGCAAACAAAGCATGAACATTACGGAAATGCATCTCAGCTCCTAAAATGATACAAAATGTAAAACCCATACAAAAGTTTTAAAAAATCACTTTAATGGTGGATTTTTGGATCTCTTTTGGAGCAGTGGAATGTGTGAATACAACAATGGCTCTATTGATCAGGATAAAGGTCTGGATTCGTCTAGTCTTTAATCACATCAGTACCCCGGAATAAGGTGGCAGTGTCAGAGCTATATTGCACAAACCTGAATACAGCATCTACTGTATTTATGTATGACAGCACTTGATAAATACTGAGAATATCTCACAACAGACTGATCTTTGTTTTCTCCTCCAAATAAGTGTGACCAATCTTAAGGTGAAATTTTGGTTACATTCAAATCAAAACAGAGCATGATCAAAATACACAAAAAACAAACAAGACATATACACACAATACACACTCAATTGTCACACACACATTAGACGTGTCACCCAAAAGTGCAGATTTCATAGCTTATTATATCATTTGATTTTAGAAGTCCAAAAAAATGCCATTTGTCCAGAGTTTGTCACCTTCTGAGTTCACTTATGGTTTGTTTAGTCACCATGTCGCTATTAATAATTGCTTGTTTGTTGTCATATTGCAGAGTGACTACAGAGTTGTTACAGAGTTTTTTTCTGCACTGACTAGTGCTTAAAATGTGTTTATACATGTAGTGATTTTGATATAATAATCTGAGTCAACCTGGTTGTTTTTACTAACACCCCCACTTTTCTTTCTTTTTTTCTCTCTGGGCTTATTTTTCACAGGAAGCTCTCAAGGTTTGGATGAATTCCTATTACTAGATAAACTCTTCTCTTTTTTTTTTCCCTTTCTGCTGCTGCCAACGTCTGATCATATCACACAAGACGTCATTGTTACTGTAAATGATACTTGCAAATGCAGTCTTTGTTCTGCTTTCATGATGTACAACACAATGCCAAACCTAGACTAACTGCAACAAGAACAAGTGATCACACTTGAAATTTGGCAAGAATACAGTACAGACTAAAACATCCCAAACAGAGTCAGAATCTGTGACCTTGTTTACAGACATGGGGTTCATGTCCTGGTTGAAGAAAACTTTCTGACACTTAACAATGGAGCATAATCCTACCTCAGTAATCTTTATACGTTTGATATTTAGATTCTGTCTCAACTTATGCTTTATTTATCACCCACAGATTGTATACTGGTCTTAAGTCTGGAGGAGGTCAGCGCATTCTTCTTTTATTTACATGGTGGTTTGCATGGTTGTGCATTGTTTATGTTTCCGGCTCCTTTATATTACCTATAAAGAGGAGTCTTATAATGAAAACTTAAAATACTGAACAACAGTATGTAAGTTGTAAAACAGGTCAGAAGCCACATGTATAAATGATTTAATGCACACAGAATGATAAAACTGAAGTGCCTCTTTTTGAAACACTGTTGTGCACCAGGGGTGAGAGATCATACGACAGAACAAAAGGCTTCATGTTTGCTTCATGATCATGAATCACTTTGCTTACTTTGTCACCGTTGCTTCTCTCTGACAGTCACACTGAATGGAGCCTGGGATGGATGCAGGAAAACAATATACTTCTATATAAGGTGGACAAAATATCCAAATGTCCAATATAACAACACACAAACTAAATTACAGCCTCAAAGGTGCCACAGGGTCGAATCAACTCACTTTATTCCAGATATTGTGGAAACAAATCCACTTCCAGGTTCCATAAACTGCAGCTTTCAGCCTGTGCAGTTTGACACTTCCTCTCTTTAAGTACTGGGATTTCCTTTCACCTCACCTCTTTTTTTCTTCAGTTCACTCGAGCTGTGAACGCTCACTCTTATCCAACGTTTCTTTTTCCATCTATTATATATGAACACACTTCCAGTTGTTTGGGTGGTGAGTATTACTGGAGCCCACAGTTGTGCATATTAAATGGAGTGTCCACTTGTCCAGCATCCCTGAAGCTGGGGTGAGTGTGGGGGAGGAAACGTTTGAAAGTTTGGGCTGAGACACTCCACCCTGCTCTACCATGGATTACAAGGGTTAAGGAGTCTGTGTTAAAAACATGTCCATAGTTTACAAGTGTTGAACTGTCTCTTTTAACAAATATACAGCACCAGTACCTATGTGAGGCACTGAGTTATTTTTCCAACTTTCATTTCATTTCCCCAACAGTTCTTCCAAATTCTTCTAAATGAAATAAGACTTTTTTATTTAAGCACCCTCATTTAAGCTAACATATTCACCCTCCTGCAGCCAGATTTCAGTGAGGCAAAATAAATCAATATCATATCAGATATTAATTCATTGACTAAAACAGCTTTAGAGGACAAGGACCTGATATTCAGGAGTCCACATTTAATTCTCTTATTTTGGACTGCTGGAGATGTTGATCAAATCAAAATCAAATCAAATTTTATTTGTATAGCCCAAAGTCACAAAACACATTTTGCCTCAGAGGATTTAATTTTTATTAAGTTTTTATGATGAACTCCTCCTCTGTTTCTTTTATCTTTAAACAATGTAGGTGGACGGGGGACAGACAGTCTCTATACTAAAGGACTGGGTGGGCAACTGCTCTAATGGAGGCACAGAGAAGCGTGTAAGACTGCAACTCTGCTTCCTGGTCTCAGGTCTGGGTTGGCATGGTTTTGGTCAACTAATAAACTTGGCCATATTTCTAGATATGAGAGCTGCTCCATCCAAAGTGGGATGGATGCTGCCTCTCCTAATCAGACCAGGTTTTCCCCAGGAAGGTTATTATCTATGAAGCCTACATCGTTTGCACCACCTCTGCAGCTAGTGGTGAAATGACGAAATGCAGCTGTACATGTCATCACTGGTCAAATTGGACAGGGGTCAACAGGATATAACAGAGTCTGACAATGCACACACCAACAACATTAATTTTAGTGTCCTCTGACTGTCATAACTGGGTCTCATTACCACTGTCATGAACAACCAGGTAATAACTTACTGTATTTACGTTTATCCTTAGCCAGTAGTTTCAAGTTTGACTCAATGTCACCCAGGCCCCTGGGATGCATTTAACTATGGTTGCTGGTCTCTCTAACTTCAGACTTTAAAAAATGGAGCTGCCATTGAGCAGAGTTGGTTTCTTAGCAGGTGTATTGGTAAATGGGGAAAATCTGATAGAAATGTGGTTGGAGTGGTTGGTAGTGAACTGTGGGCTGTATCGTTGGTCTTCTCTTATCAAATCAAATCAAATCAAATCAAATTTTATTTGTATAGCCCAAAGTCACAAAACACATTTAGCCTCAGAGGGCTTTACAATCTGTACAGGGAGTGACACCCTCTGTCCTTAGACCCTCGGTTCCAGTGAGGAAAAACTTGCCCACAAAAAAACTTTAACAGGGAAAAAATGTGGAAGAAACCTCAGGAAGAGCCACAGAGGAGGGATCCCTCTCCCAGGACGGACAGACGTGCAATGGATGTCACATGTACAGAACAATCAACACAAACATATCGTACAATTACAATGAATTACAATAGATGGTAAAGTGATTGCAGTAGCAGTGGAACACAGATGCACAGCAGCAATAAGTCATTAACCAACAAAGCTGTAGTGGAGATGGTAGCAATAATGACTCTCTGTGTTTCTGTTCATGTCACCGTCGCAGGACCACCCCAGAGCTGAATATGAATTCAGAGTGATGCAGAAGTCTTTCGGCAAAGATCAGAGATCACAGCACAAGGTAGGCTTTAATTTCTGTCCATTCATATTTTTGTTTTGTAAAATCCTTTGCGTAACCTTTCAGTTGTTTTTTTCATGTCTAGAACATTTCACATGTTCAAACCCTTCAGTCTGTGTATAAGGAATGTCTGCATGCTTCTCCCTGTGGCAGTGTGTTAGACAGTGTGCTGTTTACTGGGCTGTATTGCTGGGATAGGCTGCACCGCCTCATCATCTTGTAAAGGCTAAGCATAATGAATGGATTCAAATACTGTCACAATATATAATGTTAAAATGTTAGCAGTGGGACTTAAAAACTTTTCCATTTGGGTATAATCATACTGACTTCCAGAGTCAGAGTGAAAGATCTATTAGAACATGGTTAACATGAAAATTCTTCAAATGAGGTCCTGTCACATAAAATAGATTGGATTAGTAGTCAGAAGCTTGCAGGTAGTAATACAGGTAGTATTCAGGATCAGTTAGCTTCCAAACCCTGTACAACCAACTGCATTCACACTTGGCAAAACTTAATAAGCACACAGTGAGGATGCCACACAACCACACACTACAAGATGGAGTCTTGGTAGTAGATTGTAAACTCTGCTTCACCCCTAATTCACCCTATGTGATGCTCAATCTGGTTCAAACATTAGGTGCTAAGATTTAGATTTATATTTCCCTAAAACGGTTTATTAAGTTTTTTCTCAAAATGTAACAACAGTGCAAGCAGAGTTTGAAGCAGTTCACTACAAAACTAAGCAGTCAAACAGGAAGCAGAAGATCCAAAAAAACAGGAAAGTTTCAGGAGAACAAAGTAAAGATCCAAAAGCACCAGAAGAACACTAAGAAAAGGTCTTACAAAAACTGACGCTACAAAAATGATCAAGAGGTCCTGGCTGCAGACCTCCACTGTCAGGCCCAGAAATGCACGGGATGCATTTCAAAATAAAACTGCAGTCCTCCACTGTGAGGTCCCTAACACCGCAGGCTCCACTCTCAGGACCGGAAATGCAAGGGATACATTTCAAAATAAAATAGTGAATGCACTTCCAGTTGAACCGTTTTCCTCACATGAATTAATTAGTAAACAATGACATAAAATCTATCAATTCCCAGTCTATTGTACATATTGTTTTTATTTGTATAGTAAACTTTTGTTTGGTGAGTTTTCTCTTAAGCTATTACTCATATTCATAAGTCAACATTTCATAAGATGTCATAGATGCATTTTATTGTGTACTATACAGAGAACTTCACTGCCTTTTCATTATCATTTAATTTTGACTTTACTGCACTGCTCTTTTTCTATATATTTGTTTCAATTAGGTTTTGTGTTGAATTATTCTGTATTTTTATTCTTTTCCACCATAAATTTTATGTTTGGTTCTATGTCTGTGCTAAATATGTTCCTGTGCTGCTGGAACACCTACAGTACTGTAAGCACCACTAAATACTACCCAAACTCTTCATATGTACTGTATAATCCAAGTCAAAATATTAAGTGATCAGTGAGAAAACACACACACAAAAAAAATGTTCTCACATTCTCACTCAGTGTGACATTCACAATATGCCAGATCATTTTTTGTCCATTATTTCTTCACAAAAAATCCATGTCGTCAGGGTTGTGAAAAGTAAACTTGAATGGCTCCAGGATCGCTAAGAAATATAGTCTGAATAAAAATCAGTAGGACAAGTTGCACTTACAGGTAAGCTTGGAAGTGGAACAATGTTGGTAATACTTTTCCCCTGTGGAATACTTTTCAAAAGTGAGTAAATACCCTTATAATATATATAAAAATGAAGCATATTCTGAAAATAATATTTATGTCTTATACCTGTGATTGAGCAATTTTCTCACTTACTTCAAAGCACGCATTTCCTATCTGCAAACCAAACAAAAACATGGCAGTGATATGCAGACATAATTTATTTATTATTAATGAAATGGGTCCAAATGTTAACTCACAGTTGATTCCTTTTCCTTGTTCAATCCAAGCCCTGTGTTTGGGTCAGTGGGGAGCCCATGTAGCTACTGAGTTGTTCCAGCGACTGCAGGATGATGGTATGTAGGCATATCAGGTGCTAGAGGTCCCAAGGTTTAAGAAAAGGCAACATAAGCATTATATTATAAATTACCACTACAAAGCAAAACATCTCTTTAAATTAGTTTTTACCAAAAACTACTCGTCCAAATTTGTCCAGCGTGATGTCTTGCAAAGATGCAACTCACGTCTTCTTGGTAGTTTATTTTCTAAAAGCTGTGCATTTGTGTTGTTGTTTCTGTGATGTATTATGTTTATCATCAAAAAAAAGTTTTTGTTGTTTTCGCACATATATGGAATAAAAAGTTGCTCGGCTACCTGGGTAATAGTAATAGGGTTAGAGCAGTTTTTTTTAACAGATTAGGAATATTCATACAAACAAACAAACATTACATTCAACAAGGACACTTTGACTAAGAGGATTCAATATCATGCCAAATTGAGGCTGGATCACAGTTGTGCCAGTTTACAATCACCCACAAGTGCAATGCCAGTTACATACATCTAACCCTTCATCACAACCTGCCATTTGAGGTTTTGTCATCTTGAGACGGGGCTTCCTTTTGCTCCAAATGACGGAAACACCTTAATAACCTTTTTGATAATAAGATCGGAATCATTTGCATTGCCTTCCTCCAATGAAGATACCAGAAATTAAAGCGTTCTGCCTTACTGCTTGGGCCAGCGGCTCAGTTGATTGCCTTCTCAGCGTCGACAGACAGCCGGGTCCTTGCAGCTCAGGGTTAGTTGGATGATGTTAAGGAGCCTCCTCATATTATCACAGGAGTTCCGACCCTTGACAAAACCAGTTTGGTCCTACTTGACAATATGGGGTAGAACCTTTTCTAGGCGTTAGGGTAAAATTTTGGTTAAGTAAGTTAAGTAGGGCTATTGGCCTGTATGAGGTGCAGCTATCTGGGCATTTTCCTTTCTTAAGGATGAGAGAAATGTTGGCCTCCCTTAGGGATTGACCATTTTCAAATAAATGATTGAGCATAAACAGCAGAGGGTCTAAGAGAATACCACTAAACTCCTTATAAAATTCACATCCAAATCCCTCTGGCCCTGGGGCCTTAGCAGACAAAAAAAAACTGCTGCATAAAGGACAGGGCATTATCAGGCAGTTTGGGACTACATAGGTTAGAGTAAAATGATACACAGTGTTTATTAATGGTTCTAGTATGGAATGATTTAACACCGTTAGAGTCAGTAATAGAGCTTTGTTTTAAGAATCTGTCCTCTTCCTGACAAGATTAGCAAGATATTCCCATGATCTCCATGATCTCCATGATCCCATGTTCTCCATGATCCCATGATCTCCAAACTCATATAATGCAGCATGCATATCACGACCTGGGCTAGATATGTGACGAATAACACAAGAAATCATGCATTTACTTTCTGTGGATAATAAAAGTCAGATCAGAAATCAAAAAACATCATCACTTCCGGGCCTGACAGTGGAGGGGCCTGACCAAGTGCTTCTCTGCAACATGTATGTTCATATTCACACACTCTCTCTGCTGCAGGCTGCATCACACTGTTTAAATACATTCATGTTTGCAGGTTGTGAATGACTGAACACTGCGCCGATTTTTTGTTGCTGCTGCAAGGAATTGTGGGGCGGCATTACCTCCTTTCCTTTCGTAAAGGACGGTCCGGTGTATCCTATGCTAAAGGAGATAATAAAGGAAGCATTGAAGCTCCTTTCCTTAAGAGTTAGAGAACTGGAATGGCTCTTATCATGGCAGACATGTTAATACTTCCAGGTCATTTCACTCAGTTAGGAAGGTTCCTGAGCAAATCTGACTATTCGACCGCACCCCGTCTGTTTAGGTTCGAGGATAGGAAATGAAGGAAAAGCACCAGGTCAAAGTTCTTATGGGAGTGTTCTTTTCTTCTTTTTCTTCTTCTGGAAAACAGATTTGGGCTCACTTCTACTACCTTCTGGTTTCAGACAGTAATGCCACCA
This sequence comes from Nibea coibor, assembly GCA_023373845.1. Lineage (NCBI taxonomy): Eukaryota > Metazoa > Chordata > Actinopteri > Sciaenidae > Nibea > Nibea coibor. The sequence goes on along the minus strand of CM041721.1, from coordinate 917,076 downwards.
AAATGACATCACACACCAAGCCAAATAGCGATACTCCCCCCGCCACACTCCCCCACCACCAGTTGCCAGTTTCCCTGGTCCTGTCTGCCTTGGCGGTGTCTGGGACAGACACCAGCAGGGCAGTGGCATTTCAGTGGCAGCTGCCCTGTACAGTAGCAGTGGTTGAGAGATTAATTGCAAAGACCTTACAAATTAAAGCAGGAATCATGTAATGGAAATGCTACTGCCAGCAAATCAAATACAATATTGATGACTGTTTTATAAAATAAAAACTAAACACAAAGGCCAAAACAGCAGCAGTTGCCGCCAAGGTAGTGGCCACTGCCACAGAAACCAGCAGCTGGTTCTGACAATTGTGACTTTAAAAGTCAGAGTTTTGAGTTTAAAAGTCAGAATTCAAAAAATATATACTAATAAATATATAGGAAAAAAAAGAAAAACATTGGGAAAAAATGCACATCTGTATTTGTGAGACATTAATACCTAGTTGGTATTTGTTAACATAATAATGTAGTAGTACAGTCCAAAAACAGTGTGTGTGTGTGTGTGTGTGGTATTGGATACACTTATAATAAGTTTTTTTTTATTTTTAGTTTTCTCAAAAAAATAAATTTTGCAGATAGGTTTTGTGTTTCAGCCACCGATTCAATTACAGTCTTCAGTGTGCGTTCTTCTATTTGAATATCCAGCCACATTACACTCTGTCTCTGTGTTTAATAAAAAAGACTATAGAAAATATAGAGAAAATAAAGACTATAGACTATAAACTGACTCAGTGCTATGGAGATATAAACAATAACATAATAATGATCAATAGGTATCAAAGGGGAAAGAAGAGGAACACTCAGGCAGAGTTTCTGCTGTCTTTTCTTAACATCTGGTTTTGTTAGTTTAACTATACAAAATGTTTTTAAATGTTTTAGTGAATATGATTTTATGTATTCATTATCTTCAGACTGAAAAGCTCTCATGTCGAGATCGCCTCCCTGCCTACATGACTAACATTGTCATGATGCTGCTAATGGTAAGAAGAACCTCTGCACATACTGTACATACATGATGATTTACAGAAAGGTTGTGGATTTATTATTTCTATCCTGTCTGTAATCACTCAAATCTTTTCAGATTGGCGTTACATTTGCCATTGTGTTCGGTGTCATCCTCTACCGGATCTCCACCAAAGCTGCTCTTCATATGAGCTCCAATCCAATCACACGTAACCACGTACAGCTGACAGTTAAAACCACCGCCGCCATCATCAACCTAGTGGTCATCCTCATACTGGACGAGGTGTACGGAGCGGTGGCACGATGGCTCACTGTGCTCGGTAAGTTCAGGAGGAGAACTGGCTCAGGCAGGTTTGTCTAAAAATTGTTTTTCCAAATGTACCCCATTTACGTTTTACACTTGAAAATATCAGATCTTTGGTGTGGAGTAGAAAAATCGTCACTTTGGCTGGTGTCCCAGAGAGTTACCTGTTCTCCACTTCTTTTTGAAGCAGGCTATAATTTCGCAGGTCTTGCTTTACACATAGTGGGGTTAAATGTATCCAGTCTTAATCCAGACTGAATCCTCTTAACAAATCAGAATCATTTGTTGAGTCTGCACTTCATTAATTAACCCATTATTATTACTATGCAGGTGGCAGAATCCACCTGCATAGTATTGTTTGAGTTCTGTGAACTGTTCTAAAATGGAGTTGAGAAGTGGGCAGAGTTGCTGCTTTTGGAATTATTTCCTGCTCTCATCTCATGTTATCCTTCCATTATTTCTATATTGCTTGAAATGTAGAAATGTCAACATATCTTGTGTTGTGTATGAATTGTTGACATGTTGAGAAATACAACTTTTTACATTTTTTACATACACATTTACAGTTTCACTATTTGAAAAGATTCAGACAATCCAGAGAAATGTCTGCATGTGAGGAGCCAGGCTGAAAACAAACATGCTGTGACCTCACTTCTGTGACTTCAATGCCAAGACACGCTCTGCATGTGTTTCAGCATCACCGCACTGTTTTACACATTGTCCCATCCTTTTTAAAATCAGGGTTGTAAAAGTATTTCCTGTTTTTCATTGGGAATAACACAACAAATAAATAAAAAATAAAAATCAAAGCATAACTGTCTCTTCATTTTAGAGGTTCCTAAAACAGACAAGAGTTTTGAGGAGCGACTTATCTTCAAGACTTTCATTCTCAAGTTTGTCAACGCTTTCAGCCCCATCATCTACATCGCTTTCTTCAGGGGAAGGTTAATAACCTTGTTATATTTCAGATCAATACTTTGTAGCACCATTTGTTTTAAAATAACACCAACTTTCATTATTTTCTTCTGTAGACTGGTAGGCAGACCAGGCAGCTACCTGTATGTGTTTGAATCCTACAGAATGGAAGAGGTGAGTTTACACTGTTTGAATTGTTGAATTGAGGTTATGGAGACAACTACATACACAATCAAAGCACAAACACTTCTCTGTTATTGTACCACCATGTCAGAATAAAGTTGATGTGATACAGGCGGTGTGAGGATCAATCCCAAGATATTGATACTCCTGACCCCATGTCTGGTCAGTAGGATCAGAGAGCAGACAGTCCACACAGCCACGATTCATTTAAACACATGCAAAATGGAGAAAGAGAACTACAACAACAGAAAAGAAGAAATCTGACACAGAGACAGTCAGACACTCAGCCTCAGGCTGGAACATTCATCCTGCTGTAATTAATTCAGTCAAATTGAATCTGTTTTATTTATTAACTGTAATTACCTGTAACCTCAGCAGACTGATTAAATATATTAGACTATATTTAGACATTCACATAATGTTTTCAGCCCACTGGAAGTTAGTAACAGTAAGTAACAAATTAACAGTAAGTAACAAACAGTAAGTAACAAATTAATTATTTTAATGGCACTTTAAAGAAAAAGATTCCCCCTTCAACCTGAAATATGAAAATTGCTGCTCACAGCATTTTGTGGTCATTTTTGTAGTAATTGTTGAGTTCACAGATTTCTGTTGATCACACAAGAAGAGAAGAGATTGTTATAACAATGGCTTGACATCTGGTCCCAGTATGAAAACATCTTCAGCATGATGCACTGCTGCAGGATCGACAGCTCCATCCAGCACATTAACATTACCAACCCAGACAGAGACAATAAGACAGAATCAAACAGCACGTCTTATTTTTGGTTACACTAAATGATAGAAATAAAGTATGTTTGAATTCTCTGCATATAGCCATACCTTACTGATCGAGAGGCCTTTAAACTCTTAAACTTAAATTGCATATATGTTTTCATTTTTCCTCTTGCTGAGTGTTCTAATGTTTGCTGCGGTGGACTAAATACTTTTGGATTGTTTTATAGTGTGCTCATGGAGGCTGCCTGATGGAGCTGTGTATACAGCTGAGTATCACCATGTTAGGAAAGCAGCTAATTCAGAACAACCTTTTTGAGATTGGAGTACCGTAAGTATGCATCACTTCAAACTGCTCATCATGTCATTTACACACAGCACATCGTCATAAACTATAAAAGCTGAACCAGAAATTTCTTCTTTCTCAATTTGTCTCAAGTTGCAGACAAATGTTTCATATTCAGCAGAAATCAGATAGAACAATGCTTCTTTCTTCTCCAATAAACATTGAGCAATAACTACAAAAACAAACCTAAAGATGAGGTGTATGCTGGGCTGAACAGAGAATGCATCACTATGGGCCGCATCACAAAATAGGAGAATTTGTTGCTTTTGTCTTTTTTCTTTACTCTTAAATTTAGTTCTTATTGAATGAAAACTGGTCAAACAAAACAAGTAGAGGATGATTCTATTTTATATTTCATATGCTTTTATATGTATACTGTTATTACAGGGTCTCGAATTTGACTTAAATGTACATTGGAACTGTGCAGTTGGATGACAATAAAGTCTAGACATGTCTATTATGGAGGCCAGAAACTTTCATAGTGTGAAAACAAAACAAACTAAATACATGAATAAATAATACTGTTACTGTAAAGATGTAGCAAGAAGCTTTAACCTCTGATCTGATGTCATAAAATAATATATAAGTTACCAGCACCACACTGTTGATACTTATACATATGCTGAGAAAAGCAGGAGAATGTGTGAATGCTTGTGTATTTACATTGTGTGTTTGTGTGTGTGTGTGTGTGTTCCTCAGCAAGCTGAAGAAGCTGATTCGCTACATTCAGTCAAAGCAAGTGGCTTTCCAAGAAGAAGAGAGGCAGAAGAAGCTCCAGAGATATGAAACCGACCACTTCCTGGAACCATTCGCTGGTTTAACGCCAGAATATATGGAAATGAGTCAGTACCACACTTCATAACTTCACACACACTCACTGCTTTGTGCCTTCAGCAGCAGACGAAACAGAAGCATAAAACCATTAACCCTCCTATTCTCCTCAAATTTACTAACACTTTTTACCCTCAGGGTCAATCTGACCCCAGGTCAATCTGAAAATCATTTACAGAAAATTGTTGGATTTTGTGTCAGACACTTTGTTTATTGGTTGAATACATAAATAAGCCCATATTAATGAAAGCTGACCTGTTCTCTAGTGCCACCATCAGGCCAAACTTAAACCTTCTGGCCAAAATTAGAATTAATTTATCTTGAAAAGTTTTCATACAAATCTTCTCAAATTTACTGACAACATTAATAACCACAAGAGTGTGTACCATAGTGGTTTTGGTGATGATATGACCTTTCCTGTAGCGTCACCATCAGGTCAAACTTTGAGTTTTAGAGTTAGTGCATCTTGAAAATCTTTCATCCAAATCTTTTCTAATTTGGGGTGCTCATTCATGACTCTCACAGAATGAACCATATTGATTGATGTTGGTGACCTGATTTGTACACACCTGCCAAAATAAGCAAGCCAATGTAGGCTTCCAAGTCAACTACATCCAAGTCTCTCCAACTGTCCCCATACACGCTTCCCCTCTAAATTTGTCATCCCAACCACAATATTTTCAACTGATGGTGTTATGGAGAGTCCAAATGATGATTTGATGTTTTTACTGTGACTGATTGCAAATCTGGTGGGGCCAGGAACCATTTTGACAACATTAGTAGCACTAAGTCTACCCTGCCGTTGATGTGGGGAAAGGGACCATGTTATCTTTCCATTTTTGGAGGTGACCATGTCTGCTGGTTGTTGAGAGACAATGGGAGGGTCAACACTCTCCTTCTCATCAGATGAAAATCCCTCAAAATCAGGGTCCTCCTCACCACAATCCCCAGTGTGAGTTCAGATGGTCACACACCTCTGCACCTGCAGGTGTGGGGTTATTAGGTCACACACAGAGACAGACAGTTTTACACAGCTAAAACAGCTTGGGGTCAAATTGACCCCAGAGGAACACCTATGCGTGTAGTTTGTGTTCAGCACATTAGAAAAATATCATCATGAAAATGTTTTGCTTAATCAGTTGTCCTCATCAAATTAGGAAAAGTCATAAATTTTTTTTTGAATGATAAACATTGAACGGGGTAAAATTGACCACAATGAGAATAGGTGGGTTAAAGGTACAATATGTGTGTCAGATATTTACTGTATTAAATCATAATATGAATATGCTGTGTCATCAGAGATTAAGGAAACATGCTATAGTCAGTATGTTTCTTTTATTGAAATTTGTCTTGACGGACCAGGCCGTCTGTTTGTGTTTTGATCCGGCTTGATACCTTCACAGCTCATGCCGAAGCATTTCTGTTTTTATTCAGGGGGTTTCCTCTGTAAATCAAAACATATCTCCACCACCATAGTCCCTCTCTATTTAATCTCATGGACGCTGTAAGATTCTGTCATGACGGAGATCCTGACCCACAACATATCACGGAAAGTGACAAAGACAATACTGACCCAATACTGACCCTGGGGAGGTGGTGTTTTCCGGTACAGAGTTCTCTGCTCTTACTTCCCGTGAAAGAAGCTGCTTTCCCAGGGGAAGTGAGCTGTAGGGTCATTCGTAGGACTGACCAGGTCACAGAGACTTTTAGCTCGAAATTCGACAATTTTCATCTCAAAAGTTACCAAAACAGTTGCGTGGGACTTTTCTTTAACTAGAGGAGGTCTAGAGGAGTTTATTTATACTGAGCTTGTAAAATAATTAGAACGTGACATTGTGTTTCTCGCTCTCCCTCTGTCTGTATGTGTGTGTCTCTCTCTCAAACAAACAGACACAAATTAAATTAAACTTGTCAGTATTTTGCAGCTCAGACTGAACTCAGACTCAGACGTAGAAGCTGCTGAAATACACCATGTTGGACGTTCAGTGTCTTCAGTCTGTAACCTGCGTGAGCTTCAGTCTGGGGAAGGGGATGCGAGGGGAGACGACTCTCCAGTGTTATGAATTTGGGCTGTGGTGTCCATTTTTAATTGCTAGATATCAGTATTCTGCACAGTCTTATATATTGTACCTTAAAGTAACAATGACACACGATACATCTTGCAGCGGTTCTATGAACAGGAGAAATAATGCTGAGCTAAAATTTAGCACCTAAACCAGAGGTATCTATGGAGGCTGTGAAGCCCTGTGTTAAATGGCATTATCTGTTTTTGTGTTTTTACATCTGTCTCCAGCACTGAACTGGGAAAGACTGGTTTTCAGTACAATGCATGTTACTACTTAGTAAGTTGCAGTTGTAGAATATACTTACATTAGTCTAGGCTTGATTTAATCAGATATATTAATAATGAAGACTTTCTAATACGTTCTTCTGTCCAGTCATCCAGTTTGGTTTCGTTACGTTGTTCGTGGCATCCTTCCCGCTGGCTCCTCTTTTTGCTCTGCTCAACAACATCATCGAAATCCGACTTGATGCCAAGAAATTTGTGACTGAGTTACGAAGACCAGTGGCAGCAAGAGCCAAAGACATAGGTGTGTTATAGTCAATATACTGTAGCTCTGATAATTAAGGCAGGAACTGCATGAAAGTGCCCAGTAGTAAAGGTGAAGACATCTGTTCACTGTACAAGAAGAATCTTTAAAAGCCAGCAGTTCATACATGTTGTTGTGTCTGCAGGTATATGGTACAACATACTGAGAGGGGTGGCAAAAGTGGCTGTCATCATTAATGTAAGTAAAACATGAATATATTACATTTTGCTGACATGTACAGTGTGTTTTTGGCTCTGTACTCCATCAAACCTTGCAGGTTCAGAAAAGTTGGTGAACAAACTTAAAATGTAACAGGTAACTGATCATTCCATTTATGTAAAGGCAGGATGAGATTTTTTTCAATTGACTGACACATATATCAACCATCACATAAATTCCTTTTAAATTTCTGTTCCCAATGAAAGTGTTCATTTGGCATGATTTCGTTTAGTACAAGGGTCCATAGCATTAACCCTCTGGGGTCCCGTCAGTACCCCTTGCTTTTGCAATCTTGAGGGTTAATATTGAATATATGAGTTCCACATGTAGGTAAGGCCAGAAGGCCAACAAGTTTATGGTAAGAACTTTTTGTAGACTTTCCTCATATTTTCCCCCAGTCATTTCTGATAAATCCAGGTGAAGATCTCTTATTCATGCTATATATGTTATTCATCCATCTGAGGACAGCTGAGACCTTCCAACCAGAATATCATACAGGAGGGAATCCTGTAAACTCCATGAAAAGTCATTAAAATCGCTTCTTCTAATGTGGATATGATAAGATGTTTTGGCATTATATATATGAATTTTACTATTTGATTTAATTTCAATTTGTATTGAATTCTTAGAGTAGCTGTATAAGTACAGGGTTGATCATACATTTTAGAATCTTGGCATAAACATATCATGACATGTCACAGAGGAAAAATAAAATAGAAGAATCAAGTATGAAAGAAGAAAAAATAAATATGGGGGAAATCCAGTCCAAGGGGCCTCTGATGTCTTATGCTGTATTATTTATTAACACTTGATCAAGGAGAATTAGAGACATTCTCATAAAGCATCAGAAGTGCCTGAGTCGGTCTCACATTCTGCCCAACTCATGCTGGTGGATAGACTTTAAACCCTGAGATAACATCACAAATACTGTATGGCCAGAATTAGGTAAAAGAGAATGCTTTTACCAAGGATGGTGTCTTCATCAACATGATTAAGTCTGGAGACACAGATGTCTGTTTACACAGATTGGAATGTCAGTGGCGAGCTGTCTATTATGTCTAAGCATGCAGCACCAGACTCCTTCGACCCTGGCCACAACAGTGTTGAGATAAGATGACACCTGCTACTGCCAGCCAAAGACAAACAGCTAATACTGCTGAGGACCTCAAGGCCCACATGTGACTTCTTGTAACCTTGTATAATGTCTGTGTGTTTGTGCTTTTATTATATTCCATTTAAAAGTATGTATGTGTCACTCAGAACACTACAAGAATAGAACATTCCATAACATTCACCATTGCATTAGTCCCGTCTTTCAGATTAGGAGATACAGCAGTTTTCCAGTGTCTGGAAGCTGTGACCAAGCCCACCATAATCACACAGTTCTTGTTGATACATTTGGTATTTGCAATCTGTCCCCTAATAAACTAAAAAAAAAACTCACTTATGCACTTTCCCATACACAGTGCAGAAAAGTTCCTACCTCTGTTTTACACTTCCATCACATATTATCATTCATCAGTTCCATTCTATATAATCTCACAGGGTATGATAATGTGTGTGATGTGTGCGTAATGTGTATGATCTTATATTGTGTAAACTTCTCTTTTGCATTCCTTACATACTTTCCACAATCTGCTAGTGTACCCAACCATTTCTCCTGCGTTCTCACTTTCTTAGTCTCTCTACCATAACAATTTCATATTCTCACCACTACTGAAAAGTTTGTTAGTTTATAAAATTGTGCAGCTGTGCAGTGTTCCTTTACCAAAATGTTCCTTTACTTTTACCAGTTTGAAATTTTACACAGTCCCTAGTTTGTATTTCATTTCCAAATTTTCCATTTTGCCCTCGAGTTTAAATCGATGCGAATTGTCCATTTTTGCATAGATCTCCTAGAGTATGTATACCACTTGAAAGCCACTGCCTCCAAAACGCTGATGTTTTATGTATGTTATGTATGGCAGGATTAAACCACAATAAAGCATATGTCTGTACATATTGTGACAACTTATACATATTGTGTGCCTTGGCCCACACTTCCATAGAGTGAACAACAGATTTGTTGCATTACTTCATTGGGACAGTTATTCCTTTGGACTAAATGATAAACATAACTCATTCTCAATCTCCATCCAGTCTATTCAATCATTATATTTGACTAGTTTAGCCATTTCAAAAGATATCCCATATAACTTTGGATCTGGTAAACCTAAACCCCCTCTCTCCATGGGGGCACAGAGTTGTTTAGTTTTATCCATGCTCTTTTACCATCCCATAAAAACTGTTTAACAATATATCGTCATACTTCTTAAAAGGGCATATTGTGATATATTGTAATAATATTGTGATTGGCAGCATCATAATATGCCCCTAAGAGTGAGCTTTATCTTTTGCCACATCTCCAAATTTGTTTAAATATTTAAACTTTAATAAAGGCATCTCCCCTAGATCTTGAGTTTGAACTGTTAGTTCTTGAAGATGTTTGCACTTTGTATAAAGAAATATTCATATCAGAAATGATCACATATCAAAAATATAGAATATTTCTTAGCAATTGCTAAGATCATCTTTGCATGTCAACCTTGATTGACTTAAATGACAGCTTGTGACAACAGTGTGATAGGCTGAGGGAGATTGTGCTTCTTATGCAGAGCAGGAGCAGAACCACATGGGTTAAATATATCATATAGCTCATACTCTTAGTTCTAAATACAAATTGTAAAGATGTAGTACTGTGAAGACACAAAGCAAAATGAAGGTTGGAGCTGCTATAGGTGATTGAAGAATAATCTTTAAAGATCCAGTCAACACACAAAAATCTGTTTTTGGTGATGTTTCATGGTGATGTTTTCTGTTTTGATTTTTGATTTTTGATTTTAACATTCAGTCTAACAAGGGAAAGCTGAAATACAATGTCAATCATCTAAAATAAGATGAGATAAAAGATAAAGACCCTTCCAGTGCTGGAGAACACTACACAGACTCTCATGAGTCAGTCTGGTAAACCTCAGCTCTATCCCATCCTCTTGTTAACTCCTGTGCTGTTTTAATTCAACCAGTGCAGTTTATTTCATTTACATGTTTCTACTGTTTTCTTATTTTCTTACTGACACACTAAGTTGTCTTCTTTCCATCACATTTAATATTTCCACCACTTGTGATTCTGTCTTCCATGTTCTAATAGATCTGTCTGTCTGGATGGATGGATGGATGGATGGATGGATGGATGGATGGATAGATGGATAGATGGATAGATGGATAGATGGATAGATAGATGGATGGATAGATAGATAGATAGATAGATAGATAGATAGATAGATAGATAGATAGATAGATAGATAGATAGATAGATGATTTATTTGATCTGATTTTATGTCCTTGTCATACTGCCATTCTCAGTTGGTTTTACAAAAACAGTCCTGATTGGTTCACTTCAAATTGATATTATAACTTGTTACATTACACACTGTCTTGTATATACATGAAATATGTATTCATATTAGTCTAACTCCCATTTCTGTCCCTATTCTGTGAACCACCACCACCACCCTCCCCAACCACAATCCCCAGGCATTTGTCATCTCCTTCACATCAGACTTCATCCCTCGAATGGTCTACCAGTACATGTACAGCCCTGATGGCTCCATGCATGGATTTGTCAACCATACGCTGTCCTATTTTAATGTCAGCCACTTCCAGGAAGGCAAAGAAACCTTGGATCCATTGCACCTTGGCTACCCCGTTGAGATCTGCAGGTGGGAAGTCAGCTCACACTGTTTAGCATTTTAGAAATCAATAGACCAGTGTCAATCCAAATGTGTTGAAGAATTATTCAAGTAAGAACAGTGTTGAGACAATCCATGGCCTCATGGTGTTGTGTCTCATTGTGAGGTTGTGAGGATCTCAGAATGCAGCAGTATTCTGTTGTTCAAAGATCCTGTGCAGCCATGAGGAACACAAAGGCAATACTTATTGTCTTCCAGTCTTTTTCTCTCATTAAGATAAGACCGGAGAACAATAATTATCGACCACAGACCCAGAACTCATTTAAGGGATTATGTAGCCCTTCTGCCCTGGAATGCCTCAGAATCCTCTAGGAGTGCCCGGAATGTGTTGTTGGGGATGAGAGTGTCTGGAAGAACCTGTTAAACTGCTTCTACTACGACCTGACTCCGGATAAGTGGATGGAAATAAATGTATAGGATGAAATCAAATAATGATAAAATGAAATTAATATTGTGTTATTATGACTATTAGTACCCTTTTCACCATGTGGCCCCTGCCATGAAAGGAATGGACTGATTTACTGCATAGGTTGTCTTTAGGGTATACTGGGTTATTGTGGCCCTCAGCCTGGAAACTCATCTGGATTTGCTGCTTTTTATGTAAAAAGCTGTAATTATTATTTATTACTGTTGTTTCTAGTAAACTGGTCAGCATAACTTTGCTTAAGAATGACCAACTTTGGTTGCAGTAATTTGACCTGGAGGAGACACGTAAAACACTGTCCCACACACACAACAACACATACAACCGTGTCATAAAATATCCCACACAGAAAGAACCTATATAAACATATACGTTTTAACATAGGTTTTGATATAGGTTTCAAATATATGCATATGTGTACATGTAGGTACCTATGTGCACATATATGTACACATACATATAGGGTCATATATGCTCACCTATATATATGTACCAATATATGTACTTATACGTTCACCTGTATATTATGTACGTATATATACAGCTATTTCATTTATTTAGAAACTTTATTAATCACATTTACACGTGAAATTAGTCTTCCACATTTAACCCATCCAGCTGGCACCTGTCGGAACACACCTCGGTTGTGGCGAGGAGGTGGACTGCCAACCCACCAGCTGTCAGTTCACTTTTTCGTACATGGAGCAGTGAGAGCAGGAATCAAACTGCCAACCTTTGACCTCTGACCTCTAATGATCAGCAATGATGATCTGCAATGAAATGTAGCATTGTTCATTGAGAAATGGATTTACACTTCAGGTCAATTAACAACTCTGAAGAAGAGTGTCTGTGCGTGTCTGCTGTCCAGTGGCTGTTCTCCTGGAGTCCGTACAGAGGAGGACAGACAGACACAATAGACACTGTCACATTGAGCTTTAGTTTCTGTGCTGTGCACATGTATGTATTCATATATATATATATATATATATATATACACACACACACACACACACACACACATGTGTTTGTGTAGTCATGATTAGCATTTCTAATGTTGGTGTCTTTGTATGTGTTTGGTAACAACTGATCAACTGAGCACAATATTATTATTTTTTTCTGCCACCACCAGTCACATATCTGCAGCTAGGAACAGGACTTATTAATACATTAAGAAGAAAATTGTTAGATTGTCAACAAATATTATAATTGAAAAAACAACTGAAAGATGTGTTTTTGTCTCTAAAGGTATAAGGACTACAGAGAACCTCCTTGGTCACCCACTCCATATGAGATCTCCAAGGAATTCTGGGCGGTGCTGGCTGTCCGACTGGCCTTTGTCATTGTTTTCCAGGTATGGTGTCACAGGCAGATAAGGAGCAAACAGATTACTGTCATGTATGTCAGTGATCTCAGACATCCAAATATGTCTCACTTGACTTTGCTGGTTTTGGTATTTGGTCTTATGTATATGAAAATGTTGTCTAAGTATAAAGAATTGCGTTAACATCCACATTAAGAGTGTTCAGTAGGTCTCCTAACCCAACAGGGACTGACCAGCAAAGAAAAAATAAAGTTGATAACAAAAGATACAAGACAGTACATATTAACCATAACCATATTTTTTTTCTACGCAACATGCAGTAACTACTGTCATGCACTGACTTGCCAGGGATGAGCAAATAGTCATGGCGGTTTGTGAATTGTCCGACCTATAGGACTATTGTTTAAACATTTATCAGGGCATTCACATGGCACAGCACAAGGTCTAATTATGCTAATTTAGTTCATTTTAACTATCAAGAGCAACAGTCTGTGGCTGGCATCAAATTCAGTGAATCGACCTGTGATCCATGTTCAACTAAATGTGATTTCATTTGACTTTCCTCACTTAACACTACACGTGGCTAGCGTTTATTCATGGAGCATTTGTCTGCTGGTCTCCTCATGTGAGAGAAGCATGAGAAGCACAGTGAGAGCTCGTGGATCGAAGCAGTTATGCAGCCATCACTGCATAGACACAGTCACTTCCTGTCTGAAAAGACCCTTAGTCTTTGTAAACTTAACACAAATGTACAGTATGACTGAGGGGTAGAGAGGTGTTTAAACCATAGAATATAAGCAAAATATCAATTAGACTTATTAGACTGCAATTAATATGGCTGTGATGGCTGGATGGTGTCTGAGGACACTACCACCTGCGCCTGACCATACATACAAGTGTACCGCTTATCCTCATCGGGGTCACAGTGGGGCTGGAGCCTATCCCAGCTGACCTTGGCAGGGTACACCCTTAACAGGTCACCAGCTCATCATGGTGATGACACATAGAGACAAACAACAATTCAAACACAAACACAGTTCGGAGTCACTGCATTTCTTTCGACTGTAGAAGGAAGCTGGAGTACCCCAAGAGAACCCTGGCAGACACATTAAGAACGTGAAAACTCCACATAGAAAGGCCCCAGCATGGATGGATGCATTGATGGATGCATTGATGGATGGATGGACAGTAACAGGAGCATAACAGCAACCCATTTGGACAGGCCTGCCCACCTCTGTTACTTGTACTGTGTTCCATGTTTTATGTAGCTCTTTGTTGTTTCCACTCTCTTGAATTCTCTTGCCTTTTTGTGATGTCCAAACTGTTGTGGCATCTTGACTTCTCCAAACAAATTTCAAACCAATTCAGTTATTTTAAGTTTCGTGTAACTTTTCCTTGTGACATGTATTGCATCACATGCATTTCTCTATAAATACAGAGTATTTATAAAAAAGTATGGAAATTTGTGTTTAGTAGTTTATTTCTTTGTGGTAACAATGCTTCTTGCCAATAAATCTAATCCCTTTTAAATGGTAACATTTATCATTTTAAAAAATCCTAACATTTGTAAGAAATTAAATTGTCATTGTCTTGTTTCTTCAGACTTCAATCACCCAATCTACCAAACAACACCAAACAAGAATCAACAGCAAAGAAAAGCTGTTTGTCAGCTGTCAGCTCTGCTGCTCATCCCACAAATGCATGTTCAGCATTGTGGCACCATTTAAATAATCAGATTTATTGAAAAGAAGCATTGTGACAACATAGAATCTATCAAACACAAATTTCCTTACTTTTTGTGCCTAGTTTATGTCTCACTTAGCTATGGAAGAAGAATCTGGGTTCTAAATCACATTTCCAATAAGTGCATCAGGATAAAGACTACATGATTCCCTTCCATTTATTTTTACCAGAATGTTGTGATGCTGATGAGCGACATCGTGGACTGGCTAATTCCAGACATCCCCAAAGACATCAGCCTCCAGATCCATAAGGAGAAGATTCTATTGATAGATCTGTTCATGAAAGAAGAGCAAGTCAAGATCCAATTCCGTGAGAGTAGGTTGTCTACAGCAGCCAAAGAGAACTGCAGCAAGAGCAACAACAACAACAACAACAGCACAACGGCTCACCCACGCTCCAGACTGCACACCGACAGCACTAAAAGTCTCTGATTCTAGTGACAATCCACTCTTAGTTCAGTCTTAGTTAGCAACCCAAAGCTTGCTAGCAGCCTGCTCGCTCAGGCCAATCTAAACTGTTTTTGTTCTTGTTCAGAACATTCCAACAATTGGGAGAGCAGCTGGCTGATGAGGTGTCAAAATGGAGGAAGGAAAGTAAAGGTGAATGTGTGGGGCCAAATATGCTGCAGTCTGTATCTTAATCCATACGTCCGTACTCAGACAAACTTCATGAACGTGTACACAAACCTGTAAATGTGCACACAAATTTGAGAATATGTACAGGAATAATGCATGCTCAGATTGTGCACACGATGTGCATATCATTTCTACATTTGTATAAGAATAAAAGAAGAATAAAAAGGTGTACACAAAAAACTGTCTTCTTATTAATGAATGAAAAGTCCAGTGGGATATTTACTAAACATGATGCAGATTACTGTCAGGGCTAAATGTAAAAGGTTTGTAACGATTATTATTATTTTTTGATATTTATTTATTTATTATTTTACTGACTTGGTGTGGTCCTTTAGCATATAAGGACAAATCTAATGACACAAACCTGAAACCTGAAATCTTTAGTAAATATCTCTCTGAGGTATTTAGCTTCAAGAGCTTAAAATCAGTGAATGCTTCTCAAGTGACTTTGCTACACTCTACACTCTATGTATGACACGGGTCACAGACCTTTTCCACAAAGTGTGCATGTCATTGTACTGTTCAAAAATACTAGTTATAACTATATAACTAGCAATATACTGTATATGTGCACTACACACTCATCTATGCTGCATATCTCAACCTAGTTCCTATTGGACCATAAAATAGAAGGCTTTCTATTATTGACTGTCAAACATATTATACACATATTAGCTAAAGACATAAAAATGATTCCAACTTTCTGGGCAACAGTGCAGATCCACCAAGTAGTGGCCCTTCCACATAACGTAGCAATGGCAGTCGACACAGTACAATGATCTGCAGGTCGTGCACTGAGCAGCATGCTGAGTGGTTAGATCCTGGAGACGAGAGCGTTGCCACCGTGATATCTGTTGTAGTTTTCACTCTCTGACATTTCCTTCTCTATTTTCCTTCCAAGCGATTGTGATGCTGTGAGGGTACAGCTGAGAGACAAAGAGTCTCCAGATTACAATATTTGCAATGCTACCAAGCCGGCAGTCAGGAAAGTTGTGAAAAGGTTGGCTTTGCTTTTACCTATTAGAATATTTAATAGGTGTAATAGTTGTAAGTGTCGCAGAACAGCTGAGCCTCCAATGCTGCCACTCTAATCAATGAAACCTTTTTTTTTTTTTTTTGATGCGTGAAGTTCAACAGAGCAGATTGCACCAGACAGGAAATCCGACACAGAATCAACGTAATACACTTCCGCCCCCTTCCAAAATAAAATACAATACACAGTTCATGTAGCCTATCACAGCTTCACATCAACATTACGTCATGACCGGGGGCACCAGGTCAGCTGTCAATCAATCAAAGAGTCTCAACATGAACAACCAGAGACTAATTGTTGAAGTGGAACAACCCACAATAATTTATGACACAACAGATCCTTTTTATAAACCAAACTTGGTTAAAAGCCAGGGAGAGAAAGTGTGTTTTTAGGCAGGATTTAAAAACCTGAAAGGATGTCCACCGTCAGCAAGGGTACAACTTCCTTTATGCACAGTTTATTGCGGGGTCTCACGTATGTTCAGGATTCTTCTGTGGTCTCACATGAATACGGCTGGCTCACTAAGAAGTCACACTGAAAGACAGCAATAGATGCAAACCTGTGGTGGAACAAAAGAATTGTGTTTTTCAAGCTCTTGAAGTAAAATACTTTCATTCATTAATAAAAGGCTTTTAACAATGAATTAACAAGCACATATTATCTGAATGTTACACATGTACAAACATTATGAAATATGAGTACATACTCACACACCTGAGTACTCTCTACATGTGTAGGCCTACACATTCACAAATCTCTTTACACAATTACAGAATTGTGGACACATTCACACACAAGGACAGAGAATTAGTTTCACAACTTTCCACACACACTAGCAAATTATTAAACTACATATTTATATTTGGTTCCACACAATGTCCACTCCAAATGTCATAAATACAAGCTGGGAGTCACAGTGGGTACACAGAACCATGAGGAAACACTGAAGAAGCATTGTCGTATAGTGCCTGTAGTGACTATATCTACACAGTGTGATGTGTACAGTAGATTTTTTGTCATGATGATAAAATGTCTCATTGTTGTGAGCATTGCTTAATTAGCTACTTTTCTAATACATTGCATTGTTAAGCTGTAAACTGTAGCTTTGTATTACTTCTCTACTGAACAGATCTGGTTTGCCTACAGCTGTAACAAGGCTTTTTTTAGGTTTCTATTTTTAAAAAAGTAAAAAACTTCATTTGCAGCCCAGAGAAATGTTTCTATTTTGAATTTTAACTGCTTTGACGTTACTTCTGTACATCATCCTCTACTGTTTGAGAAGTTGTTGCTGTCTCTCCTACTTAATAAAATATGGAGAGGAGGAATAATGTGTTTACATGTTTACTCTGAATAAATATTGTATTTTTATATCACCTTTACTTATTAAAGTATGATTCCCTGCTTCAATTATGCATATGCGCCCAGCACAGATGGGCAGACAGACTGTGTAAAGATAATACAACATAAATTGTGACATGGCAGACATCTGTGTCACACATGGCATTGAACTATTGAATAAACCAACCTTTAAAGAATTAATTCAAACATTTCCATTGGGCAGAGGTACCACTGATCATCTGATTAGTGGATGACCCGCTCTACCTCCTGAGCCACAGCTGCCCTGATATATGAGTTATATTTTGCTGATTTTTGGTGAAACTGAATCATATTTTATGGAGAAAATGTTTTGCCTGCTCTGCCTCAACTCTCTGTGATTTACAGAGTTTCCTGATGGACAGCGAAGTAAACTGTAGCCATCTGTAGCTACTGTTAGCTCAGTTTGTTAACAGGAAGCAAGAGCCTGTCATAGGTGTTTTGGACCACCAGAGATTTTCAGGCCCACTGTGACAGATACCCATATTGCTTCAACAGTCAAAGCAGTATATATTGTAGATATTGCAACTGTCCACGATCCTGAAAGTTGCAGTGTTATTTGCTTTCTCGTTCTCATACAGTAGATTAACTCTAACATAGCCTAATTATTTCCTGTAGTAAGGATGTTGCCTTTATTTTGCCACCAGGAAGTTTCCGCAGCATGGTAAGTGAACACAAGGTTGTAGTGGCAGGGGCCAATAGGGCGGCTAAGAGGAGGGATTAGATCTCCATACAAACAAAGACCAAGAAGCATCAGAATAAGACAGCAACAGGAAAGAGCGGGCTAACAAGAGTAAACTAATACAGCATCTATAGCATCACCAGGAACAGATCACCCAAAGAGATGGGAAACAGGAGTCACACACACACATCCATCTTTGGGATGAGCATGACTGATTAGAGCAACGAGAGGGCAGGGCAGCCTGCAGAGAGGGTGTCCAGAGCAGAGTGAGGAGCGCAGTCTTACTAGGTGAGTAGCCTCAAGGTGTTGTCGCATTCTTTCATGTGAGATGTGAGCTTGAGCTTGAGGTGTGCCCTTTCAGTGGGCCATGCTTTGCTTTGTCCTCAAGGACAATCATCTTCTGCTCATCAGGAAACACTTGCAGCAGAGCCTGAAGACGCTGCAGCAGCAACCAGCACAGGCCTCCCCATTCAGGGTTCATTCAGGCGCTTGGCCTTTGTCTGGGACAAGTGAAAGAGAAATTTGCCCGACCTGAAAAGTCAGTCATAAACTATACTGGATAATGGGAAGGAATCACGGTGGAGGCGAGACATCTCTTCTTTAGCTCTATATGGGATGATTCCTCTATTTGAACAAGAGACAGATGATGGAAAAAAGCGGTTGGGAGGAAGGTGAACAGACAACAGCTCAAACACTTTTGGTATAGACATGGGACGAGTTGGAGACGTGGTCTCTGTTTCTGAATCGAACGGTGGAACCCTTCACTTCAAACGTAAGAACAACTCAAAAGATTATGGGAAGATCATATGTCAGTTATTGATTTTAAGGCCAATGGCTGCTAGGGTTGCAAATGGGTGGAAAGTTTTCATACTTTCCATGGGAAGTTAAACTGGGGAATTTTGGGAATATTTCAAATCGAAACTCCATGTGAATTATGGACATTTATGGGAATTAACTCACCTTGAGGTGAAGTTGCAGATTGCAACCAGTTTGTACTGGGCTAGAAAAGTGGCAGGACCTGCTCTCACTGGGCTCATTGTAAGAAAACAAAAACACATCAATGCCTATTTTCAGGTGATTATACACTAATAAAAATGTTATTAGATTCCATTCCTGCCAATAAATCTTACACACTGGACCTTTAAGTAATAATAATGTCAAACATTATCACGCACCGGGTGTCGTTTAGCTCAGTTGGTAGAGCAGTGGCCCAGGGTTTAAATCTGAAACACACACACACACACACACGATCTGCATCTTAACTTCTTTATGTAGATTAAAAATTAGATTACAACAATCCTTGCAAATTAAAATTGTACAAATGATTGTAAGTAAAGGCTAAGCTCTGTGAAGACGGTGACATCACTTAAAAACAAATAAGACAGGTCAAAAAAATATGAGCACTCAGATGATCAGACAAATGTTACAGATATTCCTCCATTCAGAAATCACTGGAGGTAACAGGTTTAAGGGTTCCTGTCGTGATCTTCTAGGTTTGTCTGGCCAACATGTGAAACAAATATCCAATGCAATGATCTGTTTTCAAAATTCTTAGCATGTGTGAGAAAATAATCTCATCTCAGTCCAGTATAAACACAGCATGGCTGTCATGCTGTATGCAGACTTTATGAATGCAGCGTAGCGCCTTGTTTGGATGGTCTGCCTGCAGACAGTTGTGTTTGCAACATTTCAACTGTTTCTATTTATCTGTACATCTACAGTGTATATGTGACAATTCACAGACATACTCTAACCAAGATGTAGCTGTACCTGATGAACCTGAAGCTCAGTGCTTTCGTATGAAACTCTTGAATGAAGCTGTTCAAATGTTACAAATACTTTACAGACCATCAATAGGCAGACCATTTAAATAAAGTGTTACCAATGCAGCAGCCTTACAGTAACGTGATCTCACCTGCAGTGTCTCTGAGGCTACACGTGTTCTACTTCATGAACTCAAGTGGGATCAAAAAGGCCAGTTCTGAAAATGACCTCTCCTTCACTGCACATTTTTTTAATGAATGCCCTTTTGATGACTAATCATCTTTCAGTCATATTACATGTTGTAATGTTTGTTGCTGCTAAAGGTGTTAATCTGTCATAATCACATCATGAGTCAGAAGGGGCAAAGAAAATCTAAAGGCTTTTTTTTTTAATTTAACTACTTTATGTTGTCTTACAGTTATGGCTAATATATACTATTTCTAAAAGTTTTAAAATGTTATTTGATTTCTGATAATCGTCTTGAAACGTATATCATATCATATCATATCATATCATATCATATCAAACATTTCTGCACTTTCAGTTACTGCTGCTGCTTTCACTGATACACTTGTGTTTTTTCACACGTGCATGTCTGGTGAATCTTTTGCCACAAACATTGCAGCTGAAGGACTTCTCGCCCGTGTGGAGCGTCATGTGCTGTGTCAGATGTCCTTTTTGTGTAAATCTTCTATCACAAACGGAGCAGCTGAATGGTTTCTCTCCGGTGTGGAGCCTCATGTGTTTCAACAGCGATTGACTCAGAGAGAAGCTCATGTTACACACTGAGCAGCTGTAGGGCTTCTCTCCTGTATGAACTCGCATGTGCCTGGCCAGCATTCCGCTCCGGATGAAACGTCTAGGACAGACAGAACAGCCATGTGGCTTTTCTCCTGTGTGGGTTCTCATGTGTGTGCCCAAACCTGTGCTCTGTGTGAATCTTCTACCACAAATGGAACAACTGTAGGGTCTCTCCCCCGTGTGAATCCTGATGTGCTTCACAGTGTCTCCTTTGTAGCTAAAATGTTTCTTACAGATTGGACATACAAAGCTTGTTTTTCCTGACTGCGTTCTTCTCAGTGGGACTAGCTGAGCTTTCAGTGCAGACCTCTCAACACAAACTGAGCAGGCGTATGGTTTGTCTCGACCGTTCACACATTCCATTGTGTTCAATGTTTTACCACAATCACAGCAGGTAGGAGACTTGGTGGTAGTGTTACATTCTCCATCTCTATCAGAAACACCATTGTCATGTTTCCTTGTCTCCTTCCAGTCATTGTCACTGTTTTCAGTGTCGGCCTCAGAGAAGTCTGACGTCCTGTCATCACCAGCTAGTTGACTGGCAGACACGTCTGTCTGGGTCCGCTGCTGCTTTAGTTTCACAGTGGTTAAATCTGACTGAGGCTCCCTGCTCTGTCTCCCATCTGCTTTTTTAGAATAATCCAGAGTCTGGTCATCATTAGCTGGTTGCTGACTATCGAGGCTCCTGGTTGGTCCAGACCCTCTTCTGTCCTCTCTTTTACATTCTGTCTCCATGTGTTGAGCTGAACTGCCAGCTGGAGGCTCTGCTTCCATGTGCTCCTCACTTTGAAGAGTTTTCTCTTCTTCATCTTCCTCATCCTTCAAATGGACAGGTCCATGCAGCTGCTCTCGCTCCTGACTGCTCCACAGTTGCTCCAGTTCTTCTTTAATGAGTGTGGGCTCTGGCTCCTGCTGAACATCACACAGTTCTGAAATGACAAACAAATGAATGCAGGACACTGTGATCATATATTCAACACGGCTCAAACACAAGTACAGTATTCACTATGATTGTCTGACCTTCACTCTTTTGCAAAGTGTTGGCTTGCTCCAGTCAACACAGCAAAGGGTAGTACTCAAAGTTGCAGAAGAGACCCCAAATCAACATAAAAAAAAAACAAAAATAAACTAGAGCTGAATGATTTGGGAAAATAATCCAATTGCATTTTCCCCTAATATTGCAATTGTGATTTAATGTCATTTTTATAATCCTCTTTTTTCCCCCAAGAAAACATAATGAATGATTTTAATATGACTGTGACAGAGCAGCTCCGTCACTGCGGGCAGCATACCCACAGAGCGCACACACAGACACACACGTATACACATCTTTCGCCGTTCCCTTCTGCTCCATGCTAAATAACCATAATAAATACACATCCTTCTTCTCCTCACCGGACAGTTTTAACAACTTACCAGGTGTATGGAAATGTGCCCACCACCACTTAGCTGTTTGCTTCCGGCAGAGAAACAGGGCGTAAAAACCAAAGTCATATAGGAGGATGACACGCACCCTTATTGATCATGTGCACATCACATGTGCACAAAAATATGTTTTTATTAATAATGTCAATTTATCCAGGTACCACACAGTTTCTATGGAAGAGAAACAATGACCAAACTGGTATATTTTTAGGGGGGGGGGGGGGGGGGGGGGGTTACCATAATTTTTCCAACTAAGCCTGGATTTTTTGGAACAAAAGACGAGGTTAAAGAAAGAACCCTGCAAGATCTGGTGTCAGAGGTGGGATGGTAAGTCGGAAAAAACACCTCCGTCCCAGGCACACCAGCCTGCAGTCCCAGCAGCAAGAACAGCCAGAAGAAATGACCACCGGTGGTGCCGAGCTAGATTGGGAAGCTGACGAGGATGAGGAGGACCCCGGTGAATCAGGAGAGTTGGTGGGACTTTTTGGCAGCACAACAAAGGAAAGAGGAGGGCTGGCAGAGATCAGAGGGCTGAGAGCCTCTCTTCCATCAGTTGACCGGTTGCCTCAACCTACTTCCCCACCACGTTCAAGGGCTGCCCAGCCACCACCTGTGCTAAATCTGCTGCTACCACACCCAGCACAGTGACAGCCAGCAGTCCCAGATTGGACCTGCCCACACCAGCACCCCGGCGTATTCAGAGGAACACACCACCAGAGGCGTCACCAGCAGCATCCACCCAGTTTCCAGAGTGGACTGGAGGCCCTATAGCGAGCCCAGAATTCCCCAATACCAAACTGAGGAGGACATTGAGAACTTACTTACTACGCTTTGAGCGTGTGGTAAAAACATGTCACTGGCCAGAGAATGAGTGGGCCTGCCGCTTAGTTCTATTGCTGGCGGGAAAGGCATTGGAGGCTTACACAGTGATAGACGAGGAGAGGGCCCACTGTCATCCAGACCTGAAGACAGTGCTGCTGGCCAAGTTTGACATTTCCCCAGAAACCTACCGGCAGCAGTTCAGGTCCAGGTGGCATGATGATGCGACTGATGCGATGATGAGACCTATCACCGCCTGAAGGGCCTTGGACAAGGCCAGAGCAGCACACCAAGGAGCAGATGATGAGACCATCATCTTGGAGCAGCTACTGCAGGTACTGCTATTGGAAGTATGAATCTGGGTGAAGGAGCATGGGCCAGCAGAGGGGTCACAACTGCCAAGCTAGTGCTGCAATATTTCAACGCTCGAAGAGGGGGCCCAGCTTCACGCTCCACCAGCGCAGCACCCCAACCAACAGTCCAGCCGCCGCAGCCTCGTCCTGGGAGGAGAGAATTTAGACAGGAGGTTCCAGGTACCACCACCAGCACTGCCCCAAACCAAAAAGAGTGAGTGAGAGCATCTGTTTGTCCCATACGGAAGGCAAAGGTCACTGGCGCCTGCTATATACCACATCCAGAAGTGGGCCCCATTGAAAAGAAAACAGATCAAATCCAACATCATAAAACTGTCAGTATAAATGGGCAGCAGGTTACTGCTCTCAGACACTGGTAGCTTCACATCCCTGATTAAGCACAGCTGGGCTGTGTGGATAGGTGACAAACAGACATTGTGTGTGTGCATGGTGATAAGCATCCTTATCCCAAGGCTGATGTGACAGTTACCATCGATGAACAGCCTTACCTTTTGACTGCTGGGGTGGTTGAGAACTTTGGATATAATTCTTGGATGGGACTTACCTGTGTTGATGAACTTGCTGCATGAGCGACAAGTGCCAGCAAAAACAGACAGTGGGAAGGGCAATGTAAATATTTCATGTTCTGTGATTACTTGAGCCCAAGTGAATGGTGTCCGACCACTCCCAGACTTTGACAATAGTCTGTGTGAAGGTGGCACTAAAGGGCCAAAGATATCTCGTTGCCAATGCCGCTTTGAGAAGCAGCTAAGGCAAACTGATCCTGGGGTAAAAAATGTGGGTATATAAATGTGGGAAGTGCCTCAAAATATTGCTGAGCTACAGAGGGAAGATAAAATCCTGAAACCATTGTTTGCTACGGTGGGCAAAGAGGCAAATGGAGGTCATGTGGGGCGGGAACATGCATGGATAATGATTCTATGGATAATGAACACAAGTGCTTGGTTATCCCTGCTAGTTGCAGACCACTGATTATGCACCTAGCACACACTTCCATGGACTGGACACCTTGGCCATAACAAAACATACATGCGCATCAGTTCATGGTTTTATTGGCTCTCCATGTACACAGAAATCCAGAGATACTGCATCACATGCCCCACATGTCACAAGTCTGACAGAGCGTTTCTGCACCCCCTTCCGGTCATCTCCACTCCATTTCACAGGATTGCTATGGATATTGTACGGCCCTTGGTGAAAAGTAGTGGGGTGGTACATCCTGGTGGTGTGTGACTATACCACGTGTTTTCCTGAGGCTTTTCTCCTACAGACGATCACCACTCCCATAGTAATGCAGGCGTACAACTACCCAACAAGATCCTAACAGACCAAGGAAGTAACTTCATGTCACGCTTAATGCAGCCTTTTCAGAAGCAATTGAGCATCACAGCCATTAAAACCACACCATACCATCCACAGACAGATGGTCTGGTTGAAAATTTCAACCTGACGCTGAAGAAGATACAGAAGAAATTCATGGATGATTCAGGCAAAGACTGGGACCGCTGGTTGCCCTTTCTGCTTTTTACCTACTGGGAAGTTCCCCAGGCCTCAACTGGTTTCTCACCATTTGAACTGCTATACGACTGGGACCCTTGGACCTGCTCCAGAAGAGCTGGGAAGGCCCTTCCACCATGGCAAGCGACAGAGGGGTGGTGGAGTTCATGCTGGAAATGAGGGACTGGCTGGGGAGGTACCAGGAAGAGGCCAGGGTCAACCTCCGGGAGGCCCAGAAAAACCAAAAGGCCTGGTATGACCAACACGCCCGACACCATGAGTTCCAGCCTGGCCAGAAAATCCTTTTGCTTCTCCCTTCCTCCAACAGCAAGCTTCTGACGAAATGGCAAGGGCCATACAATATCACCTGCAAGATGGGCCCTGTGACATACGAGGTACATCACCCAGATAAGAAAAGGACTTAACAAACCTATCATGTCAGCCTGCTGAAACAGTGGAAGAAGCGTGGCGGCCTGGTTCCAGAAAAGGATCTGCTGGTGAGGGAGCTCAACCTGGAACATGAGGCTAAGGTGGAGCCCAAAGCATTAACAGTGCCTGCAGATCCAGTACTGGAACATCTCGAACTGCAACTAGCCGCACATCTCATCGCGCTCTTCCAGGAGGTCCCTTCCCTCTTTGCGACAAGGTCAAGAAAGACCACTCTGGTGGAACACGTTGTTCGTCTAAAGGACAGCCAAACAGTATGCCGACGTCCCTACCGTGTCCCACAACAGCTGGTGGGAAAATTGAAGCAGGAGATAGAAGAGATGCTGAAGCTTGGGGTAATTGAGCCTTCCAACTCAGAGTGGTGCAGTCCTGTGGTCATCATTTTCAAGAAGGATAGCTCCCTTCGAATCTGCAGACTTCAGATAGCTCAATTTCATCTCTGACTTTGACGTGTAACCCATGCCCGATGATCTGCTGGAAAAGATTGGAGCAGCCAGATACATCTCCACCCTGGATCTGTGTAAGGGATATTGGCAGGTGCCCGTGGAGAAGTCATCGCAGCCATACACAGCATTCCAAACACCAGCAGGACTTTTCCAGTTTACTGTGATGCCATTTGGACTGCATGGAGCACCTGCCGCCTTCCAGCAACATAAGGACCGAGTCCTCCGGGGTTGCGACCACTGCACTGCAGCCTACCTGGATGATGTGATCTTTAGCAACACCTGGAAGGAACATGTGGAACATCTATCCCTAGTACTGGGAAGGATCCAGGAGGGGGGGTTGACCCTCACAATACAGACACAATACCTGGGATACCACCTTGGGTGAGGACAGGTCGGTAATCCTGGCCACAAGTGGATAAGGTGGAAGAAGAAGGAGGTTCGGTCCTTCCTGGGATTGGTTGGTTGGTGCAGGCAGTTCGTGCCTCAGTTTGCCATGGTAAAACTACAAAGTCCAGAAGATGGACTACAAAACACTCATCTGAGATACTTCCTCCTGTGAACTCTTATCATGTTGTTTCATGCAGGAAATATAAATGTGGACAATCTGGTGTGATGTGACTTCATTATCAACGTAATAATGTAATAATCTGAAGGACGCTGTACGTCATCACATCTGTCCGTATTCATATACACTCTCTCTGCCGCAGTGGTGTGTTGATTTTTTTTGTTGCTGCTGTGAGGAATTGTGGGTCTGGATTATTTCCTTTTGTAAAGGATGGTGCTGTGTATCCTATGCTAAAGGAGATAATAAGGGAAGCATTGAACATACAGATAGATAAACAGACTATTCAGTCAGAACTGACAGGATCCCAAAGGTGACTTCATGGACTTTAACTCGCTCACTGACTCCATCTGGTGCTTGTTGGTGCTCCAACAGCTCCTGAGTCTTAGAATTAAAATGCAACGAGTTCCAGAGCCCACCTGCTGCTGCTGTGCAATGATGTAATGATGCCACATGGAGCTGAGACCAGAGCTTGACATCACTGTGAGCTCAAGACGTGGCACCAACAAATATCAAACTGATTAACCAAAAACTGATGTGAGATCTGTAATATAATATAACAACACCTTAGTGTTTTATTTTGTTTCTTAGCAAATTTCCTTATTTCATTATATTGATTGTAAATACTGTTCACTATCTGTTCATCTGTATTGTGACATTTCCTAACTTTTCCTTTAAGGAATGATATTAAACTTAAAGATGACTTTGTAGAGCAAAAGAGAGAAAAAAAAGTCATACCTCATAGATTTATTTTTCTATTTGTGTTCATTTCAGATCAGAGCTGGAAACATAACTCCATCAGAGCTGCTGTGTGCTGCTGACAGACCGTCCGTCCACACACATACACACACACACACACACACTAGACCTGTTCAGTCACACTTCCTGTGAACTTCTTGAGTTAATAACTAGGCTATAACACTTTATATGTACAGCCTCCATGTGTGTCCTGTTATTAAATGAATATGTCGCATTATTCCAAACAATAATAATATCAACACACATTAATACAGCTGACACTTATGTGACGTGAGATTAATATAACCGGCTTGTTTCAAGGTATAAGGTATAAAAATAACCGGGACCGACCTGTTCTGTGTAACCGGACTTCAGGCTTCAGAACAGCCTCCAGCAGTCTGCGCTGCCGCTCGTTTTCCCGCTGCGAACGACAAAGTTGTTCTTCGTACTCCGCCACGGTTCTCTCCAACAGCTCACAGATGTGTTGAGCAGCCGCCGACAGACACTCAGTCACCTCCAACCTCAGCACGGCCACCTTCAACATGTTCCAAACTGTTTCCGACTGTTTCAAACTGTTTCAAACTCAGCTGCTCGCTCTTTATCTACGTCCACAAACAGAGCAACTAACGTTCACGACAACTTCCGTCTTCTGCCAGCAGTAGCAACAGGCCGACTTCCGACCCAAATCTTTCACAATAAATGTTCAGAAACGTTAACTGCACAGGAAACACTATGAAATCTCCACGGAGTGGCTAGCTCTATGTCAAAACTCACTTGACTTGACTTCATTTCATGTGTGTATGCACACAATGTGGACACTCTAATACAATCATGACCTGTAATTATCCACAAGGCTGTAGAGGAAGGAGAAACATACATTGGTGTTGGTAAAGGAGGTCATGTAAATGTATTGCATTGTAGGATTCTCTGCAATAATGATAACTAGGTTATATGATATTTGGAATTACTGTATAAGGACAATTTATGTTTGCACCTATAGGTGTATTTTATAGCAGACAAATGTAAATTTTATATCCAAAAGAAAAAAAAGCAATTGGAGTCACAGTGAAAACAACAATAATAGATTGATAACAATGGTAACATTTTAAGTTACAGTGACTTCTTTACATGTTTTATTTTTTCAGGCAGAACTGGAGCCAATTTCACTCATTTGATTCCTTGTATGTGAAAATATGCATGACAAATAAAGCTGATAATGTTGCTTTCACAGCATCAAACATTGTCCCGTGGCATTCTTCCTGTAAATCGCCACTATTCTGCAAATAGATCGATGCACCTTAAACTGATCCTGATCAATAAACCAATTTCACATTTTTGATTATAATCTTCCCATTTTCTGAATATCTTAAACTTCTTACTTCATTGTATGACAAACAAGACATAGACTTATGAATACGCATAAATGGGATGGATGGCTTGCTATGGTGTGCGCAGTGTGTAGTCTATCAGCTTGTTGACCGTGTGCCCAAACCATATTCAGATTTTTATCATATTTTAACATTAGGTGTGTGTATGAGTGGAAAAGGGGTGACATTCCCATCCATATCCGGGGAACTGGGAATGCTCTTTTATGAACTGGATGGATTGTGGTGGAATTACACACTGGATAAAGGCACAATCTGACTGTTCTGAGTTTATTTATTTATCTGTAGCTGTGTCCTGGAGAGCTGCACAACCTGTAGAGACATAACAAACTGAACCTGACGCCTACTTTCACTGATTGCTCAGCTATTGAAACAAACAATAACACTTAGAAATGTAATCTTCACAAAACAGCCAAAAACAACGCTGTTTGTACAAAACATCTTCAAATGAACGATTGGGAAATCTTTCATAGCAGACAGATCGCAACATAAACTGTTCAGACGAGACTGCATGAATCAGACCGCCATGGTCCGATTGCTGAAGAAGATACCACCATTGAGAAGAGGAAGAGACCAAGTGATACCTGTTTAGTTATATTTTTGACTTTTATCACATTACATCAGTGTCTGGGCTTTTCCTTGAGCATGTTTTTCCACATAATTCCATTTGTCTCATCTCGTAGTTTTGGTGTCTTAAGTATTGATCTATAATGCAGAAAATAATAAGATAAACATTTGAATGAGACAGGGTGTCCAGACGGCCCCTTCAGTTCTAAGCAGACAGCTGTATAACTCAGCTCCCAAAGGTATAGTTTAAATGTCGCTGAAGGTATACACAGCTAACTGGTTGTTTACTCAACTTTCGCCACACTGCAATGGAATGTCATTCGTCCACACCATGGGATGACTAGTCAAATGTTTGCCAGTGGACCATCTAGCAGATTCATTTGGTGAATGAATGGTATAATTCTACTGTTAATGATTGTCCACCATGTAAAGTCTTTTATTTCATATCATTGTAATCCGCTGTGCAGTGCTTTAGCATCTGATCTGATCCTAACCCAAGTATCAGTTTAAACACACAGCAGGTAGCTTCACTTGTTACTGCTTACACCAGCACACTTATGGCTTTTCACATGCGACAGCAAAGTGAAATTCCGTCCACAAACACTGCAACTGTATGGTTTCTCTCCTGTATGCACTCTGATGTGTCTCTTCAAAGTTCCCTTCTCACTAAAGCGTTTCCCACAGAATGAGCAACTAAACGGTCTTTCACCTGTATGACTCCTCAAGTGTATGACTAACGTCTTCTTCTGACTAAAACTTTTGTTACACATTGAGCAGCTGAATGGTTTCTCCCCAGTATGACTTCTCATATGAGTCTTCAGATTGACCTTTGCGCTAAAGCTTTTGTTACAGACTGTGCAGGTGAAAGGCTTCTCCCCCGTATGGCTTCTCATGTGAGCGTGCAGATTTCCTTTGCAACCAAATTTTTTATCACACACTGTGCAACTAAACGGCCTCTCACGGGTGTGGGATTTACTATGATTTAGAGCATTCTCATTTTTCTCCTGTTCTCTCACGTCCTTCCACTCGTCATTACTATCCTCAGTCTCTGATACACAACAGTACAAAGATTGCAGCTGATGAGTGCTGTCGGTCTCTGTCTCCATGTGTTGAGCTGAGCTGCTGGCTGGAGGGTCTGCCTCTCTGCTCTCCTCACTTTGTCTTTGATGAAGCTGTAAGGACTGAGTTTTATCTTCAGTGTCGTCTTCAGTCTTCACAGAGACAGCAGTGAATGGGAGTCTGGTGATATCATCCTCCTCCAGTCCTTTAAGCTGCTCTCCCTGCTGACTGCTCCAGAGTTCCTCCTGTTCCTCTTTAATGTCCTCTGGGTACAGACTGTTCCTCCACTCTTGCTGGTCTTCTGTTCGTACATCTGGAGGAAAAATACAGATAAACTATTGATTAAATGATAAGATATTTTGCTAATTGCGACATAAGACAGGCCGTCTTCATGTCCTGCAAGACATCCTAAAATGAAGAGCACCCACTGTCAACAAACTTATAACATATCCTAGCATGCTAACATTCACCTCCCACAGTCCAGGGTTATGACGCTTTCTGAAATTTCTGAGGAATGTTATCAAAGAAAATGATTCTCTGATCACAGGCGAGGTAGCTGGAAGCTGACTAGCTCTTCTCCACAATGACTGATATTGGCTGGGAATATGAATGCCCTGCTTTACCATAACCATCACCACCGTGTCTGAGGACACAAACAGACCAGAGTGTAACTTCAGAAGAGTAATCATGATTTACATTACAATAACATTCAGCCATAGCATTCAGAAAGTATTCAGGCCCCTTAAGTTCTTTCACATTTTCTCATGTTGAATTCAAAAATTGTTATTTACATTTTTTTGTTCATGCAATCAGGGTGTTTGAGTTCCTATATCAGAATAATATTTTCCATAAACTTACCTGGATTATCATAAACATGTTCTTCTACAAAACCTTTACCTCATTAGACAAAAAGCCAAAGATGTCCAGTGTCATACCATAACTCTGATCAAACTAAGGATGTATTTTATTTATTTTATTATCAATAAATACGTAAGATTCTAAATTTCATGAGACATTTGAAGTCAGCTTTGGGTACCTGATATTTTGATAGTATGTGCTACAGACACATTTAGTATTGAGGTTCAGTACTCCTCAGACTGTACTGTTTTTACCACAGTGTCCACATTACTCTGTGCAAAGACTAAGTACTGAATCATTGTCATTAACCATAATAAATATTTCAACGGGCAAATCAGTGCATTAAGACAAAGACAGAACAAGGTGACCACACATCTAATGCCAGAGCAGCTATTGCCAGTGCCAGTGACTTTCGGCTTGTCATTGTCTACCATAACAGGAAGATGAACTTCTTTCACTGTTTATCAACCTCAGAACTTTTCAGGTATGAAGTACAGTTTTCACAATTTTATGTTGTGTTTATGTTATAACATGTTATGAGCCTGACATGTCATTTTGATTTTTTGTTTTTACAAATGTGTTGCAATTCATGTTTACGATGTTGTTACTGGTGTTGTTGTGGTTTGGAAAAAGTTTGAAAAATCTCTCATGATAATGGACTTTCTCCAGTGGTGACGTCTCAGTGAAGAAATACGTTGTCATTGGTACGTTTGCTTATTCCTTCCATGAAATATTCTTTCAAATATTCATGTAGCGCATATGTTGTGAGTTGCTGATTTTCAAGGTGATCAAACGTGAGTGAGTTTGATACCAGCCTTGAGCTTTCACCAGGATGTTCCAGTGTCACAGTGTCATGGGGCTGCATGACCATCATGCATCACAGTCATGATTATTTTTGATCGTCTGATTGATTGACTGACTGTGGCTGATTGGCCAATACAGCATGATGTTGTGTTGCATTTCTCTAAAAGTTCAGTCTGGCTCCACTTCTCTGCTGCTGCTCGCTGCATCCCATGCTGCCTACAAAACACACTATGAACGGAGAAACCTGTTTACACTGCAGAGCCAGGTTTGAACTCAATACCCCAATCTTATCATACAAAATATTAGATATCTTCATCCTTACATCAGTCCCAGCTGTTTTCTTTGACAGGCTCATGTCATGCATGGTGGACTTCCTTCCACTTCATTAATTTGAATGTCTTTTATTATGAAGGTCTACATCCGTCAACTTCCGACTGTACTGTGGTTACACACACACAGACACACACACTTGTCACTTGGTGTCAGTGCTGCAATGAATGGAGAGAAGGACAGACGGACCTGCTGTGTGTGTGTGGCCGTGAGCGTCCTTCAGCAGCCCGCGCTGACGTTCAATCTCTTCTTCGTACTTTGAGATGGTTGTCTCCAGCAGCCCGAAGATCTCCTCCACGGCCGCGGCCAGCCGCTGGTTCGCGAAGGCTCTCAGCGTTTGTATCGTGGACATTTTCACAACAACAGCCGGGCGGTGAGCCGTGAAGAGCGGCGTCGGTGTGACGCTCCTCCCGCTAGGTGGAACGTCTGGAACTCCTCCTTCCCGCGCTGCTTCTTCTTCTTCTTCTTCTTCTTCTTCTTCTTCTTCTTCTTCTTCTTCTTCTTCTTCTTCTTCTTCTTCTGCTGCTGCTGCTGCCTCCTCTTTAGATTATAGACGCTACAATGACGTATTTCCGCCCTCTGCAGTTTGCTATGAATGTTATATATCTTTTATAAATCCATATTTCTATTTTCTATTATGACTTCCTACTGTATTCTAAGTGTGAATTTGAAATGTGCTGAATGTGCAAAGATCTACACCATGGATGTATTATTTCATTTACATGTATTTATTTAATTATTCATTATATTGTGTTGTTATATTTACATTATGTTATGTTATTTTATTTATTTATATTTTAGTTTATGATAACTCACTTATATTAATGAACGACATGTTATTTACATGTTATGTCTTATTCTTCTTTGTTTATGTTTATTGATTTTACATTCAATAATAATAATAATAATAACAGTAACAATAATCTTGTTCCTTTGAGCAGCCTTGTTTATATCTGTTATACAGTTGCACTGAGCAGGTAGCATTCAGGTTTCTCCAGCTGCTCCAGGTCTGTGAACAGCGTCCTCCTTTGACATGAGTGATCCATGAACTTAAAGTTGAAAAGTGAATTAAAAACCTATGAATTATTGATAAACAAGAACAACAAGATGTAGACGTCACTTAAGGTGCTGTTTTGCAAATAAGAAATATCTTTAAAAACAGACTCATTCTGAGAAATGTGTGCATGTTTCTGTACATGTTTCATTAGCAGGCCTTCCCCATGCACTCATCTCTTCCATGTGTCCAGTCAAAGCATTTACATTAATGTGCCTGATGATTGGAAGAGTCTTCAGACAGGTTAGTAAATCAGCCAGTCATGTCTCTGGGCTCCTGAAGATCTGCTCAGGTAGAAAACTGATAAAGAGTCTTTTTCCACATTTGTCCACAAGGAGGTGTTAAATAGATCCTCCTCACCACCCCTAAAAACAGGTGACATAATCCCTGATGACTTCTTTCTGACTGAAATATTGCCTTTATAATGTTCTTGCAATAGTGCCGATTTTATTTTCTGATTAAAGATAAGAGTGGGTATACTTTCTTTTTTTTTATTATCTTCACAAAGTCACTTCATATTACTCTGAGCTGCAGAGATAGAATAAGAGTGTAACAGCATCTGCAGGCCATTAGAGAAAATCCTTATCCAACCTGCAGACTACTTCTAATCTCACTTGTGTTAATTATACGCCTGGTGTTCGTGATGCTTTGGGTATTGCGTAATGGTATTTTTAGAGCAAACAACACAGACGAGCTGTCCATGACAGCAACAACAGTGTAAGAAGTGGAGCCACTGTCAACATGTCACACGGCACTCTGTGCTCTCATGTAGTTGATTAAACTGATCTAGTTGAACATCTCTTCATCT
This sequence comes from Nibea coibor, assembly GCA_023373845.1. Taxonomy (NCBI): domain Eukaryota; kingdom Metazoa; phylum Chordata; class Actinopteri; family Sciaenidae; genus Nibea; species Nibea coibor. The sequence continues at coordinate 883,207 of CM041721.1, read as the reverse complement.
TCATCTCGTCATCTAAGTCTAGTACATCATTTCAGTGAAAAGACTGTCTCTCTGCTCAGCCAGTGTCAGCCCTCATCTTACCCAATGTTGAGATTATCTGTGAAGAGAGATGAAGGTTGTTAAGATCCACTTATTTTAATACAGTGGACTTATATTTTATACTTATTTATCATTAGCAACATTAATAATGAAATTGAAATGAAATGACATTTAAATTATTATTATTATTATTATTATTATTATTATTATTAGTATTATTATTATTATTATTATTATTATTATTATTATTATTATTATTATTATTATTTATAATTCAATGTTGTCCATAAAGTTAGAATAATTTTGTTTTCAGACACATTGCTCTTTTTATTTCTGTTCATACACATCAGGTTAATTGTGGTTTAATGTTCATTGTGATATGTTTGGAAGAGATTAATTCATTGTCATTCTATCATGCATTGTAATTGTACAATATGTTTGTGTTGATTGTTCTGTACATGTGACAGCCATTGCACGTCTTTTGTAAAGCCCTCTGAGGCTAAATGTGTTTGTGACTTTGGGCTATACAAATAAAATTTGATTTGATTTAAAATTCGTTTTGATTAATTGGTCAAGTTTTGAGTAGATCACTTTGTCTATCAACAATAAATCACAAGAAGTTTTAAGAGCCTGAAGCAAAATGAAGGCATCAGATTGTTTCATATTATTCTCAGATGTGATTCTCTGTCATTCTGTGTCATTCCTTTTTTAGGAATATATTCACCAGACCTTTAAACTGGATCTTCAATCCACATGATTTTACTCATTGGCAGCACCTGTACCTCAGAGGTCTAGATCCAGACCTTCCCCTCCAGCAGATGGCAGTATGGCTTCACTAGAATGGACAAACAAACACCACTGATTCTGGCAATTGATTTTTTTTAAAATATGACTATTTTGGTTTGCTTTCATTATTATTTTACAAATGTCTTACATTATAAATGTTTTATTCAATAAAATGTGCTGTTGGACCAACAATTCTGTGGTTTTATTGTATAATTTTATTTACATTATGGAATGCAAAGAATAGAAACCCCTTCTGTTAGTGGCAGGAACAGATCGAAATAATAAAAGCCTGATCAGACCAATGTCCAAACCATTTTGTTCATAAATAAACAAATAACAGACACCACTCTAACCAGAACTCCTTAAAACTGGAACTCAGTATGTGTGGCATTCTCTTTAGAAAAGAGACAGAGCCTTGAAGGACCTCATCAAGACATTGAAGTAACCAACCTGCACAGAAAGGTTTGGGGTGAAGGAGCAGGCTGTCAAATCACTCAGTAGATGAGGTCTGGTGGTGGGGGAAACTTTTCAGAAGCTTTGGTGCTTATGGGGGATGACCCTAACCCTATACTAAATCACTGTAGACAGAACTTCCAAGTCTAAAATAAAATAATAAAAAAAATAAGTTGTCATTAAAATGAGCTATAAAGACCAAAACGGTGCACCAGGCTGTAAACATGTTTATTTCTCCTGTGAAGAATATAGTAGTCTAGTGGATATTAGCTAAAAGCGAAAGAGCCTGTGTTAATGTAACATTAAGGTAACCTGTAGGTCTGGGTGGGTGGATGGAGAGATTCAGTGTCAGAGGGGGCTCCAGGCCTTGTTGACGAGCAGTGGGAGGCAGAAGGAAACTGTTCCTGTGATGTGAGGTTTTGATGGACCGCAGCCTCCCATCAGAGGGGAGTGTGTCAGAGTGTTTGTGTGTGTGACGGAAGGTTGCAGCCAGTCACCTCCTCATCAGAGTGAATGACATCCCTTGTCCTTGGCAGCAGCAGCGTAGTAGATGGTGATGGAGGACGAGAGGATGGACTGGAGGTGTAGAAGTGCACCATCATTGGTTTTGGCAGGTTGGATTTCTTCAGCCACCTCAAAAAGTACATCCCTTGCTGTGCTTTCTTGACAAGAACGCTGATAGCTGGATTAAAAACATAAAATAAAAAATAAATTAACATAACAAATGAACTTACATTAACTTATTCATCTATAAGTGAATACTGGGTTATTTATTTTTGCAGGAGGAGACACACACTGACGGGATAATGATTTTTTTAAAGCTTAATGTAGCTCGTCATTTCTTCAAAATGCGTGTGCCTTTTTCTTTAAACCAAGGCTTAAAGGCAAAGGGCAAATGTTATTACCCAAACCAAAAAGAGAGTGATGACTGGGTCACAGGTTGGCAGAGTCATGGTGGAGGGACATAAAAATTTAACAAAGTTAAATTGAAAAAGTAAATTGCCCACACAGAAAGAACCAATATGAGGATATATGCGCATATATGAAACCTATATGCAGAATATCTGTGCATATATACATCATATATGCACATATATATATGCCACATATATACTGCATATAGGCCAAATTCAGGTGCATATATGTGCATATACAGGGCATATGGGTCTCTTATATTGCTTCTTTATATCCACATACAGGCCCTATATGTACATACAAGGTATGTGTCCTATATAAATGATGGTTGTTGTAAAATGTTACCTGGGTACTTATATAGGTGAATATATAGGAGAGTGGGGCGTCCAATAACCCAAAGGTAAGGCTCCTTGAAGATTGGAAAGGCTTTGCCATGGCTGAGGTGTGTTCTGGCAGGTGCCAGCTGGATGGGTTAAATGTGGAAGACTAATTTCATGAGTGAATGTGATTTCTAAATAAATGAAATAGGTGCATATATAGGTGAACATATAAATACATATATCAGTAAATATATATAGGTGAGCATATATGACCCTGTATGTATGTGTACATATAGGGTCATATATGTGCCTATATGTACACATACATATATGAAAACGGCCAATTTTATTTGTGTAGCATATATTTGAAACTCATATGTTTATATAGGTTCTTTCTGTGTGGGTGAATACAAAATGTCCATTGTTGTTGTGGCACGGTTGATTACGATAAAATAAAAAGAGAGCCTGCCCAAAGTCCCAAAGTCATCTGTGCGGTGGCCGCTCTTGCCTGGCCCTCCCTGCATACCAGGATCCTCGGCAAGTTGCTGCCCAGTGTCCAATGGCTTGGCATCGCCTAGCCTCACACCAGGTCACTCAACTAAAACTGCTCGCCATCCAACAAAATCACAACTGTATGCATAATCAATCAATCATTAACCAGTCAGACTTTATCTGTTTAGCGATTTGTGGTACAGAACATTGTAACACAAAGTGCTTCACACAATAATAATGATAATGTTAATGAGTAATGATACTATTAGTCTTAAGTTTGCTCTTAAAAATATGAACATGTCTGGCACATGTCTCGACCTGCCCTCGAGTCTTCAGGTCATTCCACAGATGTGGACCACAGTGAGAAAATGATGACTCACTGCAGGTTTTTGTTCTCACTTTTGGTGTGATTAAAAGCCCACACAGACGACCTGAGGGTCCTTGAGGGTTCATAGGTTAAAAGTAGACCAGAAAAATAGGTGGGATGAAGACCATTAAGAAATTTATACACCCGTAAAATCTTAAAATCGATTCTGATGTGTACATGCAACCAATGCCCAGTTTTCTGATCTTCATCAACAGATGAGCGGTAATAAATGTAGTTGACCTAGATTCTTGTTGTTTTGTTATTGTTGTAAAAAAAATCTCTTCCATCCATAACTTTATGTTTAGCAGCAGCATGTAGTGTTTAAAAAGAGGTCCTGAAATTGAGCCTTGGGGATCAATTGATTTTATAGTGATCACCCATACTTCCAAAAAATTATCTGTCACTGATATCAGAATTCAACCAGTTAAAAACAGTACCAGAAATATCAATTAAACTATGAAGTCTACCTAAAAAAAATGAACAATATACTCAAAAGCTGCCACCAAAATAAAATATCTCCTTTTATATTTACATTCACACACACTCACAAATTAACAGTGTGTTGCAAAAAAAATCTAATATTTATATAGTATTCATATATTGTTATATATAGTTGGGTACTGAGCCTGCTACTGCTCTGCCGTTTGACAGTGTAAAAGTAAAAAAAAAAGGTAAGATCAGAAAGTTTGTGAGCTTTCTCTGATGTTGATGACTGTCCCACAGCTGAACAGAAATATTGTGTACATCGGCTGGCTGGCATAGCATGGAATTTATCTCACAGAATTTGTGGTTGCTGTTTTTCCAAATTAAACTGTAAATCTCATCTGTGTTAGCTTTCAGCCTGACAGAAATAACTGTCCTTTTTTTGGAGGAAAATCCATCGTCTACATGTACTGCACTTCTCCTTTAAACGATAAAAAGTGACTTGGCAGAAGACTGTGAACAGTGCTCTGTGGTCCTGCAGCTTCTCTAATGGCTGACCAGCCAACAGAAGTAGTAAATTTCACTAATGACTTTCCAATGGTCTTTAATTCTCCATTTAGGAGGAGAGGAAATGTCAGGGCCGATGGAAAGGTTAATGTGACTTTCACCCACTAATAAACATGCCTTGATCAAAGAACAATGCAATTAAAAGCTTTCTTTTATTCACTGGACATACGCGCACACTCATTCACGCATATATGCATATACACACACACATATGCGTACGCACAGATATCACAACCATTTCCCAATTAGATTTTCAATTTTGAACTAAATGGATGAAGTTAATGAAATGGTCTTTTAACAGACTGATTTTCAGAGCAAGAGAGGGTGATGAATCTACAGAGAGGAAATCATTCAGATTGGTCTGAGAATGTAATATATTTAATAAGTACAACAGATTAAAGAGCTGATATTAAAGATTGGAAAATGGAATGATCACAACAAAAACAACTACAGACTGATGAAGGGGCTGATGATAACACTGAATACTAGATGATGCTGTTTCTGCAGCTTTCTCAGCCAAAGAAGGCAAGCTGTAGTTTTGAATCCCTTTGAGAGATTAAAATATATTAGTTGTTGTTTTGTGGAAACCCAGGAGAAAGAAATCAACTTTTGGGTCTATAAGAAAAGAGACACATTTATTTTCTCTCCTTACAAGGCCCCAGAAATTAGCCAAGGATCTAAAAAGAGTGAGTCTTGTTTCTACTCTTAAGGGTAACACACCGGCAACATAGAACGTGCATTAAAACATCTGCACCCATTTTTATATATTAAGCTGCACACTTTCACTGTTTTGATACACATCACAGCAGGTTCACACTGCTGCTGCTGCTTCCCCTGTCCCGTATTCAACCCTATAGAAAAGCAGCAGTGCTCTCACAAGCATTTTTTGCACTTGCATGGTGCATGTTGAGTTTCCTGGGATGCCAGTGCAGAAGACTTTTACCACAACATCTACAATCAATAATTAATAATTATTGTTAATTAATGCTCCTGGACAATTCATGGATATGACATTCATTGATGAATTTTACAGTTACAACAACAACAAAAATCTGTCACAAGGTCTTTTTGATGGATCTCTTGTTTTCAGTGAGCTTGTTCACATTTGCTCCCTCCTTAAGTGACATAATTAGTCTAACATTAGTGTAGCATCCTATGACACCATGATTTTTAACTACATCATAAGTCATCCTGCATCATAAATGTAGGTTGACTGAACATTAAAAGTTAAACGTTTATGTTTCAAAAACCAGTGAACCTATTTTGGATTGAAAGTGGTGTTTTCTGGGGTGCAAGTGACTAGCTTGCTTTGTACAGACTGAGGCAAGCTGCTGAGCTGTTCTACATTAACTGAAGCATACCATCCATTCCCCCACAATACAGTACACACACACACACACACACACACACACACATGCACCCAGGGGCTGCTGGAGCAGCTGGAGGCCCACTGACCCTGAGAGAGAAGATAGAACAACAGAGCCACTCCAGTTGTCCCAGCCTCAGTCTGCCATCGTCTTCATTTTGCAGCCAGCGTCACACAGATAGCTTTAATAGAGTTGATGTTCTAGGCAAGGACAACTACATTATTCAAAAGGAACATGAATAACTACTGGTTCTTACATTGTTTCACTGTCTTCTTTTTATGCTTCCAAACCTCTGTGGTCACTGCTGTGCTCTGAAAGTAATTTGGCTTTCTTTTGGCTTGTGTTTTATCAAAGAATTTTTTCAAGAAGGTTCAGTCTGGGGCAACTGGACTTGTAGAACCGTCAAGACATTTCGCCTCTCGTCCAAGATGCTTTTTCAGTTCTGACTGACTGGAGGGGAGGCACAGTATTTATCCTAGGCAGAATCGTAGACCCAGCCTCACTGTCCACTCGTTAGTGCTCATTGTACGTGTCATGACTATCGTCAGAGTTGAGGTCTGGTGTGAATGATAGCCGTTCAGGTCACCTGAGCTCAGGTGTGGACGATGGTCATTGGAGTCACATGAGGCCAAGTGTGAAATCAGTCAGTCTCCTGGGAAGGGATGACAGCACTGTAGGTGGGGGTTAGGTGGTGTTTGAGGCCCTCTCCTGTGTTGAGTGATGGTTTTTCTACTTTTACATAGATAGCTTCCTTTTTTTGTTGAATTTTGTTTTACACGAGCTGCTCGATGTACGGAATGCGTGCATGCATGTTCTTTAGGACAGTGGTTCACTAGCTTTTTACCTTGAAGCCCAGCCTACTTACATCGAAGACAAGCTGAACACTCCCGTGATGTACTGTATATTGATGTGGTTCTCCTGTGCACTCAAAACAGACGTTCAGAGGTGATGTAGCACCTGTCCACACTTTTGTCGCCTTTAATCAGGTGAGAGTAAGTTGGCAGGAGATGCAGTTGAATGTGCTCTGCAGTCAAAAGTTGGGGTGCTGAAGTGAAGTTCTGATGTTAGATGAAAATTGCAAGCTACAGTAATATCGTACTAACGTATCAGTAAAATCCGTATATCATTTGTTTTCATCAAATAGACAATCTTACTGTACACTCTACAGCATTAATACAATTTTATTTATTTTTCAAAATAAATATGTTATCTAACCTTCATGCATACCAAACCATAGTGTTTTAGTTGCATTAACCTCATCAAAGACCATAGTCTGGATGTGAACCCAGAACTTTGATGTCACAGTCCTGCATGCACCCTAACTACGTCCTGGCAACTCCAGCATAACACAGTTTAAGTCCTCAGAGAACTTAACCTGGCTGAGTGGAGACCCATCAACACGTCTTTCAGTGGCTTGAGCTCTGTCAAGTGTTTCCTAATTTTGTTCCTATTATATATTTTATTCATAGAGCACCTTTCAGTGACACTTTCAATCATCATGAAACAACACAATAAAAGTATGCATCAGTTATTAGTGGTGCACAACATTAACCACACATTAAAGACTGTTCTAAAAAAGTGATTTTGATTTGAATGTAGACAGATCTTTCTGAAACAACATGCAGATCTTTCTTAGCCGACTCGCTCTCTCTCTGTGCGTGTGTGTGTGCTTGCAAGCTTGCATGTGTGTCTGCGTGTGTGTGTGCGTGTGTGCAATAGTAAATTGCTGACTTCATTAAGGCAGGCCTCCTATCCTCACTCATTTAATTACTAGAGAAAAGGTTAGTGCCACAACGCAATTTACCAAATGTGATTTCTTAGCAGCTATTAACAGTGCGTGTGGTTGTGTATGTAGTGACAGAGAGGGGGAAGGGAATGGTGGGATGGTGTCTTTTGTGCTCTGTGTGAGTGTTTGTGTGAGTATTACATTTACTGTTTTAGAGATTTCTTGGTTCTTTGTAGAATATAAGCACAATTATAGGTTTTCTGTGTATAATCCATATGCACATGTACCTGCACTCTGCAGTAATTAACATGTTGAGAAAAGTGGAGACAAACTCAGCCATAGTCAGGTGAGACTTGTGTGAGGGAACAAAATCACTGCAGTCAGCAGCTGGATTCATGGTTTACCTCATCAACTGTCCCATCTCTGATTCTGTACTTTTGATGTGTGGTGCAGCCAAAGTTAAGAACCTTAAAGTTGTCCATGAAGTCAAAGTATGTTCAGGTATTCTTCATGGTATTTTAGAGTAGGTCATTTCCTAATAAACCATAAAAAGTTGTTGATGATGTCATCCTGCACTTGAGGGCGTGTACTAATTTTTCATCCAATGAAACGCTTTCTCTCTTCTGACACCGCCGGAGTGGAGTGCTCCCTGTATTTAAACACTCAAATGCACACTGCATGCTGGAACTGTGACTGTCTCTGCAATAGTGTGGTTACGCAGCCTTTGCTATTTTGGCCATTAGACTTTTCTCACACTTCTTCCCTCATAAAAGTATTTTACAGTCTTACTGAGTCACTGTAAAGCTTCCACTGTTTTATATAATAATCATTATGTTGAAAAATATGTTTGATGTATGTGTGAAATATGTATGATTCAATTTCACTGTGACCCCTGTCAGTCCCCTCTCCTTAGACATATTGCAAATGGTCTCACACACAATGTGTGGTGTGTCTTTAAAGGTTGGTTTACGTTTAGTCTCAGAGCTCAGACATGGCAGTGTTGCTGGATGATTGTATTGTGATGCAGAGGGGACCTCTGCTTCTCAGTCTGTGACATTCACTTTGAGGGCATGCTGGCTGTCGTCACCCAGTATGGTGAGGTGTAGCCAAATGTAACCATCCTTGAAATAGTTTTTTTGTAGTTTTTTTTAACTTAATTATTTTTTATCTTCATCACACTGCAGTGAAACATAAAAAATATATAAATTCACCCTTTAAACTTCTCAATGTAAACATCCTGAATTTAAAAAACATCAATTTGAACATTTTCTGTGAAGTGGCCCCTTGGCCCCCTTCTCTGGTTCCGTGTGTGTCAGGGTCTCTATCAGCTAAATGTTAATCACTGACCTGCAGTAAGCCGTTAATTGAGACTCTGCGAATTAAAGATAATAGTCATTAGAGCGAGGAGAGAGATCACCCATTACACTGAGACAGGAGATGTCACAGCTCTAAAGAAGAATGATGGCTCTCAGTGTCAAGAGCATGACAGCACAGAGCATGAAAGAAGGCAAAGGATTACGATGGCGACACATTGTTCCAGCTGCTTTTATGAAAGACAGTACAGCATACGAATGTCCTGTGCAACATATACATATATTAACACTTCTATGAGGATTTCAATTTTATATAGAAAATGGAAGAATGTGGAATATCAAAAAGCGATGAACGTCATTGTACCGTCTGCCATCCAGTGACTCTTTTTAGTTGTTGTTGTGTCTTATCATGCAATCAGTATAGTTTGTATGGCGATATGGTTTGTATTTGTTGTGTTGGTGCTGTACTGCTCCATACTTCATGCTGGCTTATCATGGCCAGCCACGTGTGGTCGGTTGTTGCAATAATGCAGAGAGACATTTACTTAGAATCAATATGCTACAGGGTTGTGATATTATTTCAGTGCTAGTTACATATTCATTTCTAGAAAATTCACCCCATAACATGTGTTAGTTGTCTATAATGTGCATGTGTGTTTAAGCTGTAGTGTACACACACATATCCAGGGCAGCGCACACTACAGAAAATATGTGGCATGTATTTTAATTTCTTAGTCTTGCAGAATTTCTTGCGTTTATAATGTGTTTAAGACTATCAATTGTTTCGTTTGGAGGTACTGTTGGCATATAGTACAGGTCACAGGTTCATATAAAATTTCAAATCAAATCAAATCAAATCAAATTTTATTTGTATAGCCCAAAGTCACAAAACACATTTATCCTCAGAGGGCTTTACAATCTGTACAGGGAGTGACACCCTCTGTCCTTAGACCCTCGGTTCCAGTGAGGAAAAACTTGCCCACAAAAAAACCTTGCGGCAATTTGCGGCAGAGGTTAACTGTGCTTACATTAAATGAATCTAACGGGCGATTCAATTATTATAACCATCTCTATCATAATGATTTGACTTATTTTCATGACTGATATTCTTTTTCTAAATGATGACATGTACATCCAAAACTGCACTTCTTCAGCTAACAACACCAATAACCAATTTACATTAGTGGTTCAATTTGACCTCAAGTGGCTCCTCTAATCATCCAGACTGGGCTGAACACGCCCATTTCATGCTGTTTTCACTCAGGAGGCATTAACAACACTAATATTACATGATAAATTAGTAACTGACTGGGTGATTGCGTGGTAATCCTGTCTACATTTTTAAAGATGGGACACACATAATCAAATTACTTCTCTAGGTCAGTTCGACTTGATTAGTCACATATTTCACAGATCTACATGAATGTCAATATGTCTACATATGCTTCTAACTGTAAGACATAAAATCTGGACATGAAATATAACAGTGCATGTAAAATAATAATTAGAAAAAACAGTGAACTTTTAAACAGACTTCATTTGATGACAGCTCTGCATAATGTAACAACTTTATAATAAGCCTGATGGCATTCAATGGGAAACAAGTCAATTATGAGATTGATCAAATATTTTTACATAATAATGGTAGTCACTGACATGGGTTTAATGTGAGTGTCTGAAGATGTCTGTGGTCTTATTTCCATAAGAATGTCTGTCTTTGTGTGTGTGTAGTAAAAAAAAATAAAAGGAACCTGTAAATGACAAAATCCCTTAGTCCTACAAGGCAACCTGTCTCCTAAAATTTTCTTCAAAGGAACCATGTGTAGGATTTAATGGCATCTAGTGATGTAGTTCTAGATGCCACCTTGCCTCATCCTGCTCCAAGCACAAAGAAGAAACTTCTGCAACCACAGAACACAAGAAAAATGGGCCAGCAAAGAATTTTTGGAAATATGAAATCTCCCCTTTAACCCTTGGATGCATGACCAATATCTACACTCTTGTCAATTAAAATCAATGTGTTTTTGCAATGAACTCAAGAAATGTCTTTAATTTTGGTTAAAGATGATGATTTTTATTATATTTTGATCAACAAAAGAGTGATTTCATTGATATTGATTGATATGTTCATTTATCACTTGTTATTCACATTTTATCACAAAACAATCAATCAGGTATCTGTCAAAAAAAAACAACTGTCAAATTCCACTGTGTGTCCGTTTGACTATGGAGGACGAACAGAGAATGAACATATAGTAAGTCCAGGCACCATAACACCGTCCACACACATATATACACACACAAATCTCTCTCTCTCTCTCTCTCTCTCTCTCTCTCTCTCTCTCTCTCTCCTCTCTCTCTCTCTCTCTCCCTCTCTCTCTCTCTCTTTCTCTCCCTCTTCAGACATGGTTGTTTAAGAAAGAGATGCTAGTTATCCAATGGAAGGCTTTTACTGATTTGCTTAGTTAAATGACTTAGAGACTTTTTGCTTGGACGGGCAATGCATGTGTCTAAAAGGTGATAGTTAATGTCCCCAATACTCAGTAAACGTATGTAGCAGCGTACCTAAAAATGACATAATCCAGCAGCGTGTGTGTGTGTGCTTACATATGTCAGTGTGTGTGTGTGTGTGTGTGTGTGTGTGTGTGTGTGCACTTGCATGTAGGCATGTGAACTGCTGCTGGTTTAAGGACTTACAAAGCAAGTCAAGGGCTAGGCTCCAACTCACAATATTGTAAAGACAAACTCCAGCCCCTCCCTCCTTGAAGTAATTACTGTCCATTTAGATGATTACCTGTAATTACTTGTTAGCTGTCAGCATCAGACAGAAACTCAGCTTCTGAGACATGGGGAGGAGGACGGGGAGGACACGGAGGTGGAGGAAGATAGAATTGGAGGAAAAGTTGGAAGGGGGCAGAGGTGGAAGGAGTGTGAGATGACAGAAGGAGGAGGACAAAGAGGAGCAAGTGATGGAAAAGGAGGTGTAGTGGTGGGGGTAGCAAGACACAGAGGAGAACCTGCGGAGGAGGAAGAGGAGGAGCTGAGGACAGAGAGCAGAGTGTTGACATGTGTTTCTGTCAGCCAGGGTCAAGCGGTTGTTGTCTCTTCTTTCAGTTGCTGTCCATCAGAGAGTGCCAGTGAATTAATCTCCCCTTCATTTGCAGAGATGAAGCAGACCTCTGACAGCAGCAGTAATTGCAGGGCTACTGATCTGCTCTCTGATGACAGCGATGCTGCTGTTTCCACAAGTCATGTGACAGTCAGGCGATAATGTTAAGAAATGGCACACTTGCATCCTTTCTCTTGCTACAGGAACTCATTGCTGTGATGTTATTCATGCCTATTGAGCTACAAGCCTCCAGTCATAGTGTGTGTAATAAATATCCAGTTTTTTTTTTCTTAGTTCTAGTCCAAATCAAATTGGAAAAATAAAAAAGGCCACGTTTTGATTTTTTGTTTGTGGCATATTTATTGAAATGCCAGAAAAATGAGGAGGCATGTTGCTGCCTTATCCATATATCCTGTCTGATTGTTACTGCATAAGTGCAAGAGACATGGCTCACTTAAGTTTCCATCATCAGCACTGGAAAAAAAACTTATACTACAATATTAAGTCAGCCATTTTCTGAAGAGCCCTCCAACATGGCAGTCCTGCCTTGCAGCTAATCCAACCTCCATCCTTTTTCCATAACCACTTATCCTCAGGGTTGCAGGAGTCTAGCTCCTGCAACCCTGACAGGCTACAGCCTGGACAAGTTGCAGTTCATGATAGGGCTGACACAAACAACCATTCAGACTCACAAGTTAGTGAGAGTCTGAGTTGCTGTTAACCAACCACTAACTAACCACTGCACCCCAACAAATCCAAAAATGGGCAAGGAGGTGGAGCATAGGTGCTGCTGTCGCTGCTGAATGAAGCCCGTATGCATAACTTTGATCCTTAGTGCATGTTCAGCCAGGGACAGCCAAACCGGTGTTGGGGGGTGAGGGGAGCTAAGGCGGGTTGTCGTGGGCGTGTCTATATCTGCTGAATGTAACCACTGGGAAACAATCAGGAAATAACTTTTTATTTCTCTGATTAATAACAGCTTTATTGAGGCCAGCGTTTGCTCTCTGTGTTATTACTCTCTCTACTATACTATCTACTATAAGTCTCTCTACCAAAGCGCTCTCTCTATATATATCTGTCTGTCTGTCTGTCTCTCTGTCTCTCTCTCTGTCTCTCTCTCTCTCTCTGTCTCTCTCTCTCTCTCTCTCTCTCTGTCTCTGTCTCTCTGTCTCTCTCTCTGTCTCTCTCTCTCTCTCTGTCTCTCTCTCTGTCTCTCTCTCTCTCTCTCTCTCTCTCTCTCTCTCTCTCTCTCTCTCTCTCTCTCTCTGTCTCTCTCTCTCTCTCTCTCTGTGTCTCTGTCTCTCTCTCCCCCTCTCTCTCTGTCTCTGTCTCTCTCTCTCTCTCTCTCTCTGTCTCTCTCTGTCTCTCTCTGTCTCTCTCTCTGTCTCTCTCTCTCTCTCTCTCTCTCTCTCTCTCTCTCTCTCTCTCTCTGTGTCTGTCTCTCTCTCTAATCATCAGACACAAGTCAAATTAAATTTCTTTGTGTCATTATATTTTGTGGTGTAAATTGTGAGTTGGACTCAGATGTAGAAGCTGGTACATGAAATAAACAAAGTGAGAACACACACACAGGTAGATGATCAGAGTTTAGTCCACGAATCCACCTGGATAGTCTCTGCTCCAGAGACAGTTTTTTGCAGCAATGTCTGTGGGGAAATTAGCTATAGAATACATTTGGACATTTTAACATGGGGACTTATAGAGACTGAGTCACTTCTAGAGCCAGCCTCAAGTGGACATTTGAGGAACTTCTTCCAAGGAGGTTACGTTTGCAGTGCTGTTTGTTGGTTTGTTTGCATGTCAGTAGGATTACAGAAAAACTACTGGCCCAAATTCAGTAGACACATGACAAAAGATCTGAATCACAGGAAAGTTATGTAAATCATTTTTTTTAGCCAGGGGTTGTGGTTCTGCTTGCAGATTTCCATGTCAGAGAAGCCTGGACTCTTCATGTACCCTTACAGTTAAGTACAGTACAGCTGTTTACTTCTTTCTTCTTCTGGTTGCAGTCTGATGAGATATATGAGACACACCTGTCTATATGAGACACACCTGTCTATATGAGACACAGGCTTAATCAATTAAGCTTAATTTTGATGCGTTACACCCATCAGGAAGGAGAAATTCTCAAAACAAATTTGTGAACTAAGTCTGTCTTTTATGTGATCTTTTACATGTGCAAAATGGGAGAAAAAACAAAAGTGCTTCATTAATATATGTGTTTCCTATGATTTGTTAAGTGTATAAAGGAAAATGAAAACTTACCTTTCAGAACTATACAGTATACACTGGCAGCCTCGTAGCTGGAAGAAGGGTTAGAAATATAATTATCTCCCTACGTGAGGACGAGTACAAAGCAAAGATGAATGGACAGAGGGAGGGAATGATGGAGGAAGAGAGGAGGGAGGGCAGAGAATAAGGAGGGAATGGAGAGATATCACCCTGTTACAGACGTGAGTTTAAAGACATTAATAAGACTAATAGAGAACACAGGACATGCGTTTAATGTTCAGGTCAGCAGCATCTGATCATACATTAGCCTGCAGTGGTTTATTCTCATTCACTGCTGCATGAACTGGCTAAAATATGAACATATTCACAACTGCTAATTATAGTAATGCTTTTAACACTGCTGCTCTGACTTAAATTAAACACAGGGCCAACCCCTGGCATATGCAAATGCTGTGTAAAATGATGTGTGGAGCAGTGCTTTATAGAAGAATGACAGAATCAGTAGTCTCAGCAAGAGCCCTGTAACAACAAAGCCTTCTTGTGGCCATAGTAATTATGAAGGGACTTTAACACTGCAGACTGCTGTGTGCTTCCAGTTTCCAACTGGCAATGTAGATTGTCAACCTTAAACAAGCAATTATAACAATAACGGTGACGGTTCCCTAACCGTAATGAATCTCACATCATTTCAACCCAAACCAGGAAATCTCCCCAGACCTACCCAAAAAATTTCTAAATCTTGAAATCTTAATTTATAATGCACAGATAAATGATGACGTCCTGTTGAGATGGATGTCAGATCAGGAAACACAGCGGTTGTAGAGAGCACTGTGTCATTTACCTCGGATCCTCGAGTCCTGATCCTCATGCATTTGGTGAAAGAAATGAAAACTGATTTATTGATTTAAAACAAGAATTTATTACAAACAGCGTTTATCTTGAAATACTGAGACATATTCAAAGTGCCACATTTTGAGGGGGGTCAGGTTATTTTCGATGAGTATTACAGACATTTACATTCCTGAGCTGATTATCAGTATGAATGATGATGTTCAGAACAAACTCGATCTAGTCTGTTCCAATCTGGTTGGACTTTCATAATTGGAAGCAAGCAATTTGAGTTAATTATTGACCAAGCATGTTTTAGTGGACTTTCGTGGCATACAGGCACAATTTGAACCATCTGATGCAATTTAGCTTTTAATATGCTTTTTTAAACAGCATGTATCTGCATTCATAGGCAGAAATCTGCGTAGAGATTGTCCCTGTCCCGAAGCATTGGACTTTGACCCCAGAGGCTAAATCATCATCAGATGATAGCTGATGGGTTCAGAGATTTGACTTTTTTTTTTTTTGCTCATATCTTAGAGAAATTAATGAATACAACATTTCAGAAATTAATATATTTTCAATCACCTGAACATCTCATTTCAGCTTCTACCTTCTGACTACTTTACAGTTTTTTCCAGTTGCTAACACACTGAAATGACATGGACAGCACAAATATTTAAAGTGACACACAGGGAGCAAAGCCTCATCTCAAATCTCCAAAACTTTAAACACATTTTCAGCTTTACACACATTCTGCAATTCAAAATGTCACTTTTTAAGTGTACTGAACGCAGTTCTCTGCATAAGACACAACAATCTGACAGAAAGTCACATGTTTGTGATTTCAAAACACTGCCATTTAAAATGACACTACATGAGCTCATTGGCCGCTACATGTGCCAAGTGCACATTGCTGAGATATTGTTATTTTTTTATTTTTTTGTGCATTGTATTTGTCAGCTGACAGTTTTGTGAACATATTTTAGTTCACTCCAATGTAAATATAGCTGCTGTGCATATGTTGCACTGACTTGTTTGGTGAAATATAAAATATTTCATAGCACGTGTATCTGCAAATGTTTCTGTGCATGTGAAATACTGTGAAGAATTCTCTACAGTTTGAACCCCCCAGCCTAATATGTGACCTCAACTTAGTAAACACAAACGAGAAACCATCAATCAATGCTGTCATTTCTCTGTGAGGACAGTCTTTGTCTCATAAATATAAGAGCAGGCTGACTGACTCCCAGAAAAGTAAAAGAAAATTAGTGAAGATATTTATAATCATTGAATCACATTTTTTCAACATTGTAATCATTTTCAAACATGTCGAAAAGTATGCTCCTGAAAGATGGCAAAGAGAAGAGCAAAAGTACTGTGTGTGTGTGTGTGTGTGTGTGTGTGTGTATTTATAGTGGTGTGTGTCATGTAACATCAAGTTACAACATGTGATTAGTATGAACAGTATGTACAGGCACAGGAACAGGTATTATTATTCTGTCAGCTAAAGAAGGAAATCTATTTATGTGAAGAGGAGTTAAATGTATAAAAAATTATCAGAAGCAGCAGTGGAAACAGAGAACGTTAACAAAAATATGATTGATTGAATGTGTGATTATTGAAGTTCCCAGAGTCACGTAGTGTACCACAAGAAAGAAACTTCAGACTGTATATGCAACCAGAATACGTGAGTTATATTATTTTTTTAGTCATTAACGAGACCAGATTTTAGACTCACCATACACATACTGTAGTTGCATAAACATCTTCATCATACATATGGTAAACAGGTTATTCCTGTATTATGGTCAAGTTCATGTTCTTTATTGGCAGTCCCAATCATATTGTCTGTGTTCTCAGGCTCCCTCCAACAATGCTAATACACTATAGAATAATAGTACTGTGGTAGAGTGGTGAATGATGTGATAAATGATGGTAACAGCTTGTGTCTCGGCTTTAAATTATAGATGGTCTGGTTCAGTTTGTTACATTTCCCCATGTTTTAGGTGCAGACACAAACTTTGGTCTACAAAGTAAATCTACACTGAATCACATTGCCCAACTACCATCAGCCCAAGCTGAACAACAATGAAATACAATAATAAAATGCTTATTTTAAGGACAGATGTTTGCAGGCTGTTAATACATCTATATTTCTATGTAAATATGCAACTACCATCCTCAATTTAGCTTTACTTGAATTAACCAGAAAAGATCAACTCGGACAGTTATACAAACTCACAGACAATAAATGGATGCAGGTGGAAATGTCTGTGATGTGATTATTCACATTGTTACTAATGACCTTTCACTTCACCAGCTTTTAATTTGTGTAATTACGTGTCTTTGTCTCTGGTTCAATTCTGTATCTTGGACTATCTGAACTTTGGGCAGCCCGACTAACAAACTGAACTAACATTAGCTAACAGCAGCTAACAAGCTGAGTTAACATTGGCTAACAGCAGCTAGAGTTGTCAGCTGTTTACTTCACTGTCCATCATAAATTCTGTAAATCACAGAGAGTTGAGGCGGAATAGCCGGAGGACATCAGAGGGAAAACCAGAAAACATTTTCTCCATAAAATATGATCCAGTTTCACCAGAATCAGTCAAATAGTTGGTGGTGGGTAGTTCTGTAAAGACCAGGGCCTAATGGTGAGAAAGGGGAGTCTCAGGGTCGGATTAAAAATGTCCCCAAATGTAATGTTAAAAATTAGGGCTGTCAAGCAATTAAAAAATAATAATCTAATTAATTATAGGCTATGTGAGGTTCCAACTGCTCATCAGTTTGAGGAGCTAACCATTCATACACTGCTGGTGCAGCCTTCAGGAGCAATTTGCGGTTCAGCATCTTCACAGGGACTTCAATATGCACGGAGGGAATCGTACCACCGATGATGTGATCAGTGGACGACCCACTCTACCTCTGAGCCACAGGCACCATTAATCTAAAGCTATCGCAGATATTGTTTTTCTGTGAAAAGCATCCAAATACATTTAAACATGTTTCAGATCAAACTGAATTCATTAGCTGAATAAATCAATGACTAACAGATATTATAAACATAAAACCTCAACCTGACTGCAGACTCAGTCTCTGTGACATCAGGAATTTTTGCCACCATCTGTGTGTCAAAATAAAGTTCAGTTAGCTTAGTGGACGCTCTCTGTCAAACCTCTGCTGTCCTCTAACACTGACATTGACCTGCAGTCCATTTAGTGAGGCAGTTCATTAATCAGTTGTTAGTAGACTTCATCAGTTTGCCACCTACTGTGCTGGAGTGTGTGCTGAAGTTTCCTAATTCCACTAGAGGACGCAGACGAATAATCTGTTATTTTTTTCTTAGAATGAATTAATCAGAATTAATGTGTTAATTACTTACAGGGTTACATAACACCACCACACCACACCTCTATAAAACACTACAGAAACAGCAAAAGCAAGAAAGTAAAAACAGTAAAAGAGCTAAAATGGCACACCATGCAGTGACGGGGAGAGCATACAGAGCAACAACTGTCCACCTTTGATGGACCTACGAAAATATGAAGTCAGGGCAGATGATAATAACAATAAAAATATAGCACAGGACAAACAGCGGTGGGACTCCTAAAACAACAAATCAAAGACTGGTTAGTGCATACAATAGAAAACTTAGCAATTTACATCATCAAGCTCACACACTGCAGTGTTTGGTAACTTAGCTCTAGCTTCACAGTGCAAACCTGGCATGCTTATTTCCCCTTTAAATGGTGCCACATTTGTAAGGAACATGAGCACATAGAGCTGAGTGTGAAGGTTATGAACATGAAAAATGTGCTAAATCTCCTTTCATCTTCTTGTTCGGTGGATTGGATGATTGAAGTTTAAAAATTAATTTCCCCACTGTGGGATCATTAAAGTCTATCTTATCTTATCTTATCTTATCTTATCTTATCTTATCTTAAAGAGCAGAGTAGTCACCCACTGAAGTGTTGACCAGTAAACAGCTGTACCACTTGCTGTGCCAGAGGCCAACCCAGTTTCATAGTCACAGAATCAAATGCAGCACTGGGATGCAGCACTCATTACAAATCATTCATTTCTATTAAGGTTACGCCATCCTCAGCTACACCAAAAAGCATGTAACTCCTGAAAGTTGAACATCCACTGGAGGTTTTAAAGTGTACACAGTGCTTCTGTGATTTGGAATGTTCAGCTTTGTATATTGTCCTGTCTTGTCTCAGTAGGTTCTTTGTGATGGCTGTAACCTGAAGACATCACAGGTGGTGCTAACATCGCAGGCCTGTATAGCATCTAGTGAACAGCTTTCATTAGGGTGGTCGTTAGCACGTTCACCTCACACGCACATGGATGAGCTGTTGTGTGTGCAATATAAAACAAGGAGGAAACAAAGCCATGCAAGATTATGTCACATTCCTACTTTGATTTTTTATTTGTTTGTTTTCTATAAGTATTTATTTTATCTAATGTGGGAACATGTTTACACTGGTATTTTTTAAAAATATGTTTCTGTCCTCTTTAAACACACAAATGAAGAAAAATATGATACTAATAAATAATAAAGAAAATATAAATCATGTACAGCCACCATTTGTTTTCTGATTCCAGGCTTTTCACCAGGCTGCATCATCGAGGCCCAAAACTGATCTGCAGTGATACATCTCAAAAGCAAATACAGAAACATACAAAAATAAACTTAAATCTCAATATATTACTTGTCTTGTTTTTCGCCCTCATTCTTGGCATAATATGCCTAAATATACTTGATTGAATTGTTGCATGCTCTGTAATAATGCATATTTATCTTTGTAACAAAGAGACTGACACAGAGATGTTAATAACTCAGGACATATTTATCTTTAATGAACAACACATCTCACGTTACATGACACCTTCCTCCTAACTAGTAATACAGAAGAACGCACCTCATCGCTTACAGAAGGGAACAATAACATCCTTATTTGGAATGAATCTCGTGCATGGGAGCTCTGGAATGCTGAAACAGAAAAGACTCAAATCACTGAGTGTAATCCTGCTTCATGACTGTACAGGAGGAAAAAGTGACTATTCTGCTGTCAGTTACTTTGTGGTTGGTGCATGTCACTGCTCACTGTTGCTTCTTTTGACTTGGATGAAAACACACACACACACACACACACACACACACACACACACACACACCTGAGACTGAATGTTACTTTGTCTTTTGCAGAGTCATACATTCTTGTGTGATGACGGTTAAGTTCACACCACCGGTCCTACCACCACACCATTCACGAGGTGTCAAAACACTCGGAGGCCTCGGTGGTCTTCTCCGTCCAACAATGTGCGAGCCCGTGCTCCCACATCGCTCTGTTGTCTGTCACCTTCTGTACATTTCTGAACTGGATCATACAACAGCCACGACTGACTGACCAAAATGCTTTTTTCATTCATATGATACTCCTGTTACGTCTCATGTCAACAACCAAAGACGTGAAAGAAGTTAGAAACACTTGTGCATGCTCGTACACTTGTTGTTCTACAACTTACTGAGAGCTCCTGGCACTGAGCCCCAACATGAACCACAGCCCCACACCACAAACACACTGACCTTCATGTGTGTTCATTATCACAGCTCTGTGTCAACTGTATCAGTGCTGTCTGACTCTGTCTGACTACCTCATGCCAATAACGTGAAGAGAAGCTGAGCGAGATCACAGGAGTCTCTCTCTCTCTCTCTCTCTCTCTCTCTCTCACACACACACACACACACACACACATACAGCTCTCACCACTATGGCTCAAACACTCCATCCCCTCCGCTCCCTCTCTCTCTCTCTCGGTGACTGTCTCTCAGCCCTCCCACTCACTCCCTCCCCTCCCTCCCTCTCTCTCCTCCCTCCTTCTCAGAGGAGCAGCTCTGTCTCTCTCTGCACTTGTCTCCTCAGTCAAGGAGAAACTAATTGGAGGAAAGAATAGAAGAAAGGAGCTGTTGGAAAACTAAACGAACCAAAACTTTACTCCTCTACAGCATGCCACAGAAAGGTAAGCTCGATCTCTTTTTTTTCTCTCTCTCTCTCTCTTTCTTTCTTGCTCTCTCTCTCTCTCTCCCTCTCTCTCTCTCTCTCTCTCTCTCTCTCTCTCGCTCTCTCACACACACATCTCTCTCTTCTCTCTCCATCAGTTGGACCATGGAGTTAAAAAGTTACAGTTTTTTTAGCAGATGAGGGTGAATACAAGTTGGCAAAGAGGAACCCGCTTTAGAAAGAAAGCAGACATGTTTGTAGTGTATCGTTAAAGAAAAAGAAAAGGGAAAGAAAAACGGAAATTTTACAAATTAAATTACAGGAAACAATAACGGAGCAATTCAAACCTTCAGAGGGGTGAGGAGAAACAGACAGAGAGCTCTGATTACTTTGAGAGAAATGTTTTCTGAATCAACCTTCAAACAGAGCGGAAAGTTCATTTTAATGGACTGTCCTTAAATTATGGAAATATATTATTATATTATTACATATTATTATATTTTATTAACATTTCCATAGACTAGTGACAAATCTAATCTAATCTACCAAATAAAAGTCTCCGACAGTTTAGTGTGCAGTTTACTTGACTCATAAAACACAAAACCTGTTATCAGACAAACATAAAAATGATGATTGCTGTTCTTCATATTTGTTTTCTAAAGATCACACACTCAGTCCATCCATTTTATTTTGTTTGTGTGTGTGAACAATGTGCTCCTGCTCACAGCTGCCAAAGTCTGGACTGCAGGGCCGGGTTCAGGGTTACGCTGCCCCGCGAAGCCACGCAGACAGACAGACAGACAGACAACAAAGTGTCTATGGGCGCTCTTCTGGATTATTAATAATCTCTGCCGAGTCCACAGGTGCACTCTGAAGTGTCCGCTGTTTTCACCTGAGCACAGAGAGCAGACGTGACGCTCAGACCTGATCATGTGTTTGATTCCCACACATGGAAAGTCAAAAGCTTTATGACAACATTCACATTTTACATGTCAAAGAAGTGAGATGAACTTCATGTTCATCTCACTTTGTGAGGAAGAATGGTCCACGTGTCATCTGTCATGTTCTGTCTCAAAGAGTCCAGCTGAACTCAGGCTCTGCTCCTGTGAGTTCTTTTAGATCTCAGCCTCTCTGATAAAATCATGTCCCCTCAGCGGCTGATCTCAACTCATGCGTGAGTCTATCCGGTAAAGGCCTCCACTCTTCTGCACGGAGGCCTGAGTCCGCCGACAGAAGGCCGCGTACGTTCAACCTCCGTCAGAAAATGTTCTTTGAACGTTCTGCTGATGTTGAATCACGTCCAAACACGGATGTAAATAGAATGTGTAACAAATAGAAGACGACCGAGTTTGTCTTAACTGACGAGCTAATTAAGTCCGACGTTAATTAACGTCTTAATTAAATCGAAGCCAATTAACTGCATGATTAATCGGGTCAGAAAAAAATCATCCAGCTCGTGAATTCGGAATTTCATGTTTGTTGTAGCGTTCACGTGCACCATATTCCATACACATATATTTTACAATTACAATGAACTGCAGATGATTGGATCTGAAGACAACCAGCAGACTCCGCGGCAGCACCGTTTATTTAAAACACTGGGCTGACTGTGGCTGATGTGTGCCACCGTGAACATCCTTTAAAAGAAGCTCTTCATGAGAACACACACTCTTCATGAGAACACACACTCTTCATGTGAACACACACACTCCTCATGAGAACACACACTCTTCATGTGAACACACACACTCTTCTTTCTAGTCATCTATTTATTTTTTGCTCATCAGACGGAACCTGAACACATCACAGGCCGCAAACAAAAGTTCCTCCATTCTATTTTTTTCTGTCACATGTAAATCATCACAGGCGTTTGTAACAATATTTATGACATAACTTTTTATTATTACTTTAAATTATTTTTCAGCAGTGACAGTAACCTGAGCTCATCCCTAAAAACCTCAGTGTAACCTCATAATTATTACAATGTTCAAATAAAACTAGAAATATCAAATTATTATTATTATTATTATTATTATTATTATTATTATTATTATTATTATTATTCGTGTAGGCAGCCTGTGAACAGAGAGCCGGCTCGGTGCTGTGGTGCACGGTCAATCAGCAGCGTGTCCCCGGCAGCGGCTCTGTCTCTCTCGGCTCTTTTCTGCTCATATGAGCGCTGAACGCGGCTGAATGAAACTTTTATATTGTCATCAGTGTGTTCAACAGAACTCCTTTATGTCAGTTGCACTGGTCAAATTGGGCTCCCCGCCGCGGTTTTGTGTCGCAGGGTTTTTAACGAGCCGCAGCTAACGAGGCAACGACACCAAAATCCCGCGGACACACAAAGCCTGGCGGGTATTTACCGAGCAGAGCCGCGGCTCCGCTCCTCCGGCTCTTTGTCTCCTTTCACTGGCAGAAAGGCGCTGAGTTATAGCGGGGACAAGGTGCCTATAGCCGGCCAGTGTGTGTGTGTGTGTGTGTGTGTGTGTTTGTTCCTGTGTGGAGCTGCTTCATGTTCATTATTCAGGTTGTTAATGACAAGAGCCCTGCAGAATGCGCTGCTTTGAAGCTTTTATTGCTTCGGTTTTTTAAAGCCCAACTAAAAAGACTTGGTTTGAATCTCGGGATGAACGTCAGGAGCTCCCTGCATGAATGACAACACACAGCTGAATCTTCTTCACACTGCACTCTTCTGCTTAGAATGCGCCGCACTTTATTTATAGAGTTAGAGATAGAATTATAACCTTATTTTATTTTTTGGCAGACAGCAGACAGAGACTGTTTCATTGTTCCAACTGAAACTGAACAAGTGTAAAATTCTGCGGTAGATAAATGTGAAGGAAATAATATTATTTATTTCTCTCCATTCATATCTAATTTAGGAGATCATTAATAATGCAATATTTAGGAATTGATCATATGAACAAATTTAGACAAAATAAATATGAGAACTCTGGAATTACCCAAGGTTTGTTTTATAACATCATCATGAAGTCATTTTAAAAAAGAAAGAATAAAAAGAAAGAATAAATAAAGAACATTGAAATGAAATAACACACACACATATATATATATATATATATATATATATATATATATATTATTTATTGAAAGTGATCAGACTGACCCTGAAGCAGATTTGATCAAAACTTTGGATTTGTTCTGACTTTTTCCCCACAGGTGATTTAAGACAGATGAAGACATTTCTTGCTTTTAATTGTTGACAGCTGACAGTGTGGGATGTCTTCAAGAGAAAATGAAAAAGACTGTGGTGACAGCGACATGTGGCTCATGTGCTTTAAGTGTATGAGTATACATTTTAAAAACAATCCTCTATGTATCCGATGTGAAATCGTTCTGGTCCTGCGTGTGAGAGCTGGACTCCCAGAGCGGGTCTGTGCTGTGAGTCTGTGCTCATAACTTTATGTACATTAGCATGCATTAGCATATGAACCAATCACAGAATGGTTTGGCATTCAGCCATTCTGTCCAGACACTGTCTAGTGTGGTTTTTCTGTCTGATAAAAAAGTTCCTTTCATGAGACAAGAACTGACCGGTGGAGATCCAGATTCCTTCAGTGTGTAATTCAGTGTCCGGGCAAAGATGATGTCTGTGTGTGTCTGTGTGTTACATGATAACACTATAAAAGATTATCATTCTCTGTTTGTGCAGATTTCAGAAGTCAAACGAGCTGGGAGACTGGTGTGGCCTCCATGATGCAAAACAGTGAGTTACATGTCATCACATTGTGCTGTTGTACATAACTGTTGTACAGACATAAGACAAAAACAATGTTTTAATAACACAGTTATGATCTGTTGCAACATTTTTTAAAGACAAAACTGAATGCAAACAGCAACCAGACAACCTTCACTCTGTCAACACTCCTTCTCTTAGTAATGTTTTCTGCTGTATTAATATTAAAGGACAATTCTGGTTTATTACATCTTAAGCAGCTTAAATAAATGTATGAGAACCACATGAAATGACACTGAAAACCATCCCTGTGATGAATGTACAGAGAATCTGCCACTCCTCTTGGCCTCACAGATTCGGCTGCTGGTCCTAAAACCTTTGGCTCGTTCTCATAGTTTAGTTTTGGCTAAAGCAGGCACATGTATTCAGCAACAACAACACAAAAAAACGCTAGCTGCACATCAGCAAACATCAGACAGACACAGTCAGAGGGCCATGATGGAGCATTTAGCAGCTAAAGAGACATATTTTCCCTCAGGAGTTGGTAAAAAAAACAAAAACAATAACAGCTGAAAGGTTGAGACTCTGTGTTATAATAATATGAGACTGACTGCGGATGAAAAGAAATCAAACCAAGTTTGTCATCGACCACATCTTTTTTACTGAATCATCAGTGGTGTCAGCACAGGCTGAGCTCACAGGATAAACCACTCGTCATTTAAATTCACCGACCGCTCAGTGACTGACTGAACAGAATTTTTTTTTAGATTTTCACATTAGAATTAAACATGATTACTTTTTGTAGGGTTGTCCTTTATTTTTTCAGTAATGTAAACATTTTATTCACCAAGTTAAGACACATAGACAAAAAAGTAGGGCCAACAACCACAAGCAGAGAGAAATGATGAACAAAACAATGAAAATAAGTTGTGATAAACTGGAATTACTCTTTAATAGTCTGTGTAAAACACTTCTGACTAGTTAGGTCAAAGTTCTGGGCTGTGTAAAACATTCTGGGTAGGACTGGCAATAAACTGCACCTGATTTCTTCTCTCTTACTGCGGGACAAGAGGTCCATGCTCTCTGCAGTGAAGGTGTGTGGATTACTTCTCTCTGTGTCTTTGCTTGTTTCTTTGTCCCGCATCTCTCCTCTGACCAGTTTTGATCCCACGCTGCACTGCTTCTACCCCTTGCATCCATCTCACCTTGGATGTTACTGGATGATGCTGCTAGAATTACATTTCTATCAGGTTTCTGTTGGCAGTAACATTAAATGTTAGGCAATTATCACACCATCTCCACTTAAATGAATTAAAATTAAATTGAAAATGGAGCAGCTGGAGGTCGGGTTGTTGAGAAGTAACTAAAGGTGGGATCAACATTAGGAAGTGAACGTGAGTTCAGTCAGTCAGTCTCCTGTGTACTGCACCAGCATTAACATTCTATTCAGTTTCTAAGTCTTTACAAATATTTGTGTGTGTGTGTGTGTGTGTGTGTGTGTGTGTGTGTGTGTGTGTGTGTGTGTGCTTGCATGGGTTGCAAGTTGGATAGCTGAGTGTGTTGCATAGAAAATACTGAAATCTCTGCAGGACTTCATGGCTCCATGAGTTCTTTAGTTGCCAGATGTAGATGTGACAATGTAAACAATAAGAAATATAGGTTAAAAATTGTAAAATGTAAAATAAATGCAGAGACTTCCCTTGCAATTATTACATTTAAATTAAATTAAATCAAAACAACACCATCAGTCATTTAATATACCATATATTATATAATATTATATCAGTGTAGAATCATATTCAGTGACAAGGAGTGATTGAGGAAGTAAGGTGACATTATTATACATAAATTATATATATATATATATATATATATATATATATATATATATATATATATATATATATATATATATATATATATATATATATATAGCAAAGCTTCAGACTTTAAGACATTTATTTATATTGACATGGACAATCATTGAGTTTTGTCATTTCACTTGGAGAAGGTTCAGATAATAAAGTGTGAAAGTGAAAGTTGAAAGTTATTTGAATCAGGTTCAGTGTGAATGAGCTGATTTAAAGTGAAAGCTGCTGAGCTGCCCCAAGGGGCCGCTAGCTCTGTGTGTGTGTGTGTGTGTGCGTGCGTGTGTGTGTGTCACAGAGGGACCACAGCCAAATTGACTCCATATGTCTGTCTATTAATTGTGTGTCAGCAGAGAAAATCCTCGGTGGGTTCCTCTGGGAAATGACACTGTGATTAACATTTCTACGGCGGAACAATCGACCCCTAAACACAAAGTGAACATGATGTGAGGCAGCGTGGGGGAGAGCTAAAGGGTGAAATAATCCACCGTCAAACTCAAAGTCAACAGCGGTTTCTACAGGGGCCGTGACTCGTCCTATAATTTAATTAACCAGAAGAGAAGTTTAAAGCCATGACAGTGTGCGATGTGTCGGTAGATAAACCCTCTGTGATCCAGGTTATCCATCTGGGTTCCTACGAGAGTAGTGTGTGTGTTGTGGGGGGGGGGCAAGCAGACCCCAATAAGTGTAATTACTTATTTCATTAATCACTGTTTAAAGAAATGATTAGCAATTACAAAGACATGCAGGAAGTCCATTACATTTTACCTTGCCAACATATTACTACTACCTATTAGTACTGTCTAGTATCTATTCCCATTCAATTGAAGCTCATTTATAAGATGCCAAACCATAACGGATATCTCTGGACTCTGGATTTCTTCTGACAGGACAAACTTTTAAATCACATAACTGATCAGTTATTATGTTTTTCACACATCTCAAGATAAAAGAACAGAAAAGCATAATCAGTTAAAGACAAATAGACAATCAATAACATTTTTAAATAGTAAATGCACTGTACTTATATATCTCCTTTCTAGTCTTCTGACCACTCAAAGCGTTTACACTACATATCTCATTCACACACATTCACATTCACACTGATGGCATTGGCTGCCATGCAAGGTGCCAACTGCTCATCAGTTTGAGGAGCTAACCATTCACACACATTCACACAGATGCAGTCTTCGGGTTCAGTATCTTGCACAAGACATTTTGACATGCAGGCTGGAGGAGCCGGATCGAACTGCCGATCATCTGATTAGTGGACGACCACAGCTGCATAGTAGTATTAGCAGTGTTGATTCTCATTTTGCATGCATTTTTCTAGAACTTAGATAAAAAGTGTGCAGATAAATAAGACAAACAAATGAACATATTCAGCAATATAACACATCTATGAACGGTCATGTTGGCACATACCTAAGTATGTTGTTCATCAAAACAGATGAGAGTTTTCTGATGCTAGTATTATTATTCTTGTTGATTAGAGTTTAGTTTGGTCACATCCTTTGTTGATTTAACCATCCATCTAACTTCTGCCCAAAGAGTTTAACAACATTAAAACATCGCAATACTTCAGCTTATGCTTTTATCCAACAGCTGTTATAATTTACATGGTCATTAGAAAATCAGGCACAGTAAGGCAAATACAAAGGTCATATTTACATATTTAAACAAACAGTTAATACTTTTTTGCAACAAAAGTCTCAAAGAAACTCATCCCTTCCTCACACATAAAGACTGCTCAGCTCACTGCTCACACTGCCTGTGTGTGTGTGTAGTAGAGCACGACATCTCGTCCGCTTCCCCAGTCCAGCCGAAGTGAACCCCAAATTGGTCCAGATGGCAGTGAAATCGCTGTGTGATTCTGTGTGATTGTGTGTGTGTGTGTGTGTGTGTGTGTGTGTGTGTGTGTGTGTGCGTGTGTATACTGTAGGCGAGATTAGTTCATTTGTGAATGCTCCATTGCCCCTCATGAGCAGTTAACCATCAGTGTATATATGTGTGTGTCAGTCTGTAATGTCATTTATCATACCTTCAAACCTTCAAGCTCAGCATGTACTGTCAGACAAACTCTCTCAACACTCAGATCATCAGGTTAAAAAGGTGAAAAAGGTTCATGTCTTCATTAAATGGAGTTATCTGCAGGATGTTTCCCACCCTGCTTACATATTCTGCTCATATATTATTCTTTAAAACATGAATACATTGTTATTATTCATATACGTATCTGACTATAGTCAGATATGTGTGTGTGTGTGTGTGTGTGTGTCTGGTTGTATGATTTATTAATGTCCTGTTGAGAGGTTTATAAATCTGCAATATGCTTTCCCCCACAGAGCCATTAACAGACAATAGACAATTGATTCAGTGGAAATCCCTACTTAACCTACGCAGTGCCACAGCACACACTGTGGGCTGCTACATGTGAGAGAAATGTGTCAGACCTGCACCATGTTGATCAGCAGATCAGGATCAGACTGCTCACAGAAACCTGCAGAGAGCCTGTCTGCAGCTCG
Source organism: Nibea coibor (assembly GCA_023373845.1). Lineage (NCBI taxonomy): Eukaryota > Metazoa > Chordata > Actinopteri > Sciaenidae > Nibea > Nibea coibor. Next base: position 854,166 of record CM041721.1, on the reverse strand, counting down.
ATCGTTTATCAGTCATGCCTCCTAAAGCTGACATTTAACAGTTTGCTCTTCACTGCCCAGCTGTCTGAACTTCAGATGACATCCTCTAGATTTCTCATTTCTCATTTCTCACTCTAGACTGGCTCTCATCAGGTCCCAGTTCTTCTTTTTCTTTAGAATTCCAGCTGCAGCAATTTACTGATAATTCTTAAAAATTAGAATTTCATAGGAGGAATAATCACTGAATTTATTGTTTAGTACAGAGCCGCACACCACCTTGCTAGAAACCTGAACACATATGGGTTAGTCCTTCAGGGGATGGAACAAGAGCATCTGGCATCAGTTAACATTGTTGTAATGACCAGTAAAATTGAGTGTACTTTTACCATCTTGATGATCAACTGTAAAAACAGAAAGGTCTTCCATTAAACACACCAAAGGTGTGTTTTTAACTTAAGAAAAGCTTAAAATACTCTTCATCTCCTCTAAGCTGTTTTCCCTGTTGTAGTCCTTCCTCATCTCTTGCATGTGCCTCATCAGTGTGTTATTCAGTTCATTGTGGGTAGACTTTTCTTTTGCTTTAAACTGAATCATTTTTTAAATCATGGTAGAATAAATATAGCTCAGTTGATCAATTTCTGAAAACCCTTATTTTACCTTCTGTGTGTTTGTGTGTGTGTGCGTGTGTGTGTAGGTCACAGTGGAGTAAACCAGCTGGGAGGTGTGTTTGTGAATGGGAGACCTTTACCTGATTCAACCAGGCAGAAGATAGTGGAGCTGGCACACAGTGGAGCTCGACCTTGTGACATATCCAGAATACTACAGGTAAACTCATCGTGCTGAGTGCTTGTAGCCTGTGCAGGTTTTGTAAGATGGTTGAAGAGCCACACTGATTTAAACACCACGCCTCTGGATGGATACAGAGTTCGGTATGGCACTACCTTGTATGTCACAGTGCAAACTATAATGAATCCTATGACCTACATGTACTCTCACTCTGTGAAATGAAATTGAAACTTAACTGTCAAGGGCTGGTGGTTAAGTTTGACTGTTGACTGTTGTCTGTTGTGTGAAGGTGAGAACCATTCATGTCTTCTAGCATGAAGATTGGGGTGGATGAAAAAAAAAGCATTTTGACATTTGAGATCACTGCTCATTTCCTGGTTCCTACCATCAGAGATGGTTTCTTTAAAGTGTCAAATTCAGTGTCTCAATTCTAAAACATTGTCAGACATGATGGACAGTTTGGGAAAAATTCCACACAGCTGAGTCTTCCTTGTCAAAACCTGGTGCCTACATTACCCACAAAGCAATGCCACTGCTGAATCTTTGGTGGGGGATTTGGGAGTGTCTCAACAATCTGTGTGATGTCTGTTATTTTTGTGTCCAGGTGTCCAACGGCTGTGTGAGTAAAATCCTGGGCAGGTACTACGAAACAGGTTCAATCCGACCACGGGCCATAGGGGGAAGTAAACCCAGGGTGGCCACTCCAGAGGTGGTGGGAAAGATCGCTCAGTACAAGAGAGAGTGCCCATCCATCTTTGCCTGGGAGATCAGAGACCGCCTGCTGGCAGAGGGAGTCTGCACCAACGACAATATACCCAGTGTAAGACCCTTCTGTTCTTCAGTCATGTCAATAAGTCTATGTAGCACAAGCTAGGTACACATCTAGACTAATCAGTAAAACCTTGTAAATAACAGCTGATGTATTTGTTACACTAACAGCAGACCTACAAGTTGACTTGGTACTAATAGCTGGCAGGTTATTTGGACTGCATATGAGTCAATGGGGTGTACCAAATAGACTTTATGTGTCTGGCTGAATGTTGACAGCAGATTATTAATGCTTTGGTTCGGTTTTGGATGTTTGGTTCTTCAGGTTCTTTACATGTCATCACCAGCTGCTCTTATGTAATCACACTGCTGTGTTTATCACCAGGTTTCATCAATTAATCGTGTGCTCAGGAACCTGGCCAGTGACAAACAGCAAATGGGCACAGTGGGAGCTGAAGGGATGTTTGACAAACTCAAGATGCTCAATGGACAAAGCACCTGGGGAGGACGCTCAGGGTGGTACACAGGGACTACACTCACTACCACTGGTAGGACACTGACTCATACTACTGCTAACACAGCTTCTATTTTTATTGACATGCAAAATGAAGATGAGAAGGTTTTCTGGTTAGACATTATTGTATTTAGTAGGTTTGGTGAAGACATCATTAGTGTAGGAAACCTCCATGATGCAGTCTAGACACTGGAGGTGGTGAAGAGTGGGCTTTTGGTGAGCTCAGCCTGGGCACTGGATATGATCACTGAAGGTGAATGTGGTGGAGGAGGGCAGTGATGACTTTTATACAGATGAATGACAGCAGCAGAGAAGGAGGCCCGATTTGAGGCAGGTACACAATGACATAATTGTCTGATGGAGATCAGGGCAAAATCTGATCATGGTCAGCTCATCAATGAGGAGAGAGGGGGAAAGAATGAATGAAGCATACAGTAAAAGCGCCTTCCTGATTGAACTTGACTTCACTCACTAAGATGGGAACACTCAGAGGCCTATTTTTTCTAAATCTGAGTGCAGCACAAACAGTGAGTTCACAATTTTGGTGACAGTAGCACAAAAAGAGCCAGGCTGAGCTGAGGAAAACAAAATCTACAGTTACAATCAGGTAGAGCTTCAGTAACGACCAGTCACACAAGATAGGCTCAGAGCTTTTGAGCTGCAGGAGAGTTTTTAATTGACCATAAGCAGTTAATAAATTCACTTTGCTGTAGGCCATACCTATTTTGACAAGGTTTTCCATCTGTGCAAGTTTTATCCAAATAGATGGTTCCAGTTCCCCCCAACAGACTGCTGGTGTTCACGTTCCAAGATTCAGATTGAATACTGTTCAGTTCTCCGGTCACAATCCAGTCAGATTTTTGTCCATTGTGTCACTCACTGCATTAATGATTATTTTTAAAAAGCAGCAATAGTAAATTGAGTAAATCGCCCACTTGTCCAGAATTCACGGAACAGCGGACACATTGTATAGAGCTGACACAAGCAGCTTCCTTTCTCTCCGTGTGTGGCTGAGGGCCCCATTTGTTCTATGAGTAGACTCATATGCTGCTGCTCCTCCTCCAGCACCCTGGGATTACAGCAGTGAAACCAAGTCATGCTATACTACCACGGCTGCTGCCTCCTCATCAGTCTACGGCATGTTTGTGCCTGTGTGTGTGTGTGTGTAGGGGAGGGGAGAAGGGGCGTCTGCTCTCATTTGTGTCCCTTTCTGCCTGACTGATTGTGACACTGAGCAATGGCTTCATTCTGTTTTGCAGTCTCTGTCTGCTGGGGATAATGAATAATTAGGCTAGCACCACAAATAACATGAGTTCCACAGGGAGCCGGAGTCAAGCTCCCGTCTGCTCAGAGATCACATGCTGGAGATCTCCACTCTGAAGAGCCCTGTACCTTCACTCATCTTTAACTCACATGCATGGCTTCATTTCAAGGATTTGAATGTTACATATTGTATTGTCTCCTTGGATCAAGGCTTGGCTTTTAGTGAAGTGCTCTATACAGCAGGTGTTGTTTTAGTTGGTGTTGCTAATATGTCTGCAAGACTCTGCAGATTTCAGTCAGCATGGAATAGTTTATCCTCGTGCTGCTCTTAAATATGTGCAACTTAACATTTATTAAAGATAACAGGATAAAACATCAAATTAATGAAAACATGAAACATCTTGATTAAGGCAACTGTTTGTTCTCTCATGTCATTAAAGAGTTTTGACTTCAGTTGTACAAAATGCAGATGATTTAGACAGCCACGATATTCACAGCCACAGAGAAGGACACATCTTAAACAAACTGATATGGTATACCTTATTCATGTGGACCAAAATTCCAGGAGAAGAGAATTATGAAGCTTTTTGGCCACTTTGTGGAAATGAGCTTTAAACACAAACAGTTCTTATTTACACATCCAGAGGACACAGAGCAAAGTGAGCAGCGTTTCTTTGGATGATCTCAGCAGAGAATAAAATGGCAACCGTTATATGAAGGAGAGAGCTTTATAGACTAATTGTAAATAATGTATTATTTAGAATATAAAATTTTATAAATAATGAATTCTCTGTTAAAGGTAAAAAGAGAGTGTAAGCTTGTAAGCAAAACTTCAGAATGGTCTCATTGTTCCGGGGATGTGTTTGTGAATATTAAAATAGCAAATACATTTAGATCAGAGTCTAAACCCACTCCTCCATCTGGAACTTGAGTCTCATGTAAATAGAAACAATGTTCCTGTTTACTTCATCCAAATATTGATATCAGTGAGACAGGTAAAGACCTGAGGCTGGCTGTTACAATTCATACATAACACATGATACAATATATCATAGTGTCATCTGACTAATACTGCTGACTAAAACTAATTTGTTTGTGCCTTCCTTCCTTGGTGCAGAGTGCCCACAGGCAGACGGAGGGGAGAACACCATATCAGTTAGTTCCAATGGTGAGGACTCAGAGGAGACTCAGATGAGGCTTCAGCTGAAGAGAAAGCTGCAGAGAAACAGGACATCGTTCACACAGGACCAGATAGAAGCACTGGAGAAAGGTAACATTGATCTGTACACTGTATACAGGTCACGACGCTCATAGACAGACATTTATACAATGAAACATGTGAAAGACCAATAGCAGCTCAGTCAGGTTTGATTTATCCAACCGGGAATGGTCCATGTTGATGTCTGAGTGAAGACATGAACTGTCAGTCACGTCTTGTCTTCTGTCAGCCAGCATATGCTTTAGTGTGTTTCCATTCAGTCAATTGTCATAGAACACATGTTAGTGTGCTCATGCTAAGTCTGCTGTAATGTAAGGTGATGTGATGTATGTTTTTAATGATTGCCTAAACTAGAAAACACGCTTGTTGTTCTGGAAATGTCAAGTTTCTGCAAAACCATTTAACCAGTTAACAATGGAACTTGGTTTGTAGTAAGTCATGTCATCATGTAAACATTTGCTGATTGGTCTGGGCTAGCTGTCAATCATTGATTTTCAGGTACAAATAGAGCAGTGCCTTTTACTTTTCTACAGTCTGACAATGAAAGGTTTGTGATTCTCCAATCTATGGCATAAACATGAAGTCCAATGGTTTGGTGAAGATGACCATGTATAGTTAATGATAGTAACTACTGAGGCTCTGTTTTGACCATAATGTGAGTTGTGCAGTTCTCCAGACAGATGATTCATAGAAATACTGAATGTGAGAACCTGCTGGAACACATCCCCTCACAGCAGCTGCTCCTGCTGTTAGAAATCGTTGCTTCATAATCCTCTAAATTTACTGTCCAGATGTATATCAATTAGATACAGCACAACTAATGTTGTCATGTAACGTCATGTCATGTGACACTTTGCTTTTGTTCCAGAATTTGAAAGGACTCACTATCCAGATGTGTTTGCTCGAGAACGCCTCGCCAACAAAATAGACCTTCCAGAGGCAAGAATACAGGTATGACTTCTTCTTTCATAGGCTTACAAGTCAGCTCCTGTGTGTTTCAATAATTAAAATAAAAGTATGTGATTTTAGATAGAAAAGAGGCTCAGTGTAGGCCCTGCTGATCATCATAGTGATGCAAGTTGGAAAACACAGGAGCTTGTCTTTGGTCTTGAGGAGTTACCTACACTGTACATTTACTGTTAGACTGAAAACTTCACTGCTCACCTTTCCCTCTGCACTGCTCATCACTTTCTGCCACTACACCACACACTAACTAATCATCCTGCGAGCTCACCCATTTACTGCTAACCAGATACCTCCATCTACAATGTATAGAATCAAATATTTTCTACCATTTTACTCTGGCATGCGCAGGTTTGGTTTTCAAACAGACGAGCAAAATGGAGAAGAGAAGAAAAGTTGAGAAATCAACGTCGTCAGGTGTCCAGCTCCTCCAACCATATACCAATCAGCAGCAGCTTCAATGCCAGTGTTTACCAGCCTCTACCACAACCGACTACACCAGGTAGTGATGAGGACATATACACATCTGTCTAGCATTTATAACTATTCGTAACAACTGTTGAACATTGTTTTAATGGTTAATTTCAGTCCATTTTGACTTCAGATGTTGTGACTTGTCATACAGGTTACTGTTATCATTGTCAATGGCTCTGTGCTCTTCAAGTGTTATTATTGTTTTTACACATCTAGCTTGGTTCTTTCTCAGTCCTCTCATCATGAATTCCAATTAAAGATTTACACTGAATTAGGCATTAGAGCTCTTAGCACATACATAGCTGCTTTTGACCCACAGTTAGTCCTACAACTATACCTGAACATGTGAGCAAATCCAATGAACTGTTTTATCTGCTCTACTACTTGAGTTTTCAGTGTCATAATTTGACATAATATGAGACTTACTTAGATTTGCTAAACGAATTCTTGGACTAACTTTCTCTAATACCTTGTATGTTAAGTTACATTGCCTGGGATAATGTACACATTTCTTTGTTCCCTTCAGTTCTCATTTCTTTCTTTCCCTGTCTCTCTAGTGTCCTTCTCATCAGGATCCATGTTGGGGAGGTCAGATCCAGTTCTGTCCAACAGCTACAGCCTACCGGCCATGCCCAGCTTCAGCATGGCTGCCAGCCTGCCTATGCAAGTAAGATAATTTGACAAAAGATCAAAATACACAACTAATGTGACTGCAGCTGAGATGTCAGATACCAACTCAAATCTGCTTGTTGGTGAGTTACATTGGCTGCCAAGCTTATCAACGATGCCAACACTGATCATCAGTGATGATGAACATGGGTGAACATGGCTCAACACAAACGTCCAAATGAAGTGAACTGATTATGAAGTTAGTTAATAAGCTGTAACAGCATTGTTACTCTTGCATGACACCTGGCAAATGGTGAATCGCTCGTGTTAACTCGGCTGGTAATTGGTAAAAAAATGTTTGTTTCCAGGCTTCCAGCCAGACCTCTTATTCCTGCATGCTGCCCACCAGCCCCACTGTAAATGGAAGAAGTTATGAGACATATACTCCTCCACACATGCAGCCACATATCAACAGCCAGTCAATGACATCCTCTGCGTCGTCAACAGGTAGGTTACTAATTGGCTGCTGTTTGATACACCTGCTGAATGTGTACCTTCTCCTCCCCTCTTAGCACAAACAGGATGCATGCACTCCTAAAATTCCCTTTGCATTCGATCACACTGTACACTAATGCATGCTTTGTTCTTCTTTCACCAGGTTTGATTTCTCCTGGTGTCTCAGTCCCTGTCCAAGTTCCAGGAAGTGAAGCGGACATGTCACAGTACTGGCCACGCCTGCAGTGATGTCATCACTCACAGCAATCATTATTTCCTGCAGTGACCATGAGCAGTACTGCTACAACAGGACTGTATGGGTCAGCAAAGCCTGACCTATTATTAATTCACAGCTTGAATGTCAATAGGGACCCATCACTGAAAGAGACTGCACTGCAGCAAGTGAATCCGAAGAAATTACTCTTATTACTGATTGTGAGAAAACACTGAAACCAAATTCTGGAGACAGGTTGGACAGAAGGAGTTTGAGTACTCTTCTAGCTGAAGAATTTTAATATTACTGTAAACCAGTACAAGCTCCACTATAACTGGATCAAAGGTCTTGGGGAGTTCTCCCTTCACATCATTTCCATCAGCTACTATTCAAAGTCTGGCACTAGCCCAGAATGAAAAGGCCTGAGCTGTACTCAGGACGCTCAGGAAGGTGGACTGTCCTCTGGTAACGAACTCCAAACAGAAATAAACTGCTCAGTGTCCACTTGGACATTCTGTGGGAAGACGTATTACCTCCACTTTCAAATCCTAATTTATATCATGTTGGTGTATTTGTAGCAAAAACAAAGATGTTGAATGAAACCTACTGTAAAGGGAAGAACTTAAAGAAACTTGAAATGAACTCTCTTCTGTGAATTTGTTTCATCAGTAGATTCCAAAAGCCCTGGCCTGGAATGTGTACAGAGTTTCAGAATGTGGATTCTGGTGAAATGTGTTTGGTATTGTAAAAACCTTGACCTGGATGTGATTTGCTAACTGGCATGGACTCTGATTTTGAACTGAAAAACTGTGTCTGTTTGGGGGGGGGGGGTTGCTTTGTCAGTTTGTTTTCATTCCAAAGCTCCTATGTCCAGAAATTCAACAGTAAGGCAACTATTGAAAGGTGGGATACAGAACAAACACTTAGCTTATTAAAAGTGAACATTAGATTGTGTCTGGGATGTAAATTTCAAAGTGTAAAGTATTTGTCCTCTCCAGTGATCTGGGAGGGTTTCCACAATAAAGTCATTTCAAATATATTCCTGGTAACATTCTAGAGTAACACTTAACCACCTGGTGCACCTGAACTGTCATGTAGAGTCCCATCAGAATTGCGAGTTTCAGTGGAGGAGGTGTTCAGCTGCAGGTGGTTGAACCTGGCACCACCTCACTAAGTTCTCAACCAGGCTCCTGTAATCCCCCTCCTGTCCATCCTTGATACAGCCAACTATCGCAGTGTCATCTGAGTATTTCTGCATCCCAGAGTTATACTGTAAGTCACGCGTGTACAAGGTGAAGAGGATGAGAGACAGCACGGTGGTGCTCCTGTGGTGCTCCGGTGCTGCTGACCAGTGTCCAGCATGGTTTCTCTGGGAGGTACTGGTCTGAACTCATCCAGCAACCTGGACTGTTTTGTTTTAGGAACTGGGATTAGACATGAAGTCTTCCAGGGACCTCCCCAACTACAGGCTCAGGTTGAACACATGCTGGAGTGGCTTCTCCAGTTCAGCAGAGCAGGCCTTGAGCATCCTTGGACACACCCTGTCCTGCCTTCCTAGGATGGGGCCTCCTCAGCTCTCTGCTCACCTGATCCTTGGTGATGGTGGTGGAGAAGGGGGGGGTGAACTGTCCATGAGTGTGGAGGGTGAGAGAGGTCTCCAGTCTGAGGTGGTGATGGACATTGTCGGGGTGTGAAGTGGGCAGACACTGGCTGTGGGAGCTGGAGTACCAAACCTGTTACAAAACAGGTTTAGCTGGTTGACTCTCCCAGTATCCCCCTCTTGTGCTGGCCTTCTTCTTGTATCGCTGGCGATCCAGGGCTTGTTAGGGAAGCAGTGTACAGTTTTTATGGGAACCACAACAACCATACAGAAGTTCAGGTAGTCATTAGTGCAGTGGGTGAGGCCCTAAATGTCCTCCTCACCATGTGCTTCCTGCAGGACACTCCAGTCAGTGGATTCAAATCAGTCCATCAGAGCCTCCACTCCATTTCCTGAAGGAGTGTGCGGTTGTGGACCATCTCTGGATCTTTGGTTTGTATTGTGACGTGAGCAGAACCAGGTTGACTCTCCCAGTGGGAGCAGTGGAGTGGCAGGGTAAGCTTCCTTTGCACTGGCATACAGGAGGTCTAATCCTGTCCTAGTTCTGTTCTTCCTGGTGGGGCAGCTTACAAACTGGTGAAAGTCTGGTAATGTGGAGTCATTATATTTTGATTCACTGGGACGCTCCTCTATATGCTTGCGATGAAAAAACACATTTTGATATGCTTTTGACAATTCTTCTCCAATAATTTATTCTCTTGTATTCATACACTGATTATCGAGGATGCCATGCAAGATGCCAGCTGCACATAAAAAGCGACACAGTGCTTTCTATCCAAAGGGTCAGATAACTGCTGTGTCACCTGAGCCACAGCCACCACAAATACTGTTGTATTACACATATATAGTATATGCCAGTATGACAAAAAATATATTTAATGGACCTTTAAATCTTTGACAATTTAACATAAAGCCTGAGTAAATGTATACAGGAAAAATGATGGCAGTCACATGCTATGGCCTTCACAGTCACCATATCTCAACGCAATTAAACTCCTCTGGGAAATTTTCAAGCACTAACCACGTGTTAACCACAACACACATGGGCCACAGTGAATTGTGTCGTGTCATTTGACACCATGCAGGTGTAGAGATGTAGTCATGGTGCTACGAGCCAAGGAGTGAATGTGATCAAATTGCTGCTTTCCTGGAGAATTGAATTTATTTAATTTGATGCACATTTACACTGGGAAGCTGTCTACTAAGCACCATCATCAAAACGTCATACCCTTCCAGACCATTAGTTAGTTCTAACTCATACATGTTATCATCTCTGGCACTCAGTCAAAAGGAACTACTGGCAGCTATGACGTGAGCTGTGTGCGTGGTGTGTGTGACGAAATGCGTTAGTGAACTGTTTGCTTGAGAATAATGACGTCTGCTAAAGATTTTAGCATCACTGCTACCAGCATTAGTTATAACTGCAGAATATTTCTGCACAGAAAGAAGAGCAAAGGACACTGATGGTTTTTCATTCTTCTCCCCTTCTCCCTCTTTGACTAAAGTTCAGTACTCAACAGTGCTGTGATACTGTTACGTTTGACTACGTTATACGTTTCTTTGACCTAATTGGTTGAAGATGGCTAAACAAATGTCCTTTTACAACCATTTAACAAGACTGACTTCCCAAATGGTTCTGCGTAACAAACCATTTTGAAAAGGTCTGAACTGCCTACTTTGTTGGGATGCTCCTATAGTAGATGAAACATGATAAAGTGTCCTCTAGGATGGTAACCCCACTCTTCTCAGTGGGCCCATACAGCTCATTCTCATGGACGGATGTGTTTTAGTACAGAGGCGCAGTAATAAAAATTAATCAAAATAAAAATATATGAATACATGACTGCTTAGGGCTTCTGTATTTTTTTTTTTAACATGGGGGCTTATGGAGCTCCAGAATGAGCCAGCCTGCAGTGGATGTTTAAGGTTTTGCAGTTTTTGGCACTTCCACATTAGCTTCCATTCACAGCCATAGTGGTTTCCACTTGCTCTCATTCCTTCTACTGACAACAGTATTATTTACCCATGCTGCTAGAGGAAACCTGGATCCCTGTCCCAAACCTTAATCGCACCCTCATCCTAAACCTCAGCTCCAATAAAAACTCTTTTCTCGCTCTGAGGAAATGGCAGGTGCGAAACAAACCCCCCTGAAGTGTAGACAATGTGCATATATGAAGAAGAAGAAGAAGAAGAAGATGAATTATATATGAATTCCTGCAACATAAATTTTGCTGATTGTAACATGTTTTTTTGAGTAATTATACAATGAAAGATATATAACAAACAGTAAACAGATTTTAAATTAATTAATTAATTTCATATATTGCCAAATATATTTCCTGTGTATGTTTAAACAGGTGAAAGCCTGGATGCAGAGTCTGCACTTTCTATGCCTGCCATGTGAATCATCTCCCCAACCCCAACATCTTCCCTCCAACAACATAACTAGGAAATCAACTTAGTAATATACAAATATAATTTCTAGATAGGGTGAAACTACATCTTACTAACTACATTTAAGTTGAGTTTGGGTTTCCCTTTCATTTGTTCCAATATGTACGTACTAGCAGCTTATGTCATAAAATGAAACGTGGCTGTTCAAGTACAAATTTCTGGCTCTCAAAAATTTTCAGCTTTATATGTCGTCAACGATTGTGTCAAGTTCTCTGTGAAGCAGAGAAACTGGCAATGAACTGGTATTCACTGAGAATATTGCAATATTAGCACTCACACACAATTCCCCCAAAGGTACACCCAAATTTCATACACTGCAAATTCAGAAGTGAAGCATTGTTCAACAGAAAAAAAACTATTCATTGGCTCTCTCCCTCTGTTTCATTCATTCATTCAGCCCGTCATTCCTTTCTGTCTTCCATCGGCCAGCGGGTGGCTTCAAAATGAGAATGGGGTCAACCTCTCCTCATTTACCTAACAAAAGAGTGGAAAAAAGACTGAGAGAAAGAGGAGCTGATGGCTGTCACAGAGAGAAAGAGAGAGGAGATCCAAGACAGATGACCTGCAGTTTCACTCTGAAAAGTTTCATTCCATTACATCTCACACAATCCACATCATGTCAGCACCTATCAATTACTGTCCGCATCAAACAGCACAATAGGAACTCAACAGGAAATCATCAAAGAGCATTTGGATGGTGATCAATGATGGCTTCCTATATTGAAACAAGAGTGATGACAAGATCATTAGGTTATTCTGGTCATAACGAGACTATGATTGCATGTGTGTGTCTGTGTGTGCCTGCATGTGTGCGTCTGTGTGTACAAGGTGATGTACCACACTCTGTAGAGAATGAGTGTCTAAGGCTTTTAAACGCCACATTTACCCTGGGCAATATGGGGGAAACAAAAATTCTCAGTTATAGAGCTGAACCAGTTTCAGTGCAAACAAACCAATCAATGTCAATGACGCACACACCAATGACACTCACTAAGTCCAAACCAGCCACAGCAAACTGTGGACCCACCAGACTACAACCACATCACCAACACAGAAACCAACTCCAGGAAGTGGTAGGCAATATACATCTGAATAGCAGTCCCCCACCAAGATATGACAATGTATGGTGCCACCGTGTAATTAGGGTGCAAATGATTTCAGTCTGGTGACAACATAGTGATGGTTATGGACGCAAAAGGAACAATACATAGGGCTTGCACCTGAGGAGGGAAGACTGAGTATTACACACAGGTCTTGAGGCCATCTTGGCCTTGTCCTCATTGGAAACCAGGACTTGGTTGTAACCACTGGTCAGATCTAGTTTGGAGAACAGGACCCAGAAAGGGCATCAAGACCTTCCTTGTCTTGCCGTTAAGCAGGTGGAAGTCCATGCTCATGTTTAGACTCATGCACTTTTCTGACCAAGAGTGGGGGAGATATAGGGATTACTGCATTGTCAAACAGTAGAATGTTAGAAAAGGTTTGTAAATCCTTAGTCACCATCATGGAGAACATGGGCATACATGCAGTATTGCTGCATTAGAGATCAAACCTCCGTCTGCTCTGGCTTTTGACAAGAAATAACCCTGCAATGTCTCTGCTTCCTGGAGAAAAATGCTTACTATGGAGTTACTGCAATAACAAGCTATATTCAAGAATTACAGAATTTTTCCATTATTTTGCTTTTTTCTTGTCATACTATAATCACTGACTCTCATTGACATTAGGACTGTGATCACCACACACCCTGATAAATATATCACTTCGTTCAAGATCAAATTCATCTTTAGTTTTACACAGTTGGCCCAGATAAAATGTGACAGTATAGGAAGTCATTGCTGGGCAGTTGTCATGCTTCAATCAATCAAAGGTCTGACAACAATGCATCAAGCAGCAGCTTCAGAAAAGTCTGGGGTCAGGAAGATGTTTCAGGACAACCACTATGAGTGGAGAGCCCCATTGACACCCCAGTATATCAAAAACCCTTTACCTCCATACATGATCTCAACAGTAGATGAATGTTATTGCTTTGCTACTTTGTGCTACAATGAAATGCAAATGACAGACTTTGAAGGCCTGATAACAACACGTTGTGATGTTATCAGGCTCCACTGGTTTGATTTCAGCATTTGTAGTTCATACTGTTATGCTGCCAGACAAATGATATTTTCAGAATGAAGCTAATATTTTGGTGAATTTTGACTGAGACCAGAAGTGTTTCTGTTATGATGTTTGAAAAGACATTGACAAAAAAAAACTAATGCTTACAACATATCTGCCTCACGCACGTGTCACTGCTTAATTGGAAACTCAGTTTATCTGGCACACCAGATACCAAAGATTGGAAACATGGCCATCTGTGTTTGGAGTTGGAGGGTGGTTGGGTGCTTGTCGAGAGGTTGGAAGTTGGGGTAGGTGGGGATACTGAATGGCAGATCTGCTTCTGAACTCAGATCAGTGTACCATAGTGACAGCATTACTAGTTGTGAGGCAGAGTGTGTGTAGCAACTCGAGCTAAGCTCCCCATAAACTCTTGATAGTGCTGCATATGCTTCTATCTGCAATTTGTTCTAATACATAAAGTCTGTTGACAGCTAAAACCCTACACCTAATGGCTTCCACTGAGAGAGGTGATCTGTTTTTGTGAAGTCTCTTCATAAGAAAATTTAAATCTATTAACTGGAAATGTGACTGCTTTAAACTGGTGTCCAGTGAATGAAATAAGTGTATATGTGTGTGTTGTCTGTAACTTACCAGGCAGGACAAAAAGAAAGAGAAACAGAGGGAGGAATGAAAGATGAAGGAGAGAGCATCCATCCATCCATCCATCCATCCATCCATCCATCCATCCATCCATCCATCCAACCATCCACCCATCCATTCAGTCAGTCAGTCAGTCAGTCAGTGAGACAGCAGCGCTCTCCCACAGCAGCTGATATCTTCATACAAATAATCATCATTTACATTCTAATTAAAAATCATCATTATGTTGATCATTTACATCCTAATGAAATACATTTGCATGGTAATCACTGCAGGATGGCATTGTAACAGAGAAGCATTCTGCCTTTTCACAGACAAATAAAGAGACAGAGCAAGAGAGTGGACAGACAGAGAGAGAGATAAAGGCTCACTGAAATGAGCAGATGGGAATCAGCTCAATGTCTGATCCACTCTGACACCTTTATTTTAACCAGGAGGGTTTTTTTCCACAGAGACCACTGTACACACACACACACACACACACACACACACACACACACACTATAACAATAACAATAATAATAATAAATTCTTATTGTGATGAGGACTGCTGTCCTGGAGCCTCTGATAACAACCAAACAAACGTCATTTGTGAGCACAATGAAAGCTTGTCAGCTGCTCAATAGAGAATGATCTCATCACTGGAGTCCCATCAAAGCAATGATTCACTGATTCAGTCCCCCTCCACTTAAAACAAAATAAAAAGAAATAAAACCATTTCACTAAGCTGAGTGTGCCAAACATATTATACACATGAAAAGAAGTGAGTCTCATGTTCCATCACATCGAGTGAATAAGAATCAGGAATCTAGTGATGCCACTGTCATCTGAAACCAGATTTAAAAAAAATCAGCTTAGAGAGCTGATTTTTTAAAAATGTGCTGTGATTGCTGTGACAATTTTGAGTAATTCACCAAATGGAAATAAGCTATTTTTGATACAATAGGGTTATGCAAATATTTAGAGTTGGTTTAAGAAATAAGCAGTAGGGGGTGCCAATTCTCCAGTCAGAAAACCAGAAGAAGACGAGATGATGGAGGCGTGCTGATTAGCTTATCAGGTGATCAAATGTTGGCTATGTCACAAAGTTTTTGTTTGTTTCCATCAAACTCTTCTAATGCAGCACTTCAAATTGTGGATTAATATCAAGTGGCAACCTCTATGGATGGGAAATGAATGCAGCATTTCAAGCTCCAGGTCATTTCAGTCTCCATAAGTCCCCATGCTGTGCCCAACTTCACAGTAGAAATGTTTACAGCCTGGTACAAAAAACAGTTTCAGTGATTAACATAAGACATGGAAACATGGCTGCTGCGATCCTCTTGGAGCACTCATCTTCAACATGTAAGAGCTGTGAAGTGAAAAGTTGTTACAGTTGCTTCAGTGTCATTATGATGGGCTGTAGTTACTGTAAGTCACATTGAGACTTGACAGTTTCACCAGAATAAAGTTTGAATAAAATTAAATTAAAAAAAATCCTCCTAATAAATACAAGAAAACACTCTCAATGAAATGTTAGACTGACTGATGGAGTGATAATCAAATGGCCAGTCAGTGTGAACATCATGCAGGGTTTCAGTGTGTCGCACTAACTCCTGAGCAGAGCCTTGTAAAGATCTTTGCTCTCAGTATTAGAGGCTTTTCTTCGGGACAAAAGAAGGGTTAGGCTGCTCTGCACATCAAATCTAGAGGTCAAACTGATCCACGTATGAAATAGAGAGGCTGGCCCGGGCCACACATCACAAAGCGAGGCTGCACTGGGCCACACACTGGACACATTTAATCTGAGCCTAGCTCTCCTATTGGGACAGGGAGCTCAGACAGACAACACACAGCCAAACAGACTTACATCACCTCTGGCAGCTCGAGTGCTCCTTCTCTTGGCTTTTCTCCTTTTCTTACCTTCTACTGTGGACAATCTTCTTACGCCACAATAGCATGGAGGATCCCTTTAGACCACAATACTGTGCTGCTGCTGCATGGACAATCCCGTCCAGCTACAAAGCCCAACATTCTCTGCTGCTCAGCTTCAATTAGCTGTGCTCTGATACATCTCAATACAGCTTCGATACAGCTTCAGTAAAATTTAAATATGACTCAAAACATCTCAATTCAACCTCAGTGCTTCTCAATGCAGCTTCAATACTCCGTCACCGCGTCTTAATACGGCTCAGTTAATCTCAATACAGCTGCAGCACATCTAAATACATCCTCAGAGCTGGTCTATGAGACCATTCTTGCTTAGATTCTCTACCTGAAGCCCTCAGCATGCTGGGCTCAGTTTGTTGCTGCTATGGAAGAATGAGTGACAGAATGGAGAGAATTCCATTTGGGATGCTCAGTCAAGAGTTCAGCTTGACTCATAACGACGGGAGTTTAACGCTGACTTAACAAACTGAATGGTTGTCAGCGCTTCTAACTGAAGTATGTTGGCTGGCTCTGGAAATCCTTAGAATGACTAACACCACCTTGGATCAACATTTACCCCACATAACGTGTGCCAGTGTTTACTGTCCTCTTCTGAGCTCTCAATAGTTGAATAAACACGTTTGACTAAGCTTGTAACTACCAGGTGGAAAAGCGCTTGTGTCTACAGTGCGTATACATTTGATTTATATGTGTAAATACTTATATATGTATATAGTTAATGATGTAAAAGGCTGCTACTCACCAAATATGGGCTGTAGAGATGAGTGAGTTCATGGGGCATGTGAGATTACAATGTCTTGTCAAAGGGATTGTAATTTCAGTTTAATGGTGGAATCTATTTTTATTTGAAAAAGTAATATGAAATATTAAAACCATCTTCACAGCAGAGGTTGATAAACAATTTTCCTGATCACAAGCCAGATCCATTGTTTGAACACTGTAAAAATACAGTGTTGATATTGGTACTAAAGGAGGGTGCAGATCTTATTCCAACAAACACTTCCATGGTGCAACGAACCTCCTACACATTAGTCAGCATCTTCCTCGATACAAATCTTCATTCACATTCTTCATCTGAGCACCCTGCTTTTAAATAAGATAGTTATGTGTAGATGCACTTTATCTATCAAGAATAAATCACATTGTCACAATCATTTCATGAGAGAGATAAAGAAAAATGCATTCCAACTTTATGGGCAACAGTGTATGAACAGATTCTGATAATATTGTTGCAGATGTATCCCTATTAAAGATATTAAAGGTATTACAGTTTTTCTCAATTGCCAAAAGACTAAAACCTTAGTCTATTGGCTGAACAAAGTCCTCAGTTGCCTGAACTCATTGAGATAATTGTTCAGTCTGTTGCCACCTTCAACCATTTCACATGGTAAAACACAATTTGCAGATCTCACTTACACTTTACAGCAAAACTCTAAACACATTCTGCACTCTAATGCACGTCATCCAGATGTGTAAAGACCAATAAAGCAGACGTCATTGATTAAACACAACCACTCAAAACTGATTTCACTTGATTCAAATAATAACACAACCAATGTAAGCCAGATCAGACAGCAAACAGGTTGTTGAAGGTGGGAATGAGAAAGTCTGAGAATGGATAGAAGAAACTATGTGAGAGGACGAGGACGAGCACGTATGCAAGGTGGGGGACGAAGAGCAAGAGGAGGAAGACAAGAAAGAAGAAGAGGAGGACGAAGAGGAAGACAAAGAGTGGAAATATCCAATGAAATTCAAGCAACAATCACAGGCCATGTTCTTGTCCATGGACTGACAATGAGGAAGCAGGACTTAGAGTGCAACCCAATTTGAGCTGATTTTCTGTGTCCACCATAGTAAGGACATTCAGAGAAGAGAACAGGTTCAGTATACTACTGTATTTACTGTACTACACTACATGCAGCTGTTTCAATAGACCTTTGTAAAGTTCAGCAGTCTATGGATTGTACTGCAGGAATATTTTGTGGAACTGCATATCTACTTTCTGTAGACTTGCAATAAACACATTGTCTGGCCCTGAACATTGTGCTTTCCATTTGTTTACAGCACTGACTGCTCAATGGATTTTGACTGGTGGCAGATTCATAGCAGCAAAGAAGAAGAATTACAGTATCACAGAGACAAAGGACAAGTTTGTGAGATGCAGGGTACAGTACTGTAAAAAAACATGGAGGAGGAAGAACAAACAACATTGCAAAGAGCAAAGCAGAGTCATTTCTGATCAATTTTGAGCTCCTATGATAGAACATGTTTTCATTCATCAAAACACAATGATGGAAAAATATGACATTTGTTTTGAGATTAAAAAAGCACTTCTCCCTGAGAACTACATGTTTTGAACTATGTGTTTTCTATTTTTTGGTATGTTGTTGACTGACTGCTTGATGGTGTAAATCATTCTGATCGTTTAGTTTATGATTTGAGAGCAGTGTGGAGAGGAGTCAGAGGTTTTGTAAATAGTGCTTGAAGATGATCAGAAAATGGAGCAAGGTTTTAGAAATTGTGCTCAGAAATCCTCTCCAAAAAGAATGTTCAGCACCATCACTGAACCGAATCTGGGCATTTCTTGTCCAACATTATTCTAACTGGTAAGTTAGACTAAAGACTTAAACTAAGAACTTAGACTTAAACTAAAATTGGCAAGTATGTTCAGTTGTACTCCAGTATTTGTTCTGATTAGATTACTTCATGATCAAAAAGTTGCAAGTCGACAACTTTGCTAACAGCCAAACATAAACAAGGTCAACAAAACAAGACATAGCAGCCAGCAGTGACTTAATCACTTTGTCACAGTTATTCTCACCCGGACAAACCGCATCCCATCAACACACACACACACACTCACACACACACACACACACACACACACACACACACACACACACACACCACAATCAGACACAATTACACTTAAAGCCTCATTACTGTGATGGAAACAACATTATCAAAATGGAGGGGATTTATCCAGGAGCAGAGGAGGCACAATGAAGATTAAAAATCACCAAATCCTTGGAAATTTTGGGAAGAGAAAAACACTGGTGCCACACAGGGAACATCTAATGACATTTTTATTGATTCAGCAGGGATGGATTGAAAAGTGGGCTAAGGTCAATCAGCATATTAATAGTAAATGTATAGAGATTTAGTTTTGTGCAAAATGTCCTTTTTAAAGGTTGTCAAATACAGAATGTTCAGTGATCAGCTAAACATTTTACATAATGCAAAATACTGTTCCAATGCAGGTTTAATGCAATTTAAATGCAGTACAAAGAGAGGCCTTAAAGGTCATAAACAGACATAGATTTTGTCCTGTTTGAATAATGTTTGTTTTAGGAAGTCCACCTTATATACACTATAGATCTATATTTTACATCTGAAGTTTGCGAGCTATTTTTAAAAATGTGTTTCTTCAGTAGGAATCAATGGGCTGTTGTTAATTCATTCATTTCTTTGCCCTTTCACTCAGAAAAAAAGTCCAAAATGTATGACAGAAATGTTCATCCATTTGAATTAC
This sequence comes from Nibea coibor, assembly GCA_023373845.1. Classification (NCBI taxonomy): domain Eukaryota; kingdom Metazoa; phylum Chordata; class Actinopteri; family Sciaenidae; genus Nibea; species Nibea coibor. Next base: position 834,604 of record CM041721.1, on the reverse strand, counting down.
ATAGGTTTAATATAATTGATCTAATAAACTCAATGTGAAGCAAGTCATAAGATTTATGTATCAGTACTAATAAACTTCACTACACAGTAATGTAGTAGTAGCTAGGTTTATGCATTCAGTATTAATAAAGACAATTTGTTTTCTCCAAACCCAGCAGTGAAAATGAATGCAGCCATTTTGAGTTTATTACATTGTAGTACTATTACATAAATCTTATTACCTGTCTTGTTTTTTTTTTTTGTTGTTGTTTTAGTTTATTTTTATTTAAACCTATGTAATTTAAATGGATGGACATTTTCTATGTAATTGAATTACATAAGTGGACTACATAAGAGCACTTTTAATTGTGCAATATTTCTATACATTTGAAATACATACTTTTAATAGTAATAAAATTAAGTTGAAAAAAAAGTATTAGTAATAATATAGTAGTAATAGTAATAATAAGATTTAATAGCACTAATAAACTTGAAATGACTGCCTTCATTTTCACTGGTTTGGGAAAACAAATTGATTTTATTAATACTGAATGCATACACTTGGCTGCTGTGTAGTGGAAGCACATTGAGTTTATTAGTACTATTACATAAATCTTATGACTTGCTTCACATTGTGTTTATTAGATGATTTATATTAAACCCATCTAATTCAATGGATGGACATTTTCTATGTAATTGAAATACATAAGTCCTGCATTTTGGCCTGATCTGTTTTTTGAGTGTGTTTGTGTGACTGAGAGCTCGAGAGATGCCTTGTCTTGATTAACATTACAGCATTTGTCCTCTGTGACAGGTTTATTATGAATGAAACGTAAATTAAATGAAACAGAAATACAATGAAATTATCCTTAAAAACACAATTCACATAAATCTATCATTTGAATACAGAAAGTTGTCCATCTTATACCTGCAACCACATAAAAACACTGACTTTTCAGTATGTGATGATGCCAAATGAGCAGCTTATTGAGAGTTGAAGTATCAATTACTGTGCTCATTTTGCACTGAGGCTGAAGAGGAGCCTTAATAAGAGGCTTTACTGATGTGAGAGCCATGTGAAGAGAGCCTGTCACCCATTAGGCACTTGTACTCCCAGGCTCCTTTGGCAGCATAAGAGGCTTTGACTGCTCACTGGCTGTATGGAAGCCAAACAATAAACAACTGTAGAGAGCATGGAGGAGTCCAATAGAAGTGTTGTGCTGACTGTGGCTAACCTTAACTGGCTAAAGTGAGGGAGGGAGGTCCAGTAAGAGGCTTTCAGTGAATACAAGGCCTCAGTACAATAGACAGCTAGATACAGAGAGGTGATGAAGATGTCCAGCCCACCCTGGATACTTAAAAGACTGACCTTCAACAAAAGGCTGCTGCGGGGCCTGAGCTGATCAAATGTCTCTATAAAGCCTCCTCACACAGGAGCAGTATAACCTAAAGACCTCGTGTGATAATTACCGGGCTCACACTGCCCTGGGAATCAGCCTGTAAAGTTTTTTAAACAGAGAATTAATAATAGTTAGAACTATAGAAGCACACATTTTCTATTGATGCAAATCATTTGGCTTTTATTTGAAAATATTTAGATAGTAGTGATGAAAAAATCAAAGTTGTAATAAAGAATTGTTTGCATTCAAGAAATGGACTCAAATATTGAGTCTTATCAAGATGGACTCACAGTAAAATCAGAGTAAAAGGACTAATTATTCAGATAGAATGCCTTTCATAGGATTATACATCACTGGCTTATTGTCACTAATAAATCAAAGCAACATTGTGTGATTTGTTGTTTCAGAGTGTAATCCCACTGTGGTAAATATGCCAAACATCAACCAGGTCACCAACAGCAGACACAGCAGCAGCTAATATTACTGACTAGTCCAGCAGCAGTCAGCCCAGCTCGGCATCTGTCTTTCAGCCTTTTATTTATTTTTATCAGTCAGGACTTTGGACCAAATAAATAATAAGATTGACACTGAAACCAATATCAGTAGGGTCGATCCTCTGGGAACGATGGACGACTGTACAACATATCATGTCAGTACATACAGCAGTTGTTGAGATGTTTTGGGGTGGGCTAAAGTGGACAAAAACTCCCATTGCTATCCATAGAGCCATTATATGTCTGTAGTAGTAGTACACAGACATGTCCGGAGAATCTTGAGAGCACACAAATACTTGCACTTTACTTTATTTTCTAATAACTGACAAATATAACAACATGATGTGATGCCACGTCTGTTCTGGTGATTTACATCAGTTCAAACTTTTAAAAACTTTTTAAAAATTGGCTCCCCAAGAAAAAACTGTTAACTAATGTGGAGCACAAGCAATTCAGTCCATTTCACCTATCATGCACACACATACACACACACACACACACCACACACACACACACACACACACAGAATCTTCCAGACAGTATTTGCCATCATTTAGCTGGTGAGTACAGTTGTTTTCCAGCAGGCCTCTAGGGACCCAGCTGACACACAGAGAGCACCCAAGAGGTTCTGCCATGTTTCAGCCTGCCAAACCCTCACATACACACACACACACACACAATGGAAAACAACTCTGTGTATATTCCTCTCAGGACATAGATAGGTTTTTTGACAGATACCCCCACCCTGTGGTTTCTATGGCAACAGGCATGTCATAACAGTTCCCTCCAGTGGCGTCACCAAGCTGATGTGATTATCATCATTACCTCAGCAGTAATGGACTAAATCTTCAAGAAGAAGAGATCAAAATAATAAAGGATTTTGAATTCAGTTTCATCGTGCACACAAAGTCAAGTCATATTTCCTTTTTATAAAAATGAATGAGAGTCTCACCTGATCCTTCATTACATGAGCATGTTACACAGGTTTCTAAAGAGCTGAAGCTCAACCTGTATTAATGCTATGTTCTTAATTATGCATAGTTCTAATCATTAATATACAATGAAATTGGTGAGTTGTATAAAGCTTCACCTTGAGTTTAGCCATCTAATATATGTTTACTTGAAAAACTAATATTCAGTATTACCTGTGCCCATTAGAGTCTCATGGTTGTTGTAAGTGTGGACCTCAGTGTGGTGGCTCTGGTCATCGCCATCTTGTCAGTGTTGCCACCGCTGCCTCCAGGTGGAAGAGGTGGAGAGTGGGTGGTGCTGAGGTGGGCAGAATGAAACCTGGTTGTTCAAACAAACCAGCTGTGATGACATCAGTCTGTCAATCGGTTAATTAATTCTGCATAACTTTAAGCCTTAGTATCATTTGAACAGGTGAGTTGTATATAAATTCACCCTCAGTACAGTTGTCATGAACGGGGAAATTAGCTACAGAGACCAAAACTGGTTTTTGTACCAGGCTGTAAACATGTTTATTTCTGCTGTGAAGTTGGACATTTGAACATGGGGACTTATGGTGACTGACTCACTTCTGCAACCAGCCTCAAGTGGATGTACTGCAGTTTTTGCTGGCTTTACGTCACAGCCTCAGAGGCTGGTTAAAACATAAAATGGTCTTGTAGGGCATTGCTAAACCAAAGGTCATGGGCCATTAAAGTTAATGTGTGAATGGTATGTTGATGGGAGAATCAACAGACCAAGCTCTGAAACAAATCATCCTGAGAATGAGCCACACTGGTCTCTAGTTGTTCAAACAGGTGTGTTTTTATTATTTATTTATAGTTTTCTTCCATTTTATTCAGATGTTTTTAATGTACAGAACAGAGACCCCACATGCAATTCATTTTAAAAATGTGTCACATTTTAAGCCTGGCCTAATAACTTTTTTAATTATTTTATTTTTATTTTTTATTTATTTTATTTATTATGTTTTTCTTTCACCTCATTAACCTATTTATATACTGGGTTATGTATACTGTATCATGTCATCCTCAGACTTCATGTTTTTGTTTGAGAGTGTTGCCACACAGTTCCACTCCTTCAAACATTTCTGAACATTTGTGTACACTTCTTGGTAACTAGCAACTTGGTAACTAGTTAGTTATGTTAGTGATTCATGTTTCCTAACAAAAAATGAACTGCTGTTTTTGAACTGCTTTTTATTACATATCAGTGCTTGAAATGACTCAATATCATTTTTGTTATATTCTTAAATTCTCACAAATTATTTTGGTGAAAAGTCTCAGTTTTTATGACAAAAAATGCTGACCCCCTAAGGGTCACAGACCCCCTGTTGAAGACCCCTGGTTTAGATGTGTTGCCTGACCCAAACACAAAGCACTGGTTTCATTCCACTGCTTGTGTGTGATACATGTAGTAAAAATATTTTCATATTCTAACAGGACATGGAGACTGTACAGAAAGATTTCTGATCCTGTCTGACCATCACAGTCCACTCACAAATAATCTTTAAATATTTTGTATTTACATTTTGCTATGAACCACGGCAAGAATATTAAGAATAATTTAATAATAAATAATAAAAACTTTTTATTTAGGATCAGTTAATAAATGGATGACATGTGAGTCTTTGGCTGGATGAGAGCCCCTAAAAGACACTTTGATGTGTGTATAGTGGTTTAGACAGGAACAACACAAACGTGAAGAGCACAGTGTGCAGTCAGTGAAGCAGCAGTTATCTCTGCCTTCAGTCTGTGTATTAAATCACACACACACACACACACACACACACACACACCACATGGAAGTGACGTGTTAAGTGATTTCCACAACAAGTGATTATGCTGAAGCACTGAGCAGAGAGTTAGGAAGTGAAGCGGGTGTAAACAGTGTCTTTGTGTTGACCACTTGTGCACATTTGCACAGCCTGGTGGAGTCAGCATAATAGAGCCACAGCTCTGGTTCTGGTTCTAATTGTAGTGTGTGATTTAAACAACAAATGATGACACGTGTGGAGTCACGTGTTCAGAGAATTGTCTCACACTTTTACCAGGCTGAGGTCTGGTAAGTGCGACTTGTTCAAACAGAGTCTGGTGCAGAGATCCACTGGATTATCCCATCTCTAGTCTCAGAGCTCTCACTTATCTTTGGAAGTGGTGAATGTTCTTGAGTACTGTTGGGGGAGTTTTGAATGACATCTGAGCAGAGTGTAAGAATTATTATCTGATACAAAGGACTAGGTGATTTATCACATTCCTCGCAGCTGCAGAAAAGTGTTGGTGATTTTTTTCATTTATTACTAACAACGAAAAAAAGCTTATTTTTTTATATTTCTTGTAAGATTCAAGTATATAAAATGTACTGCATTTTCTATTACACAAGATAAGACAAACAGACATTTGTGATGTATTTGTGATGTTAAAAATAAGAATGAAGAGTTATTACACATTTTCTGACCAAAGCATTCTTTATATGAATCATATAATTCAAAAAATGGCAACAACCTGAAGAAGTCTGAAAGAATGAACATAAAGGAAAAGGTAGAAGAGCTTGAAAAGACTTAATAAAGACATCTCTCCTCTGACACATCTGTCACTGCTCTTTTCTTCTCCTCTGTGGTCCTGTAGAGATGGAAGAGCAGCAGCTGACAGCTCTGCTGTCCTCCTGTGCTGCACTTCATTATGACAGCACATGTAGAAGAAGAGCAACTAATGACAGAACATTCGCTCTCTGTCATCAGGTCACGTCTGACAAGCTTCTCCTGTCAAAGCTTTTAGACTGTTTTATTCTCTGTGCCCTGACTGCCTCCAGCTGTCCACACAGCCACTCAGCATGTGATGATGGACTCCTCTTTTCCTCTTTGTCCTTCTTTGTTCTTCCTTCTCTTTTAACAGAGAGGACAGGGAATATATGCTGAAGTGTTTTTTTCTATTTCATACAGTCTAACAGCCCAAATCATATAAAAGTCCACATTTAGTCTGTCCATTCTGAAGCTGAGCAGCTCATCTGTCGCTCTCCTTCCCTGCATTTGAGCAGCTGCTTTCTTGTGCACAGGAAGCAGTCACAGTAAACTCAGCTCCACCTCTGTGCTCCACCTCCACCTCTCTTTGAACATTAGAGGAGACAGTTAGATGTCAGAATCGCAGCTCTGTTGGTTTGTCAACACATGTAGACACATCTTGCTAAATATTAAATGTGATATAAAAAGTTTTTAATGATCCAAATGTGAAGGCTTGCCAGAAAATGTAATGGTTACTCTGAAGTGGACTGTTGGGGGGGTTCTTAAGAAAGATATGTCTCTCTGGCTGGATCTGTTCATCAGACCAACATTTTTTTATTTTATTTAATTACAAATAATAAATGATAATTGAAAATGATGAATAAAAAACATTTTTACAGACTAACCCGTACATAAGAAATAACACTCCCATTGAAAGTGGTCAAGTGTTTTCTTGACCACCACATCTACTTTACATAACCTTAATTTTGAACTGATTCCATCATTTAGATGTATCTGTACATTCACCAGCATGCTCGATTTCTGTGATACTAAAAGAATTGTTGAATTTGTCTAAACACACTTATAAATGAAAGTTCTCTGAGGCTGCCTCTGTGGCTCCTGATAATAATAGACAGACAATAGTGTGGCAGGAGATGAGGTCAGAGAGCTGAGTGGGGCAGGGGGGCAGGTAGTGAGGGGCATATTAAGCAGAGAGGACAGTGCAGAGAGTGGGGGTCCAGGGCCTATTGGGGGCCGCTGAGCCAACACAGATTACTCACGCTTAACCTGGACTGAAGCAGCTTAACTCCGGCCAGGACACACTGCTCTCTATTTTATTCTGCTCTTTTCAGTGGGCAGCCCTCTTCTTCTGAAGACCCCCAGTCCAGTAGTTTCAGTACGTTTGGGTGGGGTTAAGAATTTGGGCTGTGGTGACGTATTTTAACAATTTAATCTGTGGATGTAAAGTACATCTGATTCGACGTTTGTGGTGTTCTCTTTTGTTCTCTCGCGTTAGCAGCTGACTGAAAATTCTCCTTTAACTCCAAAAGTCTGTTGAGTCCTCGTGATCCAGGATGGATTCATTGAATGGCCCCATGACTTCTCCTCTAACACCCCATTTAGGACAAACATTTTTAGCATCGGCAGTGGACATGAAAAGAAATGAGAAAAACTGTGTTGTGATTATCTGAACAGAAAACAGTACACGGGTGCATTTTTCTGTTCTATCATTCTCTATGTTGAATTATATGCATAACTATGGGCTGATTCAAAATGTTTGTATTTTGAGTTGAACTGCTGCGCACCAAATAAATTCAGCTGCAAGACAATTACATGGGACTGAACATGTTTTTCTGATAATTAGTGCCAATACATTATCATGTCAAGAAACTATCCTATGAATATACATTTATTTATACATGCATACGCTGCTTTATAGAAAATTGAAGGAAATCATTGTTATTATTAACAACAACTATTATTTTTGTTGGCCAAACTATTCAAACACAAGACAGAATCTGTTCATATCAGTAAGATTTTATTTTGGCTTGTGTGAAATTTCAGAAAAAGTAAAAATGATTTGAATGAATGGATGAATGAATGATATATACTTATTTTAATATGTTTTTATGCAGGTATGTTTAGTCACAGTTCAGTCATTCAGTATTAGACATGAAAATGAGGTTGAATTTTAGTAGCATGTTGGTCATAAAATTCAGACCAACATGCTACTAGCATGACTACAAAACCTAAATGTTACACCAGTTGCATGTTACCCTGTGTATAAAGAAACTCTGTACTCCTGTCTACATGCCAAAAAACATGTTTCAGTTTCAGACTGAGTGGAGCAAATTGTCAAATATGACAGGATATGAATATAACATATATTCTTATTTCTATATTGTGTTTACAATCAGTGATCAAATTGATCCATAAACATTTCATCTGAATGCAAATCCAGGCATTTCACGAGATCCTGACCCTAAATGCCTGAGATGATGGACAGGTCAGGCAAGGTCAGGTCAGGTCAGGTCAGGTCAGGTCAATGTCAACTCTACTGCTCACCACTACATCACTTATTTCAGCACTTGAAAAAAATGTCCAATGGTCCATCCTCATGTAAAAAAAGAGAAGGAGAAAAGTTTCAATGTTTCAACATTGAAGTTTGTGGCAGCCCTTACAGTCAACATGTTTTGGATGCATTTAGAAAGGGAAATAATCTGAGAAAATATGGATTCATTAGCTCATACATTCACAGGGTGAACCCAAATTCCGCCACATTCCCCTGATAGACTGCTCATTTTTCTCTCAGACTTGCCTCAGGCGTCTCTTCTCTTTACCTTCTGTGAGGTTAAAGATTTGAGAGAGGGGGCAGGACCTGTGCTGTGAATCACTGACAGAGAGGTGACAACAAAGACAAAGAGCTGTTGATATGTAAAGAGAAAAATGAAGAGACTGTGACAGTCAGGCCCTGCATGTGTTTGAATCACATATTATATTATTTCAAAATCATTTGACTGCTACACTGACTTGACAAGTCACAAAGAGTCACATAAAAGTCTGACAAAACATGTCAAGTCGAGTGTACTGATCTCACTGTGCAAAATCACTTAAATGTGTCCAAGACACATACAAAAATCTGACACGCTAAGAAGCAGGACATTGTTGACAATGTGTACATGTCTGACAGGAGTTTGTCAGATCAAATGAAGGACAGCTCCCCCAAGACAAAATGTGGATGTACAAGAGAACTTGAACTGGACAGAGGGCTGGAGGCAGAGGTCCATTCATTCTGCTTAGCGGCACATGAAGCCAAATAACTTTAGTTTGTGGGCATACATTTACCCAGATCATTCTGTGTGTGCTGGGAGGGAGAAAGAGAGAGAGAGAGAGAGAGAGAGAGAGAGACCAAAACAACACACGCACACACACACACACACACACACAGTCACCGTGTATTGAGGGCTTCCCTGATTGTTCTCCTGGTCATTCATCAAGCTGAGGAGCAGAAAAGCTTTAAGCTAATAACGAGCTAACAGCATGCTAATGAGTTGACAAGGTCTGAGTGTCTCTGAGGTCTTGTCTGCTACAGCCAATTAGTTAGCACCCGGTGGGACATCAATTTTTATTAACAAGGTGGCTGCTGACTTTAAGGGTTGAGAAAAAAGACAATTACATGTGCCTGAATGTTTCATTCCACTTTTTTTCTTTTTTATATATTAAAAATAACACTGCGTTGCATTTTTTAAAGTCATTTTCATCCATTCTAAAGACTTATTGTACGTGTTTCATTTTGAGACAAGGCACCTCTGTATAATCTAACTGGGCCTCTGTTTCAATTGAAAACACTGTATACGACTGATATGAAAGGAATTGTTCTCATTGGCCAGCTGTTAGGGTTGATCCCAATCCGTGCTATCATTTTTAAAGATGCTGGAAAAGAGACACTTTAGCCTCATAACACCAAAAATAAAAGCTTCAAGTTTAATAAACGGCTAATCTTTGAAGGAAGACCAAAGGCACACAGAGTGATCATTTTATAACCTTCTGTAAAGCGAGTCCAACACAGTACACATCCCACACTAAATCTCTCCTTTCTTCTTTCTTTGTTACATTTTCTGTCTAAACAATTAACGTGTCTAATTCTCCCATGTTTGAACGCATGGTTCATCATTGCCATTCTTTCTTCTTCCTTTGTGATTGAGTTTGTAAGTCAGAACTTACACTCATTATAACACTGTTTTATTTTATATTTTTAAGACTTTTTTGAGCTTTTTAGGAGAATGACATGCAGGAGCCACGGGTCGGATTCAAACACTGGGCTGCCGTGGCAAGGACTGAACTTTTGTATATGGGGCGGCTGCTCTACCAACTGAGCCAAACACTGCCCTATAATCCTGTTTTATTAAAAAGAAAGCAAAAAGAAAAAGTCTTCTGGAACACATTTTCCCACAGTCTGAAGAAATTAGAATAATTCTTCATGTCACTTGTTCCAGATGTTTACAAGGCTTTAGGCTGACAGGATATTATCACAGTATATAATCCACATTCACCACCATTTGCCTTTCAGGGATTCCATTTATTAAAGGCCAATGCCACCATTTCACAGTTATTATCCTGACAGGTATTGAGCAGAAATCACTTTCTGCTTCTGCCCCCCCCCCCCCCCCCATCAACTTTCCACCACTGTCAGCCACCCAAACAGAAACACAGACAGACAGACAGAGGCAGAGAGACACAGACTGAGGTGAGCATCAGCTGACAGAGAGAGAGAGACAGAGAGGGAGAGAACTAAATTTGAAATGGTATATTTGCAGGCAGTCAGAGAGTGAGAAGGATGAAAGGCAGAGAAAGGGAGAAGAAAGGGAGAGGAGAGGTAGGGGGTTGGAGACAGAAAGTGATCTAAGGGGTCTAATTGCAGGATGGAGAGATAGAGCTTTGAAAGAGGGGGACAAGATACACTGTAAAAACACGCTGTGAGCAGGCTGCCTGACAGCAGAGCTTAATACTTTGTTTGAAGGCCCTCAGACTTAAAAGTTAAGAGCATAATAACTCTTATTTTCAGATGAATATACACAAATGAAACTTCTCACTTCTCGTGTGCATGTTACCCTGTTTGCATGATTCCAGAGGTGTTCTGACAAAGTCCATGTATTGTGTACTTGTTCAGTATGTTTAAAAATAATACAATAAAAGAATTAACAATATATTAACTATTATATAAGATAATCATGCAACGCAATTGATTAATCACAGACTAAACCCACCCGCAATGTTGTGTGACCAACACACACAACACAAGGTGTGTGCTGTTTTAGACTGACTAAACAATTTCAGGTCCAATAAAGTTCCATAAAAGTTCTACATTCATTTGCTTGTCTTAGCATCACTGCCGTATGTGAGGCCTTCCTGCCGCTTCTGAATGCTCATTTTAACTCAAAACTGCCAAAAGGCTGTGGCTCAGAGGGAGAGCAGGGCATCCACTAATCGGCGGTTCGATCTCTGGCTCCTCCAGTCTGCATGTCAAAGTGTCCTTGGGCAAGATACTGAACGCCAAATTGCTCCTGAAGGCTGTGCCATCAGTGTGTGAATGTGTGTGAATGGTTAGCTCCTCAAACTGATGAATAGTTGGCACCTTGCATGGCAGCCAATGCCATCAGTGTATCCATTTACTATTTAGTAAGATGAGAGAGGACGAGGACGAGTGAGGAAATGTTATGCATTGAATGAACATGCCCAAAGGATGAACCAAACGCTCCCTCCTGGCTGGAGCCTCTGAACTGCCACCAGGCCTCTGAAGTTAGTCCTTGGTAGTAGTTTGTCTTGTGTTCCAGCAGAGGGCATTCCACTATCAGCTTGACCTGTTACATGCCCTGCTGACCAGATCAGCTGTTCACTAAACTAATCTTATGTTCATCCTAAGTGGGAAATCATGGATACCAAAGCTTCTGTGAAGCAGTATGTACAGCACATTGCGCTGCGCTTGGCAAAGCAGATGCCTTCCTAGGACAGATGAGCAGAGCAATGTCAAGTCCGTCAGACTTTTCTTCAGCTTCACCAGAAGAGAATCTCATAATATGTGTACTGCAGTGAATGCACTCTTGCTTGGGACATCCTTGACCTCGGAAGCAGTGGTTGATAAAACCATTTCACCACAAGCTCCATTAGGGCTGTCCTGGAGCTTTCAGTCATCTTCCTCAGCAGATGGAGGTTGGCATGTTGTCATAGATTAGTTCATGCTGCAGGTTCCATTGTTTCTATGTCAACTCAACTCAAGGTCTGTTTCGAGATTCACATATAACAACACTCTGGGTTGTATGTATTTAGTGTAATTAGCATTTTGCAATTTTGACTGAATTGTAGATATTGAAATTCCTTTTTTGTCAGAGTTTTAATTGAAACTTAATTTAAAATTTTAAATTAGAACAACAGTTTTGAAAACAGTTCAGTCACATGATAGCTAATTTGACAAAGGCCAGCTACCTTCCAGCCTCCAAAAAGAAAAAGGACATACAAAAAGGACATCAACCTGTCTGCTGACCAACAAACTTATTACTGATAAACCCCAAACTAATAACCCCAAGTTGTAATAAGTTGGATACATTGTTTAACTAATTGTGAGTGGATTTATTTAATTTGATGATAAGATTTTACAGTGTATGGTCAGGAGAGGGGTGGGGTTCTGGGGTGGGGTGGGTGCCTGGTAGAAAGTGATCTAAAGCGCTCTAATTGTAGGTGGTGTGTTAGTGAAAGTGATTTTGTGTCCCAGCACGTCTCTGTGTGTCTGTCACATCAATATTCTACCAACCCCTCATTTAAGCATCAGCTGTCAACCAGCCACCCCCACCACCACCTTCCTCCCACCTACACACACCACCCTGCACCCCCACTATCAGTGTGTCCTAATATCAGAAACTCCTACACTGCTGAACGCTGCTGACCACTATGGCTGATTACAATGCTGACAATGAGAGAAAATAATTAGTGGAGAACACAACCCACCCTCCTTCTACTCTGTGAAACCCCAACTTTCTCTGGCTTCATCCTTCTTCTACTCACTTCCTCTATGGATGGCAGATGGATAGATAGATGGATGGATGGATGGATGGATGGATGGATGGATTAGGGAGGATAATAGTTGAGAGATGATCATCACTTGGAGCCTCTGTCAGCTGTGACCTTTGCAGGCTGAGTGACCAGAGAGAGAGCAGAGTCATTACCAGCCTTCATCCCTTTGTGTGGCTGTCGCAGCCCCGCAGAGAGCAGAATAGCTCTGTCATTTAGGATGCCGGTTCTCAACCTGGGGGTCAGAACCCCTAGGTGGTCACAGGATAATTTTTCAGGGTCATAGGATATAGTTTTATTATACAAATGATTAGCTTTTTTCCTATTATTATGTTTTTTTCTTTGTTGCATTCACTCAACCTTCTGTGATAATTAACCACAAGAAACACCATGAACAGGGAATCTCATCCTGCAGTTTAACTGCTCAAAGCTCTCTGTATTATGGAGCATCAATGCAAGATTTGGTGTATTCTTGTTTTAACTTTATAATCTAGATTAAAATTTCACAGGAGTCAAAAATGTGCACATTATTTGAAAGAGAAATCCAACTGCATGATGCATAGATGATGATACTTGCCATGTGTGCAGCTCAAGTCACAAAGCAATTAGATAAATGTGAGACATGATCATATCTACACCTTTAAATTTCATTTCATTTCCAGAAATGCAGAAAGAGGGTCGAGCGTAGTGTGAACATGCATGTTATCCATGTTCCTGTTTCTGCTTTTTAAGACAGACAGGTATCTGCTGGTTATCTGTGCGTCTGTGTGTAATGTGGTTGATGAGCGTTAGGTATGCTCAGCTGCATCATGCCAGCTCAGAGGCAGGTTCAGACATGCAGCAGGGACACCTGAGTGTACAGATGCCCCTCACTCTGCCTGAATAAAACCTCACACATCAACTCTTTAGGGAATGGACCATCACTACTGCTTTAGCATCAAGTTACCTCGGAACAATCCCCATGATGGTATCACTGCTGCTCCTGACAACCTCTATACACAGTACTGCGGAGGGCCTGACAGCACACACAACAAGGGAGAAAGTATCACCTCCACAGGGCTTGGTGTTTAAAGAAAAAAAACCTGTTTCACTAAACTAATTCAATTAGGGGAGAAAATTCTGGTTGGGTGTCACAGCTAAACAGTTCCATTAAGTCGAGAAAAATGTACACACATTATACAGTCAGCTGCATGATCTTTAGTTACTCTTCAGTGGCTGATCAGACAGCACTGATCATGATGGAAGTGCTGTGTGTGTGTGTGCGTGTAGTAAAGTTCATCTGTGGCCACACAAGGTGGTCCCAAATGACCTGCACGAGTGAGTCCCCCTGCTCAGGGGGTGAAGGGTCAGAGCACAGATCCAGCCCCCAAAGAAGAGCTCTGAAGCTAATTTAACGTGGACAAACCATGTAATGACAACACGTCTGCTAAGTGACGCACACTGGCCCAAAAAGACGTATGCTGTGAAAAGAAGCTGTAAAATGGTGGGTACATTTTTATCTAGTTTTATGCATCATCTTAATATTTTTAGGGGATTCTTTTCCAGATTATGGCAGAAATGTATTATAATATTTATAATAAAATAAACATGTTTCTACCTGCAACAGCTGTCAGTCATAGAATATGGTAAACGGACTGTACTTTTATAGTCTTCTGACCACTATATACCACTACAAACCGCCGATCTGATTAGCTCTATCTCCAAGCCACAGCTTCATGAAGACAATTAGACTACTATATTAGACAAGCCGGTCGATAGTTACCAGCTGTGATGCAAAAAGGGCTCCTGGCTTGATCACAGATCATGAGGCGTGGCAGATGACAACAAAACTCAAAGTACATAAGTACACTCAAATAAAACCTAAAACGGGTATTCTGCCTTTAGTGCAGTTCATAGAGGAAATGGAAGACGAGCCCGTGGTCAACATAAACCTGTCTTCTAAAACCAAACGCTGACTAGGAAGGAGAGGGAGAGGTAAGGTGGTGATTACATCACCAAGTCACAGTTTACTGTGGAACGCCATCTCAGTCAATACTACATAAATATACCTGTGAAATTGAGTCTGAATTACATGAAGCCACAAATAAATACAAATATAAATGAGATAACATGGTTCAATAAATAAAATGGTTTATTTTATTTCATAATGAGACAACAGAAAATTAGATTAGGAAAAATCACCATCAATTATTTTGATGTAATACATTACATACCACATAAATACTATCAATACAAGGTAAAAAAAATAAATAAATAAAATCAAGCAAATTCACTTGATCTAATAGTACAGTAAGTTCCACTTACAGTATCATGTCACTGGTCACACCAACATATGGCATAAATGTTTTCAGAGTGAGTGGATATTATTTAACGTCAGTGAGTCAGCCCTTTTACCGACCCACAGTACACAATTACTGACCCATGAACAGAGGTCATGGAGATTTTGGATACAAAGTCTGAGATGCTCAGAGTTCTCTTGTTGTGCGGACCAGGCTGTAAGTTTCCGTTTCCAGCTGAGGAACATGACTAAACTCAGGTTCAGTGTGTCCACAGCTGACATGGAGAATATTACTTCCTTGACTACTGCAATTCTCCTTTCCCCTGCCAGCGGAATACAAGCATCCAAGCGTTTGGCCAGCTCTAGCTCCTCAGCTTTGGAACTGTCTCCCACTAGGCTTAGATCACTGTGAACACCTTCAGAAAGATGCTCTTTTCCAGTTCATTAGCAGTCAAAGGTTTCAAAGGAAGTCTTACTGTTGGCATTTTAACATTTTACATTCAGTGTGTCTTTCTATGCAGTGACCATGTGACGTACACACTCAGGGAACATGTATCACAGCAAACAACCACTCCTCTGTGCTCTCCCTCCTCTGTCCCCTCCTGTTCATCATCCTGCTGCCTTCTCTGTGTCTCCTCCTCCACCTCTTCCTCTGAGACGATGAAGCCTCCTCCACAGCGGCAGCTGTATGTATATGCACCCTCATCTGAAACAACACACACTTACATTTTAGAAGGAAAAGCTAGGATTTAACTTTTAACTTAATCAGAGAGCATGGGCCTGTAGCAATAGTAAGATCATGACATTTAATAGCAAAGTGAAGTACAGACAGTAAAAAGTATAATAATTATTATTAATAAAAGATTCATGTTGTATGATGGGAACCATCTTAGCATTTCTTTCATTTCATGGTGTGTAGTTACCTTGGCCCCAGGTCATGTCCTCCAGACAGACCGTAGAATCCACCGGCCAGTTCTGTTTGAGTTCCTGAGCTGGAGAAGCATAAATGAATCAATAATACATTTAGGCATGCATGTAACATTTGACACACACAAGCTTCATGGGCGCTCGGACCAAGATGGCTCCACAGCGCCACCTACAAAATCTTGTACGGAGCCTCGACCATTGACAAAATTTCACGTAGAGACATGGCCTTCGGTGGCAACATGTATCTCCACCAGGGCTACAAAAAAGTCTCTTGGTGACCCGGGTTACAGTGAAGCGTACGGCGTCCATTTTGATTCAAAGTTGGCGTTTACATGTTTTTGGGGTTATTTCCAGGGGAAATTCGGCATGTTTCCATGAAATTTTATCTTTGCGAAAAATACTCCAATCTTTCCCAAACCTCTGATATATAATGGCAGCCTAGAACGCATTTCCACAAGAATGGTGAGTTTTTGAGAAACTATGTAGACACGGTGGGCCATTGAATAAATGTAAAACTCCATTGACGCTTCGGCTAGTTCTTAAGGCAAAACTGTTGGGCTTTCATATACTTTCTCAGAGCTGTCTGAAACTTCTTTTGGTTATTAAGACCAATATTATGCAAATTTCGACAGCCTCGCCACAGTTTTGGACACAGAGTTATGAAACCTCAGTCGAATTGTAGAACATGGAAAGACCTACAAAAAAGTCTCCTGGAGCAATGGGCTCAAATGAACAGGAAGTGAGGTATTTAAGAATGAAAATCACCATTTTCGGTGTTTCGAGCTGGTTGAGAAGGGGTCATATTTGAACAAACTCGCCCTAGGGATTTTAACAGACATTTTAGGGACATGAACAGATGAAGTGAAGGACAAAAAGTGATGGAGGATGGAACGATGGATGGACTAATGGACAGACTGATGATGGAAGACAGGTGAAAAGATGGCTGTTAGTTTTTACAGTTCACTCTTGAGGAAACAGTCATTATCAAGTTGTACAGTTTGACAGTGATAATGACTCTGAACCATTAATTAGTGCCTGGGTTTTAATTAGCGTTACACTGTATGGCGAATAATTACTGCTAAAGTAGTGATAATATAAAATAGGATGAATAGTGAGGAGGAGGTTGGAGTTTTTAGGGAGCTTACACACACACACACACACACACACACACACACACACACACACACACTTTTACACCTGAAAGCTCAGTCTGGTCATCTGGGAAGTATCTGGCATGTTGTCAGAGTCTTTACTCTGTTGTTGTCTCTTTTCTCAGCTCTCTGTGTTTCACAGGGTGAGCACACAGAGCGGAGGAGAAGAGACTCGGGTTTCATACCAGTCAAGAGGATTAGTAGTGGACGATACTGTTCTGTGTTTTTATGAGAAAATATTGTTTGGTGATGCTGTCTTGACATGCATCTTTCTCTGTGAACTTTTCTGAAGTGATGTAATGATGTAATGTTGTCATATGTAAAGTGAGCACTGCTTCACTCTGTTTAAAAAGCTTTTTAAATACTATACTGTCTGTCAGACTCTGGCCTTGTGGGCTCTGATTAGTTGGGCATACAGTGAACACACATCATGATTTAGTTTGAATCAAAACTCAGCTCATTGTCTTTGCTTGTAAAGAGAAGTGGCATATTTTCGTTGAAAATAAGTGAGGTGCATGTATTTATTGTTGTGATGCTTGGATCAACTGATAATATTCACTACATCACTTAAAAGGAGGAATGGAGGAATGATGGAACACAAAGACAATCCTCAAGTGCTCGTATTTATGTCCGTATTCAATAAAATCTGTCGTATTCATATTTAAGATAATGTTCTACTCCTTGGGTCACACATCACGTGATGTTTGTTCATGTCATGTATAAGTATTCAAATATGGAAATGAGCCCAACCCTCAAAGAAATATAAATAACACTAATAACTGAAGTGTTTCATGTCTTATGAAATCAATAATGAACCTCTGCGTTGCAGGTCATACTGTCTTCTGGTGTCCTGGTCACTGAGGATCCTCCAGGCTGCATCCACTTCTACAAACTTCTTCACAGCTGACTCCACTTCTGAAGACGCCTCACCTCCAAGACGGTCCGGGTGGTACTGTCCACACACACACACAAACACACACACAAACACACACACACACACACACACACACACAGGGATATAAACGTTTCGTTCTGCATTAGCATGGCCCGTCACGTTCTGAGTTGTTGAGCTGATATTCCTGACTATGACACACTCATTTTCTGCCTTTTCTGATACACAGGTCTGTACTGAGTGAAGCAGAGTGCAGACACGTAGCAATGAGAGAGAGACAGACAGACACACAGACAGACAGACAGTTACCTGTAGAGCCAGCTGCTGGTATCTGTGTCTGAGCTGCTGGACTGAGTCTGTCGAGCTCGCTCCCAGCACAGCATACAGGTCCTTCTCTGCTGCGTCACACATCCTTGCTCAACACAACACCCAGTTAATGACACGAAGCTAAGCTAAGCTAAGTACCGGGTCCAAACATGTAACAGAACCGCTGAACTCTATCCGTCTGACTGTCCGTTATCACAGTGTGTGTGTCTCGTGGAGCTACAACATGACACAGCAGGCTCGTGCCTCGTGGAAGGACGCTGTGTGACGTTAACTATGAAACGAGCTAAACGTTTTGCAAGTGCACTCCCGTCGCCACTTTGCTGATAAAAACGCATTCGCCCTGTCCTCATGCCGTCATGTTTCTGAACAAGCCTTCAGGCTGCCACCTGAAAGACGACACGGTGTCCAGCGTTGTAAGAGGTCCCCCTGGAAACCGCGCGTGGTCCGCGGGAGTTCCGCGGGAGCGGAGACTTCCGGTCTCCCTCCTGCTTCTTCCTGTTGTCTCTGTGAGATCACAAACTGCCGTCACAGTTTAAGCCTGGCCTATGATAACTTTTATATTTACTTTATCCATCTTTCTATATACTGGATTATTAGACCAGATGTGCTTATGTTGATTAAAAGGTTATATATATATATATATATATATATATATATATATATATATATATATATATATATATATATATATATATATATATATATATATATTCTTATATCATCTTTACTGTAGTAAAACTACATTAATGCTTCCATGGTTAGGCAGCAACCGTCACTGCTGTTTAGGAATTGTAGTCCAGAATAATTAACAATAGATGGATAACATGCAATTAGAGTATGTTCTGACTGTGTGAAATTAACAGTATGAAAGCCAAGACCATGGTGTTGAATTCCACTGCCAAACCTCAGCAGCCAGGAAAGAGCAGCAGCAGACCACATGCTGGGAAATGTGCCCTGACAATACAGACCAGGACTGATCTGTTAATTGAAATGGGAACAGAAGAGATGAGGTGACATAATGACACCTTTATGATGACTTCCTGTCTGTCACTCACTTATGGCTCTTTAATGAGACCACAGAGGGAGGGGAGAGGGGAGGAGTAGCTACAGGGTGACTGACATTATTTCTTCATTTTGGGTGAATTAAGGCTCAATTAGTGAAGTGACAAAATATTCTCTGTTATTTTATTTTTTATGAAATACACAGTTTTGTACAGTCTCATATGGTCCTGAAATAAACGCAGTCTTTGTCAGAGGTGTTGATCCGATTTTGTGCTCATTTACAGGATGTAGGGTGTGCTGCTTTTGTACAGTGTATAACACCGCATGCCAATGAAATATGTTAACAATATTATGTATGTGAGAAAGGCATAATGTTAAATGAGCCAAAGCGACACAGACATTACAAAGTATGACACACTTAGCTGCATCAACACAATTATAACTTAAGCTGACAACCAGCAGCAAAAGTCCTTCATGTACAGTGTTAGGGGATGGACAGCTGGAGACCTTCAAGGCTGATCATTGAACTTCAAATTCTGTGCTAGCTAAAGAAAACTGTGAAACCTTTTGAAATGACTACAGCTGTGATTTGCACCTCTGTCAGGCTTCTTAGCAGTAATTATAGTGAGTTCTCAAACAAGAGATGAAATACCATAATTAAAACGGACGCCTATAACAGAAACATATAGAATTATTACATTGTCCGGAAGGAGTTGAGAATCAGTGAGGAGGTCTTTAAAAGGGAATTGTGGGTAACAACTCCTCCAAAGTGTGCCCATCTGGAGGATAAGAAGACATCATTCTATGTCCATGCCCAACATTTTGCCACCATCGTTGTTCCCTGGTAACTACTACAGGTGTAGACATTTTTCAGTTTTGACATGCATAGCGAGGTGGTAGATTCTGCAGCGATGCAGTGACAGGACATAATCATAGCCACCACAAAATGAATTAAATAACCTCCTGATGCTGGTCATTGATTTTCTGGCCTATGCAGTTATGTTTTTGCATCTTGCTCCCCTGCATTGAATTATGGGTGAACATTATGCTAACAGATCATCTTTGGCTAATCAGTGGTACTGGGAGATGTTGCACAATCTGTACCCAAATATGAGGAACCATGATTTCACTGTGAGCTAACATCTGCAACCATAAAAGAAGCAGTTTATAGACGCATCTGAATTTTAAAAGCGCTCTGTAAACAAAAAGAGAGTTTTGATTTATTGATTAAAAAACAGCATTGTTTCATTCTTTAACAGGCTGCATTTGACCCAGGCTCCACTCTTCCTTCCCTGTGATGATCTGTTTAGTTTACTCAAGGTAGCAGCATTTAGAGTATGTTCCATAACTCGATGTCTGCTTTTTTCTGTGCTCCTTTCTAGTGTTAGCAAGTGTGCTGACTCCTCAGAACATAACGTGAATTTCTTGCAGTCAGCCTTACCAAAGGACCATCTGCCAAATGCACTCCATTCCCCTGTAAACATGTTTGTGTTTAGTATAGGGAGAACTGGTCCATTCTTGACATACCATTCTAATGCATTCATCAAACTAACCAATGTAAGTCCTAAGTCTGATCATTTTTACACACAGGCACGGTGGAATTTGGACAAAAAGACAGACTGTAAAAAAATCAAATAGCTCAAAATCAATACATTTTCTACATTTTACCACCGTGATTAACATGTATTAAGATGCATAAACAATCATTATACATTTAAATTATAATCAAACTGAATTGTGAGGCCAATGAAGATTCACACCTCAAGTAACAACTCATAATGTTGTGTCCTGTACTGAAGAGTTGAGAATGGATGGATGTATCAGAGACTGAGAGGGAGAGGGCCTGCTCCAATTACTCATGTATGGTATTTTGAAATAAAATACATCTAAAAGAATATGTGTGGCCGTTTTATTTCTTTAAAAATAGTTATCACCTTGCCAATTATATGTGTTTTGTAGTAAATAAAACAATAAGTGGAAAGTAGAGCAGCTGTTCATTAGAAATGTGTGAGCTGAAGAAACAACACAGACAATAATAACAGCAATCTCTGGCTCATTAAAGACAGAAAAGAACAACCAGGCGAGACAATACACACACAAACACACACACACACACACACACAGGCTCGTCTACCTGCTTGTGATCATAGAGCTGTTGTTAATTACAAAAGACAATAAATACATGATAAACAAGCAGAATTATACATGCAGCTACAACATGTCAGTCAGACAGAATCACTGACCCACACATCAGATTCCTCCTCTGCGGCACACCTGACTCCATACAGACAGGATACACACACACACACACACACACACACACACACACACACAGCAAATGGCGAACAGCTGTTCATCAGGAGGTGTTAACTAAAATAATAATCATCAACAATAAAAAAACAACCACATAAAGAGCTATCTCATTAACTGAAACCACTGCTGCTGCTATTGTGTCTAAACAGAACACACAATAATCACACACTGAACGCCTACATCCAAAATAAAACAGTGTCTTTGTCCCTTCATTTCAGTCCTACTGTTGGATGGAAAGACTCAGAGGCAACAAGTCTGAACATATCTGCAGTTCATCTCGACCAGTGACCAAACTAAGAGCTAAATGGATTTGAAGTCAACAACCTCTTAGTGATTAATACTGATAACAGAGAAAATGGGTGAAGATGGCTGCACCTGTATGTGCAACAGTCATCTGACGCAAATTAAAGATTGAAAATCCTCCAGTAAAACTGATTCATGACTTCAAAATAAGTTTCAAGTTGTACAGTTTTCCTTTCCAAGCTTACAACCTAGTCCACATGGATCAAGTTGGTCTTGCCTGAGTAATAGGATAAGACTTCACTAAGTAGGTAAAAACAGGAACTGTAACAAAATAAATCCTTGTTAACAAGTCAAACAAAAAGACATTGTCTCTTCATGCCCTCTAAAAATGACTCACATTAGCATTTTCTTGATCAAATGCTTATATCAGCACTATGACAGTGCAGCAGTGGTCGAGTCAGCTAGTCAGCGAGGAGAGGGTTTGGTGGTCAGGGAAAAGCTGGTGAAGCAGACAAACATACAACAGTTACACACACAGCATCATCCTTGGACACTACTGCACAAC